>HG992286.1:4487500-5727500 GCA_905220595.1 Spilosoma lubricipeda | reverse complement strand
AAGAAAGAAAATAGAGAAAACGGAAAATTCAAAGATCACCGTGTAAAGCCAGGACGGGTCGCTAGTACCATATAAATTTCAGATTTAAATACAATATGAAATACAGACTCTGACTTAACATTTGAGTATCGAAATTACTTTTTATAGAAATTTTGTAGGTTTTTTTTTATTTATGAGCGTAACAAACTGATTTTACTCTGATGATGTCCTGATTAAAAACATGACTAGAATCCAAGAATAGTGGTCACCATACTTAATGTGAATGTAGACAATGTGGCACCGTGACCCGCAGTATAGCGGCCTATTGGGATACTACTGCATCATTGGGTCTCGCATTCACCCACTAAACACGACAACACGACGACATTTTAGGTTGGTCTTCCGTGAGACGGTAGTACCGCCCCCGTCGAGCCAGTCGTATTTAAATCAGCGTGGGTCTACTACCTTCAAAAATTATTGCCAAGATTACCACGGCGTATGACTTAATCTATACAAATAAATAAAATTGGAGTGTCTGTTTGTAATATTAAAATGACCACTTTTTACTAAATGCTTACGTATGTATGTATGCTGTATGTATATAGGGTACATATACCAAAAATGTAGTTAAAAAAATTGTTGTCTGTCTGTCTGTCTATCTGTTTGTTGTGCTCCTGTCCGGACTTTCACTGGCAGGTATCTGATGATCCAGGGAGTAACTAAGCTACTTTCTTTAGACTAACTTAATGTCCTGCGGCGTTACTCGCGATAACACCGCGGAGTTCCGCTAGTACACTAATAAATCATCCAGTTAAGTTAAGCGACATAGTCATAATTATGGCTAAGCTCCTTAAATAAAGATTTAAATAAAAGTTAAGAAGATGGTATTATAAGTGCTAAAGCAAATCAAGTTCAAAACAATTTCTACTAAGAATACACGTAACATACTTTATGAAAGTCCTCATTTCTAAATAGCTTATTACGTTGTTACAATTTCCCGCCCAAAAGACTGAGGTAGCGTCATGGGAAGATGCGCTTGCGTCGAAGCACGGGAGCATAAACCACAACCGGCAATAAGGCACACAAACGCAGTTGCTGACAATTTAAATTGATAGTGATAACATAAAGTCTGTGACTTCAGATTTCTATTTAAATCATTCTTTTGAAGTATTTATTTTATCTGGCAGATAAGTTTAGAATAATCTATCAGGGACTTTTTCAGGCAGACGTGAAATTGGTGGCTAATCCAAATTTTTGAGGTACCTTCATCATTTAGGGGTATAAAAAACATACTAAATATACAGAAAAATTTCATGAAAATTAATCAAGTCGGCTCGGACAAGTTAGGTTACAAACACTGTGACACAAGAAATATTTTTATTTATTACGTTTGTCAAGCTCTGGTTACAATTATTCCAGAAATAGTTCAAACTAACAGTACTCAGTAGAATAAGATAATGTAAGCCTTATTCAAATAAACTACAGTGTCTAAGAGCAATGTTTATTTATACGCAATGTAATCACATTATTGAGTTCATTCTAATTTTAGTCATCACGTTTACTTATCAAAGATTATATAAAACTTGATATAACAGAGTTTTCTTAAGATGTCATTAGCAGTATTAACACCGTTAACATTTATAGACTGGCTGTCTAATGGTAGACGACTGCTACCACTCATTGACAGTTGCAAATAAAGAGTTATAAGTCTTCTTTAGATTCCCCTCTCTCTCGCAGAATCTGAGGCAAATAGGGTTGGGTGTATGGCTTCATTTCGTGTGGTAACGGCTTAAGAATAGAATAGAATACATTTATTAGTCACACATAACATACATGTAAAAGAGAAAGATAAGACATTTAACTTAGAGTAAATAACAAATAAACAATATACAAAACAAACAAAATAAAAGCCGTGAAATGTCTAGCTGTGTGGCCAAAAGGCCACAGCTCAGCTTATGCTGCGGTCCTGAAAGTGACCACTGCGCTGATTTTCAGCTGTAGCCCAACTTAACACCTCACGAACGCGTGCCCAGTTTCAACAATAAAACATATAGTAAATAATAAAAAATACATTAAACCCCAAGATACATAAGATTGACTTACACAGGTTAAAACTATAGTAACAGGAACGTATTTAAGACTAAAAATATTACAAAGACCAAAAACATTACAAAGCACTGGATTTTTGCAATGTCAAAAAGAAAACTCTAATTTTTGACTTAAAAGAATTAAGAATTCGGAGTACCTATTCATCTTATGGGTGTTGTAAGGGCGTAAACTTTGCAGGAAAACATCACGACAAAGAGAAGAAAACTGGAAACAAACTTGTTTGGCCAGGATGGCATAATAGATCAAAACCTTCTTTCTAAGGAAAGCCCTATGTCCAGCAGTGGACTGTAAACGCGTTGGATGTAAACTTTACTCACTAGGTAAAAATCAATGATAGAATTATCTAATTCTACTAATAAGTCTGTTGTTTAATAAAGAAATACGCTTAGTCAAGCGACTTATAGAAACATCAACATATTCAATAAAGTCATAAATGACACAATTGAGTTCATAAATACTCACCTATCTCGGTTCCATTCACAAAACGATCAACTTTGTTTTCAAAAATAACGCTGCAGACGATATATTTGCAAACACACGGCAATCAGTGTGTTCTTGTTGTCCGCTTGAGAAAACCGGACGACCAAGCGTTCTCACGAGTGAATTCTCCATAGCTGTCGACACACTACGAATGAATATTAAATTATGTATATAATCCAAAAAAATTGGTAATACTCGCAGCATTATCCTTGTGGTAAAATGTTGTATTCTCTTTATTCAATAGTAAATGTACAGTATACAGTAAATGGAGACTGTAAAGTAACTAAACAATTTGAGTTCAGAAGCCTCTCAAATCTTCCAACTTTTTTTTATAGACGACTGTATTTTCAGCGCAGCTTACTATTTTGCTCTCAAAGATTAACGTTACATATCATTTAACCACATTTTTAAGAAATGGGTTAAGTGTGTTTCTTTTTTTATTTTCCTCTGGTGATACCAAAATATTTTTAAGCCATAAAATAACTTTAGTTGATTCAGTAAATGCTCTTCAAGTTTTAAGGAACAATGAACAATTCCCATAGCACTTAAGATAAAAGAAACAAGGTATTTCTTTACTTAATTGATCACACACACTACACTTGCTGCTTTGAATTAAAACATTACTTGTAATTCTAATCGAATTGTGTATTGCATCACCCTAATTATTTTACGCAAGTGCATGTAACAATGTTTACAAGTGAAATCGTTGTCATTTAAATAGTATTCATAGTCAGAAGAAAGACGTTTGGAAGTTTAAGAAAGAATTAATCAAATTAAAAGAACGTCAGACCGCCTCTATTAAACTAAACAATGAAAGGATACAAGTAAGAGTCGGACACAGTGGAAAACGCAAGTTTTTCTGTCCCCTGTGATATATGCATTTACGGTGTAATTGCTCAGCAGGACTGTATTTTGTAAAAATGACCGTCTTCCCGGGGAACCGTGCTACTTTTCATTTCGCAGTACCCGGTGATTTAGAAAATTATACACCGGCAGTAGTGCCACAGTTTATCTATTTAAAGTAACCTATTTTTAGGTTTTTGTTATACATATAGGCCTTGTATAGGTTCATGTTGTCGTGTCGTGTTATTTATTGACACCCTTGGTGATTATTTGTAATATTCTACAGAACTTGACTTGACATTCGCGATTTTGCAGGTTTACGATATTAACATCAATCGAACAGTACCAACTGGAGTGCACTACAGTACACTGTACTCCGAGTACACATGAGGTAAGAGTTTAAAGTTTGAGTTGAAATGCCCCCGCTCCAACAAAATTTCAGCTTTCAAAACCATGATTGATCAACACTTCCTATAACCGCATCCTGCCTTTTATCAAGAACATAGTTACTCTTTTATACACAACAGTCACAATCCCAAAAGGTTGCCCAAAAAAAATTGCTCCCATTAAGAATATTGACTCTATTTCTCTCAAATATTTTCCTAACCTACTATAAAGTTTATTATTATTATATTGTATTCAATTATAAGATACTAGCTGTCCCCGCTACTTCGCACACGTTACATGTTTTAATTTTTCACTGTTTAAACCTTCCCTGGACTACGATAAACAATTCAAAACCAAAATCAGCTAAATCGGCCTAGCCGTTCTCAAGTTTTAGCGAGACAAACGAACAGCATTATATTTTATATATAAGATTAAAAATCCTACTCTAATTGAAGTTAACTGGCAGAAATCACCTGCAACATATAAAAGATCACATCTAAAAACCTACTATTGTTTTTGCAATCGTATTGTAAGAAAATGAATCTTCAAATTAACTGAATTTTCACCGTAATCATCTAAAAACGCTATAATAATTCAATTCATATATCATTACAGTTAGTTGTTCCGGCGCGTGGTTCACTAATAAAGTGAACCTGAGCCTACGACGATCGCTAGAACATCACTCATGACTTAACAATGATTGCCCAAATTGCTGACAAACTACCGTAGACAATAAGAACAAAGTAGTTTGGTGATTTGTGTTTAGACTAATGCTGATGATGACAGCCTTGTAAGACTTACAGCACAATTCAAACACTGACTAACATAGAGTTCTCTATAGGCTGACAGTGCGATTCTGCGGCGACCAAGTCAGATAATCATGCTATTTTTTTTTATGTATGCCCTGCCAAAATTACTCCATTCTGCCTGATGGAAAGCATAAGCAGAATCCAAAAGCGGTGGTCACCATATTGCGAATGCAGACAATGCAGCATTGCAACCCACACCATGGCGGGCTAGTGATGCTTCTGCATCATTGGGCCTCCGGTCTCGCACTCACCAACGAAACACGACAGCATGATCGCTGTCATTTTACGCTGATCTTCTGTGCGAGGGTAGTACCGCACCGGTCGAGCCGGCCCGTTCGTGCTGAAATCAGCGTGGCTCTACTTCCTTGAGAAATGATGATATAATATGATGATGATGAATGATATAACTTTAACTAAGTAGATAATTAAGCAAGCGCTACGTAAAAACTTCTATACGGTTACAAACATTACAGAATACATTACAGTATAGCTGTAGTCTGTACTCACTATTCCGTTTATCTATATCTATACTAATATATAAAGCTGAAGAGTTTATTTGTTTGTTTGAACACGCTAACCTCAGGAACCGCGGGTCCGACTTAAAAAAAATATTTCAGTGTTAGATAGCCCATTTATTGAGGAAGGCTATATATCATCACGCTTAGACTAATAGGAGCGGAGCACCAATGAAAAATGTTTCAAAAACGGGGGAAAATTATCACGCTACGGGCAATAGGAGACGCAAACGAAGTTGCGTGGGTCTGGTAGTTACTATATAAAAATGTAAAGTTTGTGAGTTTGTGAAGCTACCGAGTATTCCTGAATCTAATAAACCAATGTTGAAAACTCTTTTATCAATAGACACCCACATCATGTATAAATGTCATGGGCTATATGCTAACCAGAAGAATGATTACCGCGATATCGACAGTGCAGTGGACAAAAGTAAGTTAAAATAAACAGTGACTCTCGATCTAACTTGACAGACTAAAAGCAACACTTGTAACTTCATGGCCAAAGTAATCTAACCTACCATTCTCGTAAAAAAACACCATTAGTGAATAGTTGTCTCAGAAACAGTACAAAAATTCTGTTGAGCATATTTTATTCCAATTCGAGTTTTCAATAAACTGCAATGTTTTATGTCAACTCATTCATTGATTCACTTGGTTTGACAGAACTAAAAATGTCTCAATTTAACAACGGAGTACCATACATTTTTATTGTCCCATGCGTCATCATTTAAACGGTAAAATAAAATTACTTACGGAACAACACAATGCATCATCCTCTGTCAAAATAAATGGTCCGCGACTGTATGAAGACATCGGCTTTGATTTATCAGTAGTTTTTACACAAGTTGTTGTTTTATGTCAAAAAATTAATCAAAGTGTACTTATAAAACGTTTTATTTTAATTACAAAACTAATTGTTTAAGATTGCTAGATATTTTAATTTCAGATTAATACTAAATATTTCGTTTAAGTACCTACTATGCCCGCACCAAGGTGAATCCTAAAATTTTAAAGTAAAACTTGGGATTTAAAGTACTATATTTAACTCAAAACTTTGCAGTAAATAACATATTCTTTAATAATTAAGATCTATTTCATTTTAGATTATAATAGTCTTACATTATTATTATTGTGAATTTTATTTTATGATGTGATAATCTATGAAATTAAACAAAAAATGTAATACAACACTCGCAAATAACATAGAAAACAATAGAGCTTATATATTCCCAGCATACAGTTTCAATATGCTGTTCATCAATCGAATTTCATACAAATATTTACGTATATTAATAAAACTTTTTTTAGGTATATTACGAACACTTTTAGTTGAAATTTATTAGATAATACCAATAGGTAACTGCTACCTATAATTAGGGTAACAGTACACTACCCCTTTCTTAGTCACGGCGGATGCTTGTACCCTCGAACACTATGTAAGTTCGGGTCGCTGCACACCGCACTTGTAATTTTTGTCAACTACTAATCATAGTAACGAAACCATTATATCGCGTATATCATTCATATGTTTAAAAATGTACGTTTGTCCATCTGTTTTGTGCTGTGCCTCTATATATTAATAAGCCTGTGGATTAGATTCCAAAGGACGATCTTATAGAAATGACAATAAAAATATCAACGTATCTATATTACTCAGACTCCTCATACTTCTATTATCTTCTTAGTTCTGATCTGTATTTTTTGCCACGTTGACATTTTTTTAAGTTTGACCCTGCCAAAATGACTCTACTCTGCCTGATGGAAAGCATGAGAAGAATCCAAAAGTGGTGGTTACCATACTGCGAATGCAGACAATGCAACAATGCAGCATGGTGACCCTCACCATGGCGGGCTAGTGATGCTTCTGCATCATTGGGCCTCCGGTCTCGCACTCACCAACGAAACACGACAGCATGATCGCTGTCATTTTACGCTGATCTTCTGTGCGAGGGTAGTACCGCCCCGGTCAAGCCGGCCCGTTCGTACTGAAATCAGCGTGGCTCTACTACCTTGACAACTTGACTTATGACCAAATTTTATCGTTTTGGACAGAAATAAACTAATGTGTTGCTTCTGAAAACAAATATTTATTTTCTTAATTTTTATCAAAGAAAATATCTACTTTAGAACACTATTGTAAAAACCTCACCTGAAAACAAACAAACGACATTCAAAGTTTACTATTTCTAATTGTTTTTACACAAAATATATCTTAATAAAAATTTACTTTTCGGTCATTTTCTTAACACACCATTTCTATTACTCCTAACCTCTTGACAAACTATACACCATCAAGTTTGACATTTATAAAGAAACTGAATTCAAAATTAAAGAAGTTTACTTTCTTTACACATACATATAACCAAAACAAACAGCCATAACGTAAGTACTGTATTAATAATCTCAATAGTTATAAATGAATGCAAAAAATGACAGCTGAAGATCTATGAAGTAATTTCAAGAAACAGTGCTTGTGTTGAAGCGCCCCATCTGTAACTATCAGGTTGGTAAAAAACGCGAGCGGGTCCGCTAGGCGCGCTTAGTTTGCGGGTAAAAAGCAACCGTGTTGACCTGGCAGGTGATACACTTGGGTGCGCATACTCAATCGTGAACTCGGAAGTAAGAAATTTTATGGATATGGCAAATTGGACTACTTTTAGTATTAGGTAGTCATTAGTGTGGTAGAAATATTACAGTTAAATTTGAAGTTGACAACAAAAAGAAAACATTGAGAGTTATGGATTTTTGAGCATTGTTGTAACTGTATTGATGAGCTGGCATTCCCGTGAGGGCAAAAGCTTCTTCAAAACATTAGAATAAAAAACTGTTATGATTATTTTGCACTAAATGTTAGTTTTTAGTTAAACCTAACTACGAAATTAATTTGACATTGATCTATATCTTGGTGATCAATGGTTTATTTTAGCAAATTTAAAACTATGACGTTTTAATAAAACCGAGTACGTAAAGCAATGTAAGTTAAAATTAAAAAAGTATAAGGGTACTATTAGGAATATCGAATACCTATGGCATTTAATAAACGTAATTTGATATGTAAAAATATAGATTTCAGTTAAAAATAGCTTTTTTTACCTTTGACATCTCTATTACTATATAATTTAGGTAAATTATAAATGTCAATCACACTCGATTAAGCAAGCCACATTGAAAAACATTTACAGAAATCTTAGATCTACCAGTTTAGATTAACTTTTTACTTGTGTAATAAATTAATCGAAATTTTATTGAGAACCTGCCGCATCCAATAAATTAGCATATCTTGGCCTACATCTAATGAGCGGTCTTGTAATAAAGGCAAAGATGTGTAATTGGTTGGCGGGCACGCGCGCGCCACGCGCTGCGCTTGCGCCGACGCGCCTCACCTATCGCGATCCCACTTTTTATTCTATTCGCTTTTTCTCACAAAACAATACATATTCCATCGATGTAAAAGTTCATTTCCTGTTAAAAAAAAAATCTTGGCTTGGAAATCGTTTAATGCATGATTATTTATTAATAATGAATATGAAACAAAAAAGTTTACGTGTATTGAATGAACAGGAAATTATGAAAATTCAATCCAAAAGAAATACAAGTTGCAAGCGCCTGACATTCTTCTGAGGCAAAATTAAGCTGATTGACATTTAAAGTAGAATGAAATGACAGCATCTTTAGAAACAAGTTTCTCAGAAATTCAAATATGAATAACGTAAGTAGGTCACCTATTTGTGGTATTCCAAGAATATTTATTAATGTATCATACGACACGTGATTAATACATATTACATGTGTCATATAAGAGGTATAAGGCTGAATTTAAGAGTGTTCACCTCTTAATCATCCTATTATCCTCAACAAAATGAGCCTATTTGTCCTAGAATACTTCGATATCAAACAGGTTGAACGTATAAGAGTACACGCTGCACCGGGTTCGGATGGTAAATTTGACATGTTTATTTAGAAGAAGTATAGAAGTATATTTCCACAAAACGGCACGGAAAAGGACCACATAGAAAACAGAGGCCGTTGACTCATCTCGAAGCGCTTCATGTGACGGTTGAGTATAGCATCTGTTTGTTTGTTACGCTTTCCTCTCGAAACTGCTGAACCGATTTACATAAAATTACCACATTGTTAAGAGTATAGAAAAGAAAACTTGGTATATTCCATCCAAAAAAGATGAGTTCCCTCCTATAATGCGTTGAGATGAGCAAAACGAATTGAAGAAAGGTTTTGCAATGGAAGAAAATAAAAAATGGGTGGACTGCGTGAAAGAGAATATGAGAGGAAGAATAAAAAAAAGGCTCATTGCGCCACCCGAAAATAAATTTGGGCAAATAATACCAAAAAAACACAAATACCTTCGAAACGGTCCTACTGCTCGAGAAAATGGATATTAAAGTAAGCAAAGCAAATAACAAAATTCATCATTACTATGGCATGAATATGATGAACAATATTCGTATGACATAATGCAATTAGCATACGTATTTTGTAGCACGTTTTCTCACAGGCGCCAAAGTTGCGTTTAAAAACAATTATGACCAAAATGACCGAGGTGGTCAAGTTAGTATGTTAGTAGGCCAAAACCTAATTTCTGAGTAAAGGCGCATACGTTCTATTAAAAATATTGATACAATATAGGTATAGGCTGTAGTGATTAGGTATAAAGATAATATTGTTAAAATATGCTAACCCAAAATGGAATGTTGTTAATTTATTTTGAGCAGCAAGCATTCAACCCCGGTGATCAATTGACAATTAATTGTCAATTGTATATATGTACCTTATTATCCTTACTTTAGAAAACACGTCCGATTGCTAAAGCACAAATCATTTTGCATTTCTCATTAATTTTCTTTTACGAGAAGAATTCACATACCAGCCATTTCAAGCAGTTACTAATTTGAAATCTTTTCACAAACTGTTCTGAATATAATACCTTGTGTGTACATATTTGTTATTGCCTTTATAAAGGTATGGAAGCGTAAAAAAGGCTATCTCGCACATATAAATCAGCTGAACCAACAAAGGAGGTAACAATATAATAATAAAATGATGATACCATAATACACTTCGGTGCAAAGGTTGTTAGAGCATGTTCGTTGCGCACGCGCCGCACCGCTAGTTTTACATTGAATATGTTGTTTTATTAGACTTACTTATTATTTTAACGGTTTGGTTTAATTTATAAGTTAAGGAAGTTTTATTGCATGTCTTAGGGTTTAAGCAGGTAAGAAATTCGCGATGTTTATATGCAACTATAATTTTGTTAATAACCTACCTAAACGTGTATCATATTGCCTTATTCTCAGACGATATAAAAAGCTATGTTTCTAAATATCACATGCAAAGTTACGAATTTCGCGTTCGGTGGCGATAAAGCCACGCAGATCCGACGAGGTTCCTCGTCACTGTGAACTCACACAAAACGAGGCTCATTTAAGTTTATACATTGACAGAGGGGAATGTCTGCACATGCCTGCTCCTTACCATGTTGCTCTATGTCATACGTAAGTAAGGTACATAATATTATTGTTGAGATTTTTTTCTAAGCATATAAAATAACTTATGACCCTAAATGGTCCATCAAAACAGAGCCTAAATGGCTAGCTAACGGTCACAAAACTGAAATTTGCATAACTTATGCTTTTTAAGTTGTAAGAAAGGCTTTTTTAAATATTCGCACCTAGAAGTATAAAATTTTACATGACTAGACAGAAACATAAATAGGAAATAATAACGCGAGCGAAGCTGTAAGCAATAGCAAGATTCTGTCAACCTCTCAGTTATTTTAACTGTTTTTCCTAATAGTTAATACATAGAGAAATGTTATGAAGGTTGGAATCGAGTTGATGTAACCCTTGTTATTGCAACACCAAAAAAAAGTGTACCTACATCATAAGTCTTGATGTGTAATTGCAGCATCTTACTTAAAAGTTAAGTAACAGTAACTTTTAGTGAACCAACCATGAACATTGTAATTAAATGTAATTGAAAAAGGTGTTGTTTTTGCCAGTGTTCGTGCACACTTAGGTACGGAAATTTTAAGACATGAAAATAAAATTATATTTTACGAATGTAATCTAAATTAAGATTGACTTTTACTTTTGTTTTAGTACTACACATAGATTTAAGTCTTTCTATAAAATGATTCCAACCTCGTAAATAAAATGAACGAACATTTTATAAAAGTACAAGTGAGTTTAATTCTAGAATGTATTTTAACAAGTTCTATAAAGTACCGACAATCGAGAGTATTAATTAGAAGACAGCTAGCAACAAGAGGAAAAAAACAAAAATGATAAACCAATGCTTTCCCTATAAGGTGCAAAAACTAGTACTCGTAGACTCAGCAAGCAATGTGTTGGTCCATAAACCATATATTCAATTATCATGGGAATACCCTTCAAACCCGGTAATTGGGGTGAACGTTTCAACACTTGGGATATGGTTAGGGTGAATATAGTTTCGAAAATATGCAGTACATTTGCAAGAGTAAAGAAAACCGAATACCATACTCTATTGGAAACTTTTATAGTTTTATAAAAGTTTACGTTATCTCTTAGTCGATTTTTACTACACTCACGGGAAGGAAAATGAGAAACCGCAGAATGCGGACAGTTCCACACAACAACAGCCCCCCTAGCCAAGTCACAAGCTTTCGCTTTTCTGCAATCGTTAACGAATCGCGTTCTCGTGTGTCATTGGCTAATATTTTGTTTTGATCACGTGACTTGATTCCATTTAGAAAGTCTTAGCCAAGTTGACGTTTGTTCGTAGTGATGGAATGGAAAGCGATTGTTTCTACAAATTCGATGCCAAACTCCATACAAAAGCTCTCAAAAGCTAGCCAAGTTACACTTTTGACAAACGCAAGCGAAACGATATCGATGCGATCGAACGTTCACTAAGCGATCAAAAATATTTGGAGTTATCGCTTTAAAAATGGCGTCTATAAGACAGATAAACACAGTCTAATAGGACCACCGAGACCCATTTTATTTGCATAATATAATTTTGAACATTTAAAATAATTAAAATGCATACTGTAAATATGTTGTGGTGCGCTCATAATGAGGAAGTATGGCTTAGACGTGGAAAAAGACACATAAATCGTCAGTGCAACGAGACAATCCGCGAAATGCCGGACAATTTATTTGTGGAGCAATTCCGGCTAGACAAGTTGTCTTTCGAAGCCCTTTGTCAAGAACTCCAAAACAAGACATCGTTAAAGGGAACCAACGAGATTCCCTTAAAAGTTAAGGTAAGTTAATAATCTGTCTTTTTTGTACTATTGACTATTTTAACTTTTCCTTAATGTTTGTGTATTTATAGGTTTTGAGGCATGCTCTTGCTCTTTGATGCTCTTAGTTTCCTAGCCACAGGATCCTATCAGCGAATTGTTGGTGTCCTTCAGCATTGCCCAACGGACAGCTTGTTGGTGCATCAGACAAGTTGTTGATGCTTTGAGAAACCCTGCTGTCGTTGCAAAATGGCTTAGGTTTCCAATAACACAACAAGAGAAAACAGCTATAAAAGCTATAAAACAAGAGTGTATACCTACTTAACAAACAAACTTAACTATATTTAATTGAATATGTACCATGTGTTAAACATAATTTTATTTTACAAGGTTCCAAAGAAGATTTGGCTTTCCTTATGTAATTGGTTGCATAAATTGTACGCATGTAGCTTTGGTAAAGCCCATTATTTATAGAACAGCATGTATGAGACTATTATGTCACTTCTTAATGTTGATTTGGTTTTCAGATTTGTGATAGTAATATGCTGATTATAAATGTGAATCCAAAGTTCGGTGGAGCTACACATGATTCACATATATGGTCTTCTAGTAGAGCTGAATCATTTATGAGTGAACTTCATCAAAATAGTGAACAATTATGGCTGTTAGGTTGTTGTGTAACAATAAAAATATTTACTATTATTTTTATGTATCAGCCTTATAAAGTGACTCTACTCAGCCTAATGGAAAGCATACACACAATCCTAGAGCAGTGGTCATTATACTCGTTGCAAATGCAGACAATGCAACAACTCAGCATGGCATCATTTTCGCACCGGCCCATTCATACTGAAATCAGCATGGCTCTATTACCTTAAAGTTCAGTAGTTTTCCTGTGGGTAACTAATTTTTAAACTATTTTTTTAAGGTGACTGGATATTCACAACATCCTTGGCTAATGACACCTATTCTCAATGTAGTTCAAGGTTCTAGGGAAGAACTTTATACTGTAAAGTATGTGTGAGCCCGTAACTGCATTGAGGGCTGTTTTGGCTTACTCAAAGCACAGTGGAGATGTTTTCTCAGAGACAGGTTTCTTCATCATCATGCCTATGTAGCTAGCAATATTATAGCTGCATGTTGTGTATTACACAATTTAGCGTTACAAGCTGGCATACCACTACCACAACCACTTTCTGCTACACATGACAATGAAGACAATATAAATTTGCAAGATCCCATACCTGCTATGAATATGCCTAATCAAAGTGAAGTCATTGAAGGAAGAGCCATGCCAAATTCTTTATTAAATAGATTAAAATAACGTTAATTGTTAATGGCTTCGTTATTAAACATATTGTCTTTCCTATGTGGGTTATTTTCCCCCGTGATATAGATTTTTTTTTTGTGTTGGATAGATATTTTTTTTATTATAAATAATACTTTTTATATTTTCTATGAATATATTTGATAATGTACTCAGATGTTAAAACAATCATTAAAAGGCTTTATTATTACAGTGTTTGTTTATTTACCTAGTAGAAACATTACAAAACAATGTATAAATTATGTCATTGACAAAAAAATTATATTACCACTATTTTTAATGTAGGTGAAGGAAAAGATTAGTAACCCGCAACTATCATTACATTAAACAGTTTATGATGATGATGATGGTCTCAACTGAGGTAAAATTTCTAAATTTTTTTCTGAAATATCATTGAAACAATTTATAATTATATTCTGTTTATTTAAAATTCTGTTATACAGTGCATTTCAAATTATAATAATTTGTAATGTATCTATCCTTCGCTTCAATTGTCTACTATGTTATTCGCCTCCTTTCCAGTTTCCTCACATCCAGGTTTTTTGCCAGTCTGCCTTTAGTTACAGCCGGTGAGTTTCTATGGTCGTGAACTTGCTTGACGTCACTGGCGCTCCCCTTTGAGATGTGAGGGTTGTGCATGGAACTTCTCCAGAGGGAGTGGGGCTGATGTTGCTGAAAAAAACAATTATATTATAATTAATTAAACTATAAGTTCCTCCCTGCTATTAAATTTTTTGTGATAATCGGTCCACTCATTCTGTAGATTAGTCACAACAAAGAGACTATAAGTAAACATAATCTGGGACAGAGAATGGACAGTGTGGTTGTACAGTTCTACTTCAACAGTCAAACCCGCTAAGGCCAACACCCTCTCTTCTAGAGCAGTAAGCATTTGCCTGCTGCTAGGACCATCACCAGTCCAGTCCTCACCGCTTATTGCTAGGGCTTTTTTTTTGGTTTCAGACTTTTAGTTTGCCCACACATATTAGAACATATTTATCTATTAAGCATTCATTACTAGAACAATGTCTCCTTTCACAGGAGAGGCTTATGTCCAACAGTAGACTATTAAAAGCTGTCGAAGATGAGTCAATGAAAATATGTGACTCATTCTGTCAATTTTAAAATGAATTTTATCAACATTATATATTACATAGGTATTATGTAATTAATTTATAGATAGTACACAGAAGTTATAGATATTTGATAGCTTAATTTTTATAGTGTGTGTCTATGAAGAAAGTTGTTGTATGTGCTTTGTCTTTTAGAAAACTAAATGTCATAATAGGAAACCATTACATTATATTTTTAATATTAAATAGGCAATAATTATTGCATGTTTGTCGCTTATCATGTCACTATTTGTTTCATACTTTCAAGAGATGAAGTGAGATACTTTTAAACAACAAAGAATAACTAATAATTTACATACCTTTCCATGAATTCCAATAAGACGAGGACTTGTTCTGTCTGGCTCTATCTATAAATTCATTATGTAAGAGGTATCACGTCATTTATTATAAGTTAATCCTTAAGCAGGATCTTCATGTTTCCAAGTCACAATAATGTTAAAACGACATTTCGCACTGTGATATTATAATAAACCATTTACAAATAGATTGTTCTTTACTTTATATACATTTTATCACTTTATAATTCAGCCAACTAAAATCGACAATAAAAATTGTTGATGAACAATGTCAACGTTACCATGACTACCTACTTTAACGTTTCTTAGATGGATAGACCATAGACTATATTTTAGGTTTTTTCCACGTAAATTGTAGAACGAGCGATCGAACCATTTGTGTCAACTTGGCTACCAAGTTATCGTTTTCTAAAATTACTTGAGAAAGAGCGTTAACGATTGCAGAAAAACGAACGCTTGTAACTTGGCTAGGGGGGCTGATCCTCTGTTGATGTGTGTACAGTAGTGAACCTCTTTCGTTTGATATGATGATAACTATCACTATTGCTTGTAGGACTATAGATATATTTGGCAAAATATGGAGGTTATAAAAGCATGAGGCTAGCGTTTTATTTTGTTTGTTAGTAAGAGAAAGTGCTTTAAATAGGTAAATCCGTGACTACACAATAAAGAGTTTTGTAACTTAAATCACTTTAAATTAAACAAGTCCATTACAGGCCTCATATCAAAGGCACCTTATTATCAGCATATTGTGGACAAACAAATCGGCAGACATTGATTATGCCGTATTATTGATTATTGTAAGCAATCCCATTGACAAATGACAAAACATGGTTATTCTACCACGAGAACTCTTCAATTTTAATAACCATTGGTCATTTGAAAGTCTTCTGCTCCCAGTAAGCAATAGCATTATTAAATGACAATGGGTTTTTCGAGCATACATATTTATTACAAGCTTTTTTTTTGACTGCCTCGTTGGTCTCGCGGTTGGCGTGTGCGACTGCTGATCATGAGGTCTCGGGTTCGATTCCCGGGTCGGACCAAATGTTTATATGATCTACAAATATTTGTTTCGGAGTTTGGGTGTGTTCTATCTATAATATGTATGTATTTACAAAAAAAAGTATATATGTATTTGTATCAGTTGTCTAGTACCCCATAACACAAGCTCTGCTTATCTTGGAACTAGATGGCGTTGTGTGTTTAGATGTCCGAAATATTTCTTTATTTATTTATTTATCTTCACCTGTCCCGATGTTTGTCTGTAATCAATCTTACAAGTTCAATTTCACCAACTTCCCGAATTCCGATTGAGCTGAAATTCGAAACATACCCTCAGTTCTGATGACAATGCAATTATGTTTTTTTTTTCAACAATTTATAAAAGCTCGTTCTTAAAACAAAAATTTTAAATTAGTTACTTGTTTTTCTCTACTTATTTTGCATGTAAACCTCTATTCTAGGCAATGCCTATTTAAATCAGTGGAAATTTAAAGGATGTTGATGTAATAACTCTAGCTGTTAAAGAGTTAACAGTTAATTAATAGAAACTTTGTAACTCTGAAACATAAACAAACTCTCTGAAAAGCTTTTGTACTATTATATATTATATTTTTTTTTGCGTATTTTAAATTAACTTATCATCACACGGCTGTAATGAAATAATTTCACTTTAAAGTAAAACCAATCAGTTATGTCTATTGAGTCAAAAAATGAAATCATATGCCTCGTCCGCTTTAAAAACAAACCTCAATCACTCATAGAATTGTAGTCTTCAGTGTTTTACATTATATCTATTTCCAAACTTAACATAAGATTTCTTTCTCTTTGTAGTCGATGTTAAATGTCAACTTTAAAGTGTCATGGTAGATGCCTTAATCTGACTTTGATTATTTATAAGCTGACAGTCGAGATAGAGATATTTACTTAAAATATAAATTACGATTACCGATATTATGACAGCCATTAAAATGTTAACTTTTACAACCTTCATAAAATGAGTCTAGGGTTGGCAGTTGAAATAAAAAAATTTCGACCCCTGTTTCAAGAAGACGAAAGTTTTTAAATGTACTGATACATTCTGAACGTTTAAAAAATCTAAAGCAAGTAATTCTGCCTCGATGGCGCAGTGGTAGCGTACGCGACTGCTGTTCTTGAGGTCTCGGGTTCGATTCCCGGGTCGGATCAAATGTTTGTATGATCTGCAAATATTTGTTTCGGAGTTTGGGTGTTTTCTATCTATAATATGTATGTATTTACAAAAAAAAAAAGTATATATGTATTTGTATCAGTTGTCTAGTACCCCATAACACAAGCTCTGCTTATCTTGGGACTAGATGGCGTTGTGTGTTTAGATATCCGAAATATTTATTTATTATTTATTTATTATTATTTATTATTCTAAGCCCACATTATAGTACAATAGAGTTACTGTGTTAAGTAGACTCGATTTACCTAATCAAATTTCAGAAGCTTTCACATTAGCAATAGTTCGTTCACTGCTGACCAATATCAATGGTTTCTAAGAATATAAGATCGAAGCGGCCTGCATCCACACTGCAATGTATCATTGTCAACTGTGATCTTTGTTAGGTCAGCTTGTTGATGGATGTTATACGCTTTCCGGTTTGTCGTCTCCATTTTCTCTCCCACCTTTTTCTCACACCTTTGTCGAAACTGTACTTTTTAAATATGTAAATTTCTGTTACTTGTTGATAGTAGATATCTACATACTTCCAATGTTTGCAGGACAATCCTGCAATACTTTTAATACTTATTTTAAATTATAACCTTAGCGCCACCTGTCGGAAACTTGTGGCTAAAAATATCCACGTGAGTTCTAAAACTGAAAAGATCGGTGATGTCGTTTACGGTAAGGATATACTATACATACCTACTTTTCAAAGATAATGCTTTTCAATCAACTTTTATACCTAATAATATATATACCTACATTCCATACCAGCCTTCGTAAAATACATGATATATGTCAAATATTTAATCCGATTAATCTTACAGTAATCTGTTCTGTCTGTAAACATTTACCGCATCATATTTTTACAAAGGTTGACTGGGAGAAAAGCATTCAGTCTACCAATAAATAAATAAAATTGAATAAAACTAAATTTGACAATAGTGCATTACACCTTTTTCAAGGATGTAATACACACCTAAATTCTTGATTAATTTACTTCAGAGGCTACCTTGTCCTCGGCAACCTTATACACGACCGGACGCGGCAGGTGCTACTGAGGGTTCACTCGGGTTCACGCTTTCCTCCCGCAGCCCGCTCAGCATCCGTGCAAACCCGTTCCTCTAATAATATAACGTAGAAATGAAAGATTAATGAGAGCAACCAGTGCACGCCTCTTTCACTCGACCTCTAAGGACGGTAAATGAAGTATCGATAGTCTTATCAATTATATCGAGACTTTTTAAAGAATGAAATGTTTATGGGTAGCAGTTCTTATAATTAAGATTAAAAATCTTTAACACTGTGATTTCCAGCCATATCTCAAATCAAAATTATACCTGCAAGAGGGCTCACTGTGCTTTTCCATACTGTTGAATTGTAAAATAACTATCTATAAGGTAACAGTGTTGGATTGAAAAGTAGTGTAAACTTTAAGGGAGTATATTTAAACGATTTTAATTTAAATATCTACATCATACTATTTGTAGACCACTCTATGGCTTGTTGGTGGCTTTTGGCTTAAAAATATTCAATTCCGTGCTATTATAATTCCATGAAGAGAAATTATTTAGTACAGCCACGCTGATTTCAGCACGAAGGGGTCAGCTCGACCGGGGCGGGACTACTCTTGCACAGAAGATCAAAGAAAAACAACAGCATTCGTGTTGTCGTGTTTCGTTGGTGAGCGCGAGGAGGAGGCCCAATAATGCAGAAGCATCACTAGGCCGCCATAGTTTGGGTCACCATGCTGCATTGTTGCATTCGCGATGAGTATGGTGACCACCACTCTTGGATTTTGCTTATGCTTTCCATCAGGCAGAGTAGAGCCATTTTGGTAGGCCCATACATAAAAATTCAAATAAAAGAATAAGTTTACAGAATTATGACGAAAGAGAAGAAGAGAGAAGTCAGGGCTCAAAAAAAGTTGCACAAAATTGTGGTAGTGACTATAATTAAAAACTTCATATACTAGTAGATACACTTCCTACTACCTACCTACACAATATCAACATTTGACACAACTGTCAGCAACCAGGCACCTTGGACATTAAAAAAAGAAAATTTGAAATAAATGGAAAGATTAGACAGTAGCGCAAACATACACCTCTAATTCGAACTGATGACAGGCAGTCCAGTCTTGTAAC
Organism: Spilosoma lubricipeda; assembly: GCA_905220595.1. NCBI lineage: Eukaryota > Metazoa > Arthropoda > Insecta > Lepidoptera > Erebidae > Spilosoma > Spilosoma lubricipeda. The sequence goes on along the minus strand of HG992286.1, from coordinate 5,708,035 downwards.
TTATTTATCAAATAAAACACAAATTATTAATATTATTTTTAAAAAATCAGCTAAATTTATCGATAACTCGAATGTAACATCACTAACAACAGGTCCAGATCGCAATGAAGACCGCCCATATAAAATATTAGCCGCGTGCCGGGCCGGTAGCGAGTGTAATATATCGACCGATGACAGTCTCATTGTCCTCCACACAGCTATCTAAGAATGTAACCTTTACTAGTATTATGTATATCTATCTATCATAAATTTCTACTACAATGAGATACAAGAACTAAATGTGAGAATAGAAGAAGTTATATTTTTTTTAAGTATGAACTTGGTAAAGTACATACTACTACTTAATTCGTGTTACGGTAATGTGATTCTGTACGAACATCTAGTTTTTAAAGTCGATAAATAGTTATTGAAGCAAAATAAAAATTTAATTAAATTTACAAGAGACTCACAAAGACACTTTTAATTTACAAACAACTATTATTTTACAAAATTCAACTGAATAATATTTAGTTTTGTTAATTCAATATCTAGTTTAGTTCATTTTTTATAATTTCTAAGGGAAGTGGTGAAATACAAATAGGTCTGTTCGTAGTTTTTTGGCCTATTATTTCTTAGTGGATATGAATCGTGTTAACCTCAAGCACTCACCTTATTAGATCTCTACACCCCAAAGGCTGGCTGGCAGAGAATGGACATTAAGTCCACCGGTGTACGAGTATATTTGTAAGTGCAAAAAGTTATAAATAAAGATTTGCCTAGCAATGTAGTAATAATAATATTTTATAGTGACACCTCTTTAATATTTGATGTTTTTAATCACATAAAGCAGTGGTATTATAACGGTTAAGGTACTAAATTTAAGAGAAAGTGTTAGCGTGTTCCTGCCTCGTCAACTATCGATGAGTATCCACTTCTAACAAAATTATGTACTTCATTCAGCTGGAGGGGTTATCAAGAATACTAGTTGATTTTATAAACTCGAGGTTTTGCACGCTACATTGTAGATGTTGCCAATAAATTTAGGGTCTCCCTGGGGAACAGTATTTGATGGTTAATATATTTTCTCTATCTCTTTCTTCTAATATGTTCGCGGCAATATTTGTAAAGAGTTTGAAGGACTGTAAAAGTGAGTTGGGCAAGCGCGAAAATTTAATTAGTTGGTGCTAGAGTTAGCCTCACGTGTAGTAAATACTTATACGGTAGCCTCGTTCTTTTCGTAGATTTTATGTATATATGTTTACATTTAGTAACTCTTAGCTTTTATGTCAATTGTGTGTTGTTCTGGGTAACTATAACCTCAATGCACCTACCTGCCTATATCTCCACACTCCCAAAGGTTGGCTAATAGAAAATGCTTAAGGGCAAGGTATTAAGTCCGTAGATGTACATAAGTGCAGAAAGTTTTAAATGAATAAATAAGGTGAGTATTACTGGCTTTAAACAGCATGGTTCCTAGTGGTTCAAGCGGTCGCTGCACCTCTTTCTATTACGATGAGTGTAGTGGGTTCAAATCCTATATAGGACAACACTTTGTGTGATTCACAAATGTTGGTTCTGAGTCTGGGTGTTCTTTGTGTTCGTTTCATGTATTCTGTCTGAATATATTGACTTAGATAAGTATAACATCACTTTTACTAACTATTGCCTATAGCTCTACCGACCCGTATGTCCGATCGATCTCTATACCGTAATTCATCCAAATCGGTGCAGCGGTTTGTCGTGGAATAGTAACAGACGGACAGAGTTACTTCCGAGTGTATAATATTAGTATAGAAGATTGTAAAGATATTTTGCAAACCATAGGCCATGATTCGAATTTAATTAAGTTTTCGTATTTTAGCTGAATGCGACACATGCATACGAGAACCCATACACACATATAGAACTTAAAAAAAATAACTAGTTATTCTCCTTCCGTTTTTGAAAACCTTAAGCACTAAAACTGAACCACAGCCATAATATATCGTCAGTACAAAATCAATCGTGTAATAGAGACATAGAACCCATTTTACTTTAACTTTTGGAAAGCAACATAATTGATCATCATTTTATGTAACACGAGCAAAAAGGGCGCTTACAATTATACAGTGAAACCATCTTTAAGTAGTTGCCTATCATCGTAGACACACAAAGAAAAACGGGCAATAGAATAAAAAAAATGTTGTTTTACCATGCTCTCATTCACGAACACTGCATATATACATATAGATATAGCGTAACATATCAGTATATAGTAGATAATTACAAAAGGTTCGCAAAAACAAGATGCACACGATCGAACAGTTCATCTTGAGCGGCTAACCTGAACTGCGTGAAATAACACGCTACATCTCTATAAAGATAAAACTTTTCTTTTTAAAAAAGGAACTCCCGTAGTAGGAATATATCCCGAGTCTCGAGGGACTTTACATACATGGACATAAAAAAAATAAGTGGATCACACAAAGCGTAGTCCGTGTAAGGAGCGAATTCATAACACTAACGGCTAGATTATAATAATAATAATTATTATTATTATAATCTAGCCGTTTTTTTCTACACTTACGCAAAATAAATTATTATTATATTTAATAATTATTTATTTCCAAACATAGATCTTAATACTAAATTACAAACAAATTGGCAATATTTTACAGATCAATTGATTTCAGCATCTGCAATCAAACTAGGCAAAGCCTGTATTTCGATTGTCAGCACTAATCGCTCAGATTATTTCATTTAAATAATTGCTTATATTTCACATTTGCTGGTTGTACTTCCTTGATTATCGCTTAAAACACTACGCTATCTATGCAGACTATTTTTATTTACATAAAAGTAAAAAATATTAATACACAATTAGTAGGTCATGTTGAAATACTATATGTACAATATATACTATGTGTACAAAGCTTTTCCTAAAATTTTTGAACAGTAAGTGCTGTAAAGTTAAACATGATGTATAAATGATCGCATAAAATATTAAGATAAGTATATATTTAATTACGTCATAGTAAAAAGTTATATCCAATCCAATCATAGTAAGTTATCATGTTCAATTGTATAAAACTAGACGTTTCAAACTGTTAATATTATACTTAAATAGATATGTATATATATTGCTATAGAATTCTTTATCAAAGTAAAGAATCCTATCGTACTAGGAATTCCCTACTCGTTTGATTTGATTTTCTATTCGATTAATAGATGGCTATTTCTAACTTTGGCTGACATTATTTATTTTCCCTAAAAATATATTTCATCTTTCACTATTTATAAAATATATGTATGGTTATAATTATTACATTTTATTAAACACACAACACAAATATACACCACCGGACACGGACAGACAAACGACACCGGGCGCGGGTCCTATCGTAATATCAGCGCTGCAGTCACCCTGACTGCAGAAATATGCTGAGATAGGCGCCTTTTCTGGCACTGCACAGGGCATTATAATTGCTTATTATGTCCTATAACCTCAAATATACTTCAAACTATGTATTTGTCCTGTGTATGTCAGAATAAATGTTTTTTCTTTCTTTCTCTTTCTTTCTATTTCGTAATACCACTTACCTACGACCTCTTTGGCTGAAATACTGCTTATTTTTCCTAAAGGTACTTAATTTTCTTTTATACTAAGAAAAATAAAGATTTAACATTAAATATTTCATACTTCGTGGCAACCCTGATGCACTTCTGGCACTTAACCTTAAAATAGTCTTTTAACGTACCACCACTGAGGTAGCAGCTACCTTCTCCTGGGCTATTTAAGAATGTGCCGCGGAGATATCTTACAACCAACTGATAAAGTAACATAGGAGGCAGATAATGTGTTCGTCGTTTCGGTGCACTCACCGCCGTAACTGAACTAACTGAGCTAGACAATAAACAAAGTGATACAGATAAGGATATCTCTAGTGGTCTCTGTTTAGGTTTTGTACACACGTGGATGTAAATTTAAAAAACAATTTAGAGTCAATAAAAATTTAGATAAAACACATTTCGCGTTTTGAACCGAAAAGTATGTGTTTTCTGTGTAATATATATGGATTTACAAAAAGCATCTTCTAGTAAACTAACTTTCATAACATAAATTCCGTTAATTTCTGTACACAGTAAATTATTATAGTAGTAGTGCTAAATATAGTAAAGTACATAGAAATCTACTTTACTATTTTTCTACGAAAGTTATTTTTATGACAGATTCGGGATGTGGGTCACCATGCTGCACTGTTACATTGTCTGCATTCGCATTGTATGGTGACCACCACTCTTGGGTTCTGCTTATGCTTTCTATCAGGCAGAGTAGAGTCATTTTGGCAGGGCCAAACATAAAAAAAAAAGATTCGCCATAAAGAATTAATTTTCAATGAACTTTTATTACGAGAGTTAACCTTCAAGTCAACGAAAGAAAGAAGAAAGAAAGGTAGTCAAAATTCGCCCGCAAGCCGATCATTGGTACTTCTAAATCGTCAGTACAATGTATGCACCTTTAGTCCATTGTGTGCAATACAAACGATAGCATTTCACCTCAGCTATCTCGATGCCGGCAGACACTAGACGCGAGATATGGCTAATTGTAACGAGTGGTCACGCTTTCACGTACGCATGTCACCTGCTATAGACCGTGTATGTGTGTATTCTACCGTCTTACACGACATATGTAACATTCTTGTTCTACTAAGAAATAAGTGTAATGAAAATCGTCCGTATTTTAAACTAATAACCAACGCGCCTGAGAGATCTAATTCTGTAAAAAAGGTTAAAGAAAACCTTTAACTAAATAAATAAATGTCAACCATAGACGCCAATTCTTTTACAAAATTCAAATGTAAGCTGTTTAAATGTTGTTTTTCTTAGAATGATCTGAATGAGATTCTTTCATAGTGATAACTAATTGGAAAAAAAATTAGAATTTAAAACACTAAAAAAACACATATACCCGAATCGGTTACATACAAACACACATGCGTAATCGTGACAACTTGATTAATATTGGTTGCCATAATTTTATTGAAAATAGTATAAAGTGTAACATAATTATGAGCTTACTTTGGGTTTCAAGAATGTAAATTCCACCCTGACCCTGGTCCAAGATACAATACCTGCGAAGTATGTGGTTTGTAGAGTATAGAGAATTATATTAACTTTTAAACTTTCGCGTTCCATGATATTTTAACAATTATTTTTACGGTAATCAGAGGTTTGTAATACCTTTTAATAAGTGATCGCGTTAATTCCCGTAAAAATAATTGTTAATATAGAGAATTATGTTAGTCTTATTTTAGTTGATAGTGAAGTTTTTTTATAATATCGTAAAGTTGCATAGTAATCATTCAATAGAATATCCCGCTACAAAATTGTTCAAAAGTATTGACAACTGTTAAATTTTATTTATTCTAAGTATTAGTGAATATTGTGTAAACTAATTCTTGGGAAGTCGACAACTACAAGCATTGTAGTGAAAGAATGCAATGACGATTTTTTTACTCGATTATAAGCAAGGATCGGAAGAAAGGGGTAGTCTTTATTCTGTATGAGGCCGACAGTCCCTTCTCAATGTTAACTTATGAGACACCCGATGGCGTCTCTTCTATACTAATATTATAAAACTGAAGGGTGTCTTTGTTTGTTTGAACGCGCTAATCTCAGGAAGTTCTGGTCCGATTTGAAAAATTATTTCAGTGTTAGATAGCCCATTTATCGAGGAGGGCTATTTATCATTACGCTAAAACCAATAGAAGCGGAGCACCAATGAAGAATGTTTCAAAAACGGGAAAAATTATCACGATACGGGCAATAGGAGACGCAAACGAGGTGAGCTATTTTACATATAATCATCCTTCAGCAAACTTTTATACGAATTAACTCATATTTAGAGTTACAAGACAATTAAGAGGTACAACGCCTTGACTAGAGTAGATATATCAAGAAATCAAAAAAAAAACAGAAGAATGAATAAATAGTTTTTTATTCGATATGGCCACTATTTATCAAAAGGCAAATCCAGAGTCCTGGTTGGTCTTTGTAATAAAGAATCAATAAACGAAGTTAATAACACAACAACAGTTGAATAATTAGACTAATATGAACCAACATAAGTAATTAACTGAAACACTTCGCCATAATAACTTGGTGGCTCATAATAATGAAATTATTATCTACTGATCTCTCCCCGTATGAGGTAAATTAATTTACTTAAGCAAAAGATCATTCAAGATAGCATAAATTGGTAGGGTTGTCTCTGGGCTTTGAATCTATCGGAATTCAATGATGACTCTATTACTAAATTGCTATAATTCGACGTTACCATAAAAACATAGGTTACGTTAAGTGAAAATCTATAATATATAAAATATTAAGTCAGTTTATGTACGCATTCAAAACTCCGAAATATCTTCACCTATTGATCTCAATTTTTGACACGATAAATGTGTGTGATGTAAAGTTTCCGACTTAGCAAATATACAAGACATTTTTTTTCTATATATATTATCTCACTTCTCCCAGCGATGCACAATGCAAACGCAAAGACGCATAACTACATTAACTAGTTTTTATTAACGAGTGCTGCCATCTGCACGTTAAGCGCGGAATCTTTTCAGACCACCTAGTAAAACACATTTTTCACATTATATTTCATATCAATCCAAACACTATATGATATAACAATACGTATCAAGGTATAGATAGATAATTATGAAATGGTAACATTTTCTGTTCTTTGTTAATACCTATCTATTTAACGCCTTAAAACGAGATAATCTTATTTAAATATATTACTAGTTGTTGCCCGCGGCTCCGCCTGGGTGGTTGTAGATTATCACGGCAAATAGTAGCATATGTGTTATTCTGATGTATAAGCTATATTAGTGTAAAGTTTCATCCAAATCCGTTCAGTAATTTTTGCGTGAAATAGTAACAAACATCCATCCATCCATCCATACTTACAAACTTTCGCGTTTATAATATTAGTAGGATATAAAATTATAAACTAAATCTCGGAAAGGGTTCCAACAACCAGTCGATCATTCAGGTACTTAAAAGAATAAATTAAAACAAAGTTTACGTTTATGTGGAAACCCTAGGTTTATATAATTAGACCATCTCACAAGGATTGCCTCGCGCTGATTCACACATAAGAACGTAATATAATAATGTTTCGATTCGTTACCAGTAAATCTCGTTAGTATATGAGTCTCGTATTGTGTTTTGTAGTTTTTGTACACTTGTGTAATAATGTCAGTTCTCAAATCATCTTATTTAATTTTGAGATACGATTACGAAATAACAATTAAATAAGTGTTATACATAACTCACGTATAATGTTAATTTATTTATTCAAGTAATAAAAGTCATAGTGTCAGTAACAATTTAACTTACATCTATGTTATTAAAATTAATTATATGAAGTATGGCCTTAACTCTCTTTTAAGAGGAGACCCGTGCCCAGCAGTGGGACATTATGGGTTGTTGATGATATGAATCATGTTCAATAAATAATGCTATATTCACTGAAAATCAGTACATTTCTAACGTATGTAGGTACGTTAATTCTGTAGTCAATTTGGCTATCCGAAAGTTAAGTTGGAGAAATTGCTTTTAAGCGATAAACCCATCTCGTTTACATGGCTACTAAATTGAAATGTGTTGTGTTTTCAAGGTTTGAGAGCCACGCTGATTTGAGCACGAACGGACTGGCTCGACCGGGGTAGTTCTACCCGCGCACAGCAAACGCATAGTTGCATTATCTGTATTCGCAATGAGTATGGTGACAACCACTCTTGGATTCTGCTTATACTTTCCAACAGCAGAGTAGAGTCATTTAGGCAGGAGCATATATAAAAGTCTTAGAACCACTACTCTTAGAGTCTGATCATACTTTCCATCAGGCCGACTGGAGTCACTTAGACCGACTTTATATATAATCTGATCAAAGGTTATTTAGGTTACCTTACGTAAACTACAGTTTTTAATTAAAACCGTGAATAATTCTATCTTAATTATAAATTAAAATTTATAAAATATATAACTTAATCTTTAAATAACTAGCATGAACTGGTATTATAGATGCAGCAGTATTTCATGATAGTAGTTGTAGTAGTAGTAATAATCTTAATTTATGGCGAACCTTCAAGGATACTTCAATCATTATATTCAACACTTCGTCCGTTTTGAGTTTGGTTGTAAAATTTATGATATTTTTCTTATTAGGAGATAAGAACCTCTGCAGCCTTTGAAATAGGTTTAGTCATCATCATCTCTGCCGAAAAACATGCTAATAGGACATACTTATGTCTCACCCAAGATTTACCACAACAACCCTTGCTACTTTGAAATAGATCACAATAATATAAGGCGTAAGTTTGTGAGTGTTCATGTTTGTTACTTCTTCACGCAAAAAATATTGAACTGATTTGGATGAAACTTTACAGTAATGAAGCTTATACATAAGAAGAACACATAGGCTACTATTTGCCGCGATAATCGACATACACGCAGGCGGAGCCGCGGGTATCAACAAGTATATAAATATATTCTAAAATATATGTAGCAACTAGACATTTTAAAATAGTTCCATCTACGTGGATGAAACAGAAATAAAAAAAGATGACGATTAACTTTTAAGAATAAAGAGGCACTACAAGAAGATGACAGAATAAAACTCAATAAATTACTGAACTTTGCTCTTGAATTTCAGCAAATATTGAAATCGCTTTAAATGAAAACGTCTGTTTATTAAAGAACTTTATACGCGTAATTAATTTATACTGACGCTTAAGAATGATCATAGGCGATTGCAAATTATAATAAAATGATACTAGTACCTAAGTACCTATTATGTTATTAAATGGTATCCAAAAACATTAATAACAAAGTAGGGCTAGGAAAAAGGCTAAGAAATCAAAAAGTTATATTTCTAAGAAATAAATAAATCATTTTTAATACTTCAAATAGTCTTTTCGCAGAAGAAGAATCTATTTTTTTCTTAAAAGAACAATGAATTGCTGTGTTTCACGTTTAATGTGTTCAACATTGACCGCGACCCGCGTAACCAGAGCAAGGTCCATCGCCTGGCGAATATCGATCATTATAAATTTGCGGGCGGTGCTTTAACGGCGCCTGCGCACGCGACCCCACGTCAAAGATTATTAATTATTTTGTACAGACGCTTTATCGTGCTCATTTAAAATTACAACCCACTTTGTTTATATTTAAAACTAATTCATACTTTTATATCCTTGCTAATGTTACAAATTCGAAAGTACTCTGTCTGTGTGTCTGTTATGCTTTCATAGCTAAGCCGCTGTACCTATTTTAATGAAATTTGTTATAGAGTTACTTTGATTCTTAAGAAATTACATTAATTAACGCGATAACCGACATACAGGCGTGAAGACTCGCGAGCAAAAGCTAGTATTCACATAAAATTCACAAATACATTGACCCAATTTATTACTTAGTAGAACGAGAACTCGCAGCGAAAATAAAATATATGTTATGTAAAAATAGAAAAGTATTTGTGACAAATATACTCTATATTTCAATTATAATCGAGTTGGAATGATTACTCTCTATCACTATAATGATAATAGTCTAAATCCTCCTTTCTAGTTAAAGGTCTATGTCCAGACGTGATCTATTAAATTAGGCTGTTGATGACTCTATATACAAAATCTGCCTATCTGTAATAACAGTTGATATGTAGTAATCGTTATATTCATAAAACTAATGAGACCGATTGCAAGCTTCCTGACCACTTCTTCAAATGACGCATTTCTGAAGCTGATCAATAAGTTTTCTAATAGATACTCAAACTTAGAAGAAATCAAGTTGATGGCTTAGCAATTAGTGCGATCAAATGAAATCTATACCTACTGTACTGTTACAGTAGAAGCCACGGTACCGCAGTTGTTTTGGCTTTTACAGTAATATGTAGCACATAGCTTAATGTTACTTGATGGTGAAGAAATTGTAAAAGAAATTCACTATCTATCATGACCATACTGATAATAGTAAGGTTTGTGCACTTCATTCTGCTAAGATCTTTCTTGTACAAATGGTTTATATTCTGTGGAAGTATTTAGTAAAACTTTGTAAAGCTAAATACGTATTTCTAATATTCCGGGGGAAGTGAGGCAATCTGGTATTTATCAAGACTGCCCGTACCTACTAAACACTAAACTGCGACAGGCGCCAAGAATAAAAATGTTTGATGTCCTTCTCGCTTCCCGTGCTAACCAAAGAAATATGCGCCAGTGACATGAACTCTAACTATTCCGGTCGTTATTTTACAACGGCTAGCTTTACTGAGTATATTTGACGGATAATATTAGTGTAGTTTAATCGTCTCAAAGTTTTTAGCATTTTTTTGTTGAATAGAACTGCTAAAATAAAATAAAAAAACGGACTTCAAGAACTAGACCAAATTGAAATGGGACACGAGCAAACTTGGACAAGTTTATTTATTACCTGTATATTATTTATTTATTTATTTATTTATTTACTTTATGCACTAAATATGTACATTGGCGGACTTAATGCCCAAGGCATTCTCTTCCAGTCAACCTTCGGGTGGTGTAGAAATCTTATAAGGAAGGTGCATAGAGGCTACCTTCTTATGAAGTCAGTTAAAATGTACAAAGTTTATAACTTACTCAAAAATATTACTACTATTATACATACACCAATTATTAATAACATATATACATACACAAACATACATACATACATATATAGACATACAGATTGACATTTACACAAATATTAAATTTATACACTATGAATAATGGAATCGTAAATTATGCTATTGATTAGATGGTTCTGCCAGTTCACTGAGAAGGAGATCATGTACCTTCTTTTTAAATGTAAAGCGGTTAGTGGACATCCTGATTTCGAGCGGGAGCGCATTCCAGAGAAGTATTGCTTGAACAAAGAACGAACAGTTCACGAAGTCAGAGTTATGAGAGGGACATGAGAGAAGCAGATTATTACCTGAGCGAAGATTTCTATCGTGGTTAGAGCACAGGTATCGGAAATACGGAGTAAGGTAGGTAGGTAAGGAAGGCGAGTTGAGAAATGAAAATAGTGTGGTAAGTGCTCTCTGATTGCGCCGTAGGCGAATAGGTAACCATTTTAACTGAGAACGAAAAGCAGATACATGGTCATACTTCCGAAGATTGAAGATATATCGAATGCAGTTATTAAGAAGACGGTCAAGCTTGTTTAGGAGGTCTGCATTCAGATCGAAGTAACACACATCACCATAGTCGATTATAGGAATGATTAAGGACTGCATGAGTGTGATTTTAGTTTTAGGAGGTAGGAAGTTTTTGAGACGATATAGTGTTCGCAGGTTCCCAGTTACTTTTTGGCTCACGCTAGTAACTTAAGCTCGCCAATCTAGGGTAGAGTCGATAAGTAAGCCCAAGTCTTTCACTGCAGGGCTGAATGGTATAACTACACCGTTGAAATAAATTGATCGGATAGAGGTGGTATCCAATCTACTTATTATGCGTTTACTACCAATAATAATTGCCAGGCATTTGGTTGGATTAATAGAAAGTCCAAACCTCATTGACCAGGATTTTATAAGCGCCAGATCCCTGTTGACATCATCAATAGCTTTCGTAACATCTTCCAACCCTGCCTGTGAATACAGCTGCAGATCATCAGCATACAGGTGATACGCACACTGAAGATGTTGAGTTATGAGGTTAATAAATATTGAAAATAAGAGAGGAGATAAAATTCCGCCTTGAGGGACGCCAGCGTTGAGGTCGCACCAACTTGATGACAAGTCATCAACACGAACACACTGCTGTCGCCCCTGAAGATAAGTGGAGAACCATTCCAGTGTCTCAGAAGAAATCCTGAGATATGAGAGTATATTATTGTAGTATGTCATACTCTGGTAATTCAATTTGAAGAATTCAAGATAATTCGATTTCATAATAGTAAACACGACAAAATCAAAGTTAATCGTCTTTTCATTTCATAGTCTTATCATCAATATAAATTAACCTATATGATATACTGGCTTTGTTCGGCTCCGAGCACGTATATGTCGTATATAACGGTAGTATTCAAATAAAAGCAATCTGTGTCTTATTCAGATGTATATTTAATATATCTATATTATTATGATGTTTCATAAAATCGTTTCAGTGGTTTTTGCGTGAAATAGTAACAAACATCCATAGATTCTCACAAACTTTCGTGTTTTATAATAGTAGTAGGAAATAGGATAACAGGATTTAAAAATTTATTTCGAACGATACAGGGTTAAGGGTTACAGTGGTAATATAATATACATTTTTGTGGTAGTTGGAAAACTAAGCCCTACAATAGTCTTTATACAAAAGTTTAGTTTTAGTTCAAAAAAAAGTCTCTGAAAAAGATGGTAACGCTAGTTGATTAATGTGTGGTGTGGTGGTAATGCAAACACGAAATAGATACATAGAATACATTCTAAAACACTTAATACAAGTAATAAACCTCTTCAATAGCTACTGAAATTAAAACCAGTTAACAATCAGAGGACAACATCAGTTAACACACAACTAAACTTATTTAATTAAAACTATTTTGTCCATCTATTTAAACACATAAATAGTATTTTACAACTATACTAAGTAACTTAAACTGTAGGTATCAGAAACTGAAATCTATACTAATATTATAAAGCTGGGAAGTTTTTTTACTTGCTTGAACGCGCTTATCTCAGAAATTACTGGTCCGATTTGAAAAACCCTTTTTTTTAACAAATTTATTCACATCACAGACCGCGGCTCAGCTAGCTTAAATTGGAAAACAAAATACAATTTTTAAACATTTATTTTTACTTGAATTCCTCAATGTTCATAGTTACAATATTGGAAGGTTGATAAACTATTCACAGTACGACCTTAAAGGATTAATAAATCGATATTTATTAGATTAAAGTATGTACTTCATTAATTGATTATGGTTTAATCAGTTATTAACAATCCCCAGATTTAATATAATAAGCATTTCAGCTTATAGTCATCATTCTAGAATTAAACTCACTTGAACTTATTCCACTATTTTTATTAACTTTAATTCCGACCGCCCTTTTGGACCTACGGCATTATTAAAGGTTTAATTCTAGAATGTATTTCAACAAGTTCCATCAAGTGCCAACAATCGATAGTAATAATAATCATAAATTTATGTTTTGTGTTCCATCACTACTATCATTGTGTGGTGACGGATTGAGAAGACTGATACTGTAAGAGTCGACTAATAAAGCAAACTACGCAGGATAACAACGCCGTAAAGACAAGTTAAACTTGATACAAACTCGGTACAAACCTGTCTAGCCAGCGCGGTATAGTAGGTGAAAACCTACTATTAAAGTGACACCTATGTCCAGAAGTGAAATATTATAAAACTGCCTCTGGTCTAGCGGTTGAAGTATGCGACTGCTGATCAAGAGGTCTCGGGTTCGAATCCCGAAGCGGGCCAAAAGTGTTATTGAGTTTTTCTGATTCTATAAATACTTAATAACAGCTCGGAGTTTGGAAGTTGGGGTCTGAACCCCCGTGCCTCGCAGAGCACGTAAAGCTGTCGGTCCTGCGCCTGATCTCTCCCCGATCGTGTCGGTTTACCGTCCCATCGAATTATGAGAGTGAGGGAACAGAGAGTGCACCTGTGTTTGCGCACACACTTGTGCATTGTAATATCTCCTGCGTAGTTGGTTGGTCTCTGTCGAGACTGGCCGCCGTGGCCGTAATCGGCTAGGAGAACATCATTAAAATCAGTTGATGTGATAATATGATGTGTTCCATCAGCGTAGTTTCTATGATTTTGAAATGACGTAAGAGTAACTGGGTTTTTCAAAATTTCAGTGAAAGACTGAAATTTACAATGATAACCAGTTCTTACTTACGTCAACGTGTTGATAAGAAATGTCACGAAATAGACATTATTGTTATCATGTTCAACCATCGCATATATAATTGATACTGATTGTTCGACCTGATGCACTCGCTATAATAATATGTGTTGAAGTAATATTGAAATGGGCGTTAACGATAGCAATATACCTCGATCGCATATGCCACTTACAAAATTATAACATATATTATATAAGTGTGTATTACACAATGTATCTTTGCTCGATATTTTTTTCTTGTTAAATTTTCTAAAACTGAATTCCAATTACATCGATTTATCGCCCCTGACACCGAAATTCAGATTATACTATAGATACAAAATATTTTTTTGTTTAAAAGTATTAGATCATGTGGTTTGCGATTAAAATCCCATATGACAGGGGGTTAGAAGACGGAGGATCAATATCGATTGCAACCGATTTATTAAATAAATAAATAATTTCTTTACAATATAACCTATTTACCTTGCTTTAAACATTTTTTTAAGTTAGACCTCTTCTTCTATCTTCCATAGCTTGCATTAAGATTTGCACATAGTTTACGGGAATAAACTTGCTCACGATGTATATTGAGCTACCTTTGAATGCGCCATCAATGCTTATTTAAGTATAAATTTTATTTCATATAAAAATATAACTGATTCTTAACTTTTGCAAATTGATCATCTTACTTTATAAATAATTACTTACGTATCCTGCCTAACAAAGCTAGCTAGTCTAGTCCCTATCTCATCTATGACTGCATTATGCCGGCGATAGCTGCGCGTGCGCCGCGCTGCCTATACATCACTGCGCTTGCTCTCTATATTTGCTCACGACCGATAGAAATTATCACAAGGCTCCGCTACAATGAAATTTCAGATCTAGTCGTGTAGTATAAGGTTCAATTCGGTTTGAGGAATCGTGAACAATATTTTTTCAAGATGTGGTCGTAGTTGACTACTATTTGCCGTATTTCAGCGCAGAAGGTATATAAATTGAGAGCGCCGATTAACGTTATCTGCCGAAGGGGGTAGCGAGGTATAAGGGGAGGGAGGATGACGTCGATTTATTCATTCATTAACTAAACGACCCTTAACCGATGGATTAATTAGACTGCTTCTACCGCTTCTGTGCAAAGCACTTAAATATGTAACTTTACGGGATTTTAAGGAGTATGATCAGTTACTTTGTATTATTAATTAAAAACTTAATATTCAATAATGGTTTCTGTGTAACAACTTTACTGATTCTATGACAGTAAAACCAACAACTAGGAGACAATGCCTCGTAGTATTCGACTAACTATTGCGAACCCGAGACCTCTTGATCAGCAGTCACTTCCGCTAATCACTAGATCAACGAGGCAGTTAATCACATATAAATCTTATATAAGTTTTTTTAATAACGTAGGTAAGTATGAATTAGGGCGCACGCAAAAGCATCTTCAACAGATTAATAAATAACATTTTCATTTCTCAACAGAGGTAATCCCGCTGATTAATTAAGGACACTGCACAGGTTGTAGGCCTGTAGGAACGGTAGAGATTTGTAGGGTTGTCAAACGTTTATCTAAATAATAAAGGATAGGTATGCTTATAGTCCAGATTAAATAAAAAAAATGGCTTACGCCTATACTCGTTATTAGAAGGTTGCGAACCCTAAAAAGTAAAGACAGTTATCCTATAATATGTATAAAGTATAGGTAAAATTACATTCAAATATTTCTGTGAATTTGTATGATACATAAATATTGTAAATATATTGGCGCCGATGTAACCGAATGGATGTCATAGGTCGAGCGAAGAGGGTACACGTAAGTATATATTCGGAATGCAACCAGTTGAAAGGTATTACATGGAGTGTGCTATTTATAGGGCTTTGGCTAAATTTATTAGATCCCTACTGATCCATACCTACTAATATTTCGAAAGTAACTTTGCCCGTCTAATCTGTCTGTTCGCTATACCGACTGTAATATCTGACCGATGTCAAATTTGTCATGGACATATTTAGATCTTTGAGGAAGGACATATACTACTCTTTACCGCGATAACCAAGATACACGCGGGCGGACCCGCGATTAACAGCTAGTTATTTATAAAATTACCATTGAACTACTTGTACAATAGTACGATTATAATAATATCTCATCCCTTACTAATCTTTGTCACATTTATTACAGAATGTGAAAACTTTTTTGAGGTAAGATGCATACTAAGTAGGTACACCACATTATACATAAATTGCATGCTTAGATTCTGTCGTAGAGGTATTCTTATTATTTACTATTTGACACACGCACCCTCGTTTGCGTCTCCTATTACCCGTAACGTCATAATTTTCCCCCGTTTTTGAAACATTCTTAATTGATGCTCCGCTCCTCTTAGTCTTAGTATTTTTCCTGCATAAACAACAACAAGTCGGACCAGTAGTTCCTGAAATTATCGCTTTCAAGCAAACCAAAGCTGAGGAGTCAGCTTAAATATTACCATAGATTTCATCGTAGTAAAGCTGTTCCTAAGATTTGCGTTTTACTAACTATACTGCATTCTATTTAAACACTTCAACCAGTTTTATAAACCTTAAAACCTGTTTACAAACTGTCATCTACTAATCAACAATCTTGCCAAAACCCCGATCCCTCCAAAAATCCAACCCGAAATCCGCAAACACGTTGCCTTAAACAAACGAATTCAGAGCAGTTTCCAGCACAGATACGTTGATAACCTATCTCCCATCAGCGCCATTGTTACCGAGATTTAAGGCGCACACCGCCGATGCCTTTAATTGTGATACCTCGAGTACACGTGCCCTTTGTGTCTTTGTAATTACTTTTATAAATCTACTAAGCGATTTACATGCTGATAGCGATCGGGTTAAGGTGGAAGAGTCATGCATGAGGTGTAGTAGTGTTTTATGTGGTATAATTTTGTTTATAGCGGTGCTTGTAACTGTACACGCGTGAACTTAAAATATTGATATATTTTTTTGTATTCTGTACCAAAAACCATAAAATTAAGAACTTTAAGATATGACAGATTCACATTTTTTTTTTTTTTTTTTTTTTTCTTTGGCTTCGCACGGTTTGTGCATTTAGCCAATGTCAAGTTTTATTTTATATAATAAAAGGTAAGGAAACTAAAGGATTTATTAAAATAGGTAAAACGGGATTTAGATTAATACGGATATAGGATCAGTATAATCTAATGAGATGAGAAATACTTAATTGAAAAAATGGAATTTATAACGTGACTATGATTCATTACAACTTTAAAGTTTGATATTATTTAAAGAAATGAATGAGACTATACATTTATATACAAGAACGCTATTTGTACAAAGTAATGAAAGTATAGAAGTAGGAAAAGGAGTACTGAGGGATAACAGATTACTAAGAAAGGAACTACGATCATAAAGAGGACAGGAGAAGAAGATATGATTTAAGTCGCCTACATCTGTGCCGCACTCGCAAATAGGGTCATCTATGATATGAAGTTTGGCGAGATGGGCTGGAGAACAAACATGACCAAGTCTAATTCGTGTCAGAACGGAGGTCTCCATCTTGCCAAACTTAAACTTGAAAAACCACGGTTTTACTGGAATGTTGGGTTGAATCAATGAAAACTGACGTCCTTTCAAACTGCTACTCACATCCCAAGCTATTTGCCAGGATTCTCGGAGGAAGGTCTTTGGTAAAGCCATGAGATCAAAACAATAGTTTTTATATGGACACAAATCACCACACTGCACCGCATCATTAGCAAGTGTGTCAGCGACTTCGTTGCCCTGAATTCCCACGTGAGCAGGAATCCAGGCGAACTGTAGCGTATAACCTTTAGAAATAGCTCTAAACGTTAATTCTCTTATTTCAAAAATGACTGGTAACTGAGTTTTTTGTTTAAATGGGAATTTACTAATGGCTTGAAGAGCACTTAATGAATCCGAAAAAATAACGGCCTTTTTAAGTTTTAACAAATGGACATATTCGATTGCTTTTAATAATCCAAAACATTCACCTGTAAAAACGGAAGTCTCCGGAGGCAGTTTAACCTTTTGGACGATATTATATTGAGAATGATAAACACCTACTCCAACACAACCAGTTGGAGAGTGCTTTGAGGCATCAGTGAAAATATGGTGGAAATTATGAAAATGTTCGGCAAGAAAAATTTTGAAACTTAAATTGATATTAGGATCAGATTTATTAACAAAATTATATTCAACGTTAGGGAAATAAATTAAACTGTCATAACTGCTGGTGAAAAGAGGGAGTTTGTTAGAACGGTGAGTAGGAGAGGATATGGAAAGGAATTTTTGATAGCTCACGACCAAACAAGGCACTGGTTTATGAGACCAATAGCTAGAAGATTCAATGTGTGCCACTAAAGCGGTTAGTTTAGGAATGAGAGGATGAGTTGAGAACTGAAGGATTCGAAAAAAAAATTTGTCGGAAAGGAATTGTCTCCTAAGGTATAACGGGGCTTCCCCACATTCAACTTGAAGTGCATTAATGGGACTAGATTTCATGGCACCGGAAATAATGCGCAGAGCTTTAGACTGGATGTGATCTAATTTCTTAAAAGCCATGATACTTCCTGGTTCTAGAACAAACAGCCCGTAATCCAGCACGCTTCTGATAATTGCATTATAAATAAGTTTTAAAGAAAATGGATGTGCACCCCACCACACACCAGAAAGGCACCTTAACATGTTTAAATAATTTTCACATTTATTAATAACATAATCGCAGTGAGGAACAATGCTAAGTTTAGAATCTAAAACTACACCTAGATATTTAAATTGATCTTTAACTCGAATAGGCATTTCCTTGTATAATATGTTTACAGGGGGAACAATTCTCTTACGGGTGAATAAAACAGCAGCGTTTTTAGATGTAGATAAATCTAAGCCGTTTAAATGTAGCCACGACGATAAATTAGATAAAGCAGAATTAATAACAGAACAAGTTTGTTGAACAGATGGACTTGAATAGTATATTAATAAGTCATCGGCATATTGAAGAATCTTAACTTGATTATTATTTTTAGTTATTGACGAGTCTAAATCAAAAGTGTAAATATTATATAAAAGAGGACTGAGCACTGAACCCTGCGGGAGGCCTCTCCACACAAGATGAGATACCTCATGATCTCCTATAGTCATAATAACGGAACGTTCGGTAAGGCTGTTAATGATAAAATTGGACAGGTTGGATGGAACTTGTAAAGCATTTAATTTATTATGTAAAACTGATAATACAACATTATCATATGCTCCATTAACATCTAGAAAAACTGCAATGGTGGAATAATTATTAGAAAAAGATAAACGAACATCGGATATTAAAATACTTAAACAATCCATTGTACTTTTACCCTTTCTAAAGCCATATTGCGATTCTGCCAAAAGGCCGTTGCCTTCAACATACCATTCTAAACGATTTTTTACTAAGTGTTCCGCTAATTTCATTAAAATTGAAGACAAAACTATGGGACGGTACGAAGAAGCATCTGATGGTGTTTTATTTGGTTTCAGAAATGGCAACACCATTTGACGTTTCCATTCAACCGGGATGTTACCGGTATTCATAACAGAATTGATAATGTTTATATAATAATTGAGAATGTCGTCATTTAAATTATCAAAAAAGGAGTAGGGAATGCCATCAATGCCTGGAGCGGAATCTACCGTATTCTGTATAACACCCTTTAATTCAGATAAAGTGAATGGAAGGCTTAATGTCGTACATGAACTTTGGCTAGTTTGTTGAACGTGTGTCGGGTTAGTAATAGTAATGTTAGTAATATCCTGAGGAACCCAAGGAGGAGCTAATTTATCTAAGAAGTCGTGGGCTAAAGAATCAGGAATAGGAGGAGAAGGATTGTTATAAACGGACCTAAATCTGCGAATATTACGCCAAACAATTGTGGCATGAGTATTAGGTGAAATTGATGAACAGAACTTTTGCCAAGCTTTATGTTTTTTTGCTTTAAATAATTTACGAGTTTCAATCATTATTTTAGAAAGAATTTCAAAATTAATGTCAGACATATAAAGGTTATAGTTGTTTTCAGCTTCTTTACGTTTACCAATGGCCTCTGTGCACTCAGAATCCCACCAAGGAGGTGAGGGAATTGAACTAATATTATTGTTTTTTGCAGGAAAAACTTCATTTGCTACTGCCATTAATATGTGTGCTAAAGCTTCAGCACAAGCATTTTCATTTCCAGCAGAAATATCTGGCAAGGAGCAAAACTTTCTGCCAACATTGTCTCTGAATCTGTCCCAGTTAGTATTACCTCTACTAGGTAGTTTATGTTTTAAATTTGATCTTCTTTTTGGCACATTTGGTTTGGAAAGAGGATAAGAAATTATTATTGGGAAATGGTCACTGCCATGGGTTGAGGACAAAGTATGCCAAGTCAATGAAGAAGCTAAGTTTGGAGAACAGATAGAAAGATCAATTGCGCTTTGGCTCTGGTTGGGATCAGATCGACGAGTGGGAGCTCCTGAATTCAAGATGCACAAGTTATGTATATCTAATATATCCAGTAATTCATCCCCATAACAGTTAGAATTTGAACATCCCCATGATTGGTGGTGACAATTAAAATCCCCCAGTACTAAGAAAGGTCTAGGAAGAAAAGAAAAGAGATGATTAACCTCTTGAAGTATAGAAGAAGAAGGATGAGGAATGTAAATAGACACAAGACAAGTATTATAAACTTTAATAGCTACAATTGAAATGTCTTCATTATGAGAAGGTAATGAAATAGTAGAGAAAGGGATAGAGTTCCTGATAAGTATAGCAACACCACCATACCCATCAGATCTATCTTCTCTAATGGTTAAATAACCAGTAATTTTAAAGGTATGATTAGATTTTAGCCATGTCTCTGATAATGCAAAGACAAATGGCTCATATTTATTTAAAAGATATATAATATCACTCTTTTTGTTTATTAGGCTGCGGCAGTTCCACTGGATTATTGTGGATGTATTGTCCATTATTAATGGGCGAAGAAACTTGATTAAAAGACGGGGCAACGTTGGACGGTGAAATGTTGAAATGTGAAAGAAGATTATAAAAAGCTGCTATAAATTCGTTTATTGAAAATGATGTGTTCTGTTCATCTTTGCTATGATTACCAGAAAGAGCACAACCATTTGATGGTTGAGGTATCACAGAATCTTTAATAATGGCATTGTGAGCCTCTCTATTATAGCCTTGGATAAGTTTGGGAGGAGATCGTGGCTTAAGAAAAACAGTTTTCTTATGACTAGTTGAAGTAGGCATTCTATTAGGAACAGGAACTGATGGTAAATGAGCAAAGTTTTTAGAAGGGGAAGATAAAAGTGTATCTGCATAGGATTTAGATACTGGGGGATGTAATTTAGAGGCTTCAGGATATGACACAGAATTCTGTGCCATATAAGTCTTAATTTGTTTTTGTCTAGAAAACTCTGGGCAAGAATTATTAGTTGCATAGTGGTATCCAGAGCATAGACAGCATGATGCACTTGCTTCCTCTCTTTCGCAGCTATCTCCAGTATGACCTTGACCACATTTATAACAGCGAGGTTTAGACCTGCACTGAAGCTTAGTGTGTCCAAAACGACAACAATTGAAACATTGTATAGTAGGAAAGATATATAAATCGACTGGCAAAGCATTATAACACATAAAAATTCTTTTAGGTAAAATCTGACCATCAAATGTTACAACTATGGATTGTGATGGTTTCCACACAGCTGCGCCATCAATAAAGGTTTTAAAATTAAGTCTTCTTACTTTTAAAATAGGGCCACAACCGATTGGTACTGAAATATTTTCAGTTACCTCCTCCGGAGACCATTCGGCAGGAACACCACGCACTAATCCCATTCTAGTAACATTAAATGTAGGTATAAAGGCCTTATAATTGTAAGTATGAAGACTACTGTGTGAAATAAAAGAATTAGCGTCCAAGAAATTAGAAAAAGACAGCGATATTTTATTGCGTCCAATTTTTTTAACACTGCCATTTATAATATTTTTAAAGCCATTGTGTTTTAAAAATTTACCGAAAGTGATAGGGTGCAATGTCGTTCCATCGTTGGGAGATATGTCATTTTTTTGTACGTGAATTATGTATGGTGCACTGTCTGTTTTTTCATAAACCACTCTACCAACCGGAGTGGGAAAAGTTTGAGAAATAGAGAGAGCAGTCTGAGGAGGAGTTGTAGCTTGAGTAATGTTAGGTGTTGTGTTGATTGGTTCAGGAACTAACTGTGAAGATTCTGAAACACATTCACAACCCAATGACTCTGATCCATGTCCATGATGTTTCCGACGACGTTTATTACAGTGCTTGCACACATGTACACGACTCCTTTTTAGAGATCGAGCTGAAGTCGACCCATCGGTATCCATACC
Source organism: Spilosoma lubricipeda (assembly GCA_905220595.1). Taxonomy (NCBI): domain Eukaryota; kingdom Metazoa; phylum Arthropoda; class Insecta; order Lepidoptera; family Erebidae; genus Spilosoma; species Spilosoma lubricipeda. The sequence goes on along the minus strand of HG992286.1, from coordinate 5,685,734 downwards.
AGATTCATTTGCTGATATGGTAACATAGTTGCCTGCCGGGGGTACAAAGCCCCCCGGGTCTGGCGGATCATTCATTTTACTAAAGCCAAATACAACAAAAAACTTACCACTACCGAAGAAATAAATAAAAAAGTAAATTTACAGTTATTATACACTAAATCTACTATTACTGATCTTATATTACAGAATTATAAAAAATTCAAAATTATTTTAGAAAAAAAAACGTCCACCAAGTTTGCAGTTTCCCGCGCTTTTTTCCAGATTCACATTATAAGATTTGAGCAAAACTGACGTCTTGTCAAAACAGTATTGACCTGGAACGCAGTTTCAAATTATTTATATTTTATTTTATATTTTTACTGGTAAGTTACAAAAAAATATAGCCAAACTTATATCATATTTATAAAAATAGAAGGTTTTATGTATTCGTTGCTTTTATTTTTATTTTCTTTGTTTTCCGACTTTTTGGTAGCAGTTTAACGAGTCAAGTATAGTACATCTATGTCTGGTATATTTTCGCCAAAGTCTGAACAAACTTCAAACGTTGAGACTCAAACGAAACACTTTTGTGTGATATTTGGAGAGTCACTAGAAGTGGTAAGGTCTCTAGTATTCTCAACAACTTTTTCAAACTAAAGAAAATCTCCGTTTAAGTAAAAACCAGTTGTAAATAGAAACTCATCTGTGTTTTTAAAGGGTAAGAACCATACTTAGGAATTTATCATCATCGGTCAGTTTGATTACTCGGAAACAGGCTCTTTAAGAGCGACAATGCTCTAGTGTCTCTGAGGTGACCTATAAGCTTGTTTGCCTACGTCATAACTTTAAAACAATAAAGAAGTTTAAAACTAAAACTCAACTACGTAATTTTTTTTAAAATCGTTAAATCCTATGACATCTTGGCCATTATTACGAATCTATTAACACCTCATTTGGCTTTACGGCGGGACATACAAACACAAATATACTGCCGAAACTATTACCCTTCCAATTGGCCTCACTGTATTCGTATAAAAAACAACAGTTGAACCCTTATCACTACTAAGTCTGTTACATTCTAACCTATAAGATCTCATCCTTACCTTTCATCTTACTCTGGCACCTGAGCTGGTCGATGATACTGGTCAGCCTGTTCTCCCGGTGATTTCCCTTGCTCATCACTTCATCACTATCCTCCTCAACCTTCACAGACACATCACTTTTCACTTCACTCACGTCATCACTACACTGCACTTTTGACGTCGGTAATTTCGATTGGACTGCCTCCATGTTGTGTTTTTGCCTATTGCAACCTCGACGTATTATTTCTTTAAATATATGGGTTTTGATACGAAGAATCTGCAACGAAAAAAATGAATTAAATTATGCAAGTTACTGTTACTCGTCTTAGCAATCTAACAGGATTTTAACGTCTTTCCCTGAAGGTAGTTTCAGTTACACGTGTATGCCATTATAATATATTTTTAAAGATATCGATAAGTATCTCTACATAATAGTAAGAGACTTCATTAACTACTTAAAATTGGCCTTTAGACGAAATTGTATATAAAAAGTAAATATGACTTGATAAATACCTAAATATGTTATTTTAAAATTTTATCTTTATATTCTGCTATAATATATTTGTAATGCATTATATTAATCACCCTTGACCTACAATGCACCATACGCCAGTCTAATGCGGGTCTTTGCATTGGAAATACGGAAACATTCCAACTCATACGTTTACTGCTAGCAGTGTACCCGTACTTTATACTGCACGTTGCAAATAAAATAGTTGAAAGAAAGAGTCCGAAACAGCAAGTACATTCTTCGACCTAGAGTCGCCCGGTCCTATATTGACAGACCTAAGACGGTCTCTAAGTAAAAACAGTCGACTCTAAATTGCACTCTATTGAGTATGAGTTAGTGAACTCATCAATTAGTGAACCCTCAAAGCGTATTGTTTTTGTTACCTTTAGTAATGTTTCGTAAAAGTTTAAATTAAAATATTAATAGAAAAGCCATCTTTCTTATTTTACTGGCGCTGTATACCTTTTTAGAGGTGAAATTACCTTATTCAAGTTATTAGGTTGTGTAAAGTTTATTACCAAAAAAACTCGATTGCTAAATTTACAAACCTAAGGATATTTCAAACGTCAAACACTTTTAAATCTATCCTTTCCTTTAAGCTACAGAGCTTGTTAAAACAATATACATACATATAGACCTACACTCGAAAAACTTAACACTTCTAGCGCAGACAGGTAAAAGTAATAATATCATTAGAAAAAAAGGGTAATCTTTTTTACTTTCTACGGTTTCAAAAGGTTTCAAGGTGACGCATTTAGAAACCACGTAGGTACTTATAACAATATACGTGACCTTTTTTTATTCGCCTTAATGTATTGTGCACAGAAATTATCAGGTAATTTATGTTTAAAGTCGGTGAATGTTTAGGATAATCTGTATCTATTTGAATTTGCAATGACAATTATATGTATATGAAGAAGTTATCTGTTTACACCAAGTATATTAAGGTCATTGACGTTCCAAGTGTCTTCAAATACATTTTATATTTCATTCTGTTTTCATGCAATATAATTTAATCCTTGTTTTTCTTTTGTGTCTTGTACGGGATATGGTTTATACGGTTTTCTTAGCAATATAATTTTACTACTCTAGACTAGAGGAACACGCATGTTACAACTTGATTAGGAAATACAAGCCTTTAATAATCCACCGTTGGACATAGGCGCCTACTTAGAAAAGAGGTTTTAGCCTGCTATATCTCGCAGATGGTTTGGTTTAGTTTTTTTCAAGTTTTTCTTCTCTTTGTAGTGAGGTTGTCCTGCCTAGTTTACTCCCTCCATAGGCCAAACATTCATACTACTCCAATTCTAAAAATAATGGCGGCAGGGATAGTCAAGGTGTAGCAGTGCATTTGTGTCTGTAGAGTTACATGTGTTTAACCTAATGTTCTTTATAACACACCTGTGTTTGATTCAACGAAATAAAAGGACGATGAGGACGCAAGGCATTGTTTGTTTATATATTGTTCATGCGCTATGATACCGTTTTTAGCTCTAATTATTGAACGGGAGTATCATTTATATAAAAGAAAGTTTTTTTTAATTTCTAGGAGGGCAAAGGTGTAGTGGTTATAAAATGTCATGTCTCCAGCTAAACCGATGGTAGGTGGAGTCGAAATGTGCTTGACTAGAGTCCGCGATTAGCTAATCGTAGCGTAGGACGCCGTTCAGCACGACGGACTGACGACTGACTGTTCAGCCTAAACTGACTGCCTGCCTGAATGGATTGATATACGAGTATAAGAGAATAAAGAAGCAGATGTGCCACTCGATGACAAGTGACTATCGATCGCCGAAAACGCGCCAGCGTCGACATATGCAACTCAACAGACATAAAGGCACTGCTACGCTTTGACTACCTCTCCCTTCTTCCTCTCTTTCGGTTTTAAGATTGGAGGAGGATTGTTTGGGCTCAGACAACCTTAGTCTATCAGTGTAAAACTTCGAAAGAACTGGTTCAGAAGACCATGATATCACTCCAATCGAGCCAAATGGCTCTGCCGCAATATAATACTGCCAAATAATAAAAAAATACTTTTATACAAGCGAATCCACGGTTAAAAACTAGTATTTGATGTATTCATCTACGTCTACTATAATGGTATTATAAGGTAAAGTTTGTGTGGTTGTAGGAGGTAATCTCCGGATCTTATGAATCGATCTTGAAAATACTTTTGCCAATAGAAAACCACATTATTTGTGAGTGCCATCCATACTAATATTTTTACCAAATTATTTTTCAGCTGTTAGCTTTTGCTTCAAACTATTTTTACAATTTTTTTTATTAATATTTTCAGTTTTTAATTTCATTAGATAGTGCTTTTCATATGTGTTCTACTATTTAAGCCCTTTCATTAGACACCCATGTAGTGACAGTCTGAAATGTGTAAACCACTATTTTGTTGCGGTGGTCATCTTGGATTTACAATGAAACAGAATTCATTTAATTGTATTGTTACCAAAACTGAGGGTGTGTACCAAATTTCAGATCAATCTATCAACAGGAAGGGGTCACATTTCAATTACAAGATTTGACCCAAACAACTACCAGGTCAAGCTAAATAAAACCGTTTAAAAATAATTACTGCGATATCCGATCTAAACGTGAGCAGAGCCGCAAGCGAAAGCTAGTGTTCCTATGAAGGAAAATTGATAACTTATTCCGTTGTTCAAATCGTCACCAAGAATTATATTAATGGACGTATTAAACGACGTTATCTTAATACCGCTTTGTAATAAGTCCGTTCACATGTCCCCTGTAGTTTTTTCAATTAGTTGGCAAATAAATAGACTCCTAGACTAATTAATTAGTTAATTAATCCCCTAGACCAATGAATTAGTCAGTAACTAGTAATTAATTTGACACATAGGGAATAATTATGATGCGTCAAAGACAATTCAATGTTACGAATTTTACAATACTCATAGTAAAGTGCTTAGAACAAACATATAAGACGATATTAAGGCCAACTATTGCTAATTGAAAATAATGTTAAAAATTTGATCTAAAGTAAAAAAAAACTTTCGCATGACTCATTTCAAAACGTTTTAACAACTTAAGTTTTTTCGGGAGCGTACATTAAGATTTACTTAAGAACAGTGATAGTTTAGATTCTATAAAAATAATTTATTTTAGTAAAAAAAAAAGTTTACTATGAAATTCATTAATAAAAGTTAAGAATAACTTTTCAGATACTAAAAAACCCCTATTTGTTTTACACACATATTCCTACTTAGATAAGGCACGGAAGTAGATATACCAACCTAGAAGTAGACACTTTGTCATTCAATAATCCGCATAAATAAGTTCTACCACGCATGCAAGCCGTATTCACTTGTCACTTTACAGAACAATTAAAAACTCCGGGCCAAAGACCATATCGACCTTTCAGTACCACAGAAACACTATAAACAAAGGACGATCAACACTAACTACTCAAACAATTAAAATTTTAACACTAAAAGAAAAACACGGAGTTTTCATGAAAAATTATTTAAAATAACAGTTGAAAAGGTGTAAACAGGTAGACTATGACGCGCCGGTTATCGCAGAACACTGATAACTGTATGTCAGGTCAAACGAGCAAATGGGGCGTCACCAAGGTACGCCTGATAACACTTGATAAGGGGCTCTTAACCTTCCAACTGTACTCTACTGGAAATGGTGTCATCGGTGTATGTTATATACATGTAGGTATGTGGTTGCGGTTTTTTTAATAGATCGGTATGTCATGTAGTTTTCACAAATGGAACAACACTTACTTTATATTTAACTAGTTGTTGCCCGCGGCTCCGCCCGCGTATATGTCGGTTATCGCGGCAAATAGTACCCTATGTGTTATTCTGATGAATAAGCTATATTACTGTAAAGTTTCATCCAAATCCGTTCAGTAGTTTTTGCGTGAAAGAGTAACAAACATCCAAACATCCATCCATCCTTATAAACTTTCGCATTTATAATATTAGTAGGATAGTAGGATATTAGTTTATGCTTAGAAATGCTTAAAATTACAAAATAGAATTGTTTGAATTAAAAATTCGAATAAATGATACAAATAAAACAGGACCTGTGTAACAAAGTTCCAAAACGTAAGGACAAACATCATCAAGGCCGGCAGTGCAATTGTGATGCATCTGGTGTTGGGTGTCAGTGGGCGGCGGTAATCGCTTATCATCAGGCGATACGTCTGCTCGTTTGCACCCTATTACATAAAAAAAACGACATAAGTAATTTGCCTTAAAGACATGAACTTATAACAAGAGAATATGTGATTCTTTAAACACAATTAATTTTGCCTGTGACTATGTCTGTAACGACCTATACAAGTACAGAATAAGCCAACAACGATCAGGAAACACCGATTTCAAATTTTTATGACACATATCAATGTTTAATACAATAAAAAAAACATTTGACATTGTGTCTGTTAACTAATTTAAGTTAAGGCAAACAGCGTATTATTATATATTTGTATTATTTTCGTTCCGGTATCGGCTTCAAGACAGACGAGGTTCTCAATTCCAATGGCTACATATGATTATTTTTTCGTGTAGGTACTTGTCTTCACTACTTTAAAACCTATTTCACTTAACATTTTTGCTTTCATTATAATAATAATAATAATATATTTATTGTAACAAAGTATGGATACAATTCAAGTGCAAGCCCTGATTCCCAAACTAGCGTGAAATGTATGTCGGGCATCAGTACCTTCAAAAAAAATAATTATACAATAAATGTTGACAAGTGGAACATGCATGAAACATACAACAGTATTAACTTAATTATATTTATTCAAAGTTGGTCATCATTCATTGTCAACTGATGCATCGAAAGGCTTACGTAATATCCAAACAGAAACAACTATCGGTTATTTAACCTCGTACACGGTAGCTGATAAAATAATAATACAGTCGTTAAAGTTATCCGACAGAAAATTCCAAGCTGTAAGAGATAGAAATTATTTGAAATTGAATTGAAAAACCAAAAGATGACTCTTACAGCCGATTGCTATTTTTTTACACCTACTGAGCTAGAATAAATAATTTTGTGATAAACATTTTAGCCTATTATGCATTATTTTTTTATATTATTATGTGTTTATGAATACTTGTAATCGCTCAGTGGTTATAATTTGAACGTAATTCATTTTATTATTATCATATTTTTTTAGCTTTCTGCAAAGTGTATCTAAGTGGTATTACATTTCTTGTGACCAATTGAGTAAAGTTACGGAAGACCCAACTCCTCTCCCCTTCTCTAACTCTAAAAAGGGAGCAAAATAATTATGACTCTTTAGCCGCAAATTTCTAAGGTCAGCGGTAATTATTTACCATCAGGCGAGGGCTTTGCTACTTTGTCCCATGATACGCCAAAATTTTGAGGGTCTCGATTACGATAACAATATTATCGGAATCGAGACTTACGAAATAATTTATTGTAACAGTGAAAAAACGGATAATATAACTAGTATAGTTACACGTTCGTCTGTATAGGTAAAGCAAATGACAAATGCAGTTGAACCAAGCAAACATTACAGAGACTCGACTGGTCATGTAGACAACTGATAAGGATAACGATACGAACGGACAAAGGAAACTCATATCACTTCTGAAGAAAATCAGCCGATAACGGTATTTGTAGCAGTCGAGTGTTATGATTGCTTCGAACTAATCAGCTCTTGGAGTACAAGGACGGAGTCACTCGCGGAGGTAAAAGAAAGGTTAAACGAAATCGATTGCAGATTTTCTTCATAAAGAACACATAAGCAGATGGAGTCAAAAGGAAGAGTAAAAATGTTTGGCAGCTTAATTATGTATTGTGTATGCTTTACTGAAGCGCCTATACTAATGAAATGATTTAAATTAATAAGGTGTCAATAGATTCGTAATAAAGATTCAGGTGTTATAGGTTATATAAATTTTATTAAAGTTTTTACATAGTCGGGTAACACATTTTAAACGTTTAACTTTATTATAGTATAAGGAGACGATGAACAGGAAAATCATCTTAAATAGAATATCAGATGACTATCGATGGCCAATGTCGTTTATCTCAAGAGTCACGATTACACGTGTCCATGGACGGCGATAATCGCTTTCCATCAGGCGATACTTCTGCTCATTTGCCCCCTAATCATTAAAAAAATATACATTGCAGCCCTTTGAGTAAAGATAACCAGGTTTGAAAAGAGTTTGGCATGCGATAACCTCACTCATTCCGCGTAACACCGCTTTCTGCAAAGTCCTCATATCACTTTTACAGCCAGAAGTATCATCATCCTCATCCTTTAATAGTCCACTACTGGATATAGGTCTCTCCCAAGGCACGCCACAGAGCCTGGTCTGTTGTTTTTTGTTTCCAGTCTCTTACACAAGTTTCCCCTCCGCCAGAGAGCGCCCCATATTACATTTGCCAAAGCGATCGAACAGTCGATCACTTTGGTTCCCTGACCGATCACTTAGTTACCGGAAGCACTGTCTATAAATTAGGCAATCAAATAAAAAACGAAAGCGAGTGCTCCATTCAGAAAGTCACTACAACATACATTGTGAAAACTCTCTATCTAAGTACATAGATTATATTATCGATAACATTTTTTGGTCGTAACGTCATCCAACGGCTAGTAAACGCCCAAAACACTCGCCCAAGTCAATCTTGTATATTATTGGAGATGTCATTTCTGTGTGTGAACAGAGTTGGCAGTTGGCAGGCACCTGGTACAGTGACGTCACAGGCTAATTTCGGCGAGACGAGGTCGTGACCCGACGCCCTGCGCCCGCGCATTCACACACAAACAGAACATAATCCGAAAAAGAATGACTTTGTATCAAAATTTAGAAATAAATGTAGAAATTTGGAAACTATGTGAATAATACAAGTGCATTGTTGTTCTAAGTTTGTTTAACCAGCTTTTAGAGGCTCCATCCGTGAATATTAGATAATCGTCCCAAATACTATCCTACATCCTTCTCCAAGATACAATTATCTTCTGTTCAAATTGGCTCAGCGGTTTAGCCGTGAAAGCGTAACAAATAAACAGCAACCCCGAAACGAGATATGGGAATCAAGTTTTCAATGCTTATGTGTCTACTCTTCAGTCTAGTTGATCATATCTCACAACTAAGTTTAGTTGTACATAGGAATAATTCCATTGTCAAAAGTATTGATTTTGAATAAATAAAGGAATACATTTTTTTATATGTTAAGTTAAACTACGTGAAATTGGTTAGGATACCGGCTATTTTTAACCGACTCCAAAAATGGAGAAGGTTCTCAATTCGATTTTTTTTTATTATCGTTACCTCAGAACAAGACTAGGTGAACAGATTGATGATTTTTTTTTTATTTGAGAGCTTATGCTTCTCGTGTGGTTCCATTTCAATTTGGTTGTTCTTAAAGTTGGATTTTGTTTAGTGAAATTTTATTTTAAATATGGCGCTGCCAAAGTGACTCCACTATGTCTGATGAAAATTATGACCAATATTCAAGAGTAGTAGCACCATACTAAGACAACACAGAATACAGAATAGAGTAGAGTAATACAAAATGCAATAATACAGCATACTCACCCACACTATAGCGGCCCTTTGAGAAATTGAGATGCTACTACATCATTGGGCTTTCGATCTCACACTCCTCACCAACGAAAAACGACAGTACAAATGCTGTCATCGCGTGTCTTTTTATTATATTATTTTAACAGGTGAGTTAACAGACAAACAGCTTGCCAAGTAGAAAACAGTTACGTAAAACGGCTACGTATACCTATATTTCATTATCTTCATCTTCCTAGCCTTTATAATTCCCAAGATTTGGGGTCGGCTACTAGTTGAACCGGTTTTACCTGAATATCAGTTTTTACACGGAGCGACTGGCATCGGACCTCCGCAACCCTGAGGGTGAACTGTATTCGAAGGGTACTGATTTCCCAATAACGATTGCCATAGATGTTCATGACAACCGGGACCGACGGCTTAACGTGCTCTCCGAGACACGGGCGGGCAACCACCATCTTCCATACTCAGGGCTGCTATTAAGAATTTCTTAAAAGAAACGTATACCTATATATATGTAAATAAATACGAAATGGCCGTAGTTAAGATCCCTATGTTCTATATCTAGTATCGAGCTAAAGAGCTGAAAATATTTCTACATTAGGATCTTTGGGTGGCTAAGTGAGTTGGTAGCGATTACCATTATCTTAATTAGGCCTATACCTGCTGTAGGTCGTAAAAAAATGTAATATTACAAGTTTTGATAAATGTTGATGGCCGTTTGTACTACTTCCTAATATTTATAAAAAAAATACATAATGCTTAATTTTATTTGAGATGAAAAACATACATACACACAGTAATTGCCAAAGGGGATTGGCTCATTTTCAGACCTCAACACAAAGGCTAACAAAAATCAGAATAAAATAGTGTGTGATACGCATGAAAATTTATTCCATGTCCTATTCTGTCTGTGTGTATTTGTTTCATCTTTAATACACAAAGGTTACTTTTTCGCGCGATAACCTATTTACTTACAGCTCCCCCTGCGTGTAAATAGGTAGTCGCGCTAAAAAGTAGCCTAATTTACTCGCCAATAATGTAACTTGCATTGGTGAAAAAGTTTTAATAATCGAATGAGTGATTTCAGTGTTTTGAAAGTATTTTCAATAAAGTTAAAGTGAGTTTTATTTATAGGCAACAGCTGAGAGCAGAATCAGCACTATGATAAACGAACTAGTGTATCGTTTCTTAACTGGGTCCAACTTAAGTGAGATCGGAGAGTCGAAATTATAGCCGCTTTATTATTATGGCCATTAAAAATATTTGACCAAATTCTCTACGTTTATTTTTTAATCTAATACAATTTTGATAACCAACTCATAACTGAAGTAGCTGGCACGCTTCCATATTACGACGATATGCTCTAATCTAGGAATAGCTGAACTAAGGTTATGACCTGCCACCTTGATTTGTATTGCTCGGACTCATTGACGTTGTAAAAAACAATATTAAATACAATCTTTACCTACCCTGCTGTTGCATTTATCATAAACTAGCTGACCCACGCAAACTCGTTTTCGTCTTCTGTTGCCCGCAGCGTGAAAATTTTCACCCGTTTTCTAAACATTGTTATTTGGTGCTCCGCTCCCATTGGCCTTAGCGTGATGATATGTATATCATCTCATTTTAATTATTATAATCTTCCTCAATAAATGGACTATCTAACACTGAAATAATTTTTCAAATCGAACCAGTAGTTCCTGAGATTAGCGCGTTCAAACAAACAAATACTTCAGCTTTATAATAATAGTATAGATAGGTATAGATAAACAAGTAACAAATTATTTGTAAAAAATCCGCCTGTGTCAATATCTGCCATACTTATTAAATTCATTGAAGAACTGAAAAGATAGAAGGAACTGAAAAGAAAATATTTTTTTATTTTTGTTTGTTTTTATCTTTGATTATGGAATAGCGGGCAAACAAGCTGACGTATCGCCTGATGGTTAGCAGTTACCGCCGCCCATGGACACTCGCAAGGCATCACAAGTGCGCTGCCGACCTTTGGGGGATGGGGATGGGGGGAGGGGAAGGGGTATGAGCCTCCGGTATCCTTACTTACTCGGTGAAATTACCTTAAATTAAAATTACACAGCGCAAGTGCTATTTCACACCGGTTATCTGTGACGGCGTGGTATCACTCCGGTCGAACCGACCCATTCATGCCGAAGCGTGGCTCTCCCACGGTCATTCTTTTGATGTAACCAGTGTTTTTAATTTTGATGTACCCAGTGTCACTCTCACGACTAAGACGAGACTATTGACATTGGCTCTATAGTGTGCCAAAGAAATATACATACATACATACATACACTCGAAAAACATAACCCTCCTTCTTTCGCAGTCGGGTAAAAACAACAAAGACTGAAGTAGTTTCTAAATTGTGTCAAAATTTAAGCGCAATTGTTGCTGAATATTTTGCGTTTTTGAACTTAACGCTTTAAGCATCTCATTGGCAGCCATAGTGTTAGGCATCATACTGCATTGTTGTATTACCTGCATACACAATGAGTTTGGTGGCCACCATTTTTGGATTCTGCTCATGCTTTCCATCAGGCAGAGTAGAGTCATTTTGGCAGACTAATTTACGAAAAAGAAAACATATGTAATCTGTATATACATTCATTGTGTGGTGACGGATTCAGTATAGAAGTGTAAACCCTTATTTATCTCGTGGGTTTCGTAAGACAACACACAGAACAACAGAAGTAGGCCAGATCATTATTTTCAAGGAGAAGCCAGCCAGGGTTGGACCCGGAGAACTCTTAAAAGCTATATGTAGATAGATAGATGCACATAAAGTTGTGTACCTCAAATCATTATTCGTTTCTGATAGGAAGGCAGGAATTTGTTTTTGAAGAATATATCCTTGTCAATATGGCACTTACCATCATATTAATAGCTAAGTTACTATCATTGGGCGTTCTATTTAGTATTACGCCAAATATCGCGCAGTTAGACATTAGATAACAGTTAAAATATTTCAGTACTTTTCATGTTCTTTTTAAACATCAAGTGTGCATTCACTTAAGTTAGACAATTGTATAATTATTACGTAGACAATTTGCAAAAGTACATGTACTTCGTCTTCACGCCACAGTGCAGTGTTCCAAATAAACAATAAACGTGTATAATCATGTTCTGAACAAAAAGCCTTCACTGAAACAGTGCCAGTTAACGTAACGATACAATTGTTCAATGCACCGAGTACTTTTTTCCATTTTTTCATGCATAACTTTGCATCTCAGTACTGCAGAAGAACTAACAAAATGAACATAGTGCTCGACTTCAAATCGGTTGGTTCACATTTTTAATTTATTCACAAAAAAAATTTAACAATCACGAGATTGCGTAAAGGAAAATGTGATCATGAATCATTATAGAGTAAATATACTATATAAACAAATAAAAGTGAATAGGAAAGTTTTATGTATTACTTTATAAAAACATCATCAAATATCCTTTGTATTGCTACAGTGTGTAATAGTATACATGTAAATACAAATAATTATGCATTATATATCATAAAGAACATCATAGACTTTTAAACACATTTAAAATCACAGTGAAATTCATGTATATGTTTTCTACAGGTTTTGCTGTTTCAACTATTTTATCAAATTCGAAATACCGGCTGTAGTTACCATAAATCCTTTGAACAACATTTGGACAGTCAATCTCAAGAGAACGATTCTGATGCGGACGAAGGAGAAGAGTACCATCACTATAAGACATTAAATCAATTTCAAAATTATGAATTTGAAAAAGATAACAAAATCCTTTATAATTATGATGAGTGTAATTCGTGTACTTGTGAAAAATGCGATAACCCGCCGGATTGCTGTAAAGAAGCGTGCAAAAGTTGTTTAAAGCCTTCAGAACAATTATCAGAATTACAGATGATGCCAATGTCACAAATGCCACAGTTATCCATGGCAATATCCCCGGAGTCACCGATGACATTGTCTCAAATTCTCCAAATTTCACTAGGACAAAATTCTATGACAGAAATGCAAATGCCTCAAATGCAGATGCCCCAGATGCAAATCCCTCAGATGCAGTTGCCTCAAATGCAAATACCACAGATGCAGATATCGGAGATGCAGATGCCATTGATGCAGATATTACAAATGCCTACGTCAGGACGCCCATTTTCATATTCTGACCAAGGCCTCATATATCTTCCATTATCATCTAATTTGATGACCTTTTTAAAAAACTATTCACTACCAGAGCCAACAGAATCTAAGGCACAGCAAAATAATAATGTTTCTACTACTGCTACAGTTGCAGCGTCAAAAACTATCGCAACTATTTCAATTCCTAAAGGTGAAACGCCAACCACGAGCAAGATTACTGTCAGAGCTACAACTAAAGAAGGAATAGAGATTCACAAGAAACACCTAAAACACAAAGAAACTAAGAGTATGTTAGAAGCAGCTATTAGAAACGCTCTGCGTGCTTTATCCAAGAATGTGAGAAAAACTGAAGACGAATCGAGTAGCCACTATAACCGATACGTGATGCAATCGACGTTAAGAAAAACAAAACCAGTTATCTCAAATGTAGACACTTCAAGGCTTGGAAATTTGCCTTTCGCAAACAGTATGGCTGAGAGCCTGATCCTTGAAACTCGTAATGCAAAAGGTATCAGACCTTGAAAATAATTCTGATATTTATTTATATTCCTTTCTGTTTCAAATGGCCATAATTTTTAGTTTTTGTTACTTTTATATACACGTATTGATGATTAGAAGGACGTTTGTTATTTTGTTGATGCGTTTATTTACATAGCCCTCATTCTAAATAAATTGTTAAATATTTAAACAAGGCTTACTATTAGGATTGCCAACTTTTTTAGACAGGAAAAGTATAAAATGGTTTCAATAGAAAAAACTTGGGTCGCCAACTTTTTTTGTGTGTAGCACATGCTAACACTTGTTTGCCATGTTTAAATATTTCAAAGCTTGTTTGACAATAAAAAATTTCAATAAATGAACATTTACTTTATTTGTATGCAAAAGTATAAACTAAAATTACCAAAAATAAAGTAGGATACGTTACTATAAAGTATGGTTAACAACCCTACTTACTATGGCAAATATGGGGCTTCAGAACGGAAAGATTCACCATTCTCACAAAAAACTGATGTTAAGCAATCCTCACCATGTAACTAAGATTATCGAGGGGTAAACTTGGAATAGTTTGCACCTGGATCCCAACTTCTGGATAGAGGGCAAAGAAAGCCTGAGTTGCATGTGACAATGTGTGGCAACCAACTTACCTTCAGAATCATCAGGTGACCGGTCTGTTCGTTTGCCCACCATTCCATGAAATAAAAAGATAGTAGTAATTGCTAAAGGAATATTGTAACTGAATTGGGAAATATCTTTCAGACTTTATTACATTCACAAACCATAAATTAAAAATATGAAACTACATTCTCAACAAACGAGTAAGTTCATCTGTGACGTTGAATCTAAAAAGAAAAATACGTAATGAATTAAAATAAACATACAGTTTTCCCTGTGTTTACCAAGAGTACTTAATTTTTACACCTTTTATCCGAAATTACATTTTTAGTTACTTTTTTTATTTCAATAGAGTTGAAATATACTAGATAATAATAACAGTGATGTATTAAATCGAAATTACATTCATTTTCATCAATCCAAAAAGGAACTAACACTGAAAAGAATGGAATCAATATATTATTTTCGATTTTAAAGGATCCATATATATTTTCTAATAAAATATAGGATCGAATAAGTAGGAATCAATAATAACAATAGAGATAAATGAAGAAGAAAAGCATAAGTTCACAGTTCAGTTTTACAGATATTAGACATACTAGTAACTTTATAATCTACAAAGCTTAATGAATAGTATTATGTAATGAATTATCTATACTAATATATAAAGCTAAAGAGTTTGTTTGTTTGTTTGAACACGCTTATATCAGGAACCGCTGGTCCGATTTGAAAATTCTTTCGTTGTTGGATAGTCCATTTATCGAGGAAGGCTATAGGGTATATATCATCACGCTACTACTAATAGGAGCGGAGTAACAATGAAGAATGTTTCAAAAACGGGGGATTTTTTTACGCTACGGGCAATATAAGGCGCAAACGAAGTTGCGTGGGTCAGCTAGTAGTATTATGTAATGAATTATCTATACTAATATATAAAGTTGAAGAGTTTGTTTGTTTGTTTGAACACGCTAATCTCAGGAACCGCTGGTCGGATTTGAAAAATTCTTTCGGTGTTAGATAGTCCATTTATCGAGGAAGGCTATAGGGTATATATCATCACGCTACTACTAATAGGAGCGGAGCAACAATGAAGAATGTTTCAAAAACGGGGAAAATTTCACGCTACGGGCAATATAAGGCGCAAACGAGGTTGCGTGGGTCAGCTAGTAGTCGATAAAACGTAATCGTTTAACTTGTCTCTGCAAGTATATCTGCGAAGTGTATGTATGAAGTTAGAATGTATTAAATACGTTTTATGATAATACAGCACATTTCTCTAGAATCTTTTCCGCGCTCCATAAAGTCGTACCTAAGAAGTTATCGTTCGCATGTGACATAGGAATCCCCAAACGATTTTGTCGTCACATAAATCTAATGGAGCAAAGATAATCTGTCTCGTGAGTAAGCCCGCAGTGAACCCTCTATGATCTAAGTGTAACATGTGCTTTTAAGATGTAAGTTAAAATGGTTGCAGTGGGGTGGGATTTTCATATCCGAAAGAATAAAAACCCCTAAATAATTAAAGAAAAAAAAGAAGTTATCGTTTAAACAGTAATGAAATACTGTTAATTTAACAAATAATCATGCACATTTGACGCATTGACGGCCCTAAGGGCGCGCACACAAAACTGCGAAATCGCAACGCATCGTAAATATTTGATGTGTTAGATGTCCTAAATATGTGTTATTATTTTATACATATTAAAATAGGAATCTGCGGGATTGCTACCATGTACCTTTTTGTTTGTGAGTATCCGATATTTCGGCGCTGTTGCAAGCGCCATAATCACGGAGTAACTATACATATGTAGTGTAAAGTTACCTAACTAGGTAACTATACTCTACGCATAATTTGCAGGGTCTAAATTTTATTTTGGTATACCTAAACAAAATATTTGTTAGTTTCTTTTTGTTTTAAAACATTTACAAAATTATTTTCTTATTTATTTGTTTTCATAAATCATTTATATTATTTTTATTTATTATTTTTATTATATTTTTCATTATCCATATTCTACAAAAATCTCATTAAGATATCTCTTTATGGTCGAAAGTATGGTCATATAAACCAACGCTTTACCGCACGAATTTGTATCGTAGCAATTCGAATCGCAAGTTTCTACGCTGCGGCGCCGTATCGCATCGTAGTTATGTGTGGGAGCCCTAATACCTAAAGCATTCTACATGTAAACCTAATACATTAAGTGTCAACAATATCTCTAACAGTACATTACAATATATCCATGTCTGATACTGAAATACTATTTACAACCTAAGTATCCTATATATGTAAAAAAACAAAAGAAATCTGAGATTCCTATTTGAATGTAAGCACAGTAGGTTTCTCAACTGTACAGGTATCACAATTTTAGATTCCTGCAGACGCGTTGCTGAATGTTGCATACAAATGTAAAATAGAACTTAATTTGCTGATAAGGTATGAACGTAAGTGGATATATGTGCAAATGAAGTGTCGGTGTTACGACTAAAATCGCTGGGTTTATAAGCCACACTGTGTAATGACTATACTATACCTCTTTTGCATTGTACTCTATTGTTATCGGATAGCAAAGATTCAAATATTGGACCAGAAATGCCAAGAACATAACAATGCTAATTGCGTAAATCTATTTGTAAGTTTTTTTCTAGTATCGTAATTGAACAATTGTTCAATGGAGGGGTTTTTTTTATTCATATTTTTACGACTCTTAGTATTGTGGCAATGTATGCAGTGGGTGTATCAAAATGAAGACTGAATTTGATTTTAAATCGGTTAGTTCATTTTAATTTTAACTTATTTGGAAAAGAGACAACTTAATCAAATGTTTTTCCTAGATTTTATTACAGAAAGTTTTATAGAAAAAACAATCAAGGGTTACCTTTTTTTCTGAAGGACTACGGTTTATTTTCAAAAATGTATGCCGATCCTACGTTGTCGATATCTGTGGTACTTATAATATAAAACAAGTTTTCTAGTTATGAAGCATTTATAGTACTAACTCTAACTTAAGTTAACTTTTTTAAAATTATCTAGTGGTTACTTGAGTAATAACCAATTGTAATAAAAAAGTACAAAAGAAAGATAAAGCGACCGCTGAATAACTTTTTCAACAGGTTTTACTGCTACAGCTACTTTATTTACTTCAAAATGTTCGCTCAAAACATCACTGTTCCGCCTGTCAGCATTCGGATGAAGATAGTCAATCTCAAGAAAATAACTCTGACTTAGAAGAGATTCCAGTAGTGAGCATTGAATCGCCACTACCGATAAGCATTCCGCAAGTGGACCCAATGTCAATATCATTACCACAGATTATGTTCCCACAGATGTCCATGCCATCAATGATGATGACAGCCGGCTCATATCCAACATCTATGTTCCAAGGCCAGAGGCTGGTATTTTTCCGAGTTCCATCTTCTTATGTAAATGTCATAAAAGCCATGCTCCCGTTAGACCATGCGTCAACTACCACTATAAGTCCGACCACAACTGCTACTAGTACCGAACCACAAGTACTAAGTACCACTACTCCTCCCACGACTACTATGACTACAGAGGAAATAACGACAACCACTACCAAACCTACAACCTTGGAACCAGAAATAGATGAAGTAGCCTTGACAGATATGCCCGCTGCTGCTCTTAGATTTAAAAATGAAAGCAGCGATTTAGAAAATGTAAGAAACAGCAACCCATCATGGGCTACAACTGAAAGAGAAGACAGTGTATTGGACTCAGTTCTCCAAAATATAATGAATGAATTTTCTGACCGTCTCATAAATGCTAGTTTAGTAGAAGACAATAATAAAGATTTTAATGGACGTCGACATATGGTGCCAACTTCAATAAGAAAAACTAAGCCGATATCAATCATATCTCAGGTTAGAATTCTTCCAATTCCTGATACAATGGCAAGAGCACTTTTGTCACACTTAAGAACAGTGAAGCATATCCCTACAGCCAGAAAAAAAAGAAATGCTATATTTAATTTTAAATAATTGTTATTTTTTAACCGACTTTAAAAAAAGGAGGAGGTTTCTCAATTCAACCGTATATATATATTTTTAATGTTAGTTCGCGGATAGGTTCGTTGTTTATGAACCGATTTTGATGATTATTTTTTTAATGGAAAGGAGATATCCCAACGGTGATACCATGATAAGGACACTAAGATCTGATGATGGCATTCAAGAGAAATCAAGTCAAACCTTGACGTAGGTTTTATTTTCGTGAAAATTTTACTTGTTATTTATTATAAACGTTAATGTTGAAATTTGAAGTTGATTAGAAAGCAATAAAGCAGTTTTTTATAATAAAACGAGCTTATTTATTGTCTTATTTATTTAAGTATAGGGTGTGTAAAGATTTGGATCTAGGAAATCTTAAATATATATATAGTTATATAGTTTCTAAAGGTAACCTTAAATGACCGCCGTGTAATAAATTTAACAATGTTAAGATTAAAAATAAATAAAACCACTGTCTGTTACTTAAGGTTACTTTTGGAAATAAACTTCTCATTTGTTTAACATATTATAACGATAAATTAATCTTAAAAAGAGCTTATATGCAAGATAAGGTTTGGTAAATAGTAGTAAAGGGTAAACTTAATCCACTTTGTCAAAAGGCACATCTATAGTTGACTGCCTCGTTGGTCTCGCGGTTAACGTGTATGACTGGTGATTACGAGGTCTCGGGTTCGATTCCCGGGTCGGACCAAATATTTGTATGATCTACAAATATTTGTTTCGGAGTTTGGGTGTTTTCTATGTATAATATGTATGTATTTACAAAAAAAGTATGTATGTTTATATCAGTTGTCTAGTACCCATAACACAAGCTCTGCTTAGCTTGGAACTAGATGGGATGTCCAAAATAATTATTTATTATTTATAGTGCAAAGTGTTAATGCGAATGTTTGTGATGATGAATGTATGGATATTTATTACTTGTTTACGCAAAAACTATTGAACTGATTTAGATACAACTTTACAGTGATCATCATCATCTACAACTTCCAATAGTCTTCTCTAAACGATAATTCTTAGAATCAGACCACTTTTATAAAGTTATCGTCAACATCATTATCAGCCTATCGCAGTTCGCTGCTGGACTTAGGCCTCTTCCATTGCAAGTCACTCTAATCGATTTTAGGTTTAAAAATAAATAATTTAAGAATTGACTTGAAAATTTCCACCGTCTTTTGTCACTTCGACTAAAAAAATATAATGCATTTTGCACCTTACAGCTACATTACTTGAAATACTATCGATTATTTCTTTTATTCGATAACATAAATGTTTATAATCTATAAAAGTTTTTATTGAATCAAAATAAATATAATTACAATTCACACTCCTAATATGCGAATATTCATATTAAAGTAAAACATTTACAAAATTTATTGAAACTGCAAAATGCAGTTGGTATATACTTAAACATAAATATTTAAATGTTAGTGATGAAAACATGTTAACCTCCCATCATACCTTACAGTATTTCAACATATTAATGCTATGTCATGTAATAACAAACGTCCTAGCATATTATATGTACGAAAATTTTAATTCCTATTTACCAGGACATTCGTTTGAAGGTAACAGTTTATCATATTCTGACGCTGTTAACTCACAGAGTGAAAGTGAAGCTCATGATCGAATATTTGAGGAGACAGGTAATTACAATAACAGACACAAGAAGAAAACTCATTTACGAAATCGAGCGTTGCATTCGCAGCAAAGAGAGACTAGGGATGAATGCAGCTGCAGTACATGTAATACATACTATAAACATTGCAAGCTATTCTGCGACGAAATGTGCTCTCAAAATTTCGTTCAATTTTCTCTTATTAGAGAGACTCCAAAGGTTATCCCATTACCGTATCCGGTACCAATTATGATCCTGACACAAGGGACTCCTGAGATCTCTAGTATCTCAAGTTCTACAATTTCTACGGTTAATTCCAAAGAACCGACTGTAAAGTTAAAGCTGTACGATAAAACAACTACTTCTACCCGAAAACCCATTAAACAAACTAGCACTGTAGTTAATAAACAAACTACAACAAAAACAGTTAGAACAACAACAAAAACGACGGGATCGCCGGGAACTACATACGATAGTCTGGATATGTCACTAGAGAATCACCTGATAAGTTATGAAGAAGGCAATCCAGTTTGTCCATTGGCAAAATTAAAAAAGTTGGCTCCCAAGTTGTTGAAAGAAGCTTCCGATACATATCGGTTAGGAAGTTCTAAACCTATGATCTTTAAAACATATCGACCCAATTTAATAAGAAAAATGGTAAGCTATGGAAAGAGACCAGTCATTCCATTTAAATCGAGCGCTTACTACCGTGAGACAAAATCACCTCACAGAGGACTTTACAGAATAGTTTCTATCCCAGAAGGTTTGGCAGAAAAACTTTTTAGAAAAAACTTAAGAGTAACATAGGAGTAATCAGTAACTGTTCCGGGCAAACTATAATATTAATGCATTATTAACTGTTAAAGTTTATATAGTCTATTAAAGAATGTTTTCCATATTCGCTGTGTAATGCTTTGTATTTAGGTACTGCCTCCAAAACTATCTGTAGTAACTCGTTCGTAAGGTCTCAATTAAATAGTGCTATTGAAGTGTGAATTCTAGTTACGTTTGATATTTTATTGATATTTCTCGAAAATATATCGATTCAAATTGTTATAATCGATAATTATATAAATTTATATAATAACTTTCAAAATTTGTTGTTTACTATTGCCACAAAATACAAGTCATATATATTGAAATCTTAAGTTCACTCTCGTGTCTTTGAAATAATATATTTAAAATAACAACTAATAAAAGCGTCTACTAACGTGTTACAGCATAAATCCTAAAATTGTGTTTTACGTTAACACACAACATTCATTTTGATATTTTATTTTTTTTCTCCGTTAATCACATTGATTTTATCTTTTAAGTTGCAAAATGTTTTTAAAAAGCCCATTTTGTAATGAAATGGTACCTACTACACAACCACAAACATTATTTTCTTTTCTTTGTGGAACATAGGGTTGTAAAAATTGGTAACTCCGTCTTTAACTTGGTAACTACGGTTTAACGTGCTCTCCGAGGCACGGGCAGAAAATACCGCCATCTTCCTAATCCGGACCGATATTAAGAATTTCTTGTAAGAAAAACCCAACAGCAATCCGACCCGGGCATCGAACCGGAGACGTCTTGATCGGCAGGTGCTTTCGCTAAACACTAGACCGACGAGGCAGTTAATAATCTGTGATAATATAGAATATTCTGTGGTAAGCATCACTTTAGTGAAATTCTATTTCACTATTTTCATCTTAAATATTTACATGCTGGTCCACAACTACTCTTGGCAAATATAAGGTTGTCAATTATTGGCCCTTGGGTGGTAGAAACTTATCTAAGGCAATTTACCATGGATGTATTCGGTGTTGTAGGTACGGAGCTGAAACTGTTCAGCCCGTAATAGGGTAATGGGACAGTTACTAGCATCCTGAACTAAATTAGAGTTCCTCTTTTTACACTGACCTGTAGATTGTGCTGGGCCAGTGTTTGTAGCAGACCGGAAAGGTAGAGGTTGTAAACTTAGTAAATGCTATTTGGCTATTTTTATTTGCAACTCTGTTAAGGTCTGTCATCTGGAACTCGTGACGGTGCTATCGACCGAAGCTTACAACATGATTTAAGGCGGCTATACCTTAAATCCTTTTGTGTCATGACGTAGTAACCCTTCAAGTATCACGTCAGATAAAGGTACAAACTTTGTGGGTACTTTTAATTAATTGTCCGAATTCCTAGAACATGCCGTCCGTCCAACTAAGCATTTAATCTTCGAATGTCACTGCTTTTTTATTACGTCGGCTGGACCCTTAACATGATTAGAGACTGGACAGCATTCAGACACATTTACGATTCTTCAAAGATGTCTGTCACCTAAAAGATTGTAGGGTTAAGTCTTTTAGCTCAATTCGATTGATCGTTTATTGTTCGAATAATAATTAATAAACGAAAACGAAAAGATTCGAGGGAAATAGAATAGTATCGTAACCTTTTACATAATTTCATTTCAAATAAATTCTGCTATACATTAAAAACTAATGTTTGGAGTTATTAGTTACAAGGACAATTCAATAAAATAAATTTAAAAAAAAACTACGAGTAGTAGATTGCCAAGAACTTTCAATTCGTCTAGACTCTCTGGCGCTACGTAGTACTATGGGGAGTGCTCCGAAATGTTTGGACACATCCCTGCTGCCCCTTTCCGCCATCGTCCTACGCGACAAAAGTTTTATCCCCATATCTAGATGGTTAGCAATCCACAACTGTGCGCTTTTCTAGAAACTTTCTGCCTCGCACAACAAAAGTGTGGAATGAACTGTTGCCTCTGGTATTCCCGGACCAATACGACCGTCAAACCTTCAAGAAAAGACCGTATTCCTTCTTAAAAGCCCGGTAACGCACTTGTGACTCCTCTGGTGTTGCGGTTGTCCAAGGGCGGCTTTAATCGCTCACCATTAGGCAATATGTCTGCTCATTTGCCCCCTATTTAATAAAAAAAAAAGTATTTCATTTCTGACACAAATGCAGGCAATAAAATACTTTAACAATGTGTAGTAAAAATCAGAAAAGAAAATCTAGTTATTTTTACATTTATTTGATCTAATAAAATCAAACATAGTTTGATTTTTATAACTTTATGTATGCCAGCCATTTCATATATTTTTTTCAGAATGGTACCTATTAAAATTTATATTGAATAGTTTTTCCTATATTTTTGTCAACCAATATATTGTGAAATGAAGTCGGTATGTACCTATGTAAATATATCTTAGGTATACACTCGTATTATAGATCCTAAGTGACCTTTAGTGAGCCATAAACCAAAACATAGAAACTAAAAGACTACATACAGACTGAATACTTCACTATGTATGTAGTCTTTTGTTTTCTATTAACTTTTATACTGTCTTTTCATCATGTATGTATATAAAAGAGGAAGGTAACTGACTGACTGATATACCCAGAGATCAACACACAGCCCAAACCGCTGAACCTATAATTCTGAAATTTTTAGATGTAGGTTCTTTATATAACGTAGGTGAGCACTAAGAAAGGAGTTTCTGAAATTCCACCCTTAAGGGGGTAAATCAGGGGCTGAAAGTCTGTGTGAGCGAAGCCGCGTGCAAAAGCTAGTGTACGTATATAACAATATTCTGTTAAACATTATTTCACATTATCGAAAATTTATAAATCTATCCTCAGGCAATATGTAAATAAGTACTGGAAGTGTCGTGGATATAAAGCATTCTAGAAGTTTATTTCTAGCCATTACACCATCTTTGTAACATTTAGATTTCGTGACGATCTATTTTTAACCGACTTCAAAAAAGGAGGAGGTTTCTCAATTCGACCGTATATTTTTATTATTTTTTGTGTTAAACCGATTTTGATGATTCTTTTTTTAATGGAAAGGGGATATCCCAACGGTGGCACCATTATAAGGACACTAAGATCTGATGATGACATCCAAGAGAAATCGAGTCAAACCTTGAATTCGGTTTTATTTTTGTTAAAATTTTACTTGTTTATTAAGAATTTAAGGACTGAAAGGATAACTCACAATTTAATTTATACCTACACATAGGATACCAATTATTTTCACTTTCAAATAGCATACTTTCTTAAACACTTTTTTGATATCTGCTTCCAGATTTTTAATGTTTTACTACTGTATCATGCACTAGACATCAGTATATCTCATACGATGTTTGGAAGTATGGATGATAGTTCTTCAAGTTACAGTAGTGAGCAGAAAGATTATTTTAAAGGTGTTACACAATTACATGAAATTAACAAACATAAACACAATCATCGTCATCAGAGAAAATACGATTCTGAATTATGCAGCAAATCTAAGAAGCATTGCCGTTGCGACAAATGCGGTCCAAAAAACTATTGTTGTGAGTCTTTTTGCAAGAAAAGTTGTTCGTCAACTGACCTATCTTCCGATACATCGCAGCAAATGACACAGGATATCGTCGTCATGCCATATCCAGTGCCAGTTTTGGTGTTGCTGAAAAACGCCTCAGCATTAGCGACGACAACAACAACAGCGACTACAACTACACCGACTACAACAACTGAATCCACCACAACAACTGAATCCACCACAACTGAATCCACCACAACAACTGAATCTACTACTATAACAACTGAATCTACAACAACTGAAACTACCACGGAAATAGAACCTGAAACAACACCAAAAATGAATTTAACAAAACCCCCCCTAGCAGAGCGCTTCATGAAATTTCATGTCGATTCTTTCAATACTAAACCCGTAAAACGCTTTCACATTATGGCAGAAAAACCATACAGGAGGTCTTTTAATCAGGTACCAAAATCAAAAATGTTACGCCTTCCAAAATATGGTTTAGTGAAGATCCCAGAAGCTTTATCAAATATGTTGATACAACGATATAACGAAAAAAGAAAAGTTCTTCTAAGAGAGAAGCGAAAATTATTGGTTCCATAAAATGTCAATGACAGACAATTATCGAAGTATTTAGTGTGTGTGAGAGATACGTGATATATGTAGATATTAATAATAAATTATAATTTTA
This sequence comes from Spilosoma lubricipeda, assembly GCA_905220595.1. Taxonomy (NCBI): domain Eukaryota; kingdom Metazoa; phylum Arthropoda; class Insecta; order Lepidoptera; family Erebidae; genus Spilosoma; species Spilosoma lubricipeda. The sequence continues at coordinate 5,660,704 of HG992286.1, read as the reverse complement.
TGTTTTTAAATCAACACAAATAAATAAAATTGAATCGTCTGTTTGCAATTTAAAATTAACAGCTTTAATTTCACTAAATCAATATGAAAGTATATCCGGTACTGTCATCAAAAAAGTACTTTTTAAAATTTTTGTCTGTCTGTTTGATCTTTGGGTAATCTCTGAGCCGGTTGGACCGATTTTGATGGGACTTTCATTGACTGATAACTGATGATATAAGGTACTTCTTTTATCATCAGTTTTATTAGTAATTAGTAGTGAAGTAGCCAAGCTACTGCTTAGCTACTTTATTGCGCTAAAAAGTAGCCTACATATGTCCTTCCTCGAGAAACAAAGTATCTCACCGCCAAATTTTATTAAAATCGGTGCAGCGGTATAACCGTGAAAGCGTAACAGACAAATAGATTGACAGAGAGATAAAAAGACAGAGTTCCTTTCGAATTAATCATATTGGTATGGGTTAGAAAATAAAGATGAAATTCGCCAAGTGTCTGTCGATCCATGCACAATGTAGTCCGTCGTTACTTCTTAGTCGAATTATTTTGTCAACTAGTATTCGAAAACTAATTAACCTAATTTAGATGTTATAGCTTTTCTTATAAATTCGATATATGCTACTACAGTGATTTTTTTAGATCACTCATAAAACTACAGTTTAGTTAGGAGAGAAGGCGGACTCTAATGAAATAAAAATCAACACTTTAACCATCACATACTTTAATCGGCCAAACGGAATATTTGATAGAAATGTTGTTTTCAAAAATCCTTATTTTTTTAAAATTATCTATCCAAATACACCCCTCATCATGACGTTAATGAATATATAAAGCCCAAGTTTAAAGGTAAAGTTTAGAGGTCTAGAGATACCCAAACAAAATATTTTTCAAGATTTTATTTTATCACTTTTTCGCCTTATTAGTATGTATGCTCATTTGTAATTTCAGGTTTCTAGCACCAACGGACGGACGTGACGAAACTTTAAGAATTTAGTTTTTCCCATTATTTTAGTAACCAAAGGTAAAAAGGCCAAAGCTAAGAATGATGTGATAAACATTCAAAACGAGACTTTAGGGTGTACTGTAACTGAGTTCAAAAATTACCTACCAGAAACCACCAAATTGAATAAGGTACCTACAATTGAAGTGAAATAGTTATGTGGAAAAATTACTGTGTCTGTTCTAATTGAACTATTAGGAAAAAAAAATTAACCGACATTTCTGAGAATATTCTAGTAAAAAAGGTACCTGATCAAAAACATAGACTAAGAATTACTTGCCAAACAAATGTATGCCACAAATATACAAATTGCTATTAAGAAACTACAAACATAGTAAATAATGTAATTATAAAATTATTTGTATAAATACTTACATTTAATACACAAAGAAAATGTTTAAAATAACCGTTACAAAATGTTTAGATACGCACTTTCAAACACTTTATCACAATCAATTCGAATCCAAACACACACTGTGTCAAATCTTTACACCATAAAATTGTTAAGAATGCCCACAGATTAATAGAAAATCAAAACTATGTATATCATTTCAGTTTACATAATGAATTAATTGTTATACTATTGTTTAGACAATATGCCGCGACACACAGCGTGCCCTGACCTTTCAGAAGTCGACAAGACTGCGCCGGAGTCGTGCGGGGTCACCACAGATGTATTTTTAGAGTTTAAAGTTCAAAATACGACTGTTTCAAGACGAGATGACCGCCCGCAGCTTCCGCACGTGATCGTATTATGTTATTGAAAATAGATTACTGAAAGATAATCCCTGAAATTATACGGCAATTGAATCGTGAAAGGCCTTGTGAATGCTCTTGAATTTGATAAACGAACTCAGCCCTAAGATATTCGCAAACGTAGCTTTTATGTAGCTTTGTAATTCTGAGAATCTAGTTTGATAAGAATATTTATATATTAATCTTTTAAGTATCGTTAATTTTTAAATATCCCTAGACATTTACTCAATACTTACTTGACTTTTATAACTTCATTTCATTATTCATTTACCAAACAAATGGCTTTTATTATTATTAGTTTTAACAGGTCCCCTTTAGTGATTTATTTAAATATTTATAAAAAAAATAACTGTGGCTGCTACTTCGTACACGTGAGATTTGGATTTTCAAGTTATTTTTCATTTTTCACCGTTTAAACCTTTCCTTGACTACGACAAACATTTCAAAACCAAAATCAGCTAAATCAGCCCAGCCTTTCTCGAGTTTTAGCGAGATAAACGAACAGCAATTGATTTTTGTATATAAGAAGATATACCTACATTACTTTTCCATTTACGCTGTTTTTTTTTAATTCCGCGAAAGAATGACCGATAGGTAGTGGTCAAAGGGAAGTAAAGGAGTTTCGTTTCTGTGTGTGAGAAGTCAGTACGCATGCGCGCACATTGGAGGTAGTCAGTAAAGCGACAGGTCAACACTGAGTTATTTTCGTACGAACGAGATCACACCATCGTATTTAAAATTAATTTCACTTGATAAATTCCAAAGAATCTGGTCACCATAATAATACAAAGCAATTAATTATACAATAAACAGTCCAATATAAAAGTTACGGTAAGTCCCTAAGTAGCTCTATTTAGGATTTAGGGTCCGCTCACACAGCCCGGCTCGGAGAGCATTGGCTCGCTTTTTTCTTTTCACACAGATCGGATCGCATATGCTTGGAATGAGCCAGAGCGGAGCCGCCAACTATTTCACATAGACTGGCTGGAAGAGATCTACGTGAGCGAGAAAGTGCCGATCGGCTCCTTTTATTATTTTACACGAAGCGCATTCAAGCATTCATTATGACAAAAGAAGTGCACATGCAAAAATAAACCTTACCACAATTACTCAAAACTCTGTTTCCAATGTGATAAAAATGTGCTCTCCTCTCCGAGCCGGTCTGTGTGAACAGACCCTTAAGTTAAGAATTCGATTTATGAAACCAAACTTTTTTTAGTTTTGATTACAGAAACTCTATGTTGTAGATAATGGCTGAGTTTTGGTAAGATATTTTGTATAAAATTCTTAAAAAACTTTCAATATCCCGGCAATATGGTTATTGACTAACTGAATGAAGTTAATTATCTGAGACTGTTTAAAGCCGCTGCCGTTTAAAGCTGTCAATGGCCTCCATAAAATATAATATGTACACGAAAAAATATTTTCAAAAAATTTCCGAACTTTTCTTTTCAAAATATGTTTCGAAACAAACTACCCAATTGTTTCACTGCTCATATCGCTCCATAAACTTAAGAACTAATAACAATATATTATACCTATACTGAAAGACCAAAACAAGCTACGGGTTATGTGTCTGTAATTCACCTACTCATAATTTTAACTTGAGAAATCATGTTTTATCAAATCGCAGATTGTTGTTAAATAGTTTACCTATATTGAATTATACCTATATCATTTTTTGTGTTTTTGACATTGTTTTTATTATAATACTTATGAATGGACTTACCATTCTGCCGCAGGATATCCAGGCTTGGGCAGAACAGAAATGTGCTAGTTCGGCCAATTAATACATCAGCTTTACAGACGATCGATCTGAATAAATTCATAGTTGCTTATCACCGTTTTAGTAATGTTGTAGCCTGAAATCACTCATCGGCCCTTACTTGATAGAGGAGGATTATTAAAAAGTCAGAAACGCACTTATCATTTGGGTTTAAAGTGTGTAAATGTCGACGATAGGCACTTACTATATGTACTTTACTTTACTATTTTTTTATTTTTGTGGGTAGTTAAATAAAATAATTTTGATGTATTTGACACTGACAATGATAAAGGTAACGTTGAAGTGAAGCATATTGAATACTAGCTGACCCACGCAACCTCGTTTGCGCCTTATATTGCCCGTAGCGTGAAAATTTCCCCCGTTTTTGAAACATTCTTCATTGTTGCTCCGCTTCTATTAGTAGTAGCGTGATGATATATACCCTATAGCCTTCCTCGATAAATGGACTATCCAACACCGAAAGTTTTTTTTTTAAATCGGACCAGCGGTTCCTGAGATTACCGTGTTCAAACAAACAAACAAACAAACAAACTCTTCAGCTTTATATATTAGTATAGATGACGGAATCATCTACGTAAGTGAAGATTTTAAATTTGATATTTTGAATTGTTTCTGCTTGTTCTCTTAAAGCTCTTCTGAACGTTTTTTAAACAGGTAACTCGTCTACTTGCTTGCCATAGAACACAAATTTATAGTAACCTGTAACCATACTACGCCGGACCTGACAGGTTTGCCTGATCAGTTAAATGTTGCAGGTAAAGTGGAACGTGTACATGGTACAACTGTTATGGTTTCCAAATCTGTTCAGGCAATCGAAAAAATATAAATTTGGATGTTTTTTACCTTTTGTGTTGTCACGTAGTGGGCCTTAGGTTTTGTTCTAAGAGGTTCGATCACTGTAGGTACCTCCGAGATAAGAGAGGCACTCAACTTGGTAGTTTGCAGTAGCGTAGGGACGCCAGGCTGGAGGCCCAAACCTCAGTCGGGTGAAGGCAACCAGGATCAGGCTGGAGAGGCGCCTTGCAGAGGCACGGGTCCACGGCTTTAGAGGCCGGGCCCCGTAGCCTCTGCAAGGCGCCTCTTCGCCTGTTGCCTCGTGACAGTGTACCTACCTGTACAGCTTAACTATGCAGGCCTGTGAACAGTAGTATTTTCCCGAAAGACAACTGTTGGGCCCATGCCCAGCAGTCGAACCGGTTGTTGTGAAGAACCTGTAAACCGGTCCTGTGCTATATACATATATTTTCTAATGTTCGGCCTTGCTAAAATGACTCTACTCTGGCTGATGGAGAGCATAAGGAGAATCCAAGAATTAATTAAAGTAAAGTAAAGCTCATAGTTATAAAAGTATATAGCTGCACATGTTCTTTCGTAGTGATGGATTATAAATAACTTTAAATGTATATGTAGGTAATCTATACTAATATATAAAGCTGAAGAGTTTGTTGTTTGAACGCGTCAGGAACTACTGATCCGATTTGAAAAATTCTTTCAAAGTTAGATAGCCTATTTATCGAGGAAGGCAATAGGCTATATATCATCACGCTAAGACCAATATAAATAATAGGAGCGGAGCACGAATGAAGAATGTTGCGAAAACGGGAGAAAATTATTACGTAGCCGTAATAATTTTCATTAGGGCAATAGGGGACGTAAACGAAGTTGCATGGGTCAGCAAGTGTATATTATAAAGCTGAATTATGGTTGAGTTTTTAAGCTATTGCATAGCTTCTATCGCGGGCCTTGAGCGTGGAGACCGAATCCAGAAATTCCATAACGAAAATAACCTAACACTCAATACTCCGACCGGCACAGCGGTGATACTTTTTAGTTTTTACATCTATCGATGAATAGCAGAACTTTTAATGACTTTTTTGTAATATCACGCTTGTCTCTTTAGTTCGGCAACTAGCCTCTAGGTGGCATTGTTTGTATCGGCGTTACTACGCATGCGTTATCCCCCATGAGTTTCGGCGTTAGGGCACCTCCTCTTTGTATTCACTTCATGGTACGACTCTACGAAGCTCGCACGAATCGAGACGAGCTGCTCCGAAATCGGACGAATACGTAATCATAAAATAAATAAATAATTATAATTGCATAAGTTGATAAAAAATGCTATGCAATAGCTTTAACGCGGCAGTCCCCGAGTGGCACACGTCTTTTTTTTTATTGAACTTATAGTAGTAAGTGCTTATAAAGAATCCATAATAGTTAGCATCAGATCCTTTGCATTGTGACCAGTGTTCGGTAGAAATCGTGTCATTAGTTCTGAGTTATCTTCAAACAAAATCTTACAATAAAAGAAAGTTGATTAATATTTAGTCACAGCTAAGGCTGAGCAGGTGCAACTACCCAAGCGCATCAAATTTTAAAAAAAACGGCTCGAGTATTCCTGTGTCACTTTACCAACATATATAATACAGGCATATAGAACATTCAGCCTTAGAACAATAATTTGTAGATCACTCAGTGTTGCCCTATATGAGATTTGAACCTACAGCGCTCAGCACAATTAAAAACGGCGTTGGCGACAGCTTAGACCATTACGCCATCTGTGCTGTCAAATCTGAGTAAGAAATGGGAGTTTTTGTCCTTGGCTCCTTATTGCTTAAACGACAAAACACCCATAACGTCTTTGTAGATTGGGTGGGTAGGCCCATGTAAGGCGGTGAGGCGGTATACTGGAAGGTCGCTGGACGCCGTTGAATGAGGATAGCACAGATTGTTGTGAAGAGCCTTAAGCCGAGTCTCCACCGAACAAAAATTGGCAAATTTAGTGTTGTCTACACGTGTTGTTTCTGTAATTTCCTTATGTTGGCAACAAAAATTGTCAACAAATGTTGGGAACCGTGTTTCTTTTTTTGGCGGTATATATCAAAAGAATACGCTGGTTGCAAATATTTATTGTCTCTGTGGAGACGCCTAGTTGATATGTTTTCCAAATTGTTGGCGACTCTGGAAACAAAAGTTGCCGATTTTTTGTAGAGTTGCCCACTGTTGGTAACAATGTCATTGCCAACAGTTTCGGTGGAGACGTGCCTTTATATCCATCAGTGAACGTCTTTCAGCTGAGATGATAATAATTACACTTATTTTTAATTCTCAATGTAATTTTATTACCATATTTGCTTTTAAGTTCTGCATTTCTAGTAAAAATAAAACAAAAAAGTGTAAACTTAAATATTAATATTTTATTAACTATTCATAAGAAGTACACAGCCGTTTTGTTAACATAATTATGAACTTTCGATTTAAGAGAATTTTACCTGATACGGTAACTAATTAAATAAATAACTAACAATAACGTTTAAACATTTATAACATATTTCGCATAGAGTAAAAATAAATTGTAGATATAGCACCTTTAATTTGACGAACTACTTGTATCTAAAATAATAAAAAATGTTCTATTTTTAAATTCTGAACCGTTAACATTAAAACACAAAAAAAAAAAACGATGCTAAGGAAACTATTTACTAATTTATATTTAACAAATGCCTTAAAATTCTACAAAATATGTGTAAGCACACATATTTTGTAGAATACGCTTATAAACGCTTATAATTTTGTTTGTCTATAATTATACTCAGAAAATAATAAAAATATAATGCTTCATAGTATTTAATTCATATGTCAAACCTCTAGTTATGAATATTGACTACTTATCTTAATACTAAAATATTCTTATAAATTACTTTAAATCAACATAAATTTGTCGCGTCGCAAGATCAAATACAAAACGGAACTTAGCCCTATAAATACTAAAAAAATATTCATTTATTAAATATAGTACTCACAGTACTATCGACTTACATTATATAGGCGATATCAATAATCTCCTAAGAGACTGTTCAATGACGAATTTGGTACCTAATTTAAATTTCAAATTATCACAATTTAGGTAGATCTAGGTTATATACATATATCTATAATTTGTCTCCTAAGACCAGAGCGTAGCGAACATTTTTTTTATATATTTTTTTTATTAAATTGGCACGACAAATGAGCAGACGTATCGCCTGATGGTAAGCAATTACCTCCGCCCATGGACACCCGCAACACCAGAGGCATCACAAGTGCGTTGCCAGCCTTTGGGAGGTGAATGGGGGGAGGGGTTGGGGTATGGGCCTCCGGTATCCTCACTCACTCGGTGAAACACAGCGCAAACGCTACTTCACACCGGTTTTCTGTGAGGCCGTGGTATCACTCCGGTCGAGCCGGCCCATTCATGCCGAAGCGCGGCTCTCCCACGGTAAAATTATACATTTTAACGAATATACCTATTACAATTAATTAACTATTTGAACTTCTAACGGTTTCCAAGTTATTATAGTATTGACGTTTATAATTACATTTTGAAAAGTTTTAGTATGCTTAAATTTATCTACGTTGACGTGTGAATTGATTCCATAGATCCATCGATCTGGGAATAAGTTCACTTGGTTTGGAGCGTCAAGGAGTTAACGAGCTCTTGGAAATCCGTGACGTACCACGTAGCCCGCTTTCTTACTTCTTCGCGAACAACATTCCCTCCAAAACCTGTAATACATAAATTACTCTATTTAGTAAGTTCTCCATGTAGGTACGTAGTAACAGAACTAACAGATTAAGAATACAGATTCTCACCAAATCCTATTCATGCCGTGTGTGTCGAAAGAACCGACTACGACTGAGGAAGCAAACTACGTAGGACAAACCACACTGAAGACAAGGAAAACTTAAAACAAATCCACCTACCTACCAAACCTAAAACTGTACTACCTATAAGGGAACCTTTATCAGATATTTTTAAGCAATCTTTTTGAGACGAAGACGATTCAAAGAACGTTTTTAAACCGAGCAATGTAACTCGACATGTAACGTGTCTTATATCGGCAAAGTTAATTCCAAAACCATTTACTACAACGCGCCTTGAAACCTCCAACGAAATTCAGAGAGACACGGACTTGAGAAAGACTATGAAGAAGACACAGTAAAATGAGGATATTTACCAATAAATCCATCAGCAGGGGGACAGGCTTCTGCGTCTGTGGCACCATCGCCAATGACGATTAAACGCTGGTATCCGTGTTGTTCCTTCAGTCTTCTGACCACTAAACCCTTGCCACCAGATCGTGAGGTAGGCTCGTTTTCGTCAAATCCAGCATATTCACCTGAAAAGACGAGAGATACTAGTGACTTAAAGGAGATACAGGAGACAAAAATAATTCGAAATAACACTGTCAGAATTAGGTCAATTGAGTATTTTTAATAACATGGTCTGAATTGACATGATTTTTTGTTAATAACAATAAGATTTTAGGGTTTATAACTCTATATCAATTATATTCATTATTTCTATATTTTTACTGGTGACGCCCATAATCGCTAATAGTTCACGAGTGACGATGATATATCATCACTGGTGAACAAATGAGTTTAGGGATTAATAATGTTTAGCGCCGACGGACAGAGATCAGCGCTAACCCATACCACCCACACTATACCAGATACAATACCAAGTATTATTACATACCTAACCAATATATATGTTAACTATTGATGTTTAATCTATACTAATATATAAAGCTGCAGAGTTTGTTTGTTTGTTTGTTTGTTTGTTTGTTTGTTTGAACACGCTAATCTCAGGAACCGCTGGTCCGATTTGAAAAATTCTTTCACTGTTAGATAGCCCATTTATCGAGGAAGGCTATAGGCTATATATCATCACGCTAAGACCAATAGGAGCGGAGCACCAATGAAAAATGTTTCATAAACGGGGGAAAATTATCACGCTACGGGCAATAAGAGACGTAAACGAAGTTGCATGGGTCAGCTAGTCAAGTATAATTGTAGACTTGTCAAATGATAATCAAATTTTAGAATACATTTGTAAAGTTTGTTACACACACATTCATTCCAAATATATGTGGCTGATCATATTTGGTTTACAGTATAACAATAGGAATGTTACTATCATTATCGCAAAACCTAAAACTACAGAGTTTATAGGTAGTAGAGCCACGCTGATTTCAGCACGGTTAGGCCGGCTCAACCGGGGCGGTACTACCCTCGCACTGAAAATCAACGTAAAATGACAGCGTTCGTGCTGTCGTATTTCGTTGGTGAGTGCGAGACCGGAGGCCCAATGATGCAGAAGGACCACTAGGCCGCCATAGTGTGGATCACCATGCTGCATTGTTGCATTCGCAATGAGTATGGTGACCGTCTTGATTCTGCTTATGCTTTCTATCAGGCAGAGTAGAGTCATTTTGGCAGGCCCAAAAAAAAGTATACCTAGATACAGGCAGAGTTTACGATAAAGATGGACGTTAGATCAACGATCAATTGACCCAAGCAAAATCGACAAAACTGAACTTACTACACATTTGTGATTAAAGAACTAAAAACTATATATAAAAATAAACATTTCTTTGACCTACTGAAGAGTATGTACGTAAATAGTTACTGTGGATGATTTGGTTCAAGCTATGTCCAAACATATTGTTATTCATTACATTATTCGACGTATAGTATGACGCACAATAACAAAAACGTTATTTAAAATTTAGATTATTCGGTAGGTACTGTGTGTTAAAGGTACGTTTTGTTGCTAACATACAGTGAATTCCGCTTCAATAAGAAATTGAATCAGTACGAAAACCAGTGTACAATACAATTTATTTATACCATTTAGTAGTTTCCCATGACATCCTTATTATTGAACTTACTAATAGACCGGGCGCTGGATGGAGTTGAGTATGCAAAATGTGAGGACCGCATTCGGTTTATGGTTTTGAACTCAGAAAAGCATGCAAATTATGATTTCGAATGTTGCCAGGAGTTGTATTGGTCCAATTTTTTTTTTACACCCCACCCCCTTTGACATCAAGTAAATGGACTGAACATATGCTTTGGTATCATTAAAATAATTGTATTAACGGCAATATCAATTTTTTTTTTATAATTAAAGATACTTATAGCTAGTCAAGTGGAAAAAGAACAGAAAAATTAATAATAAAAACAAAAATTATTGTTAAAAAAAATTATTTAATACAAAAAAGCAAATTCAAACATATCATAAAATAAGTATAATCATCAATCTTTTTTATTTTGACAATCGTTATTTATGCATTTGCATAACGCAATACAATCAATCTGTAATTTTTTACAAGAGCAAGCCATTGTTTTACAATTGGATGTACATTTACAGGGTTGAATCAACAATTCCGGCAGTGGTTGCTTAGTCATTTGTCGTGGTGTTTCCTTTCATAGCCTAAGAAGGTGTAATCAATAGGCTGTAGTAAAGTTTGGTCAGCATTCACCCATACATATGTTTGTGCTGAAGCTCTCAATAGATGTAAATGTAGAGCATCTGATGTGCAAATAACTTTTAATAAATTTAAGCCGAAACCGATATTTTGGGAAAATAATTTATACCGAAGTTCATCAGCCGTTGAATTTTTTTTTTGAAAAAAGATAGGTGCAAATGTTTTCCAATTCTTTTAGCTGTTCGACACTTAGGTACGGATTTCCCAAATGCTTTAAAGCTTCTTGTACAAAATCCAACGATGCAGCGTTTAAAGCATTTTTTTTCGAGCCGAATCTGCTAGTCGAATCGCAACCACTCAGAGCGTGTAATGCTGGCAAAATACCACAAATATTTTCTCCAAGGGATTGAGCAGCCAGATGACATCCTGAAATATTTTTTTTCTTATAGGAACCGTCGAACCATAGACCTAAACAGCCTAGACGTGCAAGCTTGTTCCAGAAGTAAATTCCGAGAATGAAAACATCTGTATCAGCGCAAATGATTATGATATGGCCAAGTTTGATTTTCACTGCGTGAAATATATGACCAAACATCCGTGAATCCGCTTCTAAATGGTTAGAATTCAAGTCAGGTACTTCAAAAAATGAAGAACCTTGCAGTTTGAAACATTTTGTTGGATCTTCAAATCCTCCACAAATATATAACTCGCAATCTTCATTTACTTGTGCATATCTAGGGGCAGCAGTACATAGAAATCGAACAAGCTGTAACTTATTTTCAGTGCTTGAAAAGAAATTATTACAATTAGCTGGAGTTTTGGTGTGCTCATTTGAAATTATGAAATTTTTCATCATTTGACCTTTACTCCGTAACGTTGATTCCAAGTATTTTATTGAAATATCATCATATCTGTCAAATACAATATCAACTCGTTTTACATTTGGTTGCGAAAAAAGATTCTGAATTCTATTGAAAAAAGCTTGAGCAAAATCGCCAAATGTGCTGAAATTTTTTAATTGGATTCGATGAACAAGTGCCATACCATCAACAATGTAAATTTTTGAAAAAGGTAGATTTAAAATATCCTGCCGCGTGTTAGTACCACACTTGTGATTATTTTCAATTTCAAGGGCGAGTTGTGATTTTGGAGATTTCCTGTAAAACCCTTCAGCGTCAAAAAGGTACTTGCAGTAATTCAAAATTTCGAAAGATGCTAAAATTTTTGCATCAAATCCACGTTGATTAGCCAACAAAAATGTTTTCTGAATGAGACTTACATCTGTTGCATCTTGTAACTTTTTATTAGAAGTACTCTTGTTTTGTTTTTGTGAATGAGTTACAAAATTGCTAAATTTTTCTTTTTAATAGGATCAGATAACTTTTTGCTTTTGAGTACGAATCGCTCATCTTCGTACGTTCTTAACAGAGCCTCTCCATTTTCCTGTATATTTAGCAAACATTGCACAGAAGATTCTTCAGCAAGTTCACCAGTGTAAATATTTCGAAGCGCGCAATTCGCGTTATCATTATAAGGGTTGCAGGCAATAATATACTTTATTATATTTGTTAATATAAGTTGCAATACAAGCTCGATGCCAAGAACAATTGTGGGCAATAAAGTCTGTATCACTTTCTAATTTCTTACTAATGTCATCTTTTCTGCGATCTGCTGCTCTTTGAATAGTAGTAAACGTCTGTAATTTTGGATTTTTCACTAAATCACCCGTTTTATCACAAAACAAACACGACAATTCACTTACTTTTCGCTTCTTTAGATTTATCACTTGTAGTGACATTTTCCGCCCTTTTATTTAAATAAAACACACTAATAAGACACTCAACTGCAAAAAAAACTTAAATAATATTACTTAGATACGTAAAAATAAACCGTTATGGGCTACGAATTCTCTTTTACTGACGTTTCCGAGTGCTATGACTCAGCAACGCGCCGAGCGGAGAGAGGGGTGGGGAAAAGGGAAAGGGACCAGTACAGCTGCCGGCAACATGTGATTTTCTATTATTTAGGGTCTCAGGTAAAAGAATTTGAGCATAGTTGCCGGTCCTCACATTTTGCATACTCAACTACCTTTGGCGCCTGGACTATAATGCAAATAGGAACCAATAGACACGTACCAAAATCGAGACAAAGGCACAGACACATAAGAACAAAGAATCATTTAATAATCATTTAATACATACCCAACAAATAATACATATTATTTAAAGTAACAATTAAATGTTTCAGTGTTCCTATCTCGATTTTGGCATGTGTATGTATTGGTTCGTTCTTAAATAAGTAGAATCAATCAAACTTAATAGAGCTTAGAAAATAGTAGGTAATGTCGTTCTTTAATTGTATTTATATAATATAGCTGACCCACGCAACCTCGTTTGCGCCTTATATTGCCCGTAGCGTGAAAATTTCCCCCGTTTTTGAAACATTTTTCATTGTTGCTCCGCTCCTATTAGTAGTAGCGTGATGATATATACCCTATAGCCTTCCTCGATAAATGGACTATCCAACACCGAAATAATTTTTCAAATCGGACCAGCGGTTTCTGAGATTAGCGTGTTCAAACAAACAAACAAACTCTTCAGCTTTATATATTAGTATAGATTGAATACTGGTATTGTATTTCGCAAGTGAAGAGCTGCTGAGCTATTTTATATTTAACCGGCCGGCCATTTTTAAATATAATGATTATGATTTGACAGTCTGTGGTTTTTTTTTGCTAACCGATAACAATTACATTTATATAAATACTGCTAGAGATTCTTTAAACATTAGGGTTGGGACCACATGTTACCTGACACTTTTCATCGTATAATTTTTTTGAATGCGTACACTACCCGTTTTTTTCTACTGACATAATAATGATCACAATTACAAGCGGTGAGTGATATTTCGAAGCGGTCAGCTAAAGCACTTTTTTCTATTAGTTCGCTCTTATTTAACGAGGGTCAAACAAAGACGATTTGTTATTTTTTTAAAAGGAAAAGTCCTCCAACTAAGCTTCACGACTTTTATCATATGATAACAACCGGGACCGACTGCTTAAAGTGACCTCCGAATCACGGAGACGCTCATGGTATCATGCCACCAGCGGTCACCCATCCAGGCACTGACCATTGAGTGCAAAGTTTAAAATTTATCGCAGACAAGGGGGACGGAGTTTGGCAATAATCACGAAATATCATAAGGGGAGTGGGGGGGGTATAGTAAGATATCACGTGAATTTTGTTTCATCAATCATAATTTCAGAATAAAATTAAATTATACATACTTTATACGTGAATTATATTCAAAATTTTTAAGATTGTTTGTAACATGTGTTAAACTGAAACCTCACCACGTGTCACCAAGAGGCAGGAAGGATTAAAAATGCTAAAAATAACATCACGTGAGTAATAGACATCCCCTAGGCAACTTTTTATCTCGGGAAAACGTAGTGTTCCCGTGGTATGAGCACTAACGAGCAGCCGCGGTGAACCTCACTGGGTTTTACCTACTAAATAATAATATGTTAGTGACAGTGATGTCTCTAACATATTTTGTAGGTGGTATAAAATATATATTCATTCAAGCAAAAAGATAAAAAAGTGATAATAGGCTTAATATTGAGGCGGAAATAGTAATATACATATATTACGTCTTATTTGCGCCTACAATGAATCAATAAAATCTCCAAGTGCATACTTATCTAATGATCAGTAACGAAAACTACCGTTCACCTTCGGATAAAGATAACCGTTTAATATTCACCTCCTTCCGTATTGCATGATTGACGTATATGTATATAGGTCGGTTTATAATAATCTATCATATAAAAGTTATCACGATAACAACTTGCATTATACCGGTTCTTTATCTGATATTATTTGCAAAGTCAAAACTCAAATTCAGCTATATATTATCGTAAACAATTTAATAATATAAAAGTTACAAATAGCTATAAACCGTGTACATACGCAAATCTTAAATAATGTTCTAAATACGAAAGTGAGTTCAATTTTTTGTTTTGACTGAACTGGCTGAATCTTTTTCAAGATGGCAACATGCACAAAAAATAAAAGAACGTCATCAATAGCCTTTATCAAGAGTGCGTTCTCCTTGCATTGATGTTGTCCAGTATGTGTTGACCACCCCTACTCATCCCAGGAGTGTCGTGAGAGCCGACTAAGTGACAACACTGACGACACACAAATGCCAGGACTAAAAAGTACTGTTCATTACCAGAACAAAATTATGTTGTAGAAAAATTGTATATTTGTGCAACAACAGTCAAAAGCTATTTTAATACCACTTAAAATTATAAACGCGAAAGTTTGTAAGTATGGATGGATGGATGTTTGTTACTCTTTCACGCAAATAGTGCTGAACGGATTTGGATGAAACTTTACAGTAATATAGTTTATACATCATAATAACACATAGGCCACTATAAGCCGCGATAATCCACATATACGTGAGCGGAGCCGCGGGCAACAACTAGTATAATATAATCATGTCCCATTTGACATTACAAACACAAAACGCAATACCCGCCGCGTATTGATCAGTGTGCACGCATTCAATGCGTGTGTCCCGCACACTCTGCGCATGAATCACTTACATCATGCTATTCATGCTAGATAGCTTAACTAAAAAAAAACAAATGTATTGCGTATTTAAGCGACATTAAGTTCAATAAGATAATGCCTACATTGTTTTTAAACGCTTAACATTTTACGATAAAAATATTTAGGTGTCTTCTTGGTGACCCGTGGATGTTAATTAATTTGATATACCTCTATCAAATTCATTAAAATATAAAATATAGAGTAATAGTATTTTACGACTAAAGTTAGTTTACTTTTCTATTTATGTAAAGTTGTGTCAGTCTATCCACTTTAGCTAAAAACATATAGGCATGTTTATACACTGTATTAACCTATATACTTTATATACCTTTATCTACCATTGACGACAAAAGGTAATTATGTATAAAGAGAAAAAAAATGCAGACAGGTTATCTAGCAAAACAAATGCTGACACAGTTGACCCGAGTCCGGGAAACATTACGTCAGAAAGATTGTTTATAAATAACATATTGTTACGAACTCTGCTTGGGGTATAGATAAGGATTCATTTCTAAAAACAATTTATTGAGCCCTCTATCCAGTAGCCTACAAGGACTCCCTCTTTACACGTCTAAAAATGCCTTAACAAAGTAGATTCTGGCTTTCTCTAGAGACTTAACAACTAGAAGAATGTTGTATGTGTATTCTGTTGATGAGGGTATCCTAGGCATGGTAACAGAAGCAAGTCATGTCTACAAGTCAGCTTGTTAAAACTTTTTAAGTGTTGTTGTGGATATCTATCTGCTGATAATAGCTGGACCAATTAACCTTTTTTAGTATAGGATAGCTCGTTTATCTAGGAAGATTTTAGGGTAAGACACATTGTGAGTCAAGCGTTAGTAAAAAATGTCATGAAAACGGTGAAAATTTATTCCGTACGTAAAACCTCCCTGTTTTACTCCCTATGTCCAATACCTATATTTTATTATTATTCTCTAGTATTTATTTCAGAGATGACCTTTTCTAATTAGTAAAACAATTCAGAACATTTTTCTTTGAAGATTTTGAAGGCGATCTTGATTTTATAAGATTACAATATTTTATTATTTATAGGATTACAATCCCCACATTATTATGTGACTGACTATTACGCAAATTTGTAACATTTCAGTTTTTTACTTTTTTTATAAAATAAGACTGCAACAACGAAACAATTTAAGATGGCCCTTGAAAGTTTATCTACTTATTATTGTACTACAAGATTACAGTTGTGAAATCACGATGTAGTGATTTTTTGTATTTATTTATTTTGATAACGTCTATTTTTAGTGTGACATATCTAATTTTAGTCAATCTTTGACATTTCGAATGTCGGTTTATTGGACTAAACTAATTTTAATGACTAAGTTTAATTTTAGAACAACAGAATGTAGGTACGTTCTTATTGTGTCTTTGTAGAAGCCGTAAGGTGTAATTAGCAGCCAAGGGCGCAACAAACTTAAACTTTAAGTAAACATTTATATAATTACTATTAAAGATATTGCGCATTTCTAATGATAAACACAATGTTTTCAACAACACGATGTTAGTACCTTTTCTATTACTCATCCCAAGAATATAAAGATATTACAATGTTACAAACAAAGAACGAAATGGAACTTTGCTATATAGCAATACTTGTAGTTATTGAACAACAAAAAATGGTAAATTTGCCATATAGTCAAAGAACACCTATCGCAGTATACTGCTTGACATACGTCTCCTCAATACGCAATTGCACGCCACCATGGTAACGTAACGATCCCACTTATAGTTACTTTTTTATTAGCATATGGACACATTTAAAAAATAAGTTTTTAAATCTTATTAAAAACTGTGTAAGTGATTACAATTTTACTTTTTTTTATCATAATATTTGTAGGTAATATCTTAAGATAAGATAAGATTCATTTATATTATGATATTTCTCAATTCTATTTTATTTCTCAATTCAATTTATATTATTAAGTCTCAATTATATTCTTTTTTTTTTCATTTTAAGTAACTGTATTGTTGTATGTAACTGTATGTTGTTACTTGTTTCATGTGTTCAAAGTGAGGTTGGCACGGTCGTGTGATCTTGATTAAATTCTCCAACGCGTAGTGGTTAACGCAAATAATAAACAACTTATTAGTCTGATAAAGATTTTACATTTAGGAAATCCCACACTCCGTTCTATGTACGAAAACGGCACTGGGGTTTTAGTAAGAAAATATTTTGATCTACATACAACACCTACGTGAACTGATAATTTCTGAATCAATGCCTAAATTATGTATATATACATAGATCATACTTCAGACAATTTTCCATGGCAATAAACATGTTTAAGATTAAATCATGATTTAAGATTAGATCATACCTGATAGTAAATTATTATCAAAGGAAAACACTTTACATATGACAATCATTAAAAACGTATATAACATATATGTAACTTATTATATTAAAAAATATTGCAGAATAGGTACTACAGATGCATGTAATAATAATAATGTTTACCGGAATTCATCAAAACCTGTAATACAAAAAAATACTAAGTTCTACTCTGTCAGATGGACACCAAAGGATCAACGGCCGCTCTAAATTACATAATATGTACAAGCTTCTACGGAAAACGGATATAAAAACACGCCAAATTAAGAGTAATTGGAGGACTTGTAAAATCGACTGGCGAAGCTGTTTACGGGACCGGTTTAAATACGACGAGGCTATATACGAGATAGCTGCGGATATAAACGGAGAATAAAGCCCTTCTTTATATCGTCGCGTCGTCTGCCTTTCTAAACGACAAGACAAGTATCGCTTCATGTCGCTATGCAGTTTTAAACTCATTTATTCCATTTTATATAATAATCGATTGTAGAACTTTGGATAATTTCATCAAGTGAAGACTTAGATTTTTGGTTTTAACGTGTCGAATCAACTCGATAACGAGTCAATTTATAACATTATTCGAAGTGTCAAGTGTGGCAAACGTTTGCAATACTTCTACAATTATTTTGCCATTTTAATATATGAATATGCTCCAATTGGTCAATTGGATGATTGACGCTCTCGATTAATTCGCCAATTGAACGAGGAATATTCTGGATACTAAAGAATAGTAGGTAGGTGTCGTAAGAGTCGACTAAAGAAGCAAAGAACGCAGGTCCACAGCACCGTAAGTAGAAAGATACCTTGATTAAACCTTATACCAACCCGTCTAAATAACGTGGTATATTATAGGCCAAAACCTCGTTCCTAAAAAAACACGTATGTCCTTCAGTGAACTACTGGGATGTTCTTGATGATAATGAGTTATATCAAACCCTACATAGAGGCTTTAATACATAAATATCACCAGCTCAATTCGACAAAACAGT
This sequence comes from Spilosoma lubricipeda, assembly GCA_905220595.1. Lineage (NCBI taxonomy): Eukaryota > Metazoa > Arthropoda > Insecta > Lepidoptera > Erebidae > Spilosoma > Spilosoma lubricipeda. The sequence goes on along the minus strand of HG992286.1, from coordinate 5,641,946 downwards.
TCCGTACATACAAATTACACCCTTTAATAAGCCTGTTGATTTTGTGTATACTTTTCTATTATGCAATATTTATATATATCTATAGACTGCGTTCAATGGCATACCAGAAACTGTTATCATGTGTCGATGACATGCTCGGCGTGACCCAAAGGGGTTATGACTTTCTACAAATGAGAATAATTTCTACTAACTAGGTACAATTACTTCTTATCGTCACAAATGCATAGGCATTCCTATTTGCCTAAGAACAGAACTTACTACTAGCCCATCTGGGGAACCAAATACACAGAGTTGTGTTTAATTATGGAGGTTAAATAATCACATATACTACGTTTTACTCTTTTTAGTTAAGCATCTTAAACACAATGACTTATTTGAACCGTTTACTTAGAAAAAAGAGATAACGAGTGAACTTCTATGATAAACTTCTTTCAATACGCGTCATAACACAATTAGTTTTCTTTGTGAGGTCGTTTTCCGATTAAAATGTACGGGTATTATGCGATTTAAGTTATGTCTTGTCTGTATTTTTTTAAAAAGTGAGCAACTGTGTATAAGAAATAAGAATAATGATAGAATAGGCCATAATTACGTTTCATTGAGATCAAGGTAACTCGTGGATTACTTTCTTATTTTTAACCAATTTAAAAAAAGGAGGTTATCAATTAGAATTTATTTTTATTTTTAAACATTCCTAACACAACTTAAACAAGTTAACTTACAAATGTTTTATAAAATGTTTTTGCAATATTTTATATTAGTTCTTGGAACAAAATAACACGTAAGTATTGAGTTTTACTGATATGATAATGCAGTAGTGACCCAATTTATTCATGGACAAGTGACAATGCATGGCGTCATTTTATTCACTTCGACTGATCGCAAGAATGAAAGAACATGTTCTCGAAACAGGACTCTCGCCGTCTCTTTCGTTTTAAAGAATTGATACTGACAGATATACCAATGAATTTGGAAATGCCTTGAACAGAAATCTAGCTGTTTTTGCAAATGTTTTCATTATTAAATAAGAATTAAATGATACATGTAAAACAATATGATACTTGTAATAACGATGAGCGACAGTTGTTAAGACTCTGTCCCAATTTTAGGGTTATCTCATATTTTTATTTATTTTATTAATTTTAGAACGCCCAATAAATACCGTTTAAAGCCTGCTTATTTTGACAAGAGCAACACTACTTTTTATATTTTTTATTTACATTTAAGAAATCGGCGGAAGTGGTATTATGGCATCTTTTGTTTCCGAACAAAAAAATCCATTTTCAAATTTAAACTCAGGCTACTAACTCTTGTAGAACATTGATTGTATAAACAATCACAAATGAAAATTCTCAATAGCCACATATCTAAATTGGCATTTTACAATCACTTACTTCTCAGGTCAAAACTAGAACGCGCGACCTCTATCCGTGATTGTCATTTAATATCTATTATGAACTAACTGAAGTAAGCAATGTTGTCTATGATTTACTCCAGCGCACGTGTTAGAGAAATTAATTGATATCATTTTGCTTCGTTAACTATTTGTTTCCTTGTTTCATTTTCCATATACAAATAAATAAAATTGGTGTGTGGAACGTATGCCAAAAACGTATTTAAAAAAAATATTCTCAGTCTGTCTTTCTGTCTGTCTGTTTGTTCCGGGTAATCTCTGGAACGGCTGGACCGAAATTTGACGGGACTCTCACTGGCAGGTAGCTGATGATCCAAGGAGTAACTTAGGATACTTTTTTTTAGACTAACTTTGTCCCGCGGCGTTACTCGCGATACAACAATAACCGCGGTTAACACCGCGGAGTTCAGCTAGTATAACACAAAATTGTAAAATTTCGTTCGTGTACCACTTCAAAAACTAATGAAGTTATGAACGGATTGAGCTCTAATTTTGACATGTTATACGAACCGCTTCAAAGATTGCTAATTGGCTGCCAAAATAACTATATTCTGTCTATAGAAAGCATAAGTAGAACCCTAGAATTGCGCTTTAGTTTTGAAATAATTTTGATGATGATGAATTTGATGACTGCAGTAGAAATTAATACACTATCGGTTTCATACTACATATTTTATATGTAAGACTTAAACATCGTGATTATGTATCAAACTTCTAAGATCCACAATCTCTAAACTGTCAGTTACCATACACTTTTATAAATGTCACATCGTTCCGCTTTCAATAATCGCGATTGAGTGCCTCAGAATACAAAAATTCTGATAAACATGATTTTTTATTAAAGTGCCACGGTCGAAAATAAGAAACAAATGGAACAAACCGTTGACGTAGCATTAACAGCTATCGAGGAACCCACCAGAAAATATATAATGAGACATATAAGGAAGTGGTTGCTAACCTGCTTTAGAAAAATGAAAGAGCATGACCCTTCGGAACCAACTCAGACTCCGGCTCAAAACGAAACTACTGCCTCTTCGAAAACATAGAAAATGTTAGCATAATGGGGATTGTTCTCTTTTATAAGATCTGTTATAATATGAAAACCATTTCGAGGAATAGGGCTACTGATGTCTGCTAAGGGTTTAAAACAAGAAAAAACTCATAGATTATTAGTATTTCAGGCAAAATGTGAATAACCTTCAGTTGATATTCTATGACGTCATCGAAGGCATTATGGCATGGTTGCCTCTGCTTACAAACGTTGACATAAAAGTGACATTCGTTCTACTGCTGTCAATTTCAATATAAATAATAAACATAGCCTCAAGATTTAGCAAAATATTCGGGATTTAAAGTGCAAGTAAATTAACCATGGAATATAGGGAGTGTTTTGTTCCCACATGCAAGAACAACACAAATAATTACCCTAATAAAATGTTTGTTCGCATTCGAGAAGATTTAAGAGAAAAGTGGTGTCGTGAGGCAAAAGCAGAATATTTCAAGGTTTACACAATGTATTGTTGTGAAGATCATTTGGAGGTTTGTTTTCAATATTGTACACTTATTAATATACCTTTTTGTGGTCTAACTCCACTGATGCTTATCGTGAATACCGTGTATTCGACTGTTTGTTAATTAACATCGCATTTTATTTTAGCCCCAAGAAGATTTGATAAATTATTATAAATATAAGTTAATGAATGAAGAACCAAAGTTGAAACGTTCGGCTATATTACGCAACATTGCTAAGGAAACAAGCGAAAATATATCGGAATTAAAAAAGTTACTGTTGCCACATACAAGTACCAGTAAGCCTCAGCCATCTAAATATGTGGATTTAGTGATGCCTAGTACATCTACAAGCACCAAAGAAACAGTCGAAACAATATACGATGATGTAACCATGGCTAGTACATCTACTACATCAACAAGTAATCCTATGAAAAGAAAATATGGACATTTAGTAATGCCTAGTGTATCTACTCATTTTGTATTTCCTTCAAAGGTATGTTTTACCCATTATTATCTACTTTATCAAATCTTTTTTAAGCAGTCATAGGCAGTTGTGATGTAACCATCTACCATTTAATCCTATGCCCTTAGACTTAATAAAAGGAATAATATGTATGAGTCAAATCCCACACAATGCATAGTCATACTAACAAATGTTATCTATTATAGATATATATAAGTCTCTAGTCAGATTATAATATTATTAATATATTATATTTACACCTAATTTGATTGCATAAGAATTAGTAATATTTTGATTTCACTCTTTCATATTTTATGATAGTTATAATAATCTATACAAATAAATAAAATTGGAGTGTCTGTTTGTAATATTAAAATATCCACTTTTAACGAAATGCATATGTATTTATACACGGTACATATACCAAAAATGTAGTTAAAAAATTTTTTTCGGTCTATCTGTTTGTTCCGGGTAATCTCTGGAACGGCTGGACCGACTTTCACTGATAGGTAGCTGATGATCTTGGGAGTAACTTAGGCTACTTTTTTTAGACTAACTTTGTCCCGCGGCGTTACTCGCAGTATGACGACGATAACGGCGGGTAATACCGTGACTTACTATCATTACAAGTTAAATCTTACAGAATTCTATTAACTAGTCAAACATTTTGACTTAATTTTCAGAAAAATGCTGCAACTCAGTGTGAAATAAAGATGGTTGACAAGAGCACCAATTATAAAGTTAGGAAGGTGGCTACTGATAATACTACAGTTGAGATATTATCATCTCAAGAAAGTTCTTCAGCGGCGACTCCATCTTTATTTGGTGGTACATCAGAAACTGAAGAGTTGTCTGTTCGTGATGCAACTAAAGACACATTGAAAAACAGAAAAATGATGTTAGACATAGTGTTAAATAAATCTAAAATGTATTTAGGGTTACCCAAACAATATGTATGGCTTATTGATCACATTGTGGAAAAGAGTACAACAAAAATAGACTCCCTGTCCATTATTGTAACCTTGTTCAAGATAAAGCAAAATGACTCAATAGAAAGAATTAGTGATCAATTTGATTTAACTCGATTGAAATTATCATCAATGATATTATTAGGGATTGAAGTACTAGCTAACTTCTTTCAAAATTTTGTTTATTGTCCTCTGCCCAAACAAATAAAAGAGAATCTACCTTTAGTGTTTAAGATAAGATATTCAGATGTACAAATGATAATAGATTGCTTTGAAATACAAATATCAAAACCATCTAATCCTGTAAGGCAAGCCCAGACTTGGTCTCAATACAAAAGTTGTAACACTATTAAATATTTAATAGGTTGTGCTCCAAATGGCTTTGTCAGCTTTATTTCAAAAGGCTATGGAGGACGAATTTCAGACAAAGCCATTGTTGAAAAAAGTAATTTATTAGCTCACTTGAATCCAAATGCTGTTATATTAGCTGACAGAGGATTTAAAGAAATAGAATCATTACTAAGGTCACAGAACATAAAACTCCTGAGACCACCAAGTGTCTATTCAGGCACCAAGCAAACTATCTCTGAGGCACAGCAAAGTAAAATTATAGCAAGCTTAAGAGTCCATATTGAGAGGGTAATTCGACGTGTAAGAGAGTATGCACTACTGAAATCACACTCAGTTGTCCAATACCAATATGTACCCTACTTAGACGAGATTGTTTTGATAGCTTGTGGCTTAATTAATTTACAGGGAGAAATAATAAAAAGTTATTAAAATTTAGTAATGTTTTATTATTTTTTAGCACTTGCCACTAATTTTAGGAATATATATGTACTCCAAAAGAGTTCTGCACTTCTCACTATATTTGTAATATAACCTTCATCATAATCTACCCAAATCACATGTATATTTTTTGTTGTTTCAAATAATGGGTCCGCAACACAGAACAATCCCTTAATTTTTTTACAGGCCATCATTTGGCACATTATTTGTGTTTTAAATTTTTCAGCTATAGTGTAATCCTTAATATATGTATCGACAGCTTTTTCAGAGGCTGGGCATTTTATTTCAACCACAAAATCTTCACCAACTCCATCAGGTGATGCTCCTAAAATGCCATTTATGAGACAAAATCCTGACTTATCTATTTTTATATTTAATTTCTCTTCAATAGCTTGGAGTACCCTGCCCTCCAATTTCTTCCCACGTTTTATAGCCTTTGTCTCAGGCACCTTATATCCTCCTAAGATTTGTTGTACTAAAGCACCATCTGTTCTACAATGAGCAGCTTCATGTAATTTCGAAGCTGTCAGTCTGCCTTGCCGTATATTATGCCAGTATTTACTCTCAGCTTGGTCTAAAGTTTTTAAATTTATTTCTTTAATAACATCATTATTAATAAGTTTCTTCAAATATGTTCGAAAATTTGCATATTCATGTATAGCTTCGTCACGTATGAATGCCAATATAATATCAAATATATTCTTCGAGTTTGATTTATAACAATCATCAAACTTCAAAATGAGTGCATTGCTAAGATTTCTTCTATGACACTCTTCTTTAAAGTCGCTTAAGATGGTACTACTTTTTGGAGCCAATTTTGGAACTTTGGCCTTAGGAAATATTTCTTTACTAGAAACATGTTCAGTACTGGCACTGGTAAGAGTAGGTTTGTTCCAATAACATTCAACTGTGGTCGGAGAAGGTTCAGAATTTTTGTTCACTAGCCAAAATAGTAATAGAAGAGAATGCTTACAACCACCTGAAAAGAAATTAAATATATTTGTTCAATACAAATATTAAATGGATGATATAAAGGCTCATATTAGAATTTTGATCAAAATTGAATTTCAATCAACTCTCTGTCTTTCAACTGTTACTGTTTCAATCCATTATTTATATAGGTCTAGTAAAATACTGATTCATTACAATATAAACACATTTCAGTGAATATTAGATGTTTAAAATGTTAGTATGAAAATATGAATACACATTTATGTCACTTGTGTGAGAAACACAACTTAGTTGTGACGAGATCCATTGATTACGAGAATTGGCATGCTGTCTTATTGTTGGTTTTAAATATACCTGCAGCTGCAGGACAATCTTCACAGGTTGCATCAATAATGGTATCCTTGTCTTCATCAATTTTACATGTGACTGCATACAATTTGCTGCTTATTCTGTGTTCAGGTACTACTTTTGCAATGACGATACATTCGTTGCCAGTTCGACTCACTTTAACGTAACCCACAGCGGTATTTACATAAGAATCTCGTGATGACCTTAAACAAGTAGGTAAGGACATTTTTTTTAGGAAATTTCATATTATTCTTTTAAAAGGACAAAGATATTATACATAGTATGATATGTATTCTTAGATATATCATTGTTTGTATTGTTATTTTCTATAAAAGTTAGTAGGTAAATAGTATAAACTGCAAAACTTACATTAAGATTTTTGCTCCTCTAATTTCTGCTAAGTTATGCTTGTTACTTTCTGCCAAATATTCTAAAATCATAACATTTTTCAGCTTAGGCAGATTACGAGAGTCCGCTTTTATAAAAGTATTAGCCATAGTGAATGATAAGTAGATTAATTTATGTAAAAGATTAAAGTATGTGATCGCAAGGTGCAAGATGAGACTATGAAGAGGTTATCTATCAACATGTCAACCGGTGAAATCTTTTTGACACTTACTTTTTTTTGTGTCTTATAGTAAGGCAAAGGTACACACAATTTTATGCCAATGATGACGTAATTGTGGACGTATGATTTAAAATTTTCAAAAAATTATTTTGAAACTTTTACTGAAAGAATTACAAAACTATTCAAATTAGTTCCTTATATTCCTCTATATTTTCGAAATCAGGGGTAAAAAATAAGGTTGAAAATTTTTAAACAATCCCCATTGTTTTAAAATTTGCATTGTAGCGAAATTACTATCAATGAGTAAATAAACAATAGTTAAAGAGGACCTCATCATCTTATTGGTTTTCCTTTTGCTCCAAATTTCATCCAACTACGATAAGCCGACCTAAAGGGGTTGAGTAACAAAAAACATCTATCTAAAAATTGCATTTATAATATGTTGTAAGATCCATACTTAACATCTATACAAATAAATAAAATTGGAGTGTCTGTTTGTAATATTAAAATAACCGCTTTTTACTAAATGCATATATACACTGTACATATAGCAAAAATGTACTTTAAAGAATTTTTGTCTGTCTGTCTGTCTGTTTATTCCGGGTAATCTCTGGAAGCCGCTGTACGGATTTTGACGGGACTTTCACAGGCAGGTAGCTGATGATACAGATACAGAGTAACTTAGGCTACTTTTATTAGACCAACTTTGTACCGCGGCGTTATCCGCGTTACGACAATAACCGCGGATAATACCGCGGGGTTCAGCTAGTTAAAAAATAACTATGTCTGTTTATTATACTTTCACGGTTACACTACTGTACTGCTTTCAATGAAATTTGGCAAATTATAGATGTTTTGATTCTTGAGGAAGGACGGACTGTTCTTTACCGCAATAACCAACGTACACGGGCCGTAGACACATGCCAGTTTTATATAATTTCCACTTATCAAATACTAATAATAATATGTATATCTATAAATGTATATAATCTCTTTTAAGTCGATTGAAGCTACAGAAATACTCGATATGAATCATTTCTAAATTCACGCATCGTTACCAACTGGAAAGACAATAAATTACCTATCTTATTATTATTCACGGATATGAAGGAGATTTAAGTGTCATATTCTTATCTCTTTGAACAAACAACTTTGAATAAAATCACTTTATCTTATACAAAAACACTCAAAATCACTAATCTTTATTAAGTTGATTTGCTGATATCTTTCGCCGATGTTAAGTGTAATATGTTTACATCTTTTTAATATATGCACTTATTCTCCTAGAGAAATTGAAGCTTGAGTAGTATTGTTTGATATCGAAAAAAAAACTGTTTACATTAATAAATTAATTTTACAACTTATCGTATTCTCATCTAGTTACGACTATACACGCTACGCTTGGTGCAATACCTACGGTTAGTGGTTACTGCGGCGGTCGCTTGACGCAGAGTAAAGTGGCGGGCAGTTTATCACACTCCACACTCATCTATCTACCTTCATTTATTAATTTTGTTAACATCAATTTTGTATGTGTATTTTTAATTATTTACTTTTATTTTTATGCTAAGTACGCTCTTTAGAGTGACATTGTAAATTACCAATAATAGTTTTAAGTTCTCATATAAGCGAATAATATATTCTTTTACTTTATTAAACCGTAAACATATTAAATGAGTATCTTAGAAACTGTATTTACATATTCCTACTGTACGAATCATGACATTACGTTTGAGTGAAGATGTGCAATAAATCTTGATATGTTTGGTCATCATTAAGAGCGTTTAATCATCCACTGCTATAAAATATATATCTATACTAATATATAAAGCTGAAGAGTTTGTTTGAACACGCTAATCTCAGAAACCGCTGCTCCGATTTAAAAAATTCTTTCAGTGTTAGATAGCTCATTTATCGAGGAAGGCTATAGGCTATATATCATCACGCTAAGACCTACAGAAGCGGAGCAACAATGAAGAATGTTACAAAAAAGGGGGAAAATTATCACGCTACGAGCAATAGGAGACGCAAACGAGGTTGCGTGGGTCTGCTAATATATATATATAAGTTTTCTTAGAAAGGTTTTGGCAATCTAAACCACGCTGACCAAATTGGTTAGTAAAGGGTATGTTTCCTTCTCTTTGCTTGCAATGCTATCGTGTTGCATAATTTGTTCCATTAGTCGACTCTTAGGACACCCACAGGATAAGCAGGGGCACACTTTGTTTTCTTGATAAGTTAAGTGGAGATGTTATTTTTTTGTAATGACTAATTTATACACATTCATCCTTGTGAAGGGCATCGAACGCAGTCAATCAATCGATTTTTATTTTACTTATCACTTGTACTTATTACAAATTGTAAACAGGCCATAAGACTTAGGCGATTAGATAAAATCAGGCGATCATTTAGGTCTTTTCTTGTAGATAATTCTGTCTGACTAGAACGTCTGTTATTACAACAGACACTTAATACAATGGATTTGCGTATACTCGTAATATTTATAATCTATACAAATAAATAAAATTGGAATGTCTGTTTGTAATATTAAAATAACCGCTTTTTAATAAATGCATATGTATGTATACACGGTACATGTACCAAAATAACATTTTTTTCAATTTTTGTCTGTCTGTCCATCTGTTTATTCCGAGTAATATCTGGAACGGCTGGACTGATTTTAACTGGACTTTCAGTGGCAGATAGCTGATGATCTAAGGAGTAACTTAGGCAGGCTTTTTTTTAAAACTAGCTTAGTCCAGCGGCGTTACTCGCAGCACGACAATAACCGCGGAGAACACCACGGGGTTTAGCTAGTTATCTAATCAAACTGTTTAGTTAAATAATAATACATATGACTTTAATCTACCTATATTGTATTTTTGCACCTACCGCATCATATTTCTACATCACCTAAAGGTTGACTGGCAAATAACGCCCAATTAAGTCTGCCTTTGTACAAAATGTGCATTAAAGTTTAAATAAATGAAATAAAGTTGAAAATTGAACTCACCATTAAAATAGAATTTGAGTCTATTGGCGTAGATGTTGGTAAGAGGGATGCCTAATTTCTCAGCTACGGGTTCGATGAGGCTTCGGAAACCACCAGATACGAGGTATATGGCGACGCCGCGTTCTTGAAGCGATTTTACTAATTGTCTGAAATTTTAAAATAGAATTAGATTATACAATTTAAGCTACAAACTTTTCAGTAACGTAACCTACAGAGTTGAAAAACCGATAATATAATTAATTTTAGAGCTATTCAAACTCAAACAGGTATGTTTTATTAAGTAAAGAAACGTCAATAGTATAAAATTGATAATGAAATTTAAAAAACCTAACATAAAGAACATAGATGCAATGACCCGAAGACCGTAAGGTCATTAAAGTCACATATACTATATACACTTATATATACACTATATATATATAATATATATATACACTTATATGACTAAAGCCATGCCTAATATAGGTTAGCCTTCTGTCACTAAACAGGCTTGTGACTAAGCCTATTAGATATGTTATCTATAAACGTTATATCTACGACTTATTTATTGCAAGAAATAGTCATTATTTTTTAGTCTTTTGTTTTCTCAAAAACGGTTCCAAATGTATTTTAAATTTAATACACTGTAAGCAAATGAATGAAGATTGATAACATGTTTAAAGAAATTAAACCAATTAACTTTTAATGAGGGTTTTTTCCATACACATACTTTGCAATTAATGATTGGAGTTTATAAACGCCTAGTACTATAAATAATTACATTTCTAATTCGATTTAAATTCCTATAACAATTAAAACGCCTATAATTATTCCACTAAGCACTATAATATCTTTAGACTAATTAGTGTCATTAAGTTCTTAATGAAGTTCACATTAAAAATCTAGATATCTACTAAAAAATACACAAAATAACAATATTACGCAATCATTGTAGACATAGTAATAACAGATTATACATTCAAAAACAAACGTTAATAATATTAATAATCACGTCACACATCTTACAGACGACGACCGTCTGATCGCAAGTAAGGTAGAGCCATGGTTACCAGTTAAACATACCTAAATCTTTCTAAAATTGGAAATAAATTGTACCCAGACATGGAACAAATGATAGTTGATGTCCTGGGTAAATCACTACTAGACCCACCGGCCCGTCAGTATCGACTCGGCTTATATCTAGTAATAACTGGAGAAAGTCTATTTTTTTTCCATGTGATTGATTCAACACTTTCATCGATATGCAGGATCATTTATTTTCTTTTTTTTGACAAGTCTTAGTTGTCAAATAAGAACCAATACTATTTTTAAGTTTAAATTTAGACCGTTTTAAATTCAACCTATCTGGACCGGAGGCTCAATGATGCATACCAATAGGCCGCCATAATGTATTGTGTTGCATTTTCTGAATTCACAATAAGTATGGTGACTACTCTTGGATTGTGCTCATGCTTTCCATGAGGCAGAGTAGAGTCACTTTAGCAGGCCAATACATAAAGAAACCTATAGGTATGTAGTTAAAACTTAAGATAGTTTATTAAAAACTGCTGTAAGTGAAGTAACTTTAAAAGCCAGATACAAAAAAATACAGCAACATTACGTAATAATTGTAGAGACACAACAACAGATTGTAAATACAAAAACAAACGTTAATGACGAGGATCACTTGCGAACGCCAAAATTATCGCCAAACGGTCAAAAGGAGATGTAGATTCAGGTCAACACATGACTGATAACTTGTAAGAAAACTGGTTTAACTAGTTTCACATGTGTCATTTTACCGGATGGATTAACCAGTTATTTATATTTGTATGTAAATAGATATAGGTCGTTTGACACAATTGATGTAAAGAAAAGCAGGCATCCTTAAAACGCTGCCTAAACGATGTATTTTTTTAAGTAAAATAGGGATGTTTAGTTTACAAAATCATTATCCGCGTGACGGATAAATGGTACAGTGTCACCAGTCTTATTCGTCGAGATGATGTGGTATGAGGAAGCAAGCTACACAGGACAACATCATTGCTAAGAGAAGGAATACTTGACCAAAGCCATTACATCTAGCCAGCGTTGTACATAGGAGAGAGTATCCAGAAGTGAACTAATAAAACCCATGGAAACAAATTCAGTACAATTCAACTACTAACTATTTCTATCTCACGTCTATCTTGTTTTCAGTGACGCTCACAGTTAGATTGGCGGTGGATTCTCACACAAATATGTGTGATAAACACGACCATTTCTGTATCTGGGTGTCAATTAAATATAAGTATTGAACTATTTATGAATATATGAGTGTGTTTATCAGCAATATTGTTATCGCAGTACCAGCTGCGGAGACAGCTGTGTATTTGATGTGTGATTCTATTATGATTTGTTTTAATAAAAGTAATTAAAATATACTTACGAAATTCCAGGTGTGAGATGAATGGGGAATGTGTCTAGAAATTCTCTAATTTGGCTAACACTTGGTCGGATTATGTCCAATCTCTTTTTTAAAGCTTCTTGGAAAGTCATGTTGCCACCCATCGCTTCAGCCGTTCTGTCGGCAAAATATTTTGCAACGTTTAGATAAAACGAATAAACATTTCTTACTAATTTTAAGCAAATGCGCAAAAACAACTGCGATTACGCAGATACCTTAGACAAACAAGTTAGCGCCTGCCAATTCAGAATGTTTACAACATATCAACGAATTCTTATCTAGGCAAGAATTTTATAAACAAATAAATTTCCACAATGATAATAAAGCCTTTAATACTATAATCTTATATTATCATCTGTGGCAATAGATCGATATTTTTAATAAATCTCTTGCATTTATTTCCGGTAAGAGCGCTAACTTTGGTCTTCGGTTTCGTTTCCGTTACAGCACTCCATTCAGTTTACTACGTAAGCAATGTTTTTAAATATATATATATATAAGAAGAATAAGTGAAAGGTTTTCTAGATAAATAGTTCTAGTTTTATATAACTCTTGTTATGACATTACAAATTATCAATTTTGACGAAAGTAATTTACTTATAACCGGTTTGATTTTTGCTCAACTATAAAGAGATAATCGAAACAATTATAAAATAAAACATTAGTGTTATGACTACATTTGACCAGATTACTATCGAAACGAAAAACTACTGAACACAATACAACCATTGTAATTAAACACAATTAATCTATTGTTCGATTAAAATTGGGGCTATCTAAATAAAATAAAATGTCCATCTCATTTTTATTTAGGTTACTGTCAATTAACTCTACTTTAAATAATAAGCCATGGATCAATATCCAAAATAAATCAAGCCCCAGTATTGTGAAAACAGCGTATCACTTAAAATAAATATAGTCGTATATTCATTACATTTACATGTATTTACATTATGCTAACATATTCAAGTAATATAAATATATAATATAAATATATTCTTAGTGTTTATTACTTGACACTGATTGTAAACACTGTGTGTTATTCCTCTAAACAAGGTGAGTAACATCCATAAGGAAAAAATAGCTAAGGACCTAGTGTGAGTTTATTTCATATCAATTCAATTAATTACAATCACAGTGACCGCATTCGGTGCTGCGATTGGCTAGCATTGACATTTTCACCAATATCGAACCTAAACGCATTCGGCATCTTTTAATATGTAAAATGAACTCACACTAGGTCAGTATAAGGAACACAATATTTTTTCATTTATTAATTAAAATGCTTATACAGAACTTTATATATTTGAGCATATTTTTAGTTGTACTTTTTATGGTTCACATAAATACTCACAGTCTTTTCACTTCATCTCCTTTGCCGCAGAACTTAGCCAACTCATCAATGCCCTCATCTTGAATTACTGTGGAGTCCACATCAAAACACACGCAGTCAGCGGTCCGGAACAATTCCTTGACAGACTGCTGTTGAGACATCACGCTAATGGAGACCAGAGACAATGTCTTCAGGGTTGCGTACTGCAGGTTGCTCTTTAAACTGTTGAATGAAGTATATTTATCAGGAATGTGCATTTATATCTAAATACATTAAGCTATGGTCATTAGAATTGTTAATAACTATGTTCTATTTATTTGTTACAAGGTTTTTTCCTGTAGTTAAATCAGATAGGTAATATCGTTTTAGTATTTAACTATCACAAGCGTATCTATAACTACTATGGGAAATGGCATTTTTTTATATATTTATTCTACTTTTTTTTCACGAGTGCCTTAGAAATGACATGAATATTTAATTTAAACTACGGTAAATTATCTCCATCTTGTGTAAGTAATTATAACTTAATTAACTACGTTTTACGGTTTAAGATACAACGCAAACTGCTGTGTATGTTTGTAATATAGAGCCGAGATTATTTATCTATATACCTAATGATAAAGGTCTCGATTTTTAATAGTCTAAAATATTATGAAAATGACATTAAATATTGTTAAATTTAGAAATTAACTTAGTTTCGTTATAAAGCAATGGCAATACTCTAAAACAATGGTTCATTTATTCGCCCCGCCCGTCTTTGATATATATTTGCTATCGCTGTTTTTGTGGGCATGAATAAATGAATAAGTACATTATAATGTATGTAATTATATTAATAGTACCTATTAATATGGATCAAGTATACACAAGTAAACATACAGTTCGTTTTCGGTTATAACCTTTCTCTTTTATAAATTTCGATTTTTCTCATGGAAGTCGATAAAAATAATTTAGAAGTCGATATGGAAGCAATACCTTTAAATACGTCGCGATCGGTAGACGCGTTCAACTAAAATGATGAGTCAGTATCAACTCGTTTAACATGCAAATGTAAATTTCGGATTGTTGTTGTCCATTCAATGAAAGAGTTAGAAGGGTTGAGTGGTCAAGAGCTAAAAACGTATAAGGAAACTGATTGTGGGAGAAACCTAGAGCTGGACCCGTAGTAACAAAATTTTACCGAATATATACGTATTTGAATTGGCGATATTATAATATAGTGTTAATGATGCGAAAGCATCACTAGCCCGCCATGGTGTGGGTCACCATGCTGCATTGTTGCATTGTCTGTTCTGATTCTGCTTATGCTTTCCATCAGGCAGAGTAGAGTCATTATGGCAGGGTCAAACATAAAAAAAAAAAAAATGTGTCAATATACAAAAATTTCAATAATCAGAGTAATTATTGAGTTTTCAAATCGAAGAGTTTTAAGAGCTTGGCCATCTCCATTTGAATTCGTAGATAAAAATCTCTAAAAACTACTTTAACAGATATGTGTTTTTTTAATTTGTCATACGAGAGACTGAAACTCAGCTGTAAGTTAAACTATTAATTAAGAATCCATGAATTTGTATGAAAGAATTGAATACGAACAGTTAACTACAGGAATGGTAAAAAGTTACACACGGCCGGCGCGCAACTCATGTGGAAATGCGAATCTCGCTCTGTGTACTAAAACCTGAAGTTGAGAAAAAGAACCTTGCTTTATTATAAAGACTTCACTAATTAATTTTTACTTTCTATTTAACAACAATAACCTAAAAACGGAACAGGAAATGTTAAAAAAAATGACAATATCAAGTAGCACACGGCGCGCGGCCCGTGCGTGCGGTGCGGTGTGAAAATACGAATCTCGCTCTGAGTGCTATAACCTGAACTTATGAATAGTGACCTTGCTTTATTATTAACACTTCACTAATTTATTGACAATTTTAATTATACAATAAGAATATACTAAAAATAAATAGTTACTATACAACATTTAGACGTGACTACGTTTATGGAAGATTTGTTAGATTTGAAAAACAAATAATATAGTTTTCGCTGTCAAGTCTCATTAATATAACACCAATAGAATAAAACCACTAATGATTTAATGAATAGAAGTTATAAATATTCAGTAATTACGATTTAATGAACTAATTGCGATTAGGAATTATATTTCTGCATTTGAATTTGAAACAGATTCAGGGACAGAAATATGTATTTTAAAAACGGAAGTGTCAAGATCTACTTTCTTTTAACTAGGATGATATTTTGAAGGCTGGTCAAGAAACAAGAATCGATTTGTCGTTTATATTTTTATATCACACTAGCTGAACCCCGCGTTGTTACCCGCGGTTATTGTTGTACCGCGAGTAACGCCACGGGGCAAAGTTAGTATAAAAAAAGTAGCCTAAGTTACTCCCCGGATCATCAGCTATCTGCCAGTGAAAGTCCCGTCAAAATCCGTCCACCCGTTCCAGAGATTACCCGGAACAGACAGACAGACAGACAGACAGACAGACAAAATTTTTTTCAACTTCGTTTTTGGTATATGTACCGTGTATACATGCATATGCATTTAGTAAAAAGCGGTTATTTTAATATTAAAAACAGACATTCCAATTTTATTTAGTTGTATAGATTAATCAATGGCTAAAATTAATTATATAGCATGTGGATCCAGCTGCCACTTTTACAATAAATATATTTTCATTAATTAATTTATACGTGAGTGTATAGGGTTACCAAGTATTAATTTAAAAAAGCAGTAGCAGTAGTAAAAAACCGTCCCCCAAAGATCGGCAACGCACTTGTGACGCCTCTGGTGTTGCGGGTGTCCATAGGCGGCGTTAATCGCTTACCATCAGGTTATATGTCTGCTCGTTTGCCCCCTATACCGTAAAAAAAAAGTTATGCCGTAACAAAAATCTGAACTTGTTGCGCTCATAATAAGTTAAAACAAAAGTTGTCAAACAAAAATCAATTGCTGTTCGTTTGTCTCGCTAAAACTCGAGAACGGTTGTGTCGATTTAGCTGATTTTGGTTTTAAAATGTTTGTCGTAGTCCAGGAAAGATTAAAACGGTAAAAAATTTAAAATATTTTGAAAATCCAAATTTCATGCGTACGAAGTACCTAACGGGCACAGCTAGTATACATATTTAAAACTTTGAATCAGAGGCTTTGACTTTTGAGGCTTCTACTTTCAAATGAAAATGACAAAATATATTTAAATCAATTTGAAATATTAAATATTTAAAATCTGGTAAACCAATACATAGTTACTTGATTTTTTTTAAATGGGTATAAGATTGGCAACATTTATTTTTAACCCTTTTATAATTTTAATGTTTTGAACGAACATAATTTCAAAAATTTTTATAATAGATTACGTATATGGATCTAGAAATTACAGCAAGTAGAAGTAGCAAATATAATACAGAAATTATATTAGACATGTGAAAATGAACTCTTTGTAATATTCTATTAACAACGTGTTGTAAAGAAACTTAATAAATGACATTATTGTCCGATAAAAATAAACATCAACTGTTTAATTCACACAGTTATTGACCTCAATATAAAAAAAATATTCTGCGCATACGCATGAACAAATAAATAATAAATGAAGAACAAACATTGTAAATTCTTATGGAAAAAATGAGTTATATTGCTTTTCATATTTTTTTACAACTTTTAAGCCAATTTTTCTAGTTACACACATTTAGAAAATAATATCAGTTACTTTACCTGTAGAGCGCCATTGTAATACGTTGAATTTTCTTCAAATTACAAAATCGAGTAGTAAAAGTAAGCACTAAAAGATCAATTGGTGAGAATCGTTATAACTTATCTTCCGATAAAGGTTAAGAGTGCAACGACGAGCGATCCACTTGAACAGTTATACCGAGCACACGCCTCCGTTGAATGTGATATCACAGAATACAGAATACTGACGCGCTTATCGACTTATATCCACAAGCCTCCCAAAGATAAACCGTGATGCGAGCTACAGCACTACCATCTGAGAGCTACGTACTATGATCGACGTCACAACATTGTCTCCGTTCAAAGACATATGGCCAGACGTGCAAAACACTCCGAGTAGGGGCGAGCAAACGACACCCATCCCGCTCACACGCGATAGAAGCGTATGGAATATTTTGTGGGACCACTTGTTTTGCAAATTGCGTCAAGTGCAAAAGATAACAGCGTATAAAAATATATTGTCTTATTTTTCATAACAAGTATGAAAAGCGGCGTGCAAAAAATTAAGTAAGCCAATTCTTAAGAGTTAAGAGGTTAGCAGTTTTTGTGCTAATTTTATAAGTTTCATCATACTCACTTTTAAGCTATCACAGAAAGTCAATGAATGAATATAGAACAGTGTCATAGTGTAAGGAAAAGTAAGTTTTTGACTTCATTATTTATTTTGATATACCTAATGAGGTTGCATTAAATCTAAAGAAATTATATTTTATTTCTCTAAATTTATTTTCTTTATAGATATCAGTCGATGTGAAACCAAGTATTTACTTTTAGAAAGACAATAACAGAATAGTGTGCAAAAACGGTACCTACTCTAAAAACGGGTTTTATTTGGAAATTTCCAATGGCTTACTTTTACATATCGGTTAGAATCTCATTAATATCATGATACAAATTTTAGATGTCGATTTAATTCGATTTCAAAATCATACGAAAAGTTCAGTACCAAACAATATTTCAATCACCTAGTGCCAGGATTTCCATACCCAGTGCTTACATTATATACCTAGCACTAAGTGATTAGGCATATTTAAGATATGATTTAAACATTTTTTTTTAAATAAAGGTATTTTTACTTTGACATCGGTAAATTTATTTTGAACCAACTTTAACAAAACCAATATTAGAAAACGTATTGGTTAAAGTATTTTTTAGACTGACCAGTCCGCATATATTTGCCCGAGAGTCTAATGAACTTTTAATTAATTTTCTAATAAATGTGCTCATTTTCGATCGTCCTCAGTGGTTTAAACGGTTACTACGCCACTTTCTACTGCGCCAAGTGTTGTCAGTTCGAGCCCCACTTGGGACAACACTTTGTATGATCCACAAATTGTTTCTCAAGTCTGGGTGTTCTTTGTATGAGTTTCATGTATGTTTGTGATGTCCCTCAGAACATAGTATGTATAATGTAGGAGTTCTTTTAAAAAAGCAAGAGAAGAATTTTTTTAAATTATTATTCATCCGCAAATTACGAGTAGGTAAGTATCTAATCAGATTAAACGGAAACTAGCATTTACGATGGGTATAAGTATTGTCCTTAGATAACAAGAAATAAATTTAATATAAGGCATTTATGGCATTGAAAAGTATCTGTTTTGCTCTCTAACATTAAATAATAATAAAGCAAATATTTTATTCCAAAACTGATAAATTTATTGTGTACATGAGATCACATAGATATTACAAAATTAATTACAAAGTAATTAAAATGAGTACTTTAATAAAATTAAGATACATATATTATAAAATATTTGGATGCAAGCGTAAAAAAAATTTCGCGTTGTTAAAATAGCAACTCTTATTTTCTATGCTTGAAAATGATCGGTATTCTCTTCTCAAGAAGTGACGATCAATGGCTTTGGCTAATTCTATACACCGAACAAGCTCTCTGAACCCAGGATCCTAGTGTCTCAACTTCAAACTGTTCAAAAAAGTAATTGATTTTTTGTATTTGAGTCGTTTGAGGTTGTCTTCGAACAGAAGCGCCGGTATAACCAGCTACGCTTGGATGCTTAAGTGATAGCTTGAAGATGTTCCTTCCCATTGTCCTGTACCAAGCCAGCGTCAGTATAAAGAGGGTGACGGATAATTTCGTAAAGTTGGCAAGTAGAGATTCATTACCAGTGCTACCAGTACAAAAGGGTCATGATAACGAAGACTTTCATGCCTCACCGCATTGATCTCTCAGATGCGAAAGAACTTCTAAACGAAGGCAGTTAGCTAGGCGAAATGTAGTATCGTATAACAAGGTGCTTATATTGGACGATGGAACTGCCTGAATCCACAGTCCCGATTCTTATTCTCCTACAGTCTCCATACGAAGCTAACTCTGATTGATCTGTCTATGTATTCCTAAGGGTATTCTGTTTTGGAATACATATCGAGGAGACTCTCCTCTATGAGAATAGATTAACAGGTATCTACATAGTATTGGGGCAACCCTTCCGATAATGTACTTTACAGGTCAAGCTGATTTCTGCACGAACGGGTCGGCAATCGATCAGGGCGGTACTAGCCTCTCACAGAAGATCAATCTAAAATGGCAGCATTTGTACTATCGAGTTTTGTTGGAGAGTGTGAGACCGGGAGCCCAATGATACAGGAGCATCTAAATAGACCGCAATAGTGTGGGTCACCATGCTGCATTGTTGCATTCGCAACGAATATTATCTTAGATTCTGATCATGCTTTCCATCAGGCAGAACTTTTTAATTAATTAATAAAGTTTTTAGGTATTTTTTTAAATCATGCGTCTTGAGGTTATCAAACCACGCAATATATGCATGACTGCTAACAGATAATATTCAACTTACAATTGTTTTGAACCAGTGATAATGTATTTAATATTTTTTGTACCTAATTATAAATGTCTAGACCATTAATAGTGGTATCTTTGAAGTGTTTTGACTACACCCAAGCCCACGTCCACCCAGGTATAAAGCTTCGCCTGGTTCCCCATCTCAATAAAACAACTCGAGAACTGTGACCCAATTTGTCTCAATAGGGAAGTCCTACGTTCAGCAAAGGACTTCTTACGGCTGATATGATTGTTTGGTTGTAAGACTTGTAAGGGGTAGTAATGTCAAAGAAAAGCGGGCGGTTAACGCCCAACGAAGTGGGCACGGCACATTTTTAATTGTGCCGCATTGTCGGAAGGCCTAACATGAATACTTTGAAACATATAAGAGTCAGTGACTATAAAACACAGATAATTAAAGCCGTTAAACTTCTCGGAGATGTGTCTTCGTCTTAATACAATCTCACCTCCCAGTATTATCAAGTCACTGGCACTAACTGTGACTTTATCTAATGATATCTATATCTACTGTACTAGTATTATTACATAGTCACATGACATAGGAACTTAGTGGCACATCATTTTCTCTAGCACTGTGATTTGAAAGTTATGGAAAAACTGACATCCATCTGTGTGGTGACGTTTAAGAATGTGGAATGTCACCAGTCACCACAACTATTCATCTCGTCATGTCGTAAGAGCTGCTAAAGGAGCAAACTATGCAGGACAATGGCACTGCAAGTAGAAGCAACACTCGATACAACCTGTCTGTCCAGTTTTGTAAAGTATGCTAAAGTCTCCATTTTAAGGATAAGTTGTGTCCAGTCGCTGACTATTTATATATGTTGGTGATAATTGGGTGAAAACTTAACCAACACCATACAAATTCTGGTTACATTACCTTTGAAAGCTTTGCCAATGCAATTAAAAACTGTTGTTTTTCAACATTTATAAAAAGATAAGAAACAAATGAATGAATCAAGGCAAAATGACTTCGCCATTGTGGAATCGAAAACAATCACAAAACATTAGAACAGAGTTGTAAGTCAAGCAGAGGGTCCTTGAAATAATGTATAGTCAGTTTGGATATCTAACAGACCATGCCATCTAGGTTTAAACAAAGTAGATCCAATGTAATTTTAAAGAATTGTATATATAAATACTAAAGAAAGACAAGACTTCTAATAAAAAAGCCTTCTAAGTTATATGGAACTGATGACCAGAATTAGATAAATAAATTGGTTAAAATATAAAGTTTCTAATTTTTTGCTTAAGGTGAATCAATTAGATTGTAAATTGTCAAATAGATTTGTAGATAAATTATAAGATAATTGAAACCTGTTTGCCTGTGATAACAATGTTACACAAACAAGTATCATAGCTATTTAAAACAAAAACAACCTAATGACAAAGGCAATTTATAGTAATTAATTTACTGTTTCAATATGCACTTGTGACAAGGTTTAAGAAAACTTTAATAAATAATTTAGAATTCTATTAACACCAGTGAGAGAATTGGAGAAACAGAATTGGGAGAATGTAGTCTATCTTTTCTAATTATACATCTATCATATCTTTTTAGATCAGATACAAATCAGTCTGTTATTTTTGTAGGGGAGATCTTCACAGGGTAAAGTGTTGAACGCATTGGCAATGTCCAAAGACACTGCCAGTTTTAGTCGGTTCGAGTCTGACATGCCACTAGGACTTGTAGCTGGTATACGAGGGGGCTTCCACATGGAAAAAACGGGGGAATCTTCATACATACACATTATAGACTCATATATGTAAAAAATCACCTGATAGTATGAACTCGCACAACATTTTAATCAAAACATGTTTGTGAGCACTTTTCAGAAGCAGCTTAACAGATTTGCTTGCGGTTTTCTTTTATGTATTGCTATAAACATCACTTTATACCAATGAGTTGTTAATAAAACCTTAATTTAAATTTTTAATGAAAGCTTAAATTAATATATTATATCTATACCACACTGGTCAGATGGGTTGCTAGTGTTTATTTCAAGTATTCCTTCTCTTTGCCGTAATGTTGTCCTGTAATCTGTCACCATCACCTTATTGTTAGCTCATATATCATTATAGCACCATTTTTCCTATCAAATAACTAGTGACCAGTGATGGTAACGAAAAAGACAATATTAAAACATTTATGAGACTAAACTTACAGTTGAAAATCCCATCATCATTACATACACAGCCTTTCTTTGGACAAGATTTTTGGCTACACTATGACTCTGGGTTTGCAAAAATGATGGTGTTTAATATACTCAACCTTAAAGTAATAAAAACCTTTACCCTATTCTTAATAGCAACAAGATAGCTCTGAATATTAGGATAGGTAAGTTACATGATGTGCTGGGCTACTATCAAACTATAAATATATTATAGCAACATAATCTTTTTGTTATTTACTATATATTGTGCAATATGAGTTACTAGGTACTTTATCAAAACTATTATCATATCATCACTGTTGCCAGTTAGTTACCATGTAAATATTAATTTGTGAAATAATGTTATTACAAAATGACCTTGATAATCAATAACGATTATGACAATGTACTTACCTGAGAACTGGCGTAGGGCTTGACGCTGTATTAGTAATTTTCGCAAGGTCGGATAAACATACAAATATCAAAACAACATTCAATAAAAACAAAGTATTATTATCTGCCATGATTATTAGTTGATAAGACACATACTTCAAGGTTATGAATGAATAGATTACACAGCATTATCATTTTGTTAAAAACATGAGATCTGGTATGAAACTAATGAATAGTTAATCACAAGAAAAGTTTTAAAAATAAATAGTACCGGAGGAGTCTCTCCAATTTTGACGTTTTGGATTTATGACATTTCAATTCCACAGTGCTGCCATTTTTGGAAGGAAATGTCCCTTCAATAAAAATACCCTAAAAATCAAACTAGAAGCGAAGATGTACTTCGTTATCACTTCTATTTTTTTTTATATCTAGTTTGGTTTGGTAATCCATAGTCTATACCACTAAATAACATTGGAGTGTCTGTTTGTAATATTAAAATGATCGCTTTTTACTAAATGCATATGTATGTGTACAGGGTACAAATACCAAAATGTAGTTAAAAAAAATTTTGTCTGTCTGTCTGTTTGTTCCGGGTAATCTCTCGAACGGCTTAACGGATTTTGACGGGACTTTCACTGGCAGGTAGTTGCTGATCCGGGGAGTAACTTAGGCTACTTTTTTAAGACTAACTTTGTCCTGCGGCGTTACTCGCGGTACAACAATAACCGCGGGTAACACCGCAAGGTTCATCTATACAAATAAATAAAATTGGAGTGTCTGTTTGTAATATTAAAATAACAGCTTTTTAATCAATGCATATGTATGTATACACGATACATATACCAAAAATGTAGTTAAAAAAATTTTCGTCTGTCTGTCTGTCTGTCTGTTTGTTCCGGGTAATCTCTGGAACGGCTGGACGGATTTGGACGCAACTTTCACAGGTAGGTAGCTGATGATCCCGGGAGTAACTTAGGCTACTTTTTTTAGATTAACTTTGTCCCGCGGCGTTACTCGCGGTACAACAATAACCGCGGGTAACACCGCGGGGTTCAGCTAGTTTAAACTATAATTCTAGAGCTGTAAGTTTTCAATGAATGACTACGATAAAGTTAGTTAGTTAAAAAAATCTTTTAATGGTGAGTATAAATTTAAAATTAAACCATTTTATTGATGAGATTTATCCCACGTATTTCCATCCCACTTGACATTGGCAGAATTGTCGACAACGGCACAGTTTGCTATTCCCAAGAAAAAAAAAGTAAACGCTGACACCTCTTGTCAATCAAGGGCTAAGGGCGGGAAAAGTTTGAAAGATTTGTGGAAACTGTGAAATTCGCCAAATAAAATATATTTATAGCTACGTTATATAAAATGAATGTCGTTGCCAATGAAAAACGAAAGATTGCTAAAGCAAACACCAAGTTTTCCAACAAATTCGTAAGGAAAGACTTGTCAACTGGTAATTTTTTTAAACTTTGGTACTTTTATTTTGATAATCTAGATTTACACTTAACACAAATGTATATGTTTAGGTATAAGAGGTACAGTTTTGTTACCGCCTAACTCTTATGGTACAAAAAATGTACTAGCGCCAAACAAAGCGCCACGATATGAATTTAATAAAGATGAAGAATCGGCGAAGACTTCAAGGAAATGTCCTATGGGTCCTCCCGTTGGACTACCACGAAATATGAAGCGAAGGTTAGTAATTGGTCACGATATACAGGTTATATACCTGTAGCCTGTAGCATCACATTTCCGAAGAAGTACAAATATTACTGGCAAAAAAACTTTCGTTACATTTTGTGATAATTGACGGACAGACCTCAGTTAAAAAATAGTGGTATTCTTTATCTGAGGGACAGACACGTAAACTTTCAGTTCTGACATAAGTACTTCTTTCTTAATATCTACGAAATATTTTAGCGTGACCATAACGTATAATTTTAATATTATCATTATGTAACTTTCAATCATTTTTTAATAAATTTAAGTTCCCATTTGTTTAAAGCGTCATATTTACGCCTACGAACATCTGAATGCTACAGAATTTAGGTAACTACACCGATGTTGTGATAGTCTATCAAACGTCCTTTAAATTCGTAGTTTTATTAAGGTACTAGCTTATTTCTGCGGCTTCGCCCGCGTAAAGGTCGGATATCGCAGTGATTCTTCAAACTGACATAACTTTTTTATTTATGAACCGATTTATATGAAACAAATACTAAATGTTAAGTGAAGCAAACCACAACAGATTGGTGGGAACCGCATGCAAATCGGTTAAGCCGATCCTGAGATTAGCGCGTACAAACGCACAGACAAACAGTCGAAAATTCTAAAAAACATTGTTTTGGGTTCTACTCCTATTGCGTTCATAAAGCCCCCCTAGAATAGTTTTCCTGATATATCTTCCATGTACAGACAGCGAGCAGTTACGATTTTATTATATGTATTGATGATATTAATGTAAGTACCTATATTAGGTATACTTAAGTCATTAATATATTTCAAGGATAATAAACTCAACATCTTCAAGACCTGACTCGTCACCCAATGGGCTACGTCTAAAAGTTTTGGCGAGTGATTCTGCAGTTGAATCTTCACACGATTTTAGTACGCCGAAGAACAGACCTCCTCTTCGGTACATTAGTAGTAGCAGTAGAGGTGTGTAACTGATAATTTAACTCATTACTAAAGTACCACAATAGACAAAAAAATCTATAACTATAAACCGTCTACGTAACAACTTTTGATTTAATTTAAGTAGCCCATGTCACCCGACCCCTTCTCGCAAATCTATTTAGACTTCATTCATTAAAATCGAATCAGTAGTTTAAGCGCTACGGTGGAACACACAAACATATATAGACTGCCAATAATATTACCCTTTTGGCTTCGCGTAGTCGAGTAAAAAATACCTGCGTCCATTTACGAGTATATGTCACGCCTGTTATGTATTCTCCAGTCAACTAACTATTTACAGAGCTTGTGCCAATTTACGGAGTTCCTTATTACGTAACGTAAGCCTATTGATTGTCAACCAATTAGGCTTTCAGGAACAAATTTTAAGTAAATTGATAGAATAATGTAGGTAACAAGACACAGTTTAATAACAACTAGCATAAACATATGGTTACCCACGTAATAATTGTTAGTCTTAACTCATTGGGATTTACCCTATTACCACTTTGTGTAATTTCCTTGTACCGTTCTTATCTGCAGTTGAATTAATGATGAACTTACCAATTTTAATCTGTAAATGATACGTGATCAAGGCCGTTAAATTTTTATTTAAAGTACCTATTGTAATATGTGTACATCAAAGAAAAACTTGGCAACCTTCTTGCCGATTTTAATTCTTATGCATTATGAAGGAGGACCTGAGCAGGTTACACAAATTGTGTTCTTCTATTAATTGCTTGACGGACAATATTATAACCGGTTAACTGTGACGAGATTTTGTTCGAGTACTCCCGGTACTACTCCCTCCCGACTTTCATTAAATTATCGGTTTCAATAGAAATGTTAAAAAATATATTCCATCCTGTGAGACCGATTGGCTAGGTTTCTAGTGTTAGATAATTACTTCATTAAAGAAAACCCATACCATTTAATAACTTACAGGTTATTTGAACCAACGATTGATACCATAAAGTCGAACATTTACTTAACTGAAGTTCATTACTAAAAAGTTTATTTACAGGAGGATACAGTGGAAATCGTTCAGCGAGATCTGCTAGTATTTCAGCTGCTGAAGCGAGTGTCATACTTGGTAAAAAATCAACACATGTATTTTGCCACAACAGTAGTTGTACAGCAAAAGATATGTATATCAAAAATTATTTTCCAGCTATATCTGAAGGCAGGGGCATGGCCCGTGGCGAAATTGGAATGGCAGCAATAGACTTGAAGCATCCTCATCTAGTTCTATGTCAATTTAGCGATACTTTACTGTACACACACACGCTAACGAAGATAAATTATTTCAATCCTATAGAGGTGTGTCAATAGCATATTATATTACTAGCAACCCGGCCCAGCTTCGCACGGGTTCTTTACGGATAATATAATCTAGCCTTTGTTACTCTGTGCTTAAATTTTTTCGACGTCTTTGTCAAATATCGGCATATTTTATAAAATGTACATAAAAATGACCTCCTCCTCAAGAATCACTCTATCTATTGACTGAAACTCCGTTCAGTAGCTTTTGAGTTTACCGCGAACAGACAGACACGCGGCGGAGGACTTGGTTATATATTATGTAGAGATACGTCGACAAAGAAATTGCTATCAGATAACTCGATGTTTTATTTTATTACAGATAATTGTGCCTCATACTTTTTGCGAAGGAGTACAGCCAAATAAACTTTATCAGCTGATAAAAGACAAATATCCATTAATAAACGTAGTCACTGTTCAGCGAAGGCACTTCAACGACTCAGCAGGTCGTCAAAATATACAAACACTGTGTGCTCCTCAATACAACGGCGTTTATGTTCAAGTATTGCAAAAGTATGTGAAGTTCAAGTATTTTACATATCTGTTGATTGACGCGTGTTTATACAGCTTGGTTTTATTAAGAAATTTAGCCACTGTACTGTACGATATTTGTTTCTGATAAATCTGGTGATATGATGTTCGTAAGTCAAAACAATAACGAGTTATTTTCCAAAACAGGTTCTACGCTGTAACAGCAGCAGCAGCCGTCCTGAAATACGTTGAATACATCCAGTGCATAGTATTTGCAAGAGAATCACTAAAGATTGAATATCATTCCTCTGAGAACACAGTGATCATAGGTCAGGATGGAGTTTTATGACTTCTTTATACCTTACAGAATGAAAAAAATTTCATGCGGTGTATTTATTATAGATGTCGGGACCGCGTCACAATTAGAACTTGTAGCACCTCTAGTACCCTCAGCTGGACCTACTTGCTGTCTTCTAGGAGTTCTTGGTCCGACTTACACTGTAGGTGGTATAAGGTCCTTACGTGCAGCAATACTCCAACCTTCGTATAACAAAGAATTTATTGAATGTAGGTTGGATGCTGTACAAGATTTGATTGAAAATGATACTGGACTTATGGTTGCTTTACAGGTATTTAATAACTTTAGGGTTCTGATATGTTAACAAATAAGATTTGCACTTCATTGCTTACAAACTTAATTAAAAACGAGAACTGAAGGAATTATAACTAAATAAATTTTACATAATTTGTTTTGTAACGTTAACTAGTTTAATATTATTAATTTTACTTTAATTACAAACATGCTTAAACAGGATGTAATAAAGAAATTATCGGAGATAGATAAAATTCTCTTCCTTTGCATGGATTCTGCAAACCAAAACATGGACAAAATTGGAGAAGCACAACTCAATCAAATACTATTACTGAAAGTTACAATGGAGCTAGTCCCAAAATTAATAGAAGCTCTTAACGGTGCAGATAGTGGTAAATTAAAGAAAATGAAATTGGTACTTCTTTAAATTTTCTTAAATCTCTATAATTCTAAAAATCAGAATTTTAGGTAAACAGTACTTACATAACAAAATTTTTATTATTTATCTTTCAACGAAGGATTTCGAAAACCCGAGTTATAACGAAATAGCGGATCGTATAAAAATAATAATCCAAGACGATGCTCATTTAGAAAAAGGAGCAATGGGAAGTCTACAAAGATGTTTTGCCGTAAAACCAGATATCAACGGACTTCTAGATGTAGCTAGAAGAACATATTCAGAGCTCATAGATGATATACAAAAAATTGTTGAACAGCTAAGCGAAACATATGACTTACCTTTAAGACTGAACCAGAATTTATTAAAGGGATTCCATATAGTGTTAGCGCTAGCTCCTAAGAATCGGAGGGCTTTTAATGAAGAGGATTTGCCTCCTATATTTATTCAGGTACTTGTAAGATTTATGAACTTTCTTCTTAAAATGCACGTACCACACTTGTACCGACAGACAGATAGAAAAAAATTGTAAAAAATGTTATTTTGGTACATGTATCGTGTATACATATACATTTATTTAAAAGCGGTTATTTGAATATTGCAAAGAGACACTCCAATTTTATTTACTTGTGTAGATTAATGACACTCACGACCAACTTAACATTAATTTGCCAGATACCTTAAATTGGTGATTATCTAGTATTCTATTTTATTTTGTACCTATCATTAGGTTCACAACAGTGGGGCGAGTGTGACAATGACCACAGAAGAGCTCGTGGTATTAAATCAACAGGCGAAGGAGTCATTGAACGAGATACAGAAGATGAGTAATATGTGGGTATTCATCATTATCCCACTATTGTTTAAATCGCGTTAGTGGATTAGGTACTCTTTCTTACCATAACTTTTTTATTTCGGCTTTCAGAAACAAGATGCGTTGCAAACTGTTTTTATTTTTAAAAAACTATCAAATATTATGATTTAACGACATTAACTACAGATATAGAGACTAAATCTAGGTCATAATACAGAGCTTCAGTTTTAAAAGACAAAGAAATAATGTAATTGTTCTGTTAAGACCTTGAATTATATTGTTACAGAGTAATATCAACTTTATTAAAAGATTTACGACCTTTTATGCCAAGTTTATACACGCTATGCGAAAATGTCGCTGAATTAGATGTCCTAATCGCCATGGCTCAAGTAAAGACTTACCTACTATTTAAGCCAAAGTATTCTACTTTAATTATGTGTAACTAAATTATTCGTGTTGTATTATTCAGGCTAGTTCAATTGGATCCTATATAAGACCTGAGTTCAATGTTTATATGGATATCAGGAACAGTGTCCATCCCCTGTTGGATTACAATAGCCAAGTGATGCCAGTTCCGAACGATATTGTAAGATTAATTGCATATCTATACAAATAAATAAAGTGCCTGTTTTTAATTTAATATTAACAACTTATTGCTTAATGTTAATGAAACTTTTTAGGCACATGAAAAACAGGTTTGTTTCTTCCTGACCGGAACATTAGTTCCGTTACTGAGACATCTCTGTAACGGAATAACCGATTTTGAAGGATTTTTTACTGTCAGATAGCTAATAATATGTAGAGAAACTTATGATACTTTTATTTAAGCCTAACTTTCTAAAGGTACCTGCATCAACAATCGCAGAAAATAACGTGGAGTGCAGCTAGGATTTATGTATTGTAAGATTGATTGTATTTTTGTACGTAATTGGTAAAGATGTAATTGTTTGTTTTTATTTACTTCAGTTTGCAAGTCTTGAACACAATTTCACATTGATAACAGGACCTAATATGGGTGGTAAAAGCATTTACATAAAACAAATTGCTATTATGCAAGTCATGGCACAGGTATCTATGTCTTGAAAGAAAAACCATAGACAATGATTTGAAGAAAAGATTGTAAGAAAAAATTTACTTTCCTTTTTTATTTCAGCTAGGCTGTTTTGTTCCTGCCACAAATGCAGTCTTTAGACTTAGTGACAGAATTTTCTCTAGGATAGGTTTCAACGACAGTGTCGAGTTAAATGCTTCCACCTTTGTATTTGAGGTAAAATAAAAATATCACCAATGCCCGCTACACACGTAATGATTATCGTGCGATTAATCGCTTCAATAGACCGATTTGCGCATATTTATCGAAGGGGTGTTTGAGAAATCGTTGCAGGTTAATCGGTGATCGATTGATCTGAGCAAATCAGTCTGCACTGAGTTGCATCATAGTTTTACATGGCATAAAGGTTGATTGGTAGAGAATGTCCCACGTCGTTAAGTCCGTCTTTGTACCACAATTTTTTTTTTTTAATTTTTTTTTTATTTGATATCATGAATTAATCGCAAAGATATACCATTATGTGGTAGCAGGCATAACATTCAGTATTAACCAGTGGGCCCTTTAATTCAAAAAACTTCTAACAATTAACTCTTTTTAGATGAAAGAGACTCAACACATTCTAAAAGGGTTAACTCCGTCAAGTTTGGTTATAATAGACGAGCTGTGCAGGTATATACAACAAATCTATATATTAAATCGTGAAGCAAAAACTTTGTACCGATTTTTACAAGTATTATGCGAACAGAGGAGTATGAAATTTGGCTTAGTTATAGTTTCTTTATATGAAGGAGAAGTGCGAAAAGCTAATAAAACGTATAATAATCGAATTTCGACCACTGGGCGACCACTAGTTGTCTAGTTGTATCTAAATACGTTACTATTACGTAGCATTATTAAAGCATAAAGCGCCTGATTAAATTTTCAGAGGAACTTCCGTGGAAGAGGGCACAGCAGTGGCTTGGGCTGTTTGCGAAGAACTCGCCATGAGTAGTGCATTTACTTTTTTTACGACACATTTTATGTTTTTGACTAGATTGCAAGAGTTATATTTCAATGTAGTAAAGTGAGTATTTTGACTATAGTAAGACAAATAATAGTAATTTACTAATACCCATACATAGATGTCTGAAAGTATGATGTGACTGAAAGTATCAAAACTTCATATTGCATGAGTTGAATTTTATTTGCCTTTTTATTTCCTTAAAATTCAGTAAGTCTCGTTAGTTTTTTTTTCTGCCGAATGATCCAATTCGAGCTAAACGAATTAGGATTCAGGACATATTTATTACGTAATTGAAATCCTTCATTTATGATTTCATCATTCTAATTTTTCTTTTGCTTTATTCATAATCCTAGCCGCCATACAGCTGTGAATGAAGAAGATGTTGGCACAACAGAACACCCTCAGAAAAGATTAGTATACCAATATAAATTAGAACCAGGCAGCACTAAGGTTGAAAATTATGGACTTGCTCTAGCTGCTAAAACTAACCTTCCAAAAGATACAGTAAATCTTGCAATAGAATTAGCTGAATACATTGGAAAGAAAACACGAGTAAATAGTTTTCTATATCTTGTGTTTTCTGAAAGTAGCACATACGTATATATTGAGTTTTAACAGGTTAAAAATAATTGAATATCGTTTATTTTTTAAGGCTACAGAAATTGAGACACCGCTAAAAACTGACGCAGCAGCCCTTTACATGCTTAACGCAAATATACAGCAGGATTTAAGAAAATATGGCATTACAAATAACAGTACAAAGGAACTATTGCAACAGTTTAAAGAAAATCATCATCAAATTGTAGAACGAATAAAATTATTAAGAAGCAAAAGTGACAATTGCACCGATTCTAGTTTTAGTTATTCAAGAGTCGGTAATTCAGTACACCAAACATCTACAGATAATAACAGTAAAGATTGTCCATCCAAAAATACTGCCGGAAATAATCAGCCTAAATTTTCATATGGAGTAAATATCACATCGCAAGAGCGAGAAAAATCTTTAGCAGAAGATGTAGACATGGTGGACACAAATTATACTTCGGTGCAATCTTCTGAACAATTACTTAACAGTGTCTTAAACCCAGATGAGCAAACAAGAAGGGAATTAATTCAAAATGCATCTGATATTGAAATGATAGAAGACA
Source organism: Spilosoma lubricipeda (assembly GCA_905220595.1). Lineage (NCBI taxonomy): Eukaryota > Metazoa > Arthropoda > Insecta > Lepidoptera > Erebidae > Spilosoma > Spilosoma lubricipeda. The sequence continues at coordinate 5,609,566 of HG992286.1, read as the reverse complement.
GTAATTCTCCAAATGCAGACCTCCAAAATATGAACAATATAAATTCTAGGAGCAATGAAGAATCAATGGTGTCTCCTGAATGTCGAAATGATAGTAATGTTGTCTTGGTTGATCACAGTGATGTTGAACTAGAGAAAAAAATTTACGAGAACAACTACATTAATTCAGATGACAATCACATAAATGATATAGATAACTCATCTCTCGATTCTGAAATAGCAGAAGCATTAACTCAGATAGTTGATGAATATTCTATTCAAACTGATTCCAAAGACAGTGCAGAACAAAATAGTGACTATGAATCGATGTCTATTGATGAGGATCTGGCGAAGGAAACGATTAATGAAATTAACGAAGAGCTGTCAAATGAAATGTATTCCGTGGAAAACATTGTTCTAACTCCACCATTGTGTTTTAGGGATGTGTAAATAAACCTTTGCCACTATGAGAACACATTAAGAGAACATGAAGCTCTGATTTTTTGTAGGTGTATGTGCATAAGGCATATGCATATTTTATGGATAATAAGTAAACAGTGTTAAAAATATATCATTGAATTTTATTTTACTCAGGTGCATACCCGAGTCTAAAACTTCCTTGCTAAGTAGAGACCTATATCCAGCAGTGGATTATTAGAACTAGTTCAGACACGGCGGAATTCGCTCGGATGGAACCGATGGTTTCAATCCGCGAAGATTGAAAAGTTCAGACGCGCGCGGTAAGCGTGACGAGTGAGGTAGGGTGACAAACGATTTATTTCAACTTTGCTTATGTCTTTTTTTATAGCGAATCCTCGTTTTCGCCGAAAATGTCCACTAACTCCTGCCAAGCACCGTTTTTTACCTTTTTTCAATACTCTGCTGCATGTCCCACAAAGCTGGGCGTTTCTCAACATGTCGATAATTATCTCGGTGTCGAAGCGATCCATTGTCACCGCTATACGCGCGGTTTCCATGGATCAACCGAACGCCTCTAGGTAACATCAAGTAAATAGTATCACGCGGCGGCCGTACGAATTTATTTTTAGCGGTCGAATGGCGGAGCCGTGCAGATTAATAATCCATGCAGACAAGTATGAACTAATGACATACGCTAATGTAAATAAGATGCGCACTGTCGAACGCGGTTTGCATCCGAGCGGATTCCGCCGTGTCTAAACTAGCACTTAAGGACTGTTGATGATGAATTGATGATGCGTGTTAAAAACAACATAGAATGTCAATAATACTAATATCATAATTATTCATAATATGTATACTAAAGCTGATGAGTTTGTTTGTTTGGTTTTATGGATATCGAGAAAGGCTATTGACTATATAATATCACGCTACGATCAAACGGAGCGCAGTATGAAAAAAGTGTAGTGGTAGTGTAAGCGACTGCTGTACTTCTCACAGTTCTCTCTCGGGTTCGATTCCCGGGTCGCATATATATGTTTGTATAGTCTACAAATATTTCTTTCGGTTTTAGTTTAGGTGTTTTCTACATTAGTATGTATTTACAAAGTAAGTATTTTTTTTTTGTATTTAGTGTTGTCTATTTAGTGGACCTGACCAGTGGCCACAAACTGCTTAGTTTAGGACGACGGTGCATCAGATGAAAAAATTTAAAATAATAAAATACTTTAATATTATTTCACTGGAGGACGTAAAGAAAAGCATAAGCGTTACAAGAAAAAAAAATGCATTTGCAAAAAATCTTATTGTCTACACCACAGAGTAAAAACACACAAACTAAATGCCAACGAGGCCGAATAACCTGCGATGACCTAATCTGTGGCATGGAAATAAAAAAAATAATTGCAAATGGCTTCTAACTGTGAGTTTGATGTTATGCTTTAATTGTGAATGTAACTCATTAACTTTTGTTTTTAATGGTGTTAAGTGAATGAAGTACAACATTTGAGGATAAATTACTAAAGGTAAGTGTTTAAATTGTATTTAAAACAAAATCGCGCTATGCAACCGGCGTCTGTTTACCATGCTGGTTCCGTACCTATTTCAGATAGTATCAAATTAAATAATTGCAGTTTCAAACTTGATGATTTAAATTAAGGAAGGTTATTTGTTGTTGCAGACGGCGGTCAGCCATGTCGCTACCGCCGTACTTGCTGGGGCCCAACCCCTGGGCCACCATGATGGCGCAGCAGCAGTTGGCGGCGGCTCAGCAAGCAGCGCTGCAGGCCCATGCCGCTGCCGCTGCAGCTGCGCCTCCTGTGCCGCCAGCACAGCCACCTAAACCACATCATATACCTGAGGAGAAGATCAAGGAAAAAGGTAAGCATGAATCTTGTAATTCATATTTATAGGTTATTTTGCGAGTTAACAGTGATTGATAAACTATCATTAAGTTTTAAATTGTTTCATTCTATGTATAACATGTAGGTCTGACATGATACATAGTATTAGGCTTATGAAGAAACCATTATTTTGAATATAATATTATGAATATATTATGATACAATATTATTATGAAGATTTGAAAATTACTATCTACTTTTCTATTTTTTGTGTTGTTAGTGAGCTGTCCATATCTTTTCTTTATAGTTTTTAATAGAAAGAGTTCAAGAGAAAAATTTATGAGTGATAAACATGATGATTTCTTTAATCTATAACTAGCCAATCTGCATAACTTCATCTCTCACAACAGATCTCAGTGTCTTTCAAGAGTAATAAATATGCCCAGTTTGTGCATCATTTTTCCTTTATGTTCCTAATTGGTCATAATGTTGTGTAGTCCAATATTTAATGTGTAATCCCATAAAAAAATATTGTTTTAATTTGAACCAGTACTTTCTGCAATTAGAATGTTTAACTAACCAAAATAATTACCTGGTTAGTACAGGTTCAGCTTAGTTTGGAATTAGCTGTCTATGATGTTATTTATAGACACATACTAAAATTCTTACAAAACTAATCTAACACAGATGTGTTAGATAGTTTTGTAAGAATTTTAGTACATATGTAGTAAACCTAGGAAGTACCGCTAGTGAATAGGTATATTAATATTATTTTTTAACATTGTTAGATAGCACAAAAGAAATTGATATTATTATAAAACAAAAACCTTTATAGATATGAGTATAATTATTAGGTATTGCATTATATTAGGAAACACTAACTGATAGCAGTCCCTTCTATCTCTTTTATTACCCATAGCCTATTGTTATACAGTATAAACTAAATTGTTTACAACTAAACATAAAAGATAACATAATCCTATCTATCGCAGACTTTTTTTAGAACTTTTTCTTACAATATTTGTAACCAACTTCAAAAACGGACGAGGTTAATAATCTGACTGTTTTATATATTTTTTTTTTTATGTTTGTTACCTCATAACTTTGGACTGGGTGAATAGATTTTGATGTTTTTTTATTTGAAAGCTGTGGTGTATCCCGTGTGGTCCCATTTTAATTTGATCCAGTTCCTGATATTTTTTTTTGTTAAAATTTGTGTTTATTCTGAATACATCCTTAAGCCTAATGTGAATAGTAATACTATAATACTGATAATTATATATAATACTAATAAATACTTTTGTGTTCTTTAATTTCATATGGGTCCTTCAATTTGCAACAAATCTCCAATGCAGTTACTCAAAAGCAACCCCAGACCATAATGTATATATGTCTGGGGTGGGGTCACATCACATAAATTACAACTTATCATTTTTGCCTGGACACTATATAAGAAAGATTTTTTATTTTTAAAATTAATACTTTTAATTACTACAATCATTACTGTTTTAAATTATTAGGTCAGATTGTAGTATTTTATTTTTTTTCTTTATTTTGTGGCCTCAGTAGAGGTTTTTGAACAAAAGCAATCATATGACAATACTATTTTGTCATGTATGAAACAATACTATTTACAAATAATCTATGTTGTAGACAACTATTTTGACATAATCAAAACTGTTGGTTTGGCTTTAAGGCTATTACTAAATCATAGTGATTTTATATCAAGTAGGCCTTTTCAGGCACTATTGAAAAGTTACACAAAAGACTAGTTGCACAGATTCAAAATGTCACTCATGTGGGAAAAAATACATAAGTTACTCTTTTAAAAAAGCAGATTAAATTTTTTTGTGTTTATAAAACAACAAAAACAAAAATTAATTACATCTATACAAATAAATAAAATTGGGGTGTCTATTTGTAATATTAAAATAACCGCTTTTTACTAAATGCTTATGTATGTATACATGGTACATATACCAAAAATTTAGTTAAAAATAGATAGAGTAGGACTCTATATATGTAGCTAATTATGTATGGTACTTTTATATCCCCTTATTTACTACAAAATCATATATACTTTGCTTCCTTATTGAAGCTAAGTATATAATTGTATATGATATACATGTATTGGGGTAATATAAACTTGCAATAGTATTATAATTTGCCAGTTTGAGTTTCACTGGTAAATGCTGATGTTGCATACATACACACTTTTTAATACAACAAAAGTACATAATATATAATACTAGCATTTGCAAACGCCTCCGCCGGCCCTGTTGTCAGATATCGCAGTAATCAGTTTTCGGGTTAATATATAATCCTGTCACAAATTATGTAATGATCGTTCGAAGGTTCAGTCGGAAATTTGGGAGGTGGTGGTGAAGGTGTGCTTGGAGCACTTCCAAATTTCCGTCCCGCCGAAACTGGCCGAAACCGAATCTTTCATCGGTCACTACAATTCTGTACCTTTCTATTGATAAAATATTTTTTAAATCCGTTTAATAGATCCATAGACTATCCACTAATACCTCACAACCTTTACTTCTGTTTAATAATAATATGTACATATACTAACATTAAACAATAATATTACAATAGTAAACTAAAATCTTCTTAATAAGGAGAGGTCTATGGACTGTTAAGGGCTGTTTGATATGATGTAATGAAATATTGTTTTGTGAAATAAGTTACATGAATATAATGAATACATGAGTATAAAGTGAGTGTAAGAATCTAGACATGAAGAGTGCCCATTGTTATAGCAAGAATCATTACTAAACACTCCCATAATGTAAATTGCTGATCCAATATGAGTATTATTCATTGTATTTTATATGTACTTGTAATATTACCATACCTTACTGCCAAATTATGGACAGTTAGAACTATTTTTTTAAATGTTTTCTTTTTTCTCCACAAAACAGCGTTTACTGTTTGTTAAATTTTAAAGGTTTTTTCCAGCTCAAAAATGGATGCAGCTCCAGTCCAAACGCTTTGCCGAAAAACGAAAATTTGGCTTTGTGGATGCTCAGAAAGAGGACATGCCGCCAGAGCACATCCGAAAAATCATCAGAGACCATGGAGACATGACCAGTCGCAAATACAGACACGACAAACGAGTCTACCTGGGCGCGTTGAAATATATGCCTCATGCTGTCATGAAGCTCCTAGAAAACATGCCGATGCCCTGGGAACAGATTCGCGATGTCAAAGTCCTTTACCATATCACTGGAGCTATCACTTTCGTTAACGAAATCCCATGGGTGATTGAACCTGTTTACATCGCTCAGTGGGGCACTATGTGGATCATGATGCGTAGAGAAAAACGTGATCGTAGACACTTCAAACGAATGAGGTTTCCGCCATTCGATGATGAAGAACCTCCCTTAGATTATGCTGACAATATTCTTGATGTCGAACCTCTGGAACCTATACAGATTGAATTAGACCCTGAAGAGGATGGCGCTGTTGCATCTTGGTTCTACGATCACAAGCCTCTGTTAGGCACCAAACATGTCAATGGATCTACCTATAGGAAGTGGAATTTGACACTGCCACAAATGGCCACTCTATACCGTCTTGGAAACCAGTTATTGACAGATTTAGTTGATGATAACTACTTCTATTTATTTGACTCAAAAAGTTTCTTCACGGCTAAGGCTTTGAATATGGCGATCCCTGGAGGACCCAAATTTGAGCCTCTAGTTAAGGACAATTCTGCTGGCGATGAAGACTGGAATGAGTTCAATGACATTAATAAGATCATTATTCGACAGCCCATCAGAACTGAGTACAGGATTGCTTTTCCATATCTGTACAACAATTTACCACATTTCGTGCAGTTGTCTTGGTAAGTCATCAACATTTTTTTTATTATTATATTTTTCGTGTGATCAGATGAGTTGCAATGAAGGCAAAATTGGTCACACATACACACAAACCTATTCTAGTATGATCTACAAATATTTGTTTCGGAGTTTGGGTGTGTTCTATCTATAATATGTATGTATTTACAAAAAAAAATATATATAATGTATTTGTATCAGTTGTCTAGTACCCCATAACACAAGCTTTGCTTATCTTGGGACTAGCTGGCGTTATGTGTTTAGATGTCCGAAATATTTATAATAAATATTTATTCAAAATAAAACATACTCACATTCCAAGAGGTTGTAAGAAGTGCGTTTTAATTATTTTTTTTCTCTTTAGGTACCATACACCTAACGTCGTTTATATTAAAACAGAGGATCCTGATCTGCCAGCATTTTACTTCGATCCATTAATCAATCCCATATCTCACCGTCATTCGGTCAAGTCTTTAGATCCTTTACCTGATGAGGAAGAATTTTTGTTGCCTGAAGAAGTCAGTCCGTTCCTGCAAGAGACTGCCCTGTATACAGACAACACAGCTAATGGCATTGCATTGTTGTGGGCACCAAGGCCTTTTAACATGAGATCAGGTAAATTATAAATAAAGTTAGTGTTTCATTTAAAGCAAAGGCATGAGGGCTTAATAGATATAAATTGTTATGTTTGTTTGTTTGCAAATTCTATATAAAACCTAAATCCTTTGATTTTAAGGTACTTTTAAATGCTGTATCAATATTAATTGCTATGTCAAAACTATACTTAGGTTTCGACTATTAAAAATACCAAAAATTCATTGTCATCACTTCCTGTAGGTCGTACAAGACGTGCCATCGATGTACCACTTGTGAAGACATGGTACAAAGAGCATTGCCCTCCAGGCCAACCTGTGAAAGTAAGAGTATCGTACCAGAAACTCCTCAAGTACTATGTACTAAATGCCCTCAAGCATAGGCCCCCGAAACCACAGAAAAAGAGGTAAGTTTTTTTTATATTCCTAAAATTGTTATAAAAAAAGTTATAGTTCAAATCCAATTTGAAAAACTTGAACTGTTGTGTACAAGTTGTGTAAACATTTATGCTGTTTTTATTTTGTTATTTAATGACGCAGTCTATTTAGACCTAATTTTTGGATTTAATATCTATAATGTACCAATCTTAGAAGGTTAACTAACTGTTATTTGAACTGTCATGAACTTAAATAGTGTGCCTATACATCTTTATTATAATGAAGTTAAGATTATTTTGAAAGACTTTTTCGTACTTCCTGATTTGTTATGTTTATTGCATGTTACAAACTTCTATACCAAGCAAATTGTTTATCTTTTTAGGTACTTATTCCGCTCATTCAAATCAACAAAGTTCTTCCAAACTACAACCCTTGACTGGGTAGAAGCTGGTCTACAGGTCTGCCGCCAAGGCTACAACATGTTGAACCTGCTCATTCACCGCAAGAACTTGAACTATCTACATTTGGACTACAACTTTAATTTGAAACCTGTGAAAACATTAACTACAAAAGAAAGAAAGAAGTCCCGGTTTGGTAATGGTAAGTAAACTACAGTACATCACTTGTTTGAATAACATGACCTTGATATGGCACTGGACCAAGTTCAATATCACTTTAAATATTTACAATCAAGTTTAAAAAATTAAATATGTATGCTATGTAGTGGTGGAACACGGAGTGTTATCACCCCTATTAGTACAAGTGCTGGTAAAGATTGACTTACACCCATCTGATAACCAGATCTAACTTTTTTTATATTGTATTAATGAACACATCTACGATGGCTTGTCTATTAAAACCAGTTATGGCTATGACTATATAATTAATCGCGTGCGAGTCGTAGCAGCCGGCTAAGGGAGCATTCTACCAGAGCAACAGCTCTGTTATGAGAATGAAATCTTGACACAAAATACTATAAAGCAAAGTTTTGAGCCAGTATAATATCAACTTCAACCTATGGCCTGTGTTTGGCAGTGAACCATTAAAGGCTGTTGGTAATAGCACTAATAACAGTTGAATCTCTCTTTTTTAAACACAATATAATAACTTCAATCTTTTTCAGCCTTCCACTTATGTCGTGAAATCCTACGTCTAACAAAGTTAATCGTCGACTCCCATGTCCAATACCGCCTGAACAACGTAGATTCCTTCCAACTTGCTGATGGTCTTCAGTACATATTCGCGCATGTGGGACAATTGACTGGAATGTACCGATACAAGTATAAACTTATGAGGCAAATCCGTATGTGCAAAGATCTCAAGCATTTGATCTATTATAGATTTAATACGGTAAGTAATACTTAGGTGACCTTGAAGCTTAAAATTTCAAAATTCTGTAAAATTATGTTTTATTTATTGTTCTGTTCTTCCATCAAACTTCTCTATTACATACTACCTACTCTTAGCCAGATTATTTAAATAAAATGTTTGTTGCATCTTTTAAAATGTCTCATCTATGAGAGGAACAGAAACCCCCACACGATTTGGCATATAAGATCCTTGTGCTGTTTCGATTCAATCCAACTCGTTTTTAATAGTTCATAATAAAAACCTTGTGTAAAGTAAATAAGTAAATAACACAAAGTTAATATAAATCTCAGGGTCCAGTATCGAAAGGTCCCGGTTGCGGTATCTGGGCGCCAGGGTGGCGAGTGTGGTTGTTCTTCATGAGAGGCATTACACCGTTGTTGGAGCGTTGGCTTGGCAATTTACTGTCCAGGCAGTTCGAAGGAAGACATTCAAAAGGTAAGACCATCTTATAACTCTTATATTCAAATCAATCTTGGGAAATAATAAGAAAACAATATTGCTAATCTTAATTAGAACACTTATTGCTTTGCTTAAGCCAGCTGAATTTAAGAGGATAATAAATACTCTTTTTATTTTTAAAGTTGATTAATGTTATTCATGTGAATATTCTCCCAAATAGGTGTCGCTAAAACGGTAACGAAACAGCGTGTGGAGTCTCACTTCGACTTGGAGTTGCGAGCTTCCGTCATGCACGATATTGTGGATATGATGCCTGAAGGTATCAAGCAGAATAAGGCCAGAACTATCTTGCAGCATTTATCTGAAGCTTGGAGGTGTTGGAAAGCGAATATTCCCTGGAAGGTAAGTTATGGCTATCAAACTCCTCTGATCATTATTTAACTAAACTTAATTGTAATTAAATCAACGGGTACTAGATGTATATAATATTAAACAGGTAATCTATTGATCTGGGTTTTTATCATAAAATATAATCATTTAAAAATGCTTAAGAAAAACCTTCAGGGTGCTAATGCCTCTTTTGAAAATTCATTTTATATGATAAATTTATACGAAACAGAAGTGAATGATTCAACTTTACAATATAGTAATGTAATATTTTGATATTGTACCTAAAACCACACATGACATACCTGATAAATTTACATAATATTTTATATATGAGATTACCAATGTCACTCTGCCTGATGGAAGTAAGGCATGAGTAGAATTCGAGAGTAGTCATCATCATTACAGACAATGCAATAATGCATACAGCATGGTAACCCACACTATGGCGGCCTATTGAGATGCTTCGTTTAAACATTTCACGAGCTCTTATTACTGATTTCGGTTTCGATATTTTTATTGTTATTCTCACTAACCAGGTGCCAGGTCTACCAACTCCAATAGAAAATATGATTCTCCGCTACGTCAAAATGAAGGCCGATTGGTGGACAAACACTGCCCACTATAATCGTGAACGTATACGTCGTGGTGCTACAGTAGATAAGACTGTTTGTAAGAAGAACTTGGGTCGTCTTACACGATTGTATCTAAAAGCAGAACAGGAGAGGCAACACAACTACTTAAAGGTAAGCAATTTCAGAGAAAAAATCCCTGACAATTTGCTATAACAAACAAATATGTAAAAAAAATTGGCACGCATGAGGACGCCGATAGAAGTGAAAATTTATAACTTAGAAATTTCATAATGTTTCAAAATATAATTATCAACATCAAACATGAGCATGTTGGTAACGCGAACTCATAAGATTTTCCCCTACCAAAAAGTGCTCAACGCGGCCAAAGAAATTTTGTGACGACAGCATATCGGTGAAACGGTGACGCAAACTCATGAGATTTTCCCCTACCAAAAAGTGCTTAACGCAGCTAAAAAAGTCTTCACTTCAGAAAAATTACATTTGAGTACTATAAGTGTTTGTTTGAATTTCTAGACCTAGCTATATAAGGTGGGTTAGGTATTCGTTGTCTGCATATTCACACCCATATCTATATCGGCGACCTATATCTATTTGCTATATAGGTTTAATTTAAATTGTCAAATTAATCACTTCCCTATATTATGTTTATAACAAATTCTACATACATATATATTTTTCTATGTAGTGAACTAAAATAATAATACTAACTCATATTTTCTGATGCTCTTAGGATGGTCCATACATCTCGCCTGAGGAAGCCGTAGCCATCTACACTACGACGGTCCACTGGCTAGAATCTCGTCGATTCGCTCCTATTCCATTCCCGCCTCTTTCCTACAAACACGACACTAAGCTGCTAATTTTAGCCCTGGAGAGGTTGAAAGAGGCCTACAGTGTCAAATCTAGACTTAACCAGAGTCAGAGAGAGGAGTTAGGACTTATTGAACAAGCTTATGACAATCCTCACGAGGCCCTTTCTAGAATTAAACGTCATCTGCTGACGCAGAGGACTTTCAGAGAGGTAAGTTTAGATATTTCTAGTTTTTTATTACTTAGGGTATATACTTTTTACTTCTAAGTCAATATTAGCATGTTTTTTTCTATAAAATGTCGTACTTGTGCTTTAAAAGAAGAAATTTTGTCATACTTTTGATAAAAAAAGGTTTTTTTATAGTGCTATCTGATTTTTTCAAGGATAATGTACATATATATATACATATAGATTAAAATTATTTATTGTGTTTTTCATATTAGGTTGGAATAGAGTTCATGGATCTCTACTCACACTTAGTTCCCGTTTATGACGTAGAGCCACTGGAAAAAATTACAGATGCTTACTTAGATCAATATCTGTGGTATGAAGCTGACAAACGTAGATTACTACCACCGTGGGTGAAACCAGCTGATACAGAACCATCACCTCTCTTGGTGTACAAGTGGTGTCAAGGTAATACTTATAATTTAAATATTAATGTATTATTTTCTTGACTATATTGTGTGTATTCCATGTGTATAGACTTAAATCATTGTTAGGTAGTTGATATAAGAATAACTCTGTGTCTAAAAGAATATAATAATGATGTACTTATTTATAAAAAAAATGTATATAAAAAATAATCAAGATCAACAACTGGTAAGTGTATAAATGAAATCTAAAAGAACTGTACTGCAGATATAGGTAGATATTATTGCAGTAAATATAAATAAGGCGACGTGACACCAGAAGACGAAGAAAACCGAAGCTTCGTAACCGCCCTGGGTGTGCGTTGTATCAAAGGAGATCTACCCTGTCGATCATCCCCTTGTTACAAACCTCACCTTGGTTGGTTGCAATATCATCACAACCAGATGCATCATCGAAGCAACTGGAACTCAATGACATACTGATGTTTAGTGTTTTACAGTAATCTAAGAGCTTTTGGTGTTAAAGTTGGGACAGACATCAAATGTGACGAGACACACCACCCACTGTCTGCCCTGACCTTTATATATTTTTTGCCGGAAACTACTTTTTGTAACAGTATATCTTAACTCAAAGAACTATTACAGGTATAAACAATTTACAAGATGTTTGGGAGGTGGGCGAAGGAGAATGCAATGTGTTACTAGAGTCACGTTTCGAGAAACTGTATGAGAAGATTGATCTGACATTGCTCAATCGACTCCTGCGTCTTATCGTCGACCACAATATTGCTGATTACATGACTGCTAAGAACAACGTCATTATTAACTACAAGGTAACGTAACAAACATTGTTTGTTCAATTTTTCTAATGAAATTCCGTTAAGTAAATAAAAATAAATTCGTAAGAATGTAGTATGTAAATATTATTCCTATAATTATTTAAACTTAACTTTTGTCTTACTATTTGCCATTGCATTGAATTCAGTTCACATAAGTCAGTGTCGACGGAAGAAAATTTAGCTCGAATTTCTTCGGAATACAACACTCATTTCAATAATATCTAAATTAAAACTTGTTTACATATATGAATAACTAGCCGACCCACGCAACGTTATTGCCCGTAGCGTGATAATTTTCCCCCGTTTTTAGCGGTCTTAGCGTGATGATATATCGCCTATAGCTTTCCTCGAAAAACGGGCTATCTAACACTGAAATAATTTTTCAAATCGGACCAGCGGTTCCTGAGATTAGTGTGTTCAAACAAACAAACAAACTCTTCAGCTTTATATATTAGTATAGATTGTTAATTTCATTTATTTTTACAGGATATGAACCACACAAACTCGTACGGTATAATTCGAGGTTTACAATTCGCCTCTTTCATTGTCCAATACTACGGTCTCGTGCTAGATCTTCTGGTGCTCGGTCTACAACGTGCCAGCGAGATGGCAGGTCCGCCGCAGCTTCCCAACGACTTCTTGTCTTACCAGGACAGACAAACGGAGACCGCACACCCGATTAGATTATACTGCCGTTACGTGGATAGGATTCATATCTTCTTCAGGTTTGTCTACTAAAATATTTCTTGTAATAAAACAGATAAGTCGTACGTAAGACTAGCCGCCATAGTAAGTAAAATATTAACATTTTGCAATCTCGTCCACATGAACACTACATTTTTCGAGATGAATGGGTGTCAGTCACCTTCATACAAATGTTTATCAAAATTAGTCGAGCCGATTGAGCGTGAAGAAATAACAAACATACATACACATTCAAAAACTTTCACCTTTATAATAGTAGTGTGACAAGGACTTCACATGTTTTTTTAAATTGATTATTGTAATTAAAGAATTAACTTCTTTACAGATTCTCAGCGGAAGAAGCTCGTGATTTAATACAGCGTTACCTGACTGAACATCCGGATCCTAACAATGAGAACATAGTGGGATACAACAACAAGAAATGTTGGCCAAGAGACGCCAGGATGCGTCTCATGAAACATGATGTAAATCTGTAAGTATAATAATCATTTACACAAATAAAACCCTGAATTGTTTGACTGCTTCGGAAGTATAGTGGTAACCTATGCGACTTCTGTACCGCGGTGTCGGGTATGATTACCAGGTTGTACCAAATATTTGTATAATCTGCAAATATTTGTTTTGGATTTTGGTTGTTTTTTAATATTTATTGCATAACTACTAATTGTGTTTGTATTTAAAAAAAAACAGCATATAAAAGTATTTTATCAGTCAATTTTCATTTCATAGTACAATTTCCACTTAGTTTGAAACTAGGTGACGTTGTTGTGTATCAGATGTCCGAAAATATTATTATTATTTGGAACTGGAACCTATTTATTGTAAACTAGCTGACCCACGTACCCTCGTTTGCGTTTCTTATTGCCCGTAGCGTGAAAATTTAACCCTGTTTTTGAAACATTCTCCATTGGTCTTAGCATGATGATATATATAGCCTATAACCTTCCTCGAAAAATGTACTATCCAACACTGAAATATTTTTTTTCAAATTGGACCATGTGTTAATTGTTACTCTGTCTTTGTTATTAATAATAAAAAAAAATTTTACTAGTGGCCGAGCTGTATTCTGGGACATAAAGAACCGTCTGCCGCGATCCGTGACCACCATTCAATGGGAGAACAGCTTTGTGTCTGTATACTCCAAGGATAACCCGAATCTGCTGTTTAATATGGCTGGATTTGAGTGCCGAATTCTACCTAAAGTAAGTGAATTATTCAGCAAATTTTATATTATAAAATGAGCATTCATTGAAACCTGTTGTTACTTCAACCTAGAAACTTCAAATGTGAAACATAAAACTTTCTAACAAGATGTTTTTTTATATTGTGTATCATCCATTAAAAACATTTTCAAATTTATTTTATGTAAAATCTTTTAAACCAAATTATTAAAAACTAAAATGATAAAATTGAAACTTCGCTTTATAGTGTCGCAGTCAACACGAAGAACTCTGTCATCGAGACGGCGTATGGAACTTACAAAACGAGGTGACGAAAGAACGTACGGCGCAGTGCTACCTGCGTGTAGACGACGAGTCCCTCGCTCGCTTCCACAACCGCGTTCGTCAAATACTTATGGCGTCCGGCTCTACCACCTTCACCAAGATCGTTAACAAGTGGAACACAGCTCTCATCGGTTAGTAAATACTCGCGTCTTTGTACATTGATTATTGGAGGTTAGGTAGATCGTACTATTCTTGTCGTGTTTCTAACTGAGTGGAATATGTTTCTCTCATAATGTTGCAACTGTTCCTATAAAAAATAATGTTTAGAAAGAAAAGTATGGTAATATTGAAGTGATGAACCGCGTAGGGGTCCTGAAACCAGAGAGTCTCTGTGCTCTGGAGACGTTCGCGGACGTGACGCTTGCTGATCGCACTGACGTCACGCCGCCTGCGTCTGATACTACGCTAGCTGATCGTTTACCATATGTAATAATAAATATTGTAGCAAAATACTTTACATTGTCGCGCTACTTTGATAGAAAATAGTTATCACTGTATTGTTTTATAGGTCTTATGACGTACTTCCGAGAAGCAGTCGTTAATACGCAAGAGCTACTCGACTTGCTTGTTAAATGTGAAAATAAAATTCAAACCCGTATCAAGATCGGTCTCAACTCAAAAATGCCTTCGCGTTTCCCTCCCGTTGTGTTCTACACGCCTAAAGAGCTTGGCGGGCTCGGCATGTTATCTATGGGACATGTTTTGATTCCACAGGTAAGAAAAACCATAATTTATACAAAATTAAATACTGTAAATATTACGCACGTCTTAACTTGTACTGTTTATGCAAAATAAGAATTGCTTTATAAATTTTTTTGGAAACTGATTTAAATGTTTTATATAAAAATACATGTCTTAAGTTCTAAGAGCGCCCAACCTGCAGACTCTTCTCTACACTGTGGAAATAATTCGTTCTTTAGCATACTCTTTTACTTTCAGTCTGACCTTCGCTGGTCGAAACAAACGGACGTAGGCATTACTCACTTCCGCTCAGGTATGTCCCACGATGAGGATCAGCTTATCCCCAACTTGTACCGTTACATACAACCATGGGAGGCGGAGTTTGTTGACTCACAAAGGGTCTGGGCAGAGTACGCGCTCAAGAGACAAGAGGCGAATGCACAAAACAGGTTAGATATAACATTACATATTTATAAAAAGTAAACCAAAACTGAACCCTCTTTCTAAGGAGAAGCCTATGTAAAGCAGTGGACTATTCATGGCAATTGATGATTATGATGATGACAGGACAAATATTGAAGTGATGAACCGCGTAGGGGTCCTGAAACCAGAGAGTCTCTGTGCTCTGGAGACGTTCTCGGACGTGACGCTTGCTGATCGCACTGACGTCACGCCGCCTGCGTCTGATACTACGCTAGCTGATCATTTAAAATAATTTATAAAAAAGCTATTTGCATTAAGAGATTGATTATATTATATTTGTTTTTTTTGTTATAGACGTCTAACATTAGAAGATTTGGAAGATTCTTGGGACCGAGGTATTCCTCGTATCAACACGCTGTTCCAGAAAGACAGACATACACTCGCTTACGATAAGGGATGGCGTATACGTACAGAGTTCAAACAGTATCAGGTATGTTTTTAATTATTTCAAAGCACCCTGTTTTAAATATAGATAGATCCCTCTGGTTGTAAGGAGTGGCCTCTTGTAAAACTTGCAACCATGTCTACAATTAAAATGTTTAAAATAAGTATTTATAAATTTAATTCGAGGAAATGAAGATTCTAAGTAACAGCAAAGAAATAATATTTTCACACTTTTTAAATAGCATGCAAAATAAATCAGATGTTTACCTGATCCATTACTGGAACTTAAGGTTATTCTAAATATGTAATTAGATATAATAAAAAAAGTAAACCTGAAATCACTCTAATGTCTTCCCTACCAGGTGTTAAAACAAAACCCGTTCTGGTGGACCCATCAACGCCACGACGGTAAGCTGTGGAACTTGAACAACTACCGCACAGACATGATACAAGCACTTGGAGGAGTTGAGGGTATTCTCGAGCACACTCTATTCAAGGGCACATACTTCCCTACCTGGGAAGGTCTGTTCTGGTAAGTACTTTTATAAAAAAAAAACTCTTGAATGTATTTACATTGTAATAGGGTAGTTGACTGTATCGTAAATAAATACCGATGTCTCCTTCATTAAAACGAATATTACAAAACATTTCGGAAAATATAATTATTATAGCTTTTCAATTCTATTACAAATTATAATCAAATAAACATTGTAATATATTGCTCAATAGAGTAGTCTAAAACAGTGACGTCACCAGCCAGTTCTTAGTACATTTTTCATACAAAGTTATCGTTTTTGCAGATGATAAAAAGTAACTGATTTGACTAAGGTGTCAACTACTCTATTGTGTAATAACCTCCTTTTCTAAGTAGAGGCCTATGTCCAGCAGTGGAGTGGCTGATGATGATGATGATGTTTAATAAAATAAAAGATCTTTGACTGGTTAATTAGTCTAGTAACAAAAATTGTATGATGGACATGATTATTTGTCCTGTATCTTATTGTAATTTATTTGTATTTAGAAATATGTTTTGTGTAAGAATATTTATCTGCAGTCTGGAAAATACAGTACAAACTCTGACTAATTAGTAACCAGACGGCGGTATTAAATAAAATATATTTTATAACAACATGTAACTATTTTCAAAAATAATTAGCAATATTATTGTATTAATGTGAAATTAAATTGTACTCGTAAAGGGAAAAAGCTTCAGGTTTCGAAGAGTCGATGAAATACAAGAAGTTAACGAACGCGCAACGATCTGGTTTGAACCAAATTCCGAACCGTCGGTTTACGCTCTGGTGGTCGCCGACCATCAACAGGGCCAACGTCTACGTTGGTTTCCAGGTAAGAAGTAAAAAACGTTAACTTAAGTTATTTGAATATTTATTAAAGTTGTTAATGTGTCACCATGCTGAACTGTTGTATTCTCTGCATTCGCTATGAGTATGGTGAATGATGACCACTACTCTTGATTCTGCTTATGTTTTTTTTTATCAGGCAGAGTAGATTTACTTTGGCAGGCCCTAATATATAAAAGCAAAAAAATGCATACAAAATTTTAGTACAGTACATGTCCTTAACATGGAAACTTCCATTTAAAATAATGTAGTACTCAACATAAATACCACCCCTTCCCGATACTTGCTAAAATTTTGTGATTTGAGGTTATATTTATTTGTGGAAATATAATATTCACGCTTATTTCTTTTATACAGGTACAATTGGACTTGACCGGTATATTCATGCACGGCAAAATACCTACACTGAAGATATCACTTATCCAAATCTTCAGAGCTCACTTGTGGCAGAAGGTTCATGAGTCTATCGTTATGGACTTGTGTCAGGTAAACCATACTAGTTTAATTTTATTAAATAACTAGCTGTACCCCGCGGTGTAACCCGCGGTTATCGTCATAAGCGAGTAACGCCGCGTTCCAGAAATTACCCGGAACAAACAGACAGACAGACAAAAATTTTTTTAACTAAATTTTTGGAATATGTACTGTGTATACATACATATGCATTTAGTAAAAAGCGGTTATTTTAATATTACAAACAGACACTCCAATTTTATTTATTTGTATAGATTAAAACGATATTAAGTACTATGAAGATTACTAAGTTAATGACTGACTTATTCCAATCACAGGTATTTGATCAAGAACTTGATGCATTGGAAATCGAGACAGTACAAAAAGAAACTATTCACCCACGTAAATCTTATAAAATGAATTCATCATGCGCAGATATTCTACTCTTCTCTGCTTACAAGTGGAATGTTTCTAGGCCTTCATTGTTAGCTGACACCAAGTAAGTATTGAATTTAAGTAATTTTTAAATGTACCTAGACTACCTACTCCTATAGTTAGTTATTGATGTAATTTAAATCATAATGTCCACAAAAACTAATAGAAAATTTATACCATGGGAGAGCCACGCTATGGCATGAATGGGCCGGCTCGACCGGAGTGACACCAGGGCCTCACAGAAAACCGGTGTGAAAACAGTTTGAGTGCTGGTGTTGTGGTTCACTGAGTGAATGAGGATACCGGAGGCCATACCCCAAACCCTCCAACCCCCTATTCCATAAAAAAAAAGTACAATTAGCAATGGCAAAGATTGTACTTTTAAATAATATTGTAACCAAGTTTAATAAAAATCATGATCTTCTTAAAAAAAAAAACAAAATAATCAGTTTAATTTGAATTAAACAGATTTTCTAGATCTTTTTACAATCTTGTCTTTTTTGTACTAAAATTAACAATTTCAAAAACAGTAGTGTTGAAAAAATAACAAGGAAAGTAAAACTTAGCTACTCATTAAAATATTCTAGAAGTACAACACCAAATTTAGAACCGCGAACACCATAATTCTTATTAAAAAATTAACAATTAAAAGAGTTAATAGTTACAAAATCTGGATTCTTGGCTAAATTAATATATGAAATCGGAAAAAGGGGTCCGGAGGAGAATTGAAATAGCCAAAAACACCTTTAAAAAAATGAAAAAATACTAACAGAAAACTCAACTTGAAACTATGATGGAGGTTGGTAAAATGTTATGTTCTTCCATTCTTACTTAATGAATAAAAATCTGAACTCTAAAAAAAACATTACTTGAGAAACTCAGGGCCTATGAAATATGAATGGTATAGCAGAATGCTCAAGTGTACTGACAAAGTATCAAACGAAAAAGTGTTAGAAATTATGAATAAAGATTTAGAGGTAGTACTAACAATCAAGAAAAGAAAGCGAAGACGTACAGACATGTGGTCGCCGACTTCCGTGGTGGAGATGGTACTTGAAGAAGAAGAAAGTACATTACTGGGCAAAAAATAATGCACATCGACCTCTAGACAGAGACAATCTGCGTTTTAGAGCGTTGCGCCGTAGTCTATGTCGGGGAAAGTCCCTAGACAATTTTTGTGCGATTTGGTTGCAGTAAAAATTTAATGATATAAATCATTGATTTTAATTAATAAATAATATCAACCCTGATTGTAACCTGGTAAAAACATATGTAACATGAATAAAAATACTTGTTTTTCAATTTTTTTTTTATTCTTTACAGAGACACAATGGACAACACAACAACTCAAAAATACTGGCTGGATATACAACTGCGGTGGGGTGATTACGATTCTCACGACGTGGAACGTTATGCTCGGGCCAAGTTTTTGGACTATACCACCGATAATATGTCTATATACCCCTCACCCACTGGATTGCTTATTGCTATCGATCTGGCTTACAACTTGCACAGGTAAACAGTCTTATGTTATGACTAAAATTTTAAAACTATTCTGTGTGATGGGTTAAGAATACGGAATGTGTGAGTCGTGTGAACAGACAAAGGGAGCAAACTATGCTACACAACAGCTCTACATAGTGAAGACAGCTATGATACAAACTCGAAACCAACTGTGGTCTAGCGTGAGTCAGCATGACCTGCTATAGGCCAACAGTTCCTGCCAAGTAGTTTCCTATAACCATCTGTAGACTATATTAAAAATCTCTTGATAATGGTGATGAAAACACTTCTAAATAAATTGTGATTTACGTAAGAAACATTTTAACAATATATTTTACATCCGCTGATATATTAAGTAATTTTGAGTGATTTTTTTTCAGTGCATATGGAAACTGGTTCCCTGGCTGTAAACCTCTCATCCAACAAGCTATGGCTAAGATAATGAAGGCGAACCCTGCGTTATATGTATTGAGAGAACGTATCCGTAAAGCATTGCAGTTGTATTCATCCGAACCTACTGAACCTTACCTATCAAGTCAGAATTACGGAGAGCTGTTCTCTAATCAAATTATTTGGTGAGTATTGCATACCTACACCTTATTACCTTATTACAAACATTTGCACAAAGGTTTAACAAAACACACATAACTTGACTTCTCTTTCTTTAAAATTATTATTTTATAGATTAATTTCTTTAATTATAAGTATTTGCTTACTTTTTTAAGGTTCGTCGACGACACAAACGTATATCGAGTGACAATCCACAAGACTTTCGAAGGCAATTTGACCACTAAACCAATCAACGGTGCCATCTTTATCTTCAATCCTCGTACTGGACAACTTTTCTTGAAGATCATTCATACCAGTGTGTGGGCTGGACAAAAACGTCTTGGCCAGGTATCTAATTTTGATCATTTCTTTTTTATAAATAGCTGCAAATATGACAGCCATTCACAGAGGCACTCAGAAATATATGCTAAATAGTAAAGTAATTGTGTACGTGTGTGATATGAAGTGATGAACCGCGTAGGGGTCCTGAAACCAGAGAGTCTCTGTGCTCTGGAGACGTTCGCGGACGTGACGCTTGCTGATCGCAATGACGTCACGCCGCCTGCGTCTGATACTACGCTAGCTGATCATATCACCTTCTCACTAGAGTTTGACCAGACAAATTTACTATGAGCCTCATATAGTCGATACTAAAAGATAACTAGAAGATTACCTATCGATTTTTCTTTAGAAATTCTGCCCAATTTAACATAAGAACTTTAATTTCTTTAAGACTTTTCTGAGGTCATATTTATGTTATATTAAATACATACATAGTTAGTACTCGTAGAGATTATATTCAGTTTACCATATTTTTGTTTATGTTGCTATTTAGCTTGCCAAATGGAAAACTGCTGAAGAAGTAGCCGCATTGATTCGTTCACTGCCAGTGGAAGAACAACCTAAACAGATTATTGTAACAAGAAAAGGAATGTTGGATCCTCTTGAGGTGAGTACATATCATGAGAGAAATAACAGACAGTAGTCTCTGCATCACCTAATGGTTGACCAGTACAGTCCATTAGCTTAGATACGGTCACATTGATCGCGCCGCAGTCGCACGTGTGCCGCCACAAAATCGTAGGGACCGCCTGCGCCGTACACCCACAAGCAAATATGATTTGTCAGTTTATGCCGTTGTATGAATTAGTATATTTGTATTTCACAACAATAATCACAATTGCGTGCGGGTGCACCGACACTATCTAAACGAATGGATTATAGAGAATGCCGTACGCTTTAAATCCTCCAATTCTACAAATGTGCATGATGTATGAATAAATTCTTAAATTCTAGGTTCATTTATTGGACTTCCCGAACATCGTGATCAAGGGTTCAGAGCTGCAGCTACCGTTCCAGGCGTGTCTTAAAGTGGAGAAGTTCGGTGACCTTATCCTAAAGGCCACGGAACCACAAATGGTGTTGTTCAACTTGTATGACGATTGGCTCAAGACTATCTCGTCCTACACTGTGAGTATTACAAATTGATCTATATGATGTGGTATTTGAAATGTGCTAAATACTAATGCATTCTACAAAAGACAGAACAATAGAAAGTGTATAAAAATAGTAATATTTGTATGTGTTATAAAAGGGTGACCAAAGTTCCTTAAAGAAATATCAAATACTGTATTTCAAATACAAAACTGTTTTTGTTTTGTTTTTTTTTCTAAATACATTGTTCAATATACCCAGTTACCTACATAGCTATTCTATTTATTTTTCGAAGACTTTGTGAAGTGTCTATTTAAGAATTAGTGACCTATTATTGTAAGAAAAAAAAAACTTAGCTTTATGTTATTGAAGTCTGTATAAGTTATAAAATCTTATAGTTGTATAACCATATGAAGTGATGAACCGCGTAGGGGTCCTGAAACCAGAGAGTCTCTGTGCTCTGGAGACGTTCGCGGACGTGACGCTTGCTGATCGCACTGACGTCACGCAGCCTGCGTCTGATACTACGCTAGCTGATCATAATTATACAACTACAAAATATAGGCAAATACACAGTATGACTGTTAAATAAAAATAAATATATTTTTTTATCCTTTAGGCATTCAGTCGTCTCATCCTTATACTGCGAGCACTCCACGTGAACACAGAACGAACTAAAGTGTTATTAAAACCAGACAAGACTACGTTGACGGAGCCTCATCACATTTGGCCAACATTATCTGATGATGACTGGATCAAGGTTGAAGTGCAACTCAAAGATCTGATTCTCGCTGATTATGGCAAGAAGAACAAGTAAGTAGCCTTTAAATACATCAGATTAGATCATATTTGCGTCATCGTCAAAATATTTGAGGATTCAAGCTTTGAATGTAGATAGATAATATAATGGTTAATGTTTTCCACCTCACATACTTCTTCTGAATTAGTAAGATATATGATATTACTTACAAAATTAATTAATATTCAAGTTTAGAAGCATAAGAACTTCATCTTCTTTCCTACATTGCCGTGCCCAACAGGGACCATAATCCTCTGTAAAACTTAATGTAACATAATACTGTGCAAAAAAATAAAGAGTATGTATGGACTTGTGTAGATTTGTAAAGATAGAATATACTTTAACATCCTAATAAATTGATCAAATGAGTCCTCAAAAGTAGTTTATATTCCCTATTACCGACTTTACACTCCAATACTTCTACCATATAGTCTAATATCGCCAAATATATAGATATTTCATCTTTTACTATCGTTTCCAGCGTCAACGTCGCCTCCCTAACACAATCCGAAATTCGCGACATCATCCTCGGTATGGAGATATCAGCACCTTCCGCTCAACGTCAACAGATCGCTGAGATTGAGAAGCAAAGTAAAGAACAGTCCCAACTCACTGCTACTACGACCAGAACAGTGAACAAACATGGTGATGAAATCATCACATCAACTACCAGCAATTATGAGTCACAAACCTTCAGGTGAGCATTTACCATTCTATTTTGACTGGGTTTTGTATTAAAAAGTATGAAGACAGCCATAAAGTTTTATATTGTTTGAAATGAACTACTTATTTAAAAAAAGAGTAAGAGCATATTAAGTATTGAAGGTTTCTCCAAAATTAAAAAAATAAAATCTGACTTAATTTTCATTCGAAATTTCTATAACACATACCTTGAATGTAACACATACATACATATATTAAGGTCTCTTTCACAATTCATGATGTTTTGTTTTTTATTAAAAACTAGCTGAACCCCGCGGTGTTACCCGCGGTTATTGTTGTACCGCGAGTAACGCCGCGCGACAAAGTTAGTCTAAAAAAAGTAGCCTAAGTTACTCCCCGGATCATCAGCTACCTGCCAGTGAAAGTCCCGTCAAAATCCGTCCAGCCGTTCCAGAGATTACCCGGAACAAACAGACAGACAGACAGACAGACCGACAGACAGACAGACAGACAAAAATTTTTTTAAATACAAGATAACCTTTGAGAATGCCATAAGGCGAAACCGGTCAGGTGTAAAAAAAAAAAGGAAATAAAATAGTGGAATAAGTACAAGTGAGTTTAATTCTAGAATTTTTTAAATACGTTTTTGGCCTGTGTACCGTGTATACATACATATGCATTTATTAAAAATCGGTTATTTTAATATTACAAACAGACACTCCAATTTTATTTATTTGTATAGATAAAATATTATATTATCAATGTCTCAAATGAACAATATCTTGCCTTTTAAAATACGTAGCGAATTAAAACTTAATTGGTAGACAGATTCCTTATTTTAACACCAAACTCCAGCATTATTTACTAAATAAAACATTTATTATCACAGCTCGAAGACAGAATGGCGTGTGCGTGCTATTTCCGCCACCAACTTACATCTTCGTACAAACCACATCTATGTGAGCTCAGACGACATCAAGGAGAGCGGCTATACTTACATCCTCCCCAAGAACTTGCTCAAGAAGTTTGTCACCATCTCTGACTTACGAGCACAGGTCAGTTTCTTACATTTATCTGTAATTTAGATTGTACACTACAACCTAGATGTTTGAGTTTAATCTCCAAAGTCATTTATGTACTATACAGCATTTTGTAAAATGTTTGGTATAATGTCATCTGCTATTCAAAAAGTTCCCATTTCACAGCTCAGGATCTAATTTACTTATTCTGTTATAAATTTTAAAGAACACATCGAACATAAAAAAGCTCTTAGGGTGAAGAAGTCATAAAGTACTATGATTTGACTGCACTGACAAAGTAGCGGTTTAAGCGGGCATCTTGCCACTTTACTCGATCGCCTTGAATGGGTTCGATTCCAACTTGGAATAACATTTTGTATGATCCATAAATTGTTGTTTTGAGTTTGGGTGGGTGTTTGTTTCATCAATGTTTTTGAAGTCCTCCGCTACACAGTGTTTATACCTAGGAAAATACGTTAATTGCTCTGAAAAAAAAGGAGACGATGGTCCCTGAGTTTGTTTCGTCCTTTCTTCTCAGGGCCAGTCCAGTTAGGGAAGGCTGAACTCATCTGCTTAAAAAAAGTTTTAACTTTCAAAAGTGTACTTACCTAATTGCAAAATAAATTATTTTATTTCACTGCATCCATTTTGTAACAATTCGTGTAGTTTTTATAGGTATATTAGGGTTAATCAAGAATTTTTTTAATGTACAGATCTCGTGCTACCTGTACGGCACGTCCCCACCGGACAATCCAATGGTCCGTGAAGTGCAGTGCGCAGTTGTTCCGCCGCAGTGGGGCACTCATCAACAGGTTCATCTCCCGCGACACTTGCCCAAGCATCCCGCTCTGCAACACCTACAGCCGCTGGGATGGATGCACACTCAACCTAACGAATTGCCTCAACTGTCGCCACAGGTATGGACAAAATGATTTCATCGTAATATAACCAGCAACCAGAAGGTACAAGTGTTTCGCGTTATATCTATTTTATATAATTCCTGACGCCTCTTTTCTCTTCTATTATTTTGTTTTGACCACGTGACTTGCGTTAAGATGATGCCATCCCATACATTTTATTAGTTTTCTAATAACGTTTAACGCGGGTACACATCGGGCGATTGGCTAACGCACATTTTGAGAACCGAGAGTTCTTATAGAAGTATAAACGTGCAAAGGCGCGCTTCTGATAAAGCCAGCATCAAATACTCGTTAACATTTTTATTTTACGATCTCTGCTTCGATATACATGAGCCATCGTCTTGTTGTACATTAGATCACGCGCTTTTATATAGAGTAGACGCACGTTGAAAATGAAGAACACTAATTTTTATACTGATTTCTTTTTTGCGAACGCTTTGCTAAGCGCGGTATGTGTACGCTATCAACATATCACATCATCATATACACTATCAATGCCGAGCGTCCAACGTGTACTCGCCCTTACTTTTGTAAAACGTCAACTCGACAACCTGCTGTTAGAGGTGGGACAGGAACATTAATTTGTTATTATTCAACAAAGGAGTCCTCGTTTATTTTAAATATCTATCTGAGGGCAATTGTTCAACACATAATTTATGTACAATAATGTCTGTAAATCCATTGTATAGGTAGACTAATTAATTACACTTTATTCTTAAATACTATTATTACATTTCTGCTAATTTACTGCTACAACTCAAATGGGGAATTAGTCGAAGTAAACGTAATGATGAACTTGAAAAAGAATAGTGATTTCGAGATTAATGTAATTGAATGCTTACGTTATAAATTTGATCGTACAGATTATACAGAAGTTTCTCCACAAAGTAATGTTTTTTTCTCTCTGAAAACGTAAAAAAACA
This sequence comes from Spilosoma lubricipeda, assembly GCA_905220595.1. Lineage (NCBI taxonomy): Eukaryota > Metazoa > Arthropoda > Insecta > Lepidoptera > Erebidae > Spilosoma > Spilosoma lubricipeda. Next base: position 5,583,695 of record HG992286.1, on the reverse strand, counting down.
CAACTTTTTATTTTAGGACATAACCACACACGCTAAGATAATGGCTGAAAATTCAACGTGGGATGGCGAGAAGACTATCATCATAACATGTTCATTTACCCCGGGTTCTTGTTCGCTGACCGCCTACAAACTGACGCCAAGTGGATACGAGTGGGGCTCCCGCAACACAGACAGAGGCAACAACCCTAAGGGATACTTGCCCAGCCATTACGAAAGGGTACAAATGCTGCTGTCTGACCGATTCTTGGGATACTTCATGGTGCCTTCGCAGGGTAGCTGGAATTACAATTTCATGGGTAAGTTAATTAGAGTGATTTTAGATTAATTGGGTTTAAAGATTTTATATCCTGAAGTGACTAAATAGTAATTTATTCTCAAATAAAAACACCCATCCCTAATAATATAAATTCGAATGTAAACTCGTCTTTGTCTGTTACGGCTAAAGCTTTGGACCGATTTTAATTAAAAAAAATAAATTGGATTGTCTGTTTGTAATATGTATTAAAATAACCGCTTTTTACACGGCACATATACCAAAAAAAATTTTTTTTTTTTTTAATTTTGTCTGTTTGTTCCGGCTAATCTCTGGAACGACTGGACCGACGGGACTTGCACTGATAGGTAGCTGATGATATAAAGAGTAAATTAGGCTATTTTTTCTGGACTAGCTTCGCCCGGTAACACCGCGGGACTCGGCAAGTTACTAATAATTATACAAAGTTCTACTAATAAAAATTGCCAGCCGTAGCTGTAACGCGGGATCAGCGTTCCCGCTACCTACGACGAACTTTAATTTTTTTTTATCTATTTTTTTTTTAAACTCAGTCATATTAAAGTCTGAAATGATTTGATAAACATTTATTCATTGAGTGAAGCCTAATCAACCGTTAGATAACCAATTTTCCCTACTTTATTTGGGGTCGGTGCAATGAGTTTTCCTCCTCCGTTCTCCTCATTTCACTGCTTACTCCCTTCCTGGCCATATCATCTTTTACGTTGATGTAATAAATTATAACTATGTTATGTTTATAGGTGTCCGTCACGATCCAAACATGAAATACGGCGTTCAACTCGGCAATCCTCGCGAGTTCTACCACGAGGTTCACCGGCCGGCTCACTTCATGAACTTCGCCGCTATGGAGGACGCCGCCGCACCTACGCTAGCTGCCGATAGAGAAGACTTATTCGCATAGTCACTTTTATACTTTAATTGCATTATTTAAGCTGTGTATTCACTGGTATTCACGCGATAATTATCATTCGCCAGTGTCAAGACTCGACCTGGCAACTATTTGCGTTGCTTGCTGGATAAATTCAGCAAACTCCTAGGTATTAGGAGTTTGCTGAATTTATAACATGCCTAAAGTATCTGTCGTGTAAACTTCCCTTCGGTAACACGTGGACTGGTGAATACGCAACTTCTGTTTGTTCTTAGCTTGTAAGAGTATTGTAAATAAGTGAGAATAAACTTTTAAAATTACGAGTGTTGTTATTTTTAACAAGTTCGTGTCGAAACTTTTTCTTTTCTCTTTATTTTTTTTTAAGTTATTTGAGATACAATTCAATTATCATTGTATTTTAGTACTGGAAATGATAATACAAAAACTGAGTAATTGAGTAACGTTCTGTGTTGTCATTGTGACAACACGAAAAACACTTACTAAACGAAATCGTAAGGCTCAGGGTCTTACGATTTAGCCGAAGAAGGTCATAAACCCCATGACGCCTATTAAATTACCACTTAAACCAGCTCTTACAGAAAGGTGTGGTCAAACTTTAAATGCATAGTTTTTGATAGCTAGGAATGCCATCAACTCTAGGTATAGTTTCGCTCATGCCAGATCGTACTGTATACGCGCGTAGGAGTACGATCGTATACTGTATACGCACATATACTGGATGCACGATATACTGGTATACGGTATACTGAACTATTGCTAAACTTTTAGAATTCTAAATAACCCTGTACTACATGGCCTATTAGTTACAAATACGAATTTAATCCTGTATTACATGGCTTATGATTGCAAATACTACTATACTAAATTAATAACTTTGTTACACTTTATTTGTTGTTAATTCAATAAAATTAGTGTATTATTCTCTAAAAAAATATCTAAATGCATGTTATATCTGATTTTATCTACATCCTTAGAAGCCAAATTGCCTAAGGAGTGACAATTCATTAACCAAGAAAACGTTTCAAATGCATCATGGGATAAGTACTACAGGTATTTATGCCGTTATCTAAATTGTTCTGTAACTGAGTAATTAACACAGCGATATTATCTACAAACTTAAGCTACCTTATCTGAAAACGTTAGCGATAAGAAAGTCTTTCAAATTAAGTATAATTAAGTTGGTCGTAATTTTAACACAATAACTTTACAATTTTTTTACAAATATTTTATTATTTATGATATCCTTTTTTTAAAAATGGAATAATTTCATTGTCTTCTATGTTAATATGTTCTTTGTCTATGGTTGGTGTTACTGGACTGCATTTTTCTTCATTAGTAAATATGTTGAATTTGCAATGACGCATCTTGCATTTATTATCTTGGCATCTGCTATAGTAACAAACTCCGTCTACGCAAACTGAATCGACGTCTAAATTTTTTATTAGTTTGTTCATAAGCCTTGTTGTGTACTGTACGAGCATTGAATGTATAATGTTATTAACAGCTTGGTCTAATTCTTCAATGGATAAAAATGAGGCATCTAAGTTTAGTAGTTCATTTATACCTGAAAAAATAATAGGTTATTTAAGGTCATCAAATTACAACTATTTATACTATTCGTACCTATATTGTATGTTTATTTTTTAGAATATCTCTACTAAGAACTTTCAGATATTGTTTAAAAATTTAAATAATGGCGGTGAATAAAATACTAAGCGTTGTCCAATCCTTCTAGCTTTTCCTCTAACTGTCTACGAGTTAAGAGTGCTCAAGCCTTTTATAAGAATTTTAAAATGTGTACTCGAAATATCGGTTTGGCAACAACTAATTCCATATCTACTTTAAATAAAGGTAACTATTCTCATTAGAGTTCTAGAGCGTGAACTCGATAGATATCGGTTTGACAAGATCTAATTCTACTCTACACCTACTTAAATAAAGGTAATGTTTAAAATCTACAAAATGGTATATTTTGCCACCCGAATCTTGTACGCATTGCATTTTACTATAAAAATTATTGATTAGTAGATATTAATAAGCGGGAAGTGTTATTACGGGTGTTAGTGAACAACGTGAGCACTTACCTTAATTTCAGGTTTCTTCCGTTCTTCGCCGTTTTGAGAATCTTTGCTATCCTGATTAACTGTCGAAGATATAATGGCTTCTAATTCCAACGGTTGCTCAACAACAATATTATCCTTGTCAGTAGAGGGCTTTTCTGAGCTTGCTTGTAGCTTTTCCGTCGTTTCGATGTGCGCAGGCGCTTTTGTCGTAGCCTCCGTGGGCACAAGAACCGCGTGTTCTTCCTCGGGAAGTATATTGAACTCTCTGCACTCTCCTTTCACATTCGTATCATAAACGTTACAAGTGACATTCTTACACCCGGCTCTATCACATCTCATTGTGGTGCATGTTTGGTCGTTACACCATACAGTTATATTTGAAATTGAAGTCTCCACTACATCGTTGGGATTGGCTGTAGTTGATCCGATTAGTTGGTCGTTTATTGGCTGCTCAGGTTCTGGATAACTCCACCACGTAAAAGGATAAGTTATCCAATCCCAAATGGTAGAAACAAATCCGCGGCCCTCGCTTAACTCATCTGCAAGCGGTAAGTAATGTTAGTTACTAGAATTAGTAGTTGGTTAAGGAAACTGAGGTGCGTGTCAAATAATTAATGTTATTAACGCTAATGTCTTACCTTCAGCTGTAGGTTTGCTTAAACTCTGCTGCGCCAAGCACAAAACGAGAATAAATAGAAACTTTTTTGACACAACCATAGCGACGGGTGATGTGTATTATCTCAATGGGAATAAATGTTTGGACAGGCCCAGCTCCTTTTTATATATGCGACTCCGTGAGGTACATTATTATCTTTTCTGAGATAAGGCCGTAGGGAATTTTTACTTTATGAGCTCATGGTATCTGTAGACGTAAGGTATTTAATTTTTGGTACAATAAATAACTGCACTCATTGTTTTGTATACCGTAGGTATGTACCTACATATATTGTTGTGTATATCAGTGTTTACGTGGGACAAGCAATTGTTAAATTATTTTGCTAAAAAATAGGTATCTATAAAGGTATTTATTACGTTGAGATCTTATATAATTATGTTTCCAGCAATAAATAGCGCCGTCAAGACCACAAGTATAACGTAGATAAGATACATACTAAGGCCTACTTTTAAAATGCCTGAAGTTTCAACTACATTGCACGGATTGAAGGGACAGGTTGTCTTTCAAATGGGATGTACCTACCTACCTATCTATCTTGACTACATTAGACACTACCCTTTACATCCTGCATTTATTTCCATCCCACGGTTGCCTGGAAGAGATTGCATATGAGCGATAAGGCCGCCAATTGTACTGACCTAGCATTAAGTCATTTATTTAATTATTCTGGTGTACAATATAGAGTTATTATTATTATTATTATTATCTATCGTGATTGCGTGTGAGTGATAAAAGTAGTCATATGGTACCTACAGTAGCTGAGCCCCGCGGTTGTTGTTGTGCCTTTAACGCGGGTTGTGTGGCGTGGCGAATCTAGTCTAAAGAAAAGTAACCGAAGTTACTCCGTAATCAGCTATCAGCCGGTGAAAGTCCCAATTCGTCAAGCCCTTCCAGAGATTAGCCGGAACAAACAGACAGAAAGATACAGAAAAGCTGTTATATACTTAAAAGTAAAAAAATATTACACAAGATTTTTTTTTCTTTTTATGTATGACCGTATATACATTAGGTATTTACTGAAAGCTATTAATTTGATGCTGCAAACAGACAATTCAATTTTATTTATTTGTAATAGATTAATTAGGGAACGGGATAGCATAAAGGTTTGCTGACAAATCCTAATTAATTACGTGTCATTGAATAGATACAAAAATTTGTGCACCAACACAAATGAGTAAATAACCCTTTACTGATCATTTTATTAAAGGCCTGTATTCACTTTGATTAGTGCGAATGCAAATGCGTAGTGCAGGTGATCAATCATTGGTAGAAAATACGTATGGATCGCGAATTTGCTGTCTACACGTATATTCTACCAACCTGCACTCGTACTAATCCAAGTGAATACAGGCCTTTATATATAAATATCTAGTTTAACAGATTTATATTAGATATTTACTAGTTTTAGGCCCGCGGCTCCGCCCGCGTATATGTGGGTTATCGCGGCAAATAGTAGCTTGTGTTATTCTGATGTTTAAGCTATGTTACTGTAAAGTTTCATCCAAATTCATTCAGTAGTTTTTGCGTGAAAGAGTGATAAACGTATATCCATCCATCCATACTTACAAACTTTTGCGTTTATAATATTAGTATGATTTATGTGTAGTACTTACTACACCACACACTACAAACCACAGAAAAAATAGGCACTTACTAAGCATTTCTGTGGTTTATCAAATTATGATAGGCACTCATCAGTGGCACAAAGGCATCTCAGATATCGTCCGTATCGTGGCCATATTCGCAATTTATTTTTAACCGATTACGGAGAATGATGAATTCATTCATTGACATCGATTCAGTAGTTAATTAGTTAGTTCATTAAAGAATGAGGTGTCAATAGATTTGTAATAATGGCCCGAGCTTCTATCATTATTGATCGAAGGGCCCGAGTGCTAAAGGCTTGGTTTATATCAAATGTTTTAACATAAGGGGTTTCAAATTCAATCTTGATGTAAAACATCTAAGTGGGTCAAATCGACGGTTGTCGTGATGAAATTGATTACCGCATGATTTTATATATATTTTTTTGCTTTTCGATTAATACGAGACCAAAGTTCAATCGTTGCAATCAACGGAAGCAAAAAAACTTATTTCTTGAAATCCTTCTGCAATAAATAAATATAGATCTATAATTAAATAGTAGTCGTTGCAATATTGTAAGATATTAAAAAAACTCTTGAAAATGTTAAATTTAACTCATATATGTTTTCCCTTAAATTTGTTTTAGATTTTTGGTCAATTTGTAAAATTTTTATTTGCAGCTTTGGCACACAAGCACAAGTATTCAAGAGTATTCATGTCAAAACAGGAAAATGAAAATGACATGACAGATGACCAATGCTGCAAACTTATGGATTTTCCACTAAAATTGGTGGTTTGTATTCTTCATTTAGCCCATGTTCAGATGACGAGCGCTCAACGCGCGTTTTGCTAAAGCATATTGAATAAATTTTATGTTGATTCACCTACAGATAGTGTATTTTTAATGTAGTTCCATATTTGTTAGTGGTTTTCTGGCGGTTTTAAAGTTGAATCTAGTTGAGAGCACTGGAGACCTAGACCTAATGGTATAACAATTTCAAACCATGGTTTAACTCATGTTTAACTGTTGGCAACACTGCAGATGTCAGTCAGCCAGCCGCTTGTTAGTTACTTTGACTTTGTTACAATTGTTTTGTTACAAAGTCTTGTTGATTGTCTTCTTGTTAACAAAATTTGATTTTGCAAGTTTAAAGAAATATAAATTATCTTTATAATGGGAGATCACGACGATTTTGAAGATAACCAATATCCAGACAACGACGTATTCGTTCCATACGTGACAGCCGGTAATTTAGTGCAGAAAAATGGCGCGAAAATAACATTGTGGGGCAAAGTCACCAGAGTCACTGCCAGTGAAGGATTTTACGTGAAAACCGTGGATGATCAGGAAGTTCTTATTAGACTAAAGAGGCCTTTGAATGAGCCTCTCGAGGGCTGGTACGAGATTTACGGTGTATCGCAAGGAAAAAGTGTCTTATGTGATGAATATGTACCTTTTAGTGAGTGTTCTCAGGAACCGCTGGTCCGATTCGAATAATTCTTTCGGTGTTTGATAGTCCATTTATCGAGGAATGCTATAGGGTATATATCATCACGCTACTACTAATAGGAGCGGAGCAACAATGAAGAATGTTTCAAAAACGGGGGAAATTTTCACGCTACGGGCAATATAAGGCGCAAACGAGGCTGCGTGGGTCAGCTAGTATTTACTAAAGAAAAATATGGCAGTACGAAGTTTGCCAGGTCAGCTAGTAAACTATAATTATCAAGTAATAGACATAACAAGCTATGAGAGTAACATCACTGCAAAAAGAAGAAAAACTTAAAAAACAAGCCCTTACAACAAATTTGTCAGCATATTTTACCAGGCCAAAACTTCCTTTCGAAGGAGATCTTGTGTCCAGCAGTGGCTTATTAAAATCTTTTGATGTGAAGTGGTAGGACATATCTAGGTGTTGTGGGCACAGAATTAAAGTAATATGGAACAGTTATGCAAGATAAATTTATTCACACTATTTACATTATGACTATTTTAGAACAGAAAGGTTAAAACATCAATATTAGTACACATAAGTATTGAACTAAATGTTTTAGGTACTTCAACAATTATTACATAAGTTACTAATTTATTGCAAGGCTGATTATAAAATTAGCAAACTATATCTATCTTTAAATTTAATTTTACAATCTGATAATGGAATGAGATTTAATAAGGTAATAAATACAATAAACAGTTTCAGATCTGTAAGAGGAAACATGATATTACCCTAAAAGTTTTCTTCCATGGGCACAACTCCTCCCATACCATTTGAAGATTCGTCGTCTCCTAAGTTCCATGGGTCGTCTAGCGCTGCCAACAGTCGTGCCAACCCCTTATGACCTTCAGTATCAATATTTTTTGTATACTGGATGCACGATATACTGGTATACGGTATACTGAACTATTGCTAAACTTTTAGAATTCTAAATAACCCTGTACTACATGGCCTATTAGTTACAAATACGAATTTAATCCTGTATTACATGGCTTATGATTGCAAATACTACTATACTAAATTAATAACTTTGTTACACTTTATTTGTTGTTAATTCAATAAAATTAGTGTATTATTCTCTAAAAAAATATCTAAATGCATGTTATATCTGATTTTATCTACATCCTTAGAAGCCAAATTGCCTAAGGAGTGACAATTCATTAACCAAGAAAACGTTTCAAATGCATCATGGGATAAGTACTACAGGTATTTATGCCGTTATCTAAATTGTTCTGTAACTGAGTAATTAACACAGCGATATTATCTACAAACTTAAGCTACCTTATCTGAAAACGTTAGCGATAAGAAAGTCTTTCAAATTAAGTATAATTAAGTTGGTCGTAATTTTAACACAATAACTTTACAATTTTTTTACAAATATTTTATTATTTATGATATCCTTTTTTTAAAAATGGAATAATTTCATTGTCTTCTATGTTAATATGTTCTTTGTCTATGGTTGGTGTTACTGGACTGCATTTTTCTTCATTAGTAAATATGTTGAATTTGCAATGACGCATCTTGCATTTATTATCTTGGCATCTGCTATAGTAACAAACTCCGTCTACGCAAACTGAATCGACGTCTAAATTTTTTATTAGTTTGTTCATAAGCCTTGTTGTGTACTGTACGAGCATTGAATGTATAATGTTATTAACAGCTTGGTCTAATTCTTCAATGGATAAAAATGAGGCATCTAAGTTTAGTAGTTCATTTATACCTGAAAAAATAATAGGTTATTTAAGGTCATCAAATTACAACTATTTATACTATTCGTACCTATATTGTATGTTTATTTTTTAGAATATCTCTACTAAGAACTTTCAGATATTGTTTAAAAATTTAAATAATGGCGGTGAATAAAATACTAAGCGTTGTCCAATCCTTCTAGCTTTTCCTCTAACTGTCTACGAGTTAAGAGTGCTCAAGCCTTTTATAAGAATTTTAAAATGTGTACTCGAAATATCGGTTTGGCAACAACTAATTCCATATCTACTTTAAATAAAGGTAACTATTCTCATTAGAGTTCTAGAGCGTGAACTCGATAGATATCGGTTTGACAAGATCTAATTCTACTCTACACCTACTTAAATAAAGGTAATGTTTAAAATCTACAAAATGGTATATTTTGCCACCCGAATCTTGTACGCATTGCATTTTACTATAAAAATTATTGATTAGTAGATATTAATAAGCGGGAAGTGTTATTACGGGTGTTAGTGAACAACGTGAGCACTTACCTTAATTTCAGGTTTCTTCCGTTCTTCGCCGTTTTGAGAATCTTTGCTATCCTGATTAACTGTCGAAGATATAATGGCTTCTAATTCCAACGGTTGCTCAACAACAATATTATCCTTGTCAGTAGAGGGCTTTTCTGAGCTTGCTTGTAGCTTTTCCGTCGTTTCGATGTGCGCAGGCGCTTTTGTCGTAGCCTCCGTGGGCACAAGAACCGCGTGTTCTTCCTCGGGAAGTATATTGAACTCTCTGCACTCTCCTTTCACATTCGTATCATAAACGTTACAAGTGACATTCTTACACCCGGCTCTATCACATCTCATTGTGGTGCATGTTTGGTCGTTACACCATACAGTTATATTTGAAATTGAAGTCTCCACTACATCGTTGGGATTGGCTGTAGTTGATCCGATTAGTTGGTCGTTTATTGGCTGCTCAGGTTCTGGATAACTCCACCACGTAAAAGGATAAGTTATCCAATCCCAAATGGTAGAAACAAATCCGCGGCCCTCGCTTAACTCATCTGCAAGCGGTAAGTAATGTTAGTTACTAGAATTAGTAGTTGGTTAAGGAAACTGAGGTGCGTGTCAAATAATTAATGTTATTAACGCTAATGTCTTACCTTCAGCTGTAGGTTTGCTTAAACTCTGCTGCGCCAAGCACAAAACGAGAATAAATAGAAACTTTTTTGACACAACCATAGCGACGGGTGATGTGTATTATCTCAATGGGAATAAATGTTTGGACAGGCCCAGCTCCTTTTTATATATGCGACTCCGTGAGGTACATTATTATCTTTTCTGAGATAAGGCCGTAGGGAATTTTTACTTTATGAGCTCATGGTATCTGTAGACGTAAGGTATTTAATTTTTGGTACAATAAATAACTGCACTCATTGTTTTGTATACCGTAGGTATGTACCTACATATATTGTTGTGTATATCAGTGTTTACGTGGGACAAGCAATTGTTAAATTATTTTGCTAAAAAATAGGTATCTATAAAGGTATTTATTACGTTGAGATCTTATATAATTATGTTTCCAGCAATAAATAGCGCCGTCAAGACCACAAGTATAACGTAGATAAGATACATACTAAGGCCTACTTTTAAAATGCCTGAAGTTTCAACTACATTGCACGGATTGAAGGGACAGGTTGTCTTTCAAATGGGATGTACCTACCTACCTATCTATCTTGACTACATTAGACACTACCCTTTACATCCTGCATTTATTTCCATCCCACGGTTGCCTGGAAGAGATTGCATATGAGCGATAAGGCCGCCAATTGTACTGACCTAGCATTAAGTCATTTATTTAATTATTCTGGTGTACAATATAGAGTTATTATTATTATTATTATTATCTATCGTGATTGCGTGTGAGTGATAAAAGTAGTCATATGGTACCTACAGTAGCTGAGCCCCGCGGTTGTTGTTGTGCCTTTAACGCGGGTTGTGTGGCGTGGCGAATCTAGTCTAAAGAAAAGTAACCGAAGTTACTCCGTAATCAGCTATCAGCCGGTGAAAGTCCCAATTCGTCAAGCCCTTCCAGAGATTAGCCGGAACAAACAGACAGAAAGATACAGAAAAGCTGTTATATACTTAAAAGTAAAAAAATATTACACAAGATTTTTTTTTCTTTTTATGTATGACCGTATATACATTAGGTATTTACTGAAAGCTATTAATTTGATGCTGCAAACAGACAATTCAATTTTATTTATTTGTAATAGATTAATTAGGGAACGGGATAGCATAAAGGTTTGCTGACAAATCCTAATTAATTACGTGTCATTGAATAGATACAAAAATTTGTGCACCAACACAAATGAGTAAATAACCCTTTACTGATCATTTTATTAAAGGCCTGTATTCACTTTGATTAGTGCGAATGCAAATGCGTAGTGCAGGTGATCAATCATTGGTAGAAAATACGTATGGATCGCGAATTTGCTGTCTACACGTATATTCTACCAACCTGCACTCGTACTAATCCAAGTGAATACAGGCCTTTATATATAAATATCTAGTTTAACAGATTTATATTAGATATTTACTAGTTTTAGGCCCGCGGCTCCGCCCGCGTATATGTGGGTTATCGCGGCAAATAGTAGCTTGTGTTATTCTGATGTTTAAGCTATGTTACTGTAAAGTTTCATCCAAATTCATTCAGTAGTTTTTGCGTGAAAGAGTGATAAACGTATATCCATCCATCCATACTTACAAACTTTTGCGTTTATAATATTAGTATGATTTATGTGTAGTACTTACTACACCACACACTACAAACCACAGAAAAAATAGGCACTTACTAAGCATTTCTGTGGTTTATCAAATTATGATAGGCACTCATCAGTGGCACAAAGGCATCTCAGATATCGTCCGTATCGTGGCCATATTCGCAATTTATTTTTAACCGATTACGGAGAATGATGAATTCATTCATTGACATCGATTCAGTAGTTAATTAGTTAGTTCATTAAAGAATGAGGTGTCAATAGATTTGTAATAATGGCCCGAGCTTCTATCATTATTGATCGAAGGGCCCGAGTGCTAAAGGCTTGGTTTATATCAAATGTTTTAACATAAGGGGTTTCAAATTCAATCTTGATGTAAAACATCTAAGTGGGTCAAATCGACGGTTGTCGTGATGAAATTGATTACCGCATGATTTTATATATATTTTTTTGCTTTTCGATTAATACGAGACCAAAGTTCAATCGTTGCAATCAACGGAAGCAAAAAAACTTATTTCTTGAAATCCTTCTGCAATAAATAAATATAGATCTATAATTAAATAGTAGTCGTTGCAATATTGTAAGATATTAAAAAAACTCTTGAAAATGTTAAATTTAACTCATATATGTTTTCCCTTAAATTTGTTTTAGATTTTTGGTCAATTTGTAAAATTTTTATTTGCAGCTTTGGCACACAAGCACAAGTATTCAAGAGTATTCATGTCAAAACAGGAAAATGAAAATGACATGACAGATGACCAATGCTGCAAACTTATGGATTTTCCACTAAAATTGGTGGTTTGTATTCTTCATTTAGCCCATGTTCAGATGACGAGCGCTCAACGCGCGTTTTGCTAAAGCATATTGAATAAATTTTATGTTGATTCACCTACAGATAGTGTATTTTTAATGTAGTTCCATATTTGTTAGTGGTTTTCTGGCGGTTTTAAAGTTGAATCTAGTTGAGAGCACTGGAGACCTAGACCTAATGGTATAACAATTTCAAACCATGGTTTAACTCATGTTTAACTGTTGGCAACACTGCAGATGTCAGTCAGCCAGCCGCTTGTTAGTTACTTTGACTTTGTTACAATTGTTTTGTTACAAAGTCTTGTTGATTGTCTTCTTGTTAACAAAATTTGATTTTGCAAGTTTAAAGAAATATAAATTATCTTTATAATGGGAGATCACGACGATTTTGAAGATAACCAATATCCAGACAACGACGTATTCGTTCCATACGTGACAGCCGGTAATTTAGTGCAGAAAAATGGCGCGAAAATAACATTGTGGGGCAAAGTCACCAGAGTCACTGCCAGTGAAGGATTTTACGTGAAAACCGTGGATGATCAGGAAGTTCTTATTAGACTAAAGAGGCCTTTGAATGAGCCTCTCGAGGGCTGGTACGAGATTTACGGTGTATCGCAAGGAAAAAGTGTCTTATGTGATGAATATGTACCTTTTAGTGAAGACATGACAAAAAATATTGATACTGAAGGTCATAAGGGGTTGGCACGACTGTTGGCAGCGCTAGACGACCCATGGAACTTAGGAGACGACGAATCTTCAAATGGTATGGGAGGAGTTGTGCCCATGGAAGAAAACTTTTAGGGTAATATCATGTTTCCTCTTACAGATCTGAAACTGTTTATTGTATTTATTACCTTATTAAATCTCATTCCATTATCAGATTGTAAAATTAAATTTAAAGATAGATATAGTTTGCTAATTTTATAATCAGCCTTGCAATAAATTAGTAACTTATGTAATAATTGTTGAAGTACCTAAAACATTTAGTTCAATACTTATGTGTACTAATATTGATGTTTTAACCTTTCTGTTCTAAAATAGTCATAATGTAAATAGTGTGAATAAATTTATCTTGCATAACTGTTCCATATTACTTTAATTCTGTGCCCACAACACCTAGATATGTCCTACCACTTCACATCAAAAGATTTTAATAAGCCACTGCTGGACACAAGATCTCCTTCGAAAGGAAGTTTTGGCCTGGTAAAATATGCTGACAAATTTGTTGTAAGGGCTTGTTTTTTAAGTTTTTCTTCTTTTTGCAGTGATGTTACTCTCATAGCTTGTTATGTCTATTACTTGATAATTATAGTTTACTAGCTGACCTGGCAAACTTCGTACTGCCATATTTTTCTTTAGTAAATACTAGCTGACCCACGCAGCCTCGTTTGCGCCTTATATTGCCCGTAGCGTGAAAATTTCCCCCGTTTTTGAAACATTCTTCATTGTTGCTCCGCTCCTATTAGTAGTAGCGTGATGATATATACCCTATAGCATTCCTCGATAAATGGACTATCAAACACCGAAAGAATTATTCGAATCGGACCAGCGGTTCCTGAGATTACTCTCTTCAGCTTTAAATATTAGTATAGATTATCTTAATTTCTGAAAAACTTAGTTTAGTAACTATGCCTGCTTCAGTTTCGTACAGGTAGTGAAAAAATTGGTTTTAAGGCTTTTAACAAACCTTGTCCTAACAATAACAAACACATAGAAAAAAGAATTTGGTGCAGCCAAGTTATGTCTATAATTTTTATTTATACAGATAAATATCTTGCGTGACTCTGATTCTAGACAGACTATACAGAACCTGCTAAACTAACCTGTTGATACTAATAATCATCATAAATGTTCTTTATTGTATACAAAATAAAAAATATGCAGAAATATAAAAAAAAACACCCAAAAAATATACAACATGCTGCCTTATGGTATCAATTAGGTGGGTTGGTTTTAGGCTCTAGTTTCTGCATTTGGAATGGGGGAAGGGCCTTTATGCATTGTAGTAAGGTTGACAGGGTCGAGCTGGCCCATCCATGCCGAAGGGTGGCTCTCCAACGGCATTGTCTAGTTCTGAATGAAATTTTTTTACAAGAGAATTATAAAAAGCATATACACTTTAATATGATTCATTCTGTCGAGTTAATATTAGAAGGTTACTTTAGAGGAGTTAGATGGGTCAGAATGGACTAGGTGTTATTCATACAATTAAAATTCTAATAATTTTTTTTTTTGCCAATCAGTGAGTCTAAGTGCCAAAGAAAGCACGTAAAGCTGTCAGTCCTGCACCTGATCTCTCCTGGCCGTGTTGATTAACCGTCCCATCGGATTATGAGAGAGGGGGAACAGAGCGTGCACCTGTATTTGCGCACACTTGTGCACTATAATATCTCCTGCGTAGTTGGCTGGTCTCCGTTGAGACTGGCCGCCGCCGCCGTGGCCGTAACCGGCTAGGAGAACATCATTCTCCCTAAATTAAAAAATAAATAAGCAGTTGTTGGCAAGTTAATAAAATAAAAACATCAATTTTTAAATATGTATACCTAGTATATAATTAATATTTTAATACAAATCTGAATGTGTCGTGTGAAGTTCGACCTTTATTCTTATTTTTTTTAGCTTCTCCATAAACTCGGGAGTGCGCCAAATTTCATACTACTCCGTTCGCATAATTTTCGTAAAAAGAAACCAAAGTTTTGCTTCACATTCATATTAATACTAGCTGTCCCGACAAACGTCGTTTTGCCATAACTACTAATAAATTAAAAATTAATTTAAAAAAAAATTGTCCAGCGGACAAAATTGTGAAATTAAACCATTCCCAGATCCCCTTGAACACACACAAAATTTTCTTCACAAATTCATCAAAGTCGGTCCAGTCGTTTGAGAGTAGTTCAGTGACATACACACTCATAGAAGAATTATATATATAAAGATATAGATTAAGAAAATTACTTGATACATATAGTATTAAACTTGGTCAACCATTGATGTAAGTAAAAGTAATAGGATGATCTGAATAATGTTCATTGGCTGACGTTGGCACTACAAGCTTATTTATATTTACTATACTACAGTATGTTCTTGTTTACAAAAAAAGTGACGCGTTTCAAGCTTTCGTACGTGCGTTAATTTCTTGGAACCTACACCCTTATATAGTTAAGATGCTTAAGATGCAAGTGTTTCGCCTCGATTCTCTCTATAATCTCTCTCTATTTTCTTGTATTATTGACTAATATTTCAGATTTAGCGTTGATAGACGTCATGCCCATACATTTTAAAATTTTCTATTAACGTTTACCTACGGTTTTAGAATGTAAACTTTGCTAGGGGGGCTGATTGGTCAAGTGGGCAGCGCTATATTTGCGCGTCTATACTTTTTTAAGGATAATAAACTCAACGCTCCAAACTACATCCAGCACTGCACTCGCGGGTAAGCTCTGATTTCCAAATGTTTTTGGCGTTTCTCCAGATCCTTTAGTCGCTTCTCATGTTGCACTGCGTTGGAGAGCGCACCCTCTATGCACGTGACAGGACGCCTGGTAAATAAAGAAGACAGTTTTTATTAGTATGTGAAGGTACAGGTAACTAACCTACATACACAAAGGTCATACGGTACTGCAATAGTAGTGTCTGTTTGATTTTGAACCACCTACGTAAGATGGAATAGACCTGTAGAGGAACGGGTTTCATGTCCCTCCAACACAAAAGGAGGATCCTCCGACCAGGCGAGGTAATCATGCCTGGCGGACCGCTGTCTAACTGTTGATGTTGGGATGTTGTATACCTATATGCTAAACGGTGTGAGAACTTCTATTGCGCGATTCAGGAGTGATAATTTCTTCGTATTGTACGTTACTTGTAGTTCAGAGTATCTTCGGTAGATGGCTCTTCATATGTTTTTGTTGCTGTTGTATATGGCAGTCGACACAGACCGCTTTAAAATTAGAGAAATTTTTAAATAAAGATCAGACGTTAATAAACTAAGGCCCTGTTTCATCGGTTACAGATAGTTTGACACAATTTATGTGAAACATACGTCAAATTATCTGTTACCTGTTATCTGTAACAGAGCTTAAGTCTGTTTAACTTCTTATCTTTATTTTCAAAATTTCTCTAATTTTCAATCTAACGTAGGTGGCTCAAAACCAAACAGACACAACTACTTATCTGTTACCATACAAGGCCTAAATAGATACAAGACAATAATATCAAATTTATATCAATACAACAATACGTACAAAATTTTAGAATCAATTTTCTGAACCTCGGAGCGTATTTTCATACTGAGAGGGCGGTCTTTGCCCTTGAGAGCCAGCTCTGTCAAATACCGTTTGATGTACTGCTTAAGCTGAACATTCTCCTTAACCATTTTTGACTTCTCGGCCTTCAGGCACATCGTTTGCACCTTAGCGCGGTTCACCTTCATCAGAAACTTGTTCATTTTGTTGTACTGCTTGCATTCGTTCTAGGAAATATAAAAAAAAAAACGATCTCATTTTACTTAAGTTCAGATTCTAGTTGGAATGGTCCTTTGATGAAATTTGTTCGTTTAGTTGGTGAATATTTAATCATTTCCATTCAGAAGGCAGTATGTTTAATTGGAACTAGCTGAACTAGGTTATTGTTGTATCGCGGGTAACGCCGCGGGGTGAAGCTACTCTAAAAAAAAGACTCGTTCCAGAGATTAGCTGGAACAAACAGACAGGCAGACTAAAATTGTAAAAAATGTTATTTTGGTACTAGCTGAACCCGGCGGTGTTACTGCCTAAGTTACTCCCTGGATCATCAGCTACCTGCCAATGAAAGTTCCGTCAAAATCCGTCCAGCCGTTCCAGAGATTACCCGGAACAAACAGACAGACAGACAGACAGACAAAAAAAATTTTTAACTACATTTTTGGTACATGTACCATGTATACATACATATGCATTTAGTAAAAAGCGGTTATTTTAATATTACAAACAGATACTCCAATTTTATTTAGTTGTATAGATATGTACCGTGTATACATACATAATGCATTTATTAAAGAGCAGTTATTTTAATATTCAAACAGACACCCCAATTTTATTTATTTGTATAGATTAAAGAGGTCATGCGCTTTTATCAAAGTCAACAAAGTCTTAAATATTTTAATCAGCACTGCTGCATATCAATGCAGTTCAAAATAGCGGAATTGGAAACATACAATCATATCTCCATCGAGGTTTTCGTAGTCGGTCGATTCAATATCGTTGTCCATATCCTTAAGTAAGTCATCACCTTCGTGCTCGTATTTTTTGCATATTTCTGCCATTTGTAGAACTTTATTTAACGTCTCATTTGCCGCTTCAAGGCGCTGAAAGTAATTAAAATATGAAGAATACAATGTTTCATCATTTATATTGATGTTATAAAGAGTAAACAGAAATCGTCACTATTCCCCTAGCAGGATCTGGGCAAGAAAAAAATATGAGAATTATAATTATGTAGGTACTTGAATAGCGTCTTGGCTAGAGTTCACCATTACAGTCATCTGGTGATTGCACTTGCTTTTCTCGACTTTGGAGTCCATCTTAATTTGCATGCACTGCCGCGATAATTCTTCTTTACGTTTAACCATGCGTTTTAACTTCTCCGCTGAAGTACTCGTTGTATGCTGCCATTCTCGTTGGAGATTTAACAGGTTTTCCTGCAGGTGACATAAACAGTATTAAATAAATAAATATTTTGAACATCTAACACACAACGCCATCTAGTCCCAAGCTAAGCAGAGCTTGTGTTATGGGTACTAAGACAACTGATACAAATACATTTATATATTTTTTTTGTAAATACATACATATTATACATAGAAAACACCCAAACTCCGAAACAAATATTTGTAGATCATACAAACACTTGGTCCGACCCGGGAATCGAACGCGCAAGCCAACCGCTAGACCAACGAGGCAGTCAGAGTATTGTATTACTCTACGGATCATCATGAAATTAATAGAAAATCGATACTTTTGCGTACCCGACGTAGGTATAGGACTTGCGACGTAAGTGTAGGAGTGTGACCGATAAAAAAATTCAGAGTTCCTAGAGAACGCCCTTAAAATACCTAACGCCTAAGCCTATGAAAAAGAAAAGCTCCATTTATCAGCTTTCGAGCTTGCCAAGTCTCGTCTATTTTATTTAAGAATGTGCGTTTACTGAATATGATTCTGATATTACAAATCCAATTTAATGTACTCAATTATGTTGTGCAATATTTATTTCACATCAAACGATTTAGTACTAATAAGTTGATTAGGTATGAAGGTTTAATGGAAGGTGTAGTTCCGGTGCCTTTTATCAAGGTTGACAAGTGTCTCCTCTATAACATATTTACCGAATCACTATTTCGCATTATAATGTTTGCGTGACACTGCAAAAAAATATATTGAAAGAAGTTAATATTCGAAACTCGAATCAGCACCATTAGCCATGTTGCAAGCGTTTCGCATCGATTCTCTTTCTATAATCGCTAAGGTCTCTATTCTACTGTATAGTTGGCTCATATTTTACTTGACTACGTTGAGATGACGTCATTCCCGTACATTTGCTAGTTTTCCATTAACTTACACGTTTGTAGAATGCAACTTGGCTATATGGCTTAGGTTTAGGAGTCTCTTTCATGACCATGATACCAGAATGTGTCCACTATTGTCATTAGATGTTTGTCATACTGTTTGTTAATATTATAAGTAGATGCTTTTTAGACAGCCAATGCTTCTGAAATGTATAGCCTATACGCATAAGAAATTTTTATAATAATTAGAACATCTGACACACAACGCCATCTAGTCTCAAACTATGTAGAACATAACTGATATAAAAAATAATATATATTCTTTTTTTGTAAATACATACATATGATGTAAATACACACAGAAAACACCGAAACTCCGAAACAAATATTTGTAGATCATACAAATATTTAGTCCGACCCGGGAGTCGAACACAAGACCTCGAGCACATGCATATATAAAAACACAGCTTATATATAAAAAATATTTATAAACATTTCACACTGACTTTTATAGTAGGTATATAATTAACAATTAAGTAAAAAGTGATGTTATGTTACCGTAGCCAATTGTATTTGCATATCGTTCTTCGTAATTTCTTTCTGGTAAAATTCATCTTTTTCCTTCAAACTTTGATAATGGTTCATGATGGGGTTATGCTCTTCCAAATAAGAATTGTATACGTCACGAAGCTTAGTCCAGTACATTTCGACTTCCAGTTGCTTCGGGTGGCAGAAACGGCGCAATTCTTCTTCATGCTGTAAAGTGAAATATTTTCTTATCTGTTACATACCAATGTGATTTCGTCGACTTATTATTATTGAACGTCAGTTAAATATGCTTTCTTAGGACGTGCTGGTTTCTTTCTTTTAAACACTCCACTTATTTGTCGAGTAAGAATCTTTAAAAAGTGAATCTTTAGTTGAAAGTTCTAGCATAAAGATTTTATTGGAACAACAAAAAGGTACGCAGAATATTGGATTATATTTAGTGCCTAATTATATCTAGTAATGCTATTTTAATAATTCGCAGTTCACAGCAGGAATATTTCGATATGGTTCATTGGCCAGACTCTAACTTAAGTTGAAACCTTCGTAAACGTGCCTCAAGCAAAGTGGTATTTAGGACTTTGATATATGAATGTGTATAGGTATACCTAGTACAACTATTTATTTATTATATATGAGTCTGGCAAAGTGACTCAACAATTGCGATCCCAAACGACTACATCAGGGGGATTTGAAATTTCGGATTAGACAGTGTTCCTGCAATTATGGGCACTGGCCGTGTTCACGTACTTCCTGCAGTGATGGACATCTGACATGATGCGCCAGCCGTGACTGATCGCTGATGACCATTGTTTGATGTAATTCAGAAACATACAGGATAGGATGTTTTGGTATGATTCTAATTTCAGTTGGTAGATAGTTCAAATAACAATCATCCGTAGTAAATACTTTCGTGGAAAAAATGCGAGTTATTAATGAAAGTTGCATTCGGTGTTTGAAAAATAAGATGTACTCGTCTGAACCGTAATTCCTTATTGGAATCAGGAACTCACTACGTATAAAATAGTTCACCTCAAGATTTTTTTTTATTAGGCATGCAATGTATTGTATTATTGATGGATGAGGGTAGCAGAGTATTGGTTGTTGTTTGGGGGGGCTTAAATCCAGCAGGGGACGTCTTTCGGCTTAGATGATGATATTGATTATGGAATGTTTTTCGCCAAGACTACATTTTCTTTAATATACGATGGCATGTCCCAATCCTATATCAAATCAAAATTAAATATAACGTAGAGCTTGTTTAAATGTATCCCCGCTACACGACCTCCGCGATGATGTAGTCATCTTGCTTAATTAAGAAATTTCGTTAATTATTATTTATATCATGGAGGTAATACAGCAAGAAATACTTGGGAATTGAAGTAAAACTAGGTGGACGAAAACCCGGCAGCTTGCCATTTTGATGAATTTATTTATTTTTTACTTGCAATATCTTTACAGACTAAATCCAATGAGTGAACTTCTGAGTAACTACTTTTATAAAATGCTTTAATTGTAAGTTTACTCAGAGTACAATAAAATATATCATCCTCATCAGTTATGAGGTTGAATGTGAACAACGGCCACCATATTTAAGATCTCTATTGTACAAGGACTTATGGTTAGTTAACATGTCCCAATTATTATGACTATGACACTATAGTAGCGAGCATCAAGATCAATTTAAACTATGTTAACATTGCGGCATTTAATTTTAAACATTTCACTTTTTGACACATGTGCTTTTCGCTCGTAACAAAGCAATTAGTCATATTTGATGTGTGGTGCTTTGTGTTGCGAGTATTGAAGCATGGAAGCCGTTATGATATATAACCATGTGTGCCATGACCACCACACAGTATTGTTGGTCTGCTAGCTACAATGACAATGTGCCTCATCATTTATTATGTGTTGGTGTTTTGCCTAGTCATGGAATGCTATGTGAGTAGCCATAGATTAAAATATTTAAGTAGTTACTATACTTTTCTCGTTAATATCTAGTATCAGTGAACAATCATCTCAAATTGAATATGTCGTTAAAATGTCCTGATTGGATAAATACTTTGAGTTCCGAAAATAGATTCCAATTCTATGTAAACTCATACTTGTGAGCTTTAGTTAATAGTCAAAGCTGCTAACTACCAAACTCATTAACTAAACAAAAATTAATTATTAATAGGCTTTAAATTGTCGTTCCGACGGTGGTCCGAAGGAATCTGAGTTGAAGAACATTTACAAAAAGTGCTTGAAGATGCAACAAGAGGGCAAGAATTCAACCAAAGGGAATTCCGATCAAGACTGGAAGGAATCTCGAAGTCAACTTCACAGTAATAACTGGGAGAGAGGTCGAATGGGTAATAAGGAAAATAGGAATAATAGGGATGACAGAATGAGTAATAGGGGTAAAATGAATAACAGAGACGACATGATGGGTAACAATGGAGATCGAATGGGTGGCAGCAATGACAGGATGGGGAATAAAAGTGATAAAATGGGTGGTAACAGTGAAAGGTCGGGTAGACCTAGTGATAGAATGGGTAGTAGTAGCGATAGAATAGGTTATAGTGACAGAATGGGGGGTCGAAAGGATAGGTATGATAATGCTGAAAGTAGTCATGACGATAGATATGAACAGAACGATTATTTTAATAGAAGAGAAGATTTTCCTCAAAGTGGAGAATACGGAACTGTAAGTTTTTTATGTCGTACTTAGCACTGTTCATTTAATATTTAGGTCAAGCACTTCCCGTGTCATACGTCTATTATATTTTTTATAAATCTAATAACTTTTCCTGGTCAGAACAAGACTGTCATTCCTGTCTTTATCGTACATCAATATAGTCTATCTTCAATATAGTAATGTATGTCTATATATATATGTCAATGTATCGATGTATACATATCTAGAGTACTGAACATACAGTAATAAAGTAAATATTACATATTTCAACCAGGGAATGTCCCAATATAGCAACTATCATTCCACTACATCACCGAGAAGGCATAAACGCGAGAAACGGCCAGAAAATTCTGGACAAAGAAGCCAATATAATCCAAATTCTCATAAAATTAAGCTTTACGAAGATAATTTTAGAAGTGATGAGAAAAATTCAACTGAGAATAATTCTAGTAAGGAAATGGACAATAAAGCTTGTGCGCTACATTGTTTTATGGAAAATTTGGATATGGTGAGTGCACATATCTTTACACTTTTTAAGAGAGTTAAGTTCATTTGAATAAGATGAGAAGGAAAAAACGGAACGTCATTTTATTTTTTAGGAAATATGTGCTGTATTTTTCTCTAAATTCATTTTATATTTTGTAAACATTACTTTCTCACAGGTCAGAAGGTAGATTATCCATAAGGCATCGATCCAAATCCAAATTTCAACATGTGCTTTTAATATTTTCCGTTTTTTTACTTTGAAATAAAAAATAATAATATAAACAAATAGGAACATAAGCTATAACAGTTAGTTAATAGTTTAGAAAAATGATAAAGTGAAGGTGTAGAATGATAAGATGAGAAAGCAATAGCTTTCTAACTTATCATCACCATATTATTGTGATGAATAATTATTGCAATGAAAAGTGTGATCTATATATATATAGTGATCTACCCATTTGTTTATCTGTTTCATAATCTTGTCATGTACTGAGCTAAAAGACACACATAATAGACCTAAAATATTTTTAATGGCAGAGCAAATTATGGCTGATCACATATTTTTTCGTCTCAACTTTATTTTCTTCTATCAGCTCATAAAGATCGTTGATAGTATAAACTTTACAGACAGGAGAGGACGGCATGCCAGACAGATATCTAGTGACTCACGCTATCACTAAAGATGTGAAGAATGAAGATCTAAAGGATTTCTTGCAGGAGTCTATTGAGGAATGCTTCCAAATTCTGGATAATGGTGTGTAGTTTTAAACAGCCCTATAAACTGTAGTATGAACAAAGTGCTTTATTTTAACAATATTCTCTCTATTGTGTATAATTCTCGATATACACGTCTTTTTTAAAAGTGTGTTTTGCTGGCGTGCCTAAGATAGGATAGTTAATATCACGCTTAAATCAATAGGAACCAAGCATGATCGAAAAGAGACGCAGGCAAAGTTGCGTGCGTCAGCTAGTATTTTAAATAAATACGTATTATACTCGGCAAAAAAAATCTTAATTTCAGAAAACTCTGATGACAAATGCGAGTTCTCCAAGAATCTGATGTTGTGTCTCTCTGAAAAGGGCAGAGCTAACTGCGATGATTGGAAAGACGACTTGAAGTTTTAGAGCTATGAACTTTTTTTTGTTTTGTATAATAATTACTTTACACTACACATAAATAAAACTTAAATATAAATTATGTACATGGAGTATTTGATTCTCGATTATGACCCCACCAGAGACAATTTACACTATTGAATAAAAAAGAGTTAGGTATATACAACACATACACATACATAAATAAAAATTTATCACCGAATATAAATATGTACGCGCATAACTTCCTATTGACTGCACCAAACTGGATAATTATTTTGTGTGTGACAAGGACCTGGTTTGTTTAGAAAAAAAGGAAAAGAGAATATCCAATTGTTACGTGTTCCAAGTCCTTGAATGTACTCTTCCCGTAGAAAGATGAGGAGGCCATTAACTCTAAAACAAGTTTTTCGGAAATTGTCTACATTTGCAATGAGCATGGTGACCACCACTCTTGGATTTTGCCTGGACAGAGTATAGTCACTATGGCAGGCACATACATAAAAGAACTTAGGAAATATCCACGAAAAAATAACATGGTATGAAGTTTGTTGGCTCACCTAACATAAATTAAAAAATCAATAAATGGCTCACCTCTAATCGTGCATCATTCTTTGCTGTAGCTTTTTCTATCTCTTTCTCTTTATTGTAGTTTTTGAAGTTTCTATTCTGTATGTAGGTGATTAGTTTTAGTTTGAATTCAGCTCTCTCTTGATCATCTGTCAGATTCATTTCTTCTTTGTCCCATATTTCGAATAGATTGTTTTTCTGTTGATCGAATTCCATTTGAAGCTTATCTAAGCGCTGGTATCCGATGTCTAAGAAAGGTGTTATTATTAATAATGTATCTCTTTATTGTTTATCATACTAATTATAAGGTTACCTAGCCAAAGATCTCCGAAAGATATGCTTTGGCCGTCTTCGAACGAGTATAATTATTTTTATTCTCATGCCTTTCAATTGATAAATATAACTTATTTCATTTTCGAATGAAACTTATTCAAATTATCCAGAAAGTTAACTACTGTGTTTGAACATGTAGGTACCCTTTTCAGTTTGAAAAGTAATTAAGTACTATTTAGATTACATAACAAATAAACAGACAATGTAACATGAAATTAATATACTATAGAAAGTTTAAGCTCTTGACACGTGTGCTTACTTAGAAAATAGCTGACATTCTCGGTGTGTGCCTGAAAAGCGCGTCGGTGTTGATCGTCTGCATCATTTGTGGCCCGTACCAGTGACGCGATCAGACGATCCTTGCGTTCCACGAGGAAGTTGAAACTGGTTAACATATTCTGCGAGAAGAAAATAAAAATTGTTCTTTTTTATGCATGAACCTGCCAAAGAAGAATCCAAAAGTGTTGGTCACCATATCATTGCGAATGCAGACAATGCAGCATGGTGACCCACACTATGGCGACATATTGAGATTTTTTCTGCACCATTGGGACTGGTGTCGCACTCACCAACGAAATAAAACAGCACTAATGCTGACATTTTAGATTGGTCTTCAGTGAGATATTTTCTCGAACTAGATTAACTAGCAGGCATAACTGAAATCAAATTATATTTTTACCCTACTACGGTAAAGCCAAAAGGAAGGGTAATCGTTTTGACAGTCGTGTAAGTTTGTATATTCCACCATAGTATCGTTTAGGCACAACATACCTACATAGACTGAACCGATTTTAATGAATGACATGTCAATAGATTCGTAATCGTGTTCCGGTTGATACAGGCGCAGACACTTTTGATAAAATTCATTTCATGGTCGATAAAATATAACTTAAACCCAATTAAACCCGATGGTTTTATTGGGTTTAAGTTATTAAAATTTTTCTTGATCTTATTTATGGTTAATTTTAACAAGAACTTGTCTTTCAACATTCCTGATGGAAAGTGTGGATGTGGTGAATTGGATCGTAATATTGTTGTAATATTTCTACGATTTAATTATTTATAAGTGTAGTAAGATACTCGGCCACCGTATGGGCTTAACCCTCTCCCGAGAGGAGACCCGAGCTCAGCAGTGGAACGTTATGAGTTGTGAACGTTATGATGTAGAAGAATTACATTTATAACTAGCTGAACCCCGCGGTGTTACCCGCGGTTATTGTTGTACCGCGAGTAACGCCGCGGGACAAAGTTAGTCTAAAAAAAGTAGCCTAAGTTACTCCCCGGATCATCAGCTACCTACCAATGAAAGTCCCGTCAAAATCCGTCCAGCCGTTCCAGAGATTACCCGGAACAAACAGACAGACAGACAGACAGACAAAAATTTTTTTAGCTACATTTTTCGTATATGTTCCGTGTCTAAATACATATGCATTTAGTGAAAAGCGGTTATTTTAATATTACAAACAGACACTCCAATTTTATTTATTTTGTATAGACAATACCATGGTTGTAGGG
Organism: Spilosoma lubricipeda; assembly: GCA_905220595.1. Taxonomy (NCBI): domain Eukaryota; kingdom Metazoa; phylum Arthropoda; class Insecta; order Lepidoptera; family Erebidae; genus Spilosoma; species Spilosoma lubricipeda. The sequence goes on along the minus strand of HG992286.1, from coordinate 5,557,648 downwards.
AAAGATGCAAATTACCTCATTTAAAGATATCTGTGCTATGAACTAAACTGTACCTGAATATCCAAAGCCATTTGTTTGCATTTTATTTTTCGTAATATGAACCGCCATTCTTGATTAATCTTCGATGTGTTCAGACGACTGTAGGCTTCTTCTTTGTCGAGTTTGTTCTAAAATTAAAAGTTTACTAGTTAATCATTCTTCTATAAAATAAAATAAACTATATAAAGTTTTTACATATATCTAGCTGGTTGGTACCTATCTATCACCTGTAATGAATTTACTGCGAACAGATTTTTCAAGCTTTAATTTCTACTTAAGTTAAAACCATACAAAACTTAATTCAAATCATTGGTAAATACAGAAAATATAAATATTCTTATAATATAAAGGAGGGTTATGTTTTTCGAGTTTAGGTATGTATGTAGGTATGTGTGTATATTTCTTTGGCACACCTAGAGAGACTAAACGGCTTGTCGTATTATTATGTGAGTGGTGTCAATAGATTCCTCTTGTTTGCGTGAGAGTGACACTTGGTACAACAAAATAAAAAAAAAACAATAAAAATTACCAAATATATTTTGTTTTATTTTTTTCTACATTTTGCATGGCAGACATTGATCCAGTCGGGTTTTTTTGTTACTTGTATCGACAGCATTTTAAGATTGAGATAGGTAATGTTTATTAATTGAAAATTTTTAAAGATTTCATTTTATGTGCTAACATCTTTAGTTTTGTTAAGTTTGAGTGTGATAAATTGTATGTTCTTTGAACACACTATAGAATACGAGTAGGTAGTATATAGTGACCAAAACTAGTGATAAGATTTTTGTACAACCTTTATTGTACGTAAATAGTTTGACTTTAAACAAACCAAATAAGTTGACATCGTACAAACGTAAATGTAAAAAACTAAATGTATGGGCATGACGTCATCTCAATACTTAGTCACATGTTTAAAACAAAATATTAGCCAATAATAATAGTTAGGCGTTAACGATTGTAGTTAGACACACGACGCGAACACATGCGTCATGTGGCTAGTAGGGCGGCATACATTTAGAATAATATACCTACGTTATTGATCTATTAAATCGTATTCTATACTTATATATAAAGCTAAATAGTTTGTTTGTTTGTACGCGCTAATCTCAGAAACTACTGGTCCGATTTGAAAAAATATATTTCAGTGTTAGATAGCCCCTTTATCGAGGAAGGCTATAGGTTATATTTCATCACGCTACGGCCAATAGGAGACGCAAACCAGGTGGCGTAGGTCAGCGAGTAATCAAATAACTAAATAAGTAATAAAAATAAATAAATATTTCGGACATCTAACACACAACGCCATCTAGTCCCAAGCTAAGCAGAGCTTGTGTTATGGGTACAAGACAACTGATATAAATACATATTTTACTTTCTTTTTTGTAAATACATACATAGGTATTATACATAGAAAACACTCAAACTCCGAAACAAATATTGGTAGATCATACAAACATTTAGTCCGATCCGGGAATCGAACCCGAGACCTCATGATCAGCAGTCGCACACGCCAACCGCGAGACCAACGAGGCAGTCAACTAAAACCCCCGGTACCTTAATAAACTTGGATATAAGTTCTTGCTTCCTTCTTCGCGCCTCCTCTTCAATATCGGCGCGATGTTGTAAATACCGTGCTCGTTCCTCGTCCGTCATACGCGCTAACTTATTTACTTTACCCTTCTTCGTCATTTTGGTGGATTTATTATCTGTAACTATAAAGTGAGAATTAATTTCCGTGCGGATGGATTAAGAATACATAGTGTCACTACTAACATTCATCCCATGAGTGGCGTAAGAGGCGACTAAAGACCAAACAATGCACCAATGAAGCTGCAAAGAGAAGTAAAACTTGAAAGTCAAGCCAGTGTTTCATGGGAAGTCAAAACGCCTATGTCTAGCAGAGAGCTAATAAAGGCTACTGATGATGACGTAAACTGAGATAGTATTAAGACATCTTTACACTTGAAACGGTGACTAAGCTCTTATTACTGTTGATTTGATAATGTTGATGGGCGCCGGTAATAAAATAATATTAGATGATCCGTCCGTTCGTTTGCCTGCTATTTCATCTATACAAATTAATAAAATTAGAATATCAAGTAAAGTAAAGTCAAATAATATAAAGTAATATTAAAATAACAGATTTTTACTAAATGCATATATATGCATACATATTACATATAACAAAAATGTATTTTTTTTAAAAATTGTCCTTCTGTCTGTTTGTTCCGGGTAATTTCTGGAACGGCTGGACCGATTTTGACGGGACTTTTACTAATAGGTAGCTAATAATATGTGGAGTAACTTAGTATCTTTTTTCAGACTAGCTTCGCCCCGCGACGTTACTCGCAGTACGACAATAACCGCGGGAAACACCGTGGGTTTCAGCTAGTTCAATATAATAATAGTAAATGTTTCAGACATCGGACACACAACGCCATCTAGCTTCAAACAAAAATGATTTTGTATTATGAAGGCTAGATTGATTGATAGAGTACTTATACACATACAACAATTCTTCCGAAATAAATATTTGCAGATTATACAAACATTTGGTCCGGGAATTGAACCCGATACCTCAGAACAACAGTCGCATACGCTACCTCTTTGAGAGAAACAAATATGTAATATCAATTAATTATTACTGTTATAAACTTACCACAATGGGAAGTAAAATGCGACCTTTTCCGTTGTACCCTGTTCTAAATATAAACACCTCCACCGAAGTGTTCATTAGATAGTGACAATTTTATTGAACAAACGTATGGATAGTTTCACAGCAACGGAACAAAATATTGATTAATTTATTATCTAGATGGTTGCAGGGGTGCGTGTCACAATGTTTTATTACTTTACAACGTTATAAGTTACAATCCAGTGAAAAGTCCGAATCCTTAAAAACGTGGGAATATCCGTGGTTACAAACATTCATTCTAACTGCCTCGTTGGTCTAGCGGTTGACGTATGCGACTGCTGATCAAGAGGTCTCGGGTTCGAAACCCGGGTCGGGCCAAAAGTGTTATTGAGTTTTTCTAATAATATTAATACTTAATAACAGCTCGGAGTTTGGAAATTGGGGTCTGAACCCCCATGTCTCGCAGAGCACGTAAAGCTGTCGGTCCTGCGCCTGATCTCTCCCCGATCGTGTCGTTTAACCGTCCCATCGGAATATGAGAGTGAGGGAACAGAGAGTGCACCTGTGTTTGCGCACACGCTTGTGCACTATTATATCTCCTGCGTTGTTGGTTGGTCTCTGTTGAGACTGGCCGCCGTAGCCGTAATCGGCTAGGAGAACATCACATATACCAAAAATGTAGTAAAATTTTTTTTGTCTGTCTGTCTGTTTGTTCCAGATAATCTCTGGAACGGCTGGACCGATTTTGACCGGACTTTCACTGCAGGCAGGTAGCTGATGATCCAGGGAGCAACTTAGGCTACTTTTTCTAGACAGTAAATGTATGATGGTATGTACCACCGTAACGCCTAAACTACTGAACCGATTTTTAAGAATGAGGTATCAATAGATTTGTAATAGTAGCCTAGGTGACATAGGCTCTTTGCGTTGCGCTATCTATACATCTATACAAATAAATAAAATCGGAGTGTCTGTTTGTAATATTAAAATAACCGCATTTTACTAAATGCATAAGTATGTATATACGGTACATAGGCAAAAGATATATAGTTACACTTTTGCCTTTTCTGCAAACTAAAAAAACGCTTCGACGTGGAGCATTTTTTTTGTCTATCCCGTAATGTAGGGATAACGTTAAATAGGTATTTTAAAAATATTGACAGAGATATCTTGAAAGTATTGTACATAAAATAAAAACCAAATAAATCAGTTATTGAGAAAAAATTGTTCTACCTTTAATGTGCGTGGCTGAACATAAATCGCTTGCGATTGCAATTTTTCGGAAAACCGAGTATAACATTCGTCATTAAGTTTTTTTTTTTTATTTTTTTTTTATTTATTGAAATTAAAAAGGTACATAGTTCAATCCATATGAAGATGCCACATAAACTCATTCGAGTTTTTCCGTGCATCAGCGTCATCACCAAAGCATATCCAAATCCATCCACATACCACACACAACCATTGCCAATCTCATACACAGCCACGGCTACAAAATGATCCAGCCTTCTCAAATACTTCATCATATCACACGCTTGGCCTTAACAGAAAGATACAAAACACTTTACACAACAATAAAGAACTAAACAATTAAATATAAATTAGAGAGGGTAGTCATTGACATTTATATGTATCTACTACCCTACCAAGTCGCGCTCATCTCCGACACCGATCATAGCCGATCGGCGCTCGATGATTCGATCACAATACATATTCTTAAGCAGAGATATTTATCACGTTATTATACAGAGTGATACATTACTATACAGTAAAATAACAATGAGTGCAATTTTTTTTTTTTTCACCTTACGTATAGGTAAGTAATACCTCTTTGTAACTATAAACTTCTTTCAACATTCCAAGCAGTTTATTTGATTCATTCGACCTCTTTTAGTTTGCTGTTGACCATCTTAATCAAAGAGTAAAACACCTAGGTTCTAGTTAAACCAGAGATTGTCATCAAGAACTAAATAATAAACAGAATAAATTATATTTATTTACGATTTTACATTTAAATATTACACAAAACTCATTTCAATGGATAATTTATCATTCGGGACATTGGAATCTCCTTCGCTTTATTCCTCGAGCACCAAAACTGAGAGCAGTACTAAATCCGGTGCCAGCGAATCTAAACATAAAGAGATAGATCTCACTAAGGACAATGGTAAGTTAAAAAAATAGCTTTGAAATTCATACTAGTTCACATTTAGGAAAAGAGGCTTACTAAAGCCATCGCGTTCTTTTAGAATATTAAGGTCTTCTTAAAAAAATAATCAATTTTTGGTTGGTTACTCTGCAGTTATACTCAGGTTATGATTACCGCTATCTATCAGATCTGTTAGTCACCCTAATAATACACATAAAAATTTATTATTTATTGCATTTCACAGATATCAAATCTAGTTTTTATTTTGCGACGAGCAAAATTCTAATTGTAATGAAAATATAACAGTTACGTAAGAAACTCAGAACGTCTGAATCATAAGTCTGGTTATCATAGCACAGGCTTTGCCTAGCTTAGTTAAATAAATACATCACTATCATAAGTCCATAGCAGTTCACTGCCGGACTTAGACCTCTCCCAAGACACACTGCACAACTGATCAGACAGCCAGCAGATCTGCTGCTTTTTTTATCCAGTCGGCGACCTCTTACACAAGTCGTCCCGCTATAAAACCAAAAAATATAGTAATATGTAAAACATACAACACATACAACAAACCATACATATAACATAGTAATTTGGTCTAACATGATTGAGTAATTATTATTTTCTTCCAGTGGCTTCTCCTATTGATCTGGAATGCAATATACAAAGAGAACGCATTACTAAGATTCTAGACGAGGCCATCTATAAGTGCATGCTAGCCGTTTGTCTCCCAGATCTAGTAGCAGATTATAAAATTCTGAACAATTTACTGTCTTCCACTGACATGGACGATCTGATATTCATCTACGATCAGTACGACAATCCAATGTTCTCTGCTAGTGTACTGAATATGGCTGCTGTTGAGGATTTGAAAGGCGTAAGTTATTTAAAATCACTATTTACTTAGAATAAACTAAATCCTAGATCAAATATACATGATTTAATTATATATCTGCTTAATTATTGAAGAAAAAAAGTGTAGTAGGGTTAGCAAAGTTTATGAAACAACACTTTTCAGGGTTTTTTGCACTCAGCAATCAGCAACCGATATTCAGCTGCAACTGCTTTACAGTCTTTTGGAAAAGTGCATATTTCTGTCAGCTTAATCAGATGCTTTGTCAGAGTTCTGTTCTGACAAGACTATTTCGACCTTTTAAAAACAAGCTGCTGATATGCTAACAACTTCTGTTTCTGTGATTTCCAGGGTGATCTGAGTCTAAAAAATCGTTTGAATCCTGAACTTGCCCACTTGATGTATATCATGAATAAATACCAAGAGCTTCGGCCTACGGTTTACGAATTAATCGAACAGGTAACAGCTTGTGGTAGATGTCTTTTGATTAAATAAAGAAGTATTCAAGGTATAGAATGAGATAATATAAAATTTGTGTATAAAGTTTACAAAATACATTTATTTTGCATTTCAGAAGCGAATGCCTTCAAGACAGGTAAAAACCGCTTACAAAGCTTTGTTATTATTTCGTTACTAGATTTAGGTAGTTTGAATGCACTTCAATTTATGTTTTCGAGCATTTATTACCCCTTAAGCATCCGTCTCCTCCTTATAGCTGGCTTCGATGTGCTTAAAGGGCGACTATGCATTTTCGTATGTGTCAGTATCATTTTATGAAAATTATGCGACCGGAGGAGTATGAAATTTGGTACAGGTAAAGTTTATATGAAGGAGGAATGCAGAAATTTTTAAAAAATATAAAATATTAAATGAACTGTGATCGAATTTCAACCACTATTATATATTTAAAACATTAATCTTCTTTAACACAAGTCGAAGTCAGGAGCTGCTGCTATGGAATTCTTGAACGAGATGGAACAGTTTCGTGAGCTTATGATCAGGCAAATGGAGATGACAGCGGCTGATGAGCTGTTGGCTAAAATCAATACGAAGAAACTTGAAACCGCTAATGAAAATCTTGTTACAAGCATACAAGGTATGAAATTGGCAGGTTAAACTATAAAATTTCGGCCGAGATAGATTTAATCTATTAAATATATCTACTCGCGGGTAAATACAGTTGTGTTGTGTCTTTATTTTGTCAAAAAAAGTAGTCCAAAATATTATCCTAATATATAATGATAATAATGATGTTTTCTTTTAATTCAGAGTAGTAAAATTTGTATGAGATTGATTAACTTGAAATTCTGTAAACACAGTCTCAGTGCTTAAAAAAGGTTTCTATTAAATTGTGTGAAAAGATTTCCCACAAATGATGGCGAATTGAATTATGAAATCTTAGTGAGCGTAAAAATTAGGTGATAGATGAAGTTTAATCAAGTAACTTATTATATCCTGATGTAATTTTCTTTGTCTAATTACTAGAATATTCAAAACAATTAGTAGAGGAGAATGAGAGGTTTGACAAAACGATGGCGCTAAAGGCACAGATTATAACGAAGCTGGAACATGAACTCTCTATGCTCAGTTACGATGCTTCGATTACGCTCAAGAAGAAAGTGTAAGACCTGTCATTTAAGGATCACAGATCTTTTAAAATTCGGACTTAAAAAATACATGAAAATCTTGTTGCTCTTGGTGAAAGGGTTTTCAGCTGCCGTAACTCCGTTACTTTTTTAGCTTGGATACAGAACGTCAGATGGTCTTAGCAACTCGGGCCCATTTAGTCAAAAACGAAATGTTGAAGGAAGAAGAAGTTGAAAGTAAACATAGTTATGAACTTTTGCTTCATCAGCATCTCCTTGAAGAGAAACATCAGAGAGCTCGCAAGTGATTACATCAATTGAATACAAATTATTATTTAGTTAACGGTAGACTCTACTTAGATATTTATAGACTAGAGAGACTAATTGCAAGAAGAGACTAGAGAGCTTTATTTCACTTATTTTTTATCTATGAGCCCACCAAAGTAACCACCAAAATACTCTGCCTGATGGAAAGCGTGAGCAGAATCCAAGAGTAGTACAGCCCCGGTCGATCCGGCCCGTTCGTACTGAAATAAGCGTGAATCTACTTTCTCTTAATCTCGTCTTGATCGTCATGGTAGCTGCGTTAGGCGTTTTGTTTGGTGAAGATTTTTGTGCGAACCAATTGCAACGTCCAATGTAATCAACGGGACAATCCCTTTTCCTTTTCCTTTTAGAAAAATATCTTAGTAAATTTATAACAATTTTTGACTGTTGTTAAGATGATGCTAATATATCACAGTATATTAAGTAGTAATTGTTGTGTCTTTTGTGATTGTAAGGCTCAAAGTGGAAACGCAACTGCTCTCGTGGATTCAGAAGTATGACTTAGAGATGACAGAGAAACAGCTTGAGTTAGACGATTTAACTGAGAAGTTTGAAAACGAAGTTGAGGAGTGCAATAAGTTACAGGTTATAATCACTTTTATGGATTTGGAATTCGGAGAGTTAGGCGTAGTATAGTAGACCCAAACTTCTTCTTTAAGATGACTCATATTCACTCATATACACAAGGCAGTAGATTCTTGAAAGCTGTTTATGATGTTTATGAATGTCTACTCTGGCCGGACAAAAGAGTTAATTTTAAATTCAGACTCGCATAATCTTTATAAATGTATGAGGGGAGTTGAGTACTATGGGCAGTGGTCTGACAGTCTCAGACAGTAACAGACTGGTCCGGAGAGATGAGGCCGTCTGTCAGCTTATTAGAAGCAGGCCTGGGTGGCGGCGCGAACGCTGCGGAGTGTGCCACCCTTTTGGGGACAGTAATGGGAGCATGGAGGTTCTCACACAGGAGGGGGCTAGCTACAAACTGCAGGTAGCCCGAGGTCCGTCGGGGTTCCAGGGTTTTCCTTTCTAGGGTGCACCTGGTTCTCCAGTTTCTAGTAGGTACCTGAGACGACGTGCGGTTTTAGTCGGTTCGAGTTCAACATGCCACCAGGAGGTGGTATCCCGTGGGACATTTTTTTCATTCCGCACATAAAAGACGGGAGTTGAGTATTTACGCTTCACTTTTAGTGTTTGTTTGTTTCTATAAAAGTAAGAATCATAAAACTTGAAAGTATTTATGAAACTGTTAATTTTATATATTATTTATACTTACGGCGAACTTTGTACAGCCATTTTTACTTAACTGTCTCAGTTTCTCACAGGTAGTGTACAGTCGCGGACAGAAAAAAAGACCTTTCTCGTTATCTTTTAATTTTTCTTGTACACAAACCTTGTCCTAACAATAACGAACACATTTTATGTTACGTTTTAAAAGAATTATTTAATTTGGTGCAGCCGATCGGAAATTATGTGCGTACATATATTTCGGCGATTCATTTTTATATAATATAGATTTAATTTATTTATTAAATATACTTCGTAATCCACACAATTAAATCAAATTTAAGAGGCTGCTTAAAATTTCAATTAACAGCTTTTCTCTAAACGCATATGATAGTAAGGTTTAAGTAAGGTTTACCAGATTTTCTAAAGAAAACAAACTTTGAAATCTGATGTTATAAGGAATAACGTATCCTACTTTTATTTTAAACTAGCTGAACCCCGCGGTGTTACCCGCGGCTATTGTTGTACCGCGAGTAACGCTGCGGGACAAAGTTAGTCTAAAAAAAGTAGCCTAAGTTACTCCCGGGATCATCAGCTACCTGCCAGTGAAAGTCCCGTCAAAATCCGTCCAGCCGTTCCAGAGATTACCCGAAACAAACAGACAGACAGACAGACAGACAAAAAATTTTTTAACTACATTTTTGGTATATGTACCGTGTATACATACATATGCATTTAGTAAAAAGCGGTTATTTTAATATTACAAACAGACACTCCAATTTTATTTATTTGTGTAGATATCTTACCCCAATTTTATCTTACTTCTATTCTTCTATTTATCTTCTTCTAATCATTTGATGTTTTAACATCTCATCGTTCTCACAAATTCTTTAAACTAACAGAACAAACTAGATGAACAAGATCTAAAGTACATACCACTGATGAAGGAACGCGAGGACGAATATCACGAAGAGATGACAGCGAAGCTCAATGTATTCATCTTAGAACATGCCGCGAGGGTCATACAGTTCGCATGGAGGGAGGTACTAGCCAACAGAGCAGAAAAGAAGAAGGTACGCTTTAGTTTTAGTAGGCTTTACTTTATTTTAGAGAGAAAAACGGTCTTTAAGAAACGGGATTGCAGTTTTGAATTTCCCTTAAATATACAATAATGGTTCGGAGTAGTAAGTATATTATGAGCACTTATAAAAAAATCTGAAAAAAATAGAAGTTGTACAAATAATATAAAAAATCCTATTTTTAAATAAGCAGAACGGTATTCAATTAAAAATAATATTCCCATAAGGGATAATGATGAAACCTTATGTATTTTATTTAATTTTTACCATGTTGTAGTTGAAGAAAATCCAAAAGAAAATGATAGCCGCAGCAGAAGCGGCAGCAGCGAAGCAAGAAGCCCTGGAAAAGGCCGCCGAAAAAGAGGCTAAAGCTGCTGCGAAGGCAGCTGCTAAAGCTGCAAAGTCGACCAAAACAAGCGGTGAGGAGAAATAGAAAGCAGGCATCTATTTCTTCCAAATAAACATAATTATACCTCGTATAATATAAGTACGTATATTGTGTAACATTCGTACCTTAATGAAATGAATCGTTGCTATTTTATTTACTCTAATTTTATATGTATATTTAGATATTTTCTAAACAATATATTTTAGTAAATTTATACATCTGTTACGTTTAATTATATTACTTATAGATTGAAATAAATAACTTTTATTACAATAAATATCGTGCATTTTTATTGCTCTTCTAACAACTTTCAACTACAGTAGTAAGAAGGGTAATCTCTCTTAGTAGACTCTAACAAGGGACAAGGTCTTCTTTGATGAAATGGCAACCAGCCGGATCTCTCGGATCAGCTATTTCTGCCAATGTCAAGTCTTCAAGTCATTATGTCTTCGTCGTGATGAAATTAATGATATCCTACTATCCTACTAATATTATAAATGCGAAAGTACTGAACGGATTTGGATGAAACTTTACAGTAATATAGCTTATACATCAGAATAACACATAGGCTACTATTTGCCGCGATAACCGACATATACGCGGGTGGAGCCGCGGGCAACAACTAGTAAAATATAAAAAAATGTAGATGAGATGTAATGGGGACCGTCTTCTGAAAAAACAAAAAACGATCTCCGAGGACAAGGTCCCTAACGTCATAAACGCTGACTTGGCATGGTTTGTTATATTGGTCTTACTTTCTTTTCTATTATACATAACAAGAATATCTCTGACAAATTTATTTAACACTATTCTGCGGCTGTAAATATAATCCCCCAATTATAGTGACGTAATTTCATCATGTCGTCATGCTGAAATTACATACATACAAAACGTTAGTAATACTAGCCGACCGGATTTTATTCCTTTGGCTTTTACTTTACCTCCTTAGTCTATTTCACAACGTATCCTTAACAACAGTACAAGCGTTTGAGAATTTGTGAGACTTGGTATAATCACCATAGTAACCGTTATCCAAGCAACTTTTTGTAACTACCACTGATTCCTAATTTAGTTTATTCGCGTCCAATCTATCAATAAAGCTGATCATTATTAGTATAAGTGAAATATAGTGCCGTAATCATACATTACAAAAAGGAAAATGGACAAGGGATCGAGTGAGACCGATTCCCCTTCAGCCTCTCCTTCTTTCTCTTCAAGCACCAAAACTGGTAGCAGTAACAAGTCTAATGCTAGCGCAGATAAGAGCAAAGAAATGGATCTTACCAAGGATAATTGTGAGTGTATTTGTTACCTATATTTTTGCATCATAACAAGGTGAGACTTTATATGAACGTATAAACGTTTGTTCACTCAAAACTGACTGAACAGATTAGGGTGAGATTTAATATACCAACATAGCACGCAGACTGTTTTTTGTTATGAAAAATGTTGTGTTTCTTTGGACTGAAGAAAGTACTACAAAATCGTAGATATGTATTGAGATATGTATGTATTAGCTGAACTCCGCGATGTTACCCACGGTTATCGTCGTATCGCGAGTAACATCGACAAAGGTAGTCTAAAAAGCCTAAGTAAGTAAGTAGCCTAAGTTACTCCCTGGATCATCAGCTACCTGCCAGAGAAAGTCCCGTCAAAATCAGTCCAGCCGCTCCAGAGATTACCCGTAACAAACAGACAGACAATTTTTTTTAACTACATTTTTGGTATATATGTACCGAGTATACATACATATGCACTTAGTAAAAAGCGGTTATTTTAATATTATAATAATATATAAATATAAATAAATAATAATAATAATATTTGCGTCTCCTATTACCCGTAGCGTGATAATTTTCCCCCGTTTTTGTAACATTCTTCATTGGTGCTCCGCTCCAGTAGGTCTTAGCGTGATGATATATACCCTATAGCCTTCCTCGATAAATGGGCTATCTAACACTGAAAGAATTTTTCAAATCGGACCAGTAGTTCCTGAGATTAGCGCGTTCAAACAAACAAATAAACAAACTCTTCAGCTTTATATATTAGTATAGATTAGTATAGCTTTCAGTAGGTACTCTGATTACCATAGAACAGACGTTACCTAGCTTATCAGACAACTTTATGTAAGGTATGAAAGGTTATTATTGTTTTAATTTGCCTAGGATACGGTAAAATAATAATACATTTTATCAATTAATATTTTCTTACAGCCGCATCTCCTATCGACCTTGAATGTCATATACAGATGGAACGCATCACTAAGATACTTGACGAGGCCATCTATAAGTGCAAGTTGGCCATTTGTCTCCCAGACCTGGTAGCAGAGTATAAAACTCTGAGCAGTGTGCTCTCGACCACGCACATGGATGATTTGATCTTCATTTTTGATCAATACGATAACCCATTATTTTCTGCTAGTGTACTAAACATGGCTGCCATTGAAGATTTGAAAGCTGTAAGTCATTTAAGATTCATATTTAAATAAAGTAGTGGTCGCCCAGTGGTCGAAATTCGATCATAACTTCTGTACTCCTCCTCCATATACCTAGTGCCAAATTTTATATTTAGACGATCGCATAGTTTTCGTAAATTAAAAAAACGTACAAAATAAAACTTTGTACCCCTACAAAGTTTTTCCTTCACGTATTAATAACTTCTCATTATATAAAAATGAAACGCCGAAATGTATGTACGCGCATAACTTCCGATCGGCTGCAGTTAATTAAATAATTCTTTTTTTATGTGTTCGTTATTGCTAGGACAAGGTTTGTGTACAAGATCAATTAAAAGTCCATTTTTTGTCCGCGATTGTACACTGCCTGTAAGAAGCTGAGACAGATACGTAAATATGGCGATACGAAGTTTGCCGGATCAGCTAGTATAAGTACTTATACATATGAAAAATAGTCACAATACTTAGCCTTCACATAAACATAGACTTCTTTTATGGCATTCTGATAGATTACAGGGTTAGATAATAGATATTTAGATACGATTTGAAAGCATTTAGAAGTAACTACAAAATTGTAGGAGACGAATGGTTACGAAATTGTTTGAGTTTAAATTTACAACGCTAAATATGTAAAACGTAGGTGCGTTTCAAACATGAAACTTCAAGTTTTGTATTTGTTGTTAAAATTTTTCAGGGTGATATTAGTTTAAAGAATCGCTTAAACCCTGAACTGAGCCACCTTATGTATATCATGAATAGTTATCCAGAGCTACGTCCTACGGTATGCGAAATGACTGAACAGGTAAGAAAGAACAAATTTTCCATGGGTGCTTTAATTTTAAAAAGTTTTTGATTAAGAGTTCACAGTTTTAAGTTAAAATTCAACATGTTGGAGTTGTGTAAATGAAAAATAGGCTATTTTTAACCGACTACAAAAAAGGAGGAAATTCTCAATTAGACCGTATTTTTTTATGTGTGTGTGTAAAAAAGAATCATCAAAATCGGTTCATAAAGGAACGAAGAACCGATTTTGATGATTCTTTTTTTTAATGGAAAGGAGATATCCCAACGGTGGTACCATGATATGATCTGACGATGACATCCAGTCGAAATATTAACAAAAATGAAACTGACTTCAAGGTTCGCCTCAACCTTGAAGTCGGTTTTATTTTTGTAAAAACTTTATTTGTACTATGATGTTATAGTAACCAACCGTGTGTAAGTTCCATTTTGGTGATGCTTTGTCAATTGTTGCGCCAATTTAAAATGCGAACGAAGTTGCAAAACTCTGAAAATTTTCTGTTTCTAGTTTTCAAGGCGTTCTGTAAATAATAATGAGTACCCAACAATAGATTCTCCAAAATTTATGTTTTGTTTTCTCTATTTCAGAAACGTGTAACTCCAAATCAAGTAAGTTAATATTTTAAGCGACGCACTGACAAATGACACACCTACTATACTTCTCAAAAAAGTTAGTTGGGCTTGCCATATATTTGTTTTAGATTCGAATGTATTTACGGTTTGTTTTAAAACTTGCGAAAAGACATTAATATTAACATTCATTCAGTAAAAAAACTCGAGTGATAGCAAAATTACTGTACCTAATTTTTAAATCGGTCCCTGTATTTAAAATTTATTATTGTGTACAATAACTGAATTTAAATTTTTTTACAAGTCAAAGTCCGTAGCTGCTGGTATTGAGTTTCTGAATACACTGGAACAGTTTCGTGACCTCATGATAAGACAGATGGAGACTACTGCAGCTGATGAGCTCATGGCCAAGATTACTACAAGAAAACTGGAAACTACCAACAAAAGTCTTATTGAGGATATTGAAGGTAAACATATACAGATACTGTCATACGCAACATACAATACTCTAGTTCGGTATTCTTATAAGCCTACTAAAATAGTTATGGTTTTACGGTTAAACAAAAGGAGATTCTCAATAAGTCAATATATTTTCGTGTGTGTGCTATTTGGCGCTATTAAACAAACTGTTTTTTTTTCACAATAAATAGACGTAGTTTTACTCAAAAGTTAATGACATGAAGAATACCTACGGTTTTTTTAAATGACTAGTCGATGATTTTTCGGTTTCTTTGAATGAGTGTATTTATAATGAAACGATGATGAATAATGTAAATGATCAAGTTGTAGTCCAATCGACTTACGATTGGACTACAACTTGATCATTTACTTTATTTGTTTCGTGTGCTTAAAAATTGATTAAAAATACTTTGCCAATGCTATTTTCAGAGAATGGCTTAAATAAAGTAGGTACTCAGGGTCAAGTATTTCGTAACATATTGTTTACAAAAAAACTTACAAATTTATTGATCAAATAACTTTTTTTCTATTTGGTAGAATACTCAGGAATATTAAAAGAGGAGAATGAAAGCTTTGAGCAGACGATGGCAGAGAAGGCTCAAATTATAACCAAGTTGGAACACGAACTGTCTATGCTCAACTACGAGGCTACAGTCAAGCTTAAGAAGAAAATGTAAGACTGTTTAGTTTTGTAATAAGACGGACAAGAAATAAAAATAATACGAAATAGAGGAGATAATTTAAAGAGATAATTTTGGTGGGCGTAGTGGTAGTATATGCAACTGCTGTGATTGAGATCTCGGGTTCGATTCTAAGCTTATTAAGTTGCTATCAACTCTTTTGTGTGATTTATTTCTAGTTTGGACTCAGAACGTCAGATGGTCTTAGCTACTAGGGCTCATCATGTCAAAAATGAAATGTTATTGGAGGAAGAACTCGAATGTCAGCAAAACTATGAACTTTTGTTAAAACAGCACATGAAGGAAGAGAAGAATCAAAGAGCCCGCAGGTACATTTTTTTTTATAAAGTTAGTGCTTATGGACAATGAACGTCCTACTTATACTGCAACTTTTTTCCAATTGCCAGATTTAAAGTGGAAACGCAGCTGGTGTCATGGCTTCAAAAATACGATTTAGAGATGGCAGACAAACAGGTCGAGTTGGATGAATTCACTCAGAAGTATGAGGAAGAAGTCGAAAAGTGTGAGAAGTTACAGGTAATCATTGTTTAAACTACTACTGAATTCTCAATTTTTTTTCCTTTTTAGTGCGTTTTTTGAATAGGTATAGGAACTGATATGATAATATCCTCACACATCTAACACATAGCCGTCTGATTTTAATTTAAGTAAAGCTTGATGACATATATGCATTTATTAAATACATATGTATTATAAACAAATTACACCCAGATATAGAACAAAATGTTCATGTTCAGTACAGAAAGATTAGTGTTGGATGGAAATCGAACCCACGTCCACTGGCTTAGCATTCAGGATCACTAAAGACTAGATCAAGACTAATCATAATAATTTAAATCAACAGAAGAAACTAGATGAACAAGACATCAAGTATTTACCATTAATGAAGGAACGTGATGACGAATACCACGAAGAGATGAAGGCTAAAATGGAAAAGTTCCTTCTGGAACATGCTGCGAGAGTCATACAGTTCGCATGGAGAGAGGTACTCTCCAATCGAGCCGAAAAGAAGAAGGTACGCTCAAATTACCCCATTTAAGTAAATTAGTTCTAAATGTGATAATCTATTTTTTTATCCTAAGGCCCAATAAATTATAACAAAACTACAACCGTTAATTGAGACGTATTGTAAAACATCACAAAATTACTTGAGTGAAATCAAGTAGTTTTGTGTGGAATTATTGATATGTACTATCTACTAGCGTACGTGTACTATATACTTTTGTGAATTTATATCACAAATTCGTTGATATTTTTTTTTTGTCAGATCAAAAGTCGAAGATAAAAAAATATAGGCTAAAATTGATAAACTGTAGAAAGAACCGAAGACATATTTCATGAAACACTTACGGTATTATGTAGGAATTCTCATTGATTGCTTTTCGGGACTAAATGTATTCTATTCTTCTATCTCATAGGAATGATTATAGATATCGTGAATATGATAACAATAATATTTTTCACTTCTTTCTTTTTTACAAGCAGCAAAAAGGAAAGGCCAAGAAAGGAAAGAAAAAAGGGTAACAATTTTATTACACGATAAATATACCAAGAATGTTTTTTATTTTTCCTAAACCTATTCCCTTATTGCAGTTTTCCCTTAAACTTTATCCTAAATTCACATATAATTTTTCAGTTGAAGAAACTTCAGAAGAAAATGATAGCAGCTGCAGAAGCTGCAGCGGCAAAACAGGCAGCTGCAGAGAAGGCCGCAGAAAGAGCGGCTAGAGCTGCAGAAAGGGCAGCTAAAGCGGCAGCGAAAGCTGCTGCTATAGCTGAAAAAGCTGCGAGGAAACAGGGAAAAACCGATGAGGCTAACCAGGAGGGCGAAGGAAATAATTAGTGAATGAATAATATCGAATCGGTACAAAGAGCCAACGAAACATGAATTCGAATACTATTTGAACACGTAAACACTACATATATGGTTTAAAATTTGCTATAGAAAATAAATTAATTAGTAGTTAAAAATAAAATAGGGCAATATTATTCAAGAATTCTTATTTAAAAAAGTTATTATCGGCGTTTTTTCATTGTTATGTTGACTTGTTTAATATTACGAAAGTTTTATAAAATTAAAAAGAACATTCAGATGAATGATAGAATTAATCACCACCATAATGAACATTAATAGCTTAAAGCGAAATGTTATTAAATTGATTAGTGTTCACATTTCTAACTGGTCCCTATCCATGCTAGTTTAATTTTTTTAGCTTTAAAGTATACGGTAGGTAGGCACTTATTTTTTTCTTTTATTTTTAATATTTCACTTAAGAATTGTTTTGAATTGTTGTTTCATTATTATTAAGTAATTATTTTGTTTATTAATTACATAGAGTATTAAACTACTTTTACTTATCCGAAAATTATAAATAATATAAAATAAATAAATTAATTATCCTTATATTTTCTTTTGGTTACTAAATATTTCTTGAATTTAGGATGTGACAACCAGTAGTTTATTCTACAGTTTACAAAAAAAAATCGAAATACACTAATAAGCGTGCAGATATTCAGTAGGTTTTTGTTTCTTTGAAAGTAAGGTTTGCTCACAGCAAACAAAATAATATAGATTAGACATCCTTCTTTTTTGCTTTAGGAGTAAACATAAATTTTAATTAAAACAAAACCGACTTCAATAAAAAAAATACGGGATGCACCAGCTTTCAAATAATAAAATAATCATCAAAGCTCAGAACTTCAACTCGAAAGCTTTGGAGTAACAAACATAAAATAATACAGGCGAACAGAGAACCTTGTCCTTTTTTTAAGTCGGTTAAAAAGACAAATGTCGCCACTAATATCGGATTCATAAAACTATGCAGATCATAGAATATGATCGCTCGCAACTTTAAAATTAACAAAATAACAATCATAGATATCTTAGTATAAAACGTTAAAGTGTGGTCTGCACTTAAAACAACTAGACTCATAAATAACAAACATTTTAACGGCAATTTTCAATCGCACAAAAACTTTCCATGCATCTTATTATTAGTTAATATTGTGATAGTGTTTTTATAATACTCGTATGTGATTTATATAAAATGTATTGTTTAATAAATGTAATTTCATTTTAAGGTTAATTCTTTTTTATAGGTGATTATGAATGTTATGAAACCCCAACAGGCCGTCACTACATCGTCACTACATTTGTGCCTTCGCTAACCTCATTCCCTCTTCATTAAGTGAAATGCATTACTTATCACCGGCTTTCTGGGAGGCTGTGAAAAGAATTGAGTTATAAAGATAAGAAATATTGCGCAGAATCAAAAACTATTACAAAGTAGGAGCCAATTTATTTTTACACATAATTTTCTCAGATACAAATATACATACTATTATAGTAAAACCACCGCGAACTTTAAACATTTATGTATATATCAGGATACTTAAGCAACATTTTGCTTGCAACTTTTCGTACGAGTCCTACATCAAGAAGTCATCTACATAAGTGTAAAAAGAATTTAGATGCCCTATTATTTTATCATGTTCCTGTGTTTAGGATTATTTAAGGCTAAAAGATATAAATATCGTGTGAATTTATTTATTCAATTGTGTTTTGTAAATATATAAATAAAAGAATCGCTTTATCGCTATCTATATCGACACAGGTATTTGATGAAGGCGAAATTATTAATCCATATAAGATTAAGTTGTAAATAATATTTTGTTATTTATTTTGCTATAAAAATCAAGTTTTCTCATCAAATACCTCTGCAAATTTTAGCCATTTACTTAACGTTAGTTATCAGAATCACAGATCTTTAGAATTAGTTCCTGTGATATCTGTTGCCTCTCAACGATGAGTTGGGTTTGATTGTCATGTAGTAGAGAACTCTACAATATAATGCATTTTTTTTGCCATTCATCTATTATATTAATTCTCTCTAGCCAGTGGATTCCTTGTGATGGTAAGTTCTGGACTACAAAAATAGTTCAATGACCTTTTTACTCATTGAAATGAAGTTATAAATTTTAGAATATTTAGACATCGAGCCCACATAAATTTAACCATCATAAAATGAAAACGCCATTAAGCATATTTTTCAGTTTAGCAGTCACATCATATTTTCTCTTCGTCGTCGAGGATTTTCAAGTGCCTGATAGCTCTGATGTCGATGAGTGTGTCAGAGGAGCTCTTAGTGGTAGGCACGAAAGACAACGCTCTTCGAGCTCTTTCCCCGTTACGAAGTACTGGATTCAGGTCCTAGTGAAAAGAAGAATTTATTCGTGTATTTCAATACGTATTTATTGCCCATTTTGAAATCAAGAATTGGTTCATTATTCTAAGTAGTCTAGTGGCCTTTACAGCCTCATCCACAAGGATTCTTACTTTGGGAAATTTATATTGTTAAGTTACTATAAAAGAAAATGCTGGCAATCTTAGTGGATGTTAGGTCTACAAAAAAATTCAAATCATTCCCATTGATGTTCACAATAGAAAAAAAAACAAAATTGTCTTCGTGAACAACCTAGTGGACGAAGGCCCTTTAAAAGACTGGAAAAGATATTTAATTATTACGAAACTTTAATAGTTTCTATTTAACCAGTCCACCCACACAGACCAGTCATTTTTTAGTCATAGTTGAATATTATACGGAGATCAAGAGAGGATACTTACTCTGAGTTGTACCTGTAGCGCATGCGCTGTAAGTTCAGTCTTGGAGATCTTATTTTGAGCTGCCTTAAGTTCAGCGTCTAAGCGCTGCTTCTCTTCTTCTAATTCTTTTAAACGCTTCTCTGCTTCTGAAATATGAATTTTAGGTTATATTAATACTGTAACATTTTACATAATACTAAATATATAATTTAATTATTCTGCAAAAGTATGGCAAGTCACGGAATAGCGATGTGTAAAACAGGATGACTAACTTTTACTATGTGGGTTGTCACCATTAATATTTTATCTGGTATACTTACTGGAGGGTGTTTACTATTTAACATTTTAGTTATATTAAAATTAAGCCTGGGGATCATGGCAGACTAACATGGTATTGACAATTTGAGACTTGCCTTTGAATTCCATTTCTTTTGCTGCCTGTAGTTGTTCAAACTGCTGTCGTTTTATTCTTTCTTCTTGTAACATTTTATTCTGTTCCTCTTGAAGCCTTTCTAGTTCTTCTCGTCTCTCCCATTCCTCTGCTAAAACCCTAAAAACGATAAAATTTTTGCATGAAACTATTTTGATATCAGATACCGTACTATTTCCGTATAAACATATAAAAAAACCGGAACTTCAATTCAATTGATGGGTTAAGTCATCTAAAATTATATTTTGAGTGGGATTCATCGCTAAATAACTGTGGTATTTTTGCACTTTTCTGTCTAAGAGGAAGTTGTCCTCGTAATAATAATAATTTCTCAGTAATAATAGTAATTTCCGAATAATTTCTTTACGACTAACCTAAAGTTGAAGATGCCCGAACGCTAATGATTTATGACCAATATCTCTCAAGGAGTTGCAATATCATAAGCTCTACTTACTATATCGTAAATGTTTTAAAAAGAAATCTGATGTATTATAATTTAAGCTGTAATTTTTTAAGTTACTCAAGAGTTGTATTTGAGTTACTATTTTACTTGATTTAGATTCTGTTGCAAATAAATTGCATCTTTGCTTACCGTGCCTGTAACGCTCTAACAATTTCCTCGTCTTTTTTAGCTTGTGTTTCCTCCTGCAAAAGCCTTTCTAGTTCAACTTGTGCATGCTTTAATTCTTCTAACTTTTTATTATCTTGTTGGGCCATTTCTGCTAATTCCTGAAAATAATAACAAGTCAATGTTTTATAAAACAAACCACGAAAAAGTATTTTAATTATAATTATTATGTTAATTTCAAAAGGATCTGCCTGCATCTGTCAACAAACTATTGTATAGTTTGGCAAAAGTTTGTAACTAACAATAATGTATCGTCACGCGTCATCATGATAACTCGACTGCCTCGGTGGCGCAATGGTAGCGTATGCTTATTTCAAAGGTATTAAGAGCCACACTGATTTCAGCACGAACGGGCCGTCTCGACTGGGGCTGTACTACCCTCGCATAGAAAATCAACGTAAAATGATAGCGATCGTGCTGTCATGTTTCGCTGGTGACTGCGAGACTGGAGGCCCAATGATGCAGAAGCATCACTAGCCCGCCATGGTGTGGGTCACCATGCTGCATTGTTACATTGTGTGCATTCGCAGTATGGTGAGCACCACTCTTGGATTCTGCTTATGCTTTCCATCAGGTAGAGTAGAGTCATTTTGATAGACCAGACATAAAAAAAAACACCTACGTGAACTATTATAATTATGTCTTTCTATCTTAGCTGTGACGCTAGTAAATGCAAACCTATCACGGCTTACGCCACGTGGGTTGGTTCGTTAGTAACTATTGTTGGTGATTGTGTAGTGCATTGTTGTATTGTCTGCATTCGCAATGTATATGGTGACCACCACTCTTGAATTCTGCTTATGCTTTCTATAAGGCAGAGTAAATAAATAATAATAAATATTTCGGACATCTAACACACAACGCCATCTAGACCCAAACTAAGCAGAGCTTGTATTATGGGTACTAGACAACTGATACGAATACTTATATACTCTTTTTTTTGTAAATACATACATATTATACATAGAAAACACCCAAACTCCGAAACAAATATTTGCAGATCATACAAACATTTCTTTCGACCTGGGAATCGAAACCGGGACCTCAAGAACAGCAATCGCGTACGCTACCACTGCGCCACCGAGGCAGTCTCATTTTGTAGAGTAGAGTCATTTTGGCAGGCCATACAAAAAAAATGCAACTGCTGTCCTTAAAGTCTCGGGTTCTACTTCCGGGTCGGACCAAATGTTTATATGATCTGAAATATCTCTGGTTAGTTTGGGACTAGATGGCTTTGTGTGTTAGATGTCCACGATATTTATTTATTATTTATTTCTCATCATCGGCCTATCGCAGTCCATAGCTGGACATTGGCGTAAAACGTAATTTCTTGAAAATAAACATTATTTCATTCATGTCTGGCGCTTTCCACATCATCTATTATGATAGATTTCATTATATAATATTATGCGTGTATATCCTCTTGTAGTTAAAGGCTTTATAAATCAAAAAAATATATTATACATGACTTAAAGCGACATAGCTTTTACGACCAAAGATCCTACAATATTGTAAATTACAAATTTACGACATCGTAGACTTTTCGATTGTTATTTCGCTATTTTAGTTTTACTTTTCATGTACGTGCTTGTTTCACCAAAACATAATAGCAATAAGCTTGCATTTTCTTCAACAATATTATTGTTCTTTCGCATGAAGATATTATTTGTAGGTGTTTGTCTTACTTGAGCCTGTGCTTCAGCTGCTAGTCTGGCTTTGACTTCGTGCTGTAATCTAGCCCTGGTTTCTCGTACTTCTCTCTCTCTTCGTGCCCCTGCTCCTCTTCTCACAGCCCTGGCTCGTCTCTGGTAACCTTCTACACCACCTGATACTGAAGCCGCTTGACGTAAAGATGAGATCCATTGTAAGCGACTCCTGGAACAATACGTTGTTAATTTAGATTTATCTTGGTCTCGGACTGCTGTTGGATTTTTCTTACAAGAAATTCTTAATAGAGGCCCGGAGTATGGTAGATCGCGGTGTTCCTTGCCCGTGCCTCGGAGAGCACATTAAGCCGTCGGTCCCGGTTGTCATAAACATCTATAGCAATCGCTATTGGGAAGTCAGTGTCCTCAAATATATTGACAACTAGTTCAACAATCGAATTCAGTTCACTCTCAGGGTTGCGGAAGTCCGAGGCCAGTCGCTCCGTGTAAAAACTGATAGTCAGGCAAAACCGATTGAACTAGTGGCCGATCCGAAATCTTGGGAATAATAAAGGCTAGGAAGATGATTATGATTTGGAAGTTTACCTTACGTAGTTAGTAATATTTTATCGTTTTACTCAGTATTCTATTATTCAAATTAGGTGACACCTACGGCTACTGTTTTTTTAATTATTATTTACAAAAGAAAGAAAATCCTACGCTAAGAAAATTCATGTGTCTCGGGGTCTTTCCAAAAATACATGAAACGTATATAATGAAGATTCAGAACAACAATTTGTGGATCATATAAATTTATGGTCCCATATGCGCTGTTATGGGCTCAAACTTCATTGAGCCCATAACAGCGCAGTAGAAAGCAGTAAGGTGACCGTTTAAACCAATAAAGCCTTGCTTACAGCCATGCATGCAATTCAAGAGACAAAAATGCATGAATACCTTACCTCTCTTTGTGTGTTTCTTCCCCACAGATTGAGGGAGGAAGGCTGTTTGAGCTCCTAATAACCACACTTATACGGTAAACAGCAACGAACAAAACTCACTTATGATCCTGAGTGCCAAACTCAAATGTTCTATCGGGGGTGATGAGCTGGAACCTCTGAATTTTGCCTTCACCAACAGCTGCCTCGACGGAACAGTACTCATCAATTGTAATACGTCCACATTGTTCCTTTTGAGATGAACTTTTGTAGTAGGTGAGCGCGCACGGTTGAAGGACGCACCAGTATTCACGCATGGTTGGTAGGAGATAGCCCCGTTTGAATAGGTACCCCTGGAATATAAATAGCTAATGATAATTTATTTATGTTACAATAGACAAAATAAGACCTTTTGTATTAATTTAAGTACATGATTTCATGTTCTCCTGTTAGTTTAATTGACAATAATTTGGGATCTCGTACTTAAACACGCTTGAATCTTAACGTTGCGTGGGTAGCAGAGCCTGACTAGTATTATGAACTTAACTTACGAAAATGCTGTTACATCGGAAAACTTTGTACCTCATTTTGTGTTTGTAATTATTATTTTTTGCTATATATCTTTTATATCAGTATCTACTAGTAATCTATCTATATAAATTAAAACGAACCACCAAAATGTACGTAGGTACGCGCATAAATTTCGATCGACTGCACTAAATTGGAAAAGCGTTTTGTATTGTCAGGACAAGGTTTGTCTAAAAGAAAATTAAAGTAAAACCAAAAACAAGTTTATAGTTTTCCTATTTTATTTACAAGATTCTTAAAGTTGCTGCAATTTTATTGTCTCTTTAGTTAGATACGGCTCTGCCCGCGATTCTCGGTCGGTTATCGCAGCACCTAAGAGTAGTCTATGTCCTTCCTCAAGAATTAAAGTAACTTCATGCCAAATTTCATTGAAACCGGTGCAGCCACTTAGCCGTAAAAGCAGGACAGACAGACAGAGTTACTGTCGCATCTATAATATAAGTATGGATTGTTGTAAGTTTACGGATGGCTATTAATTCTTAGAAAATGTTGGGTCAAGGGAAGATTTAACAAATGAAATATTACCTTCTTAATAATATCTTCAATAAAAACATCGTAAATTTCATCGACTGCTTCGACTAGAGCCTCAGGATGTACTTGTTGGTCTCCACAATATTTGGCCTCTAAAACGGCCAGGAAAGCTGCCCATTTGAAATGTCCTATTGAAGTGCCTAAAGCTTCCCAATCGGCTGCGTCCCAACGGAGCCCTAGGCAAAGGACTAGCTGCTCTGCTACTATTCCCGCTTCCGAAGGTTGAAGTACCACCTAAAATAGTAAAGTACTTGCATCAATTTAGTGTTAGGTCTTAGCTTGGGAAGCTTTTTGAGAGATTCTTAAATGTGTCCTCTTAACTATAGTTTAAGTGTTGGAATCAGTTTTGTTATTGAATTATGATATGAGATTTTATACTGCATTAAAACCTGATAATAATATAGCTAACTGTGAAATCAAAAAGAGAGTTGCAGGTTGCAGACGCTATGTAGATTTATGCAGATTAATAATGGTATCACTACTCTTTTTCCATTGTGCAAATTGTATAAAATTTACAACTAAACGAAAAATTTTGAACAAAATGTTTGTAGATAAAACTACAAATATTTAGGGTTCAATGAACTAATGGGTAAGTCTTGTTACTGCATGACGTCACCAAAGACATGTGGCCAACAGATGATATAAATGACGTATGAAATGAACAGTTAAGTTACTGTCATTTTTAATTAATTTAAACTACTCAGTTTGTTATTTCTTTGTTTAGATAGCAATTAAGATTTTTCAATAAATTTATATTTGTTTATTTCGATGAACTTTTAATTTAGTTTTGAATAAACGAGTGACTAAATACACTTTTCTAAAGATTTAATGTTTACAGTTTGCTGCGTTTTCAGAGATATGAAAAAAGTATTAAAAACTCAAAACAGTCATGATATTCGAGAACACTTAGATTTAGACTAAAGCCAGCGCATTTATATAATACTATTAAAATTTATGTAGGTATGTATTTCCAATTAAGATCATGAGATCAAAGAACTTCATTCTTTCTTTCAACTTGATAATGCATTTTTGTAGTCAATAGAACATAAAACACCTAAAGATATTTCTAAATGATGTCTCCAAAGACGCAAATGAGATGTATGGGCCTCCGGTATCCTCAGTCACTAGGTGAAACACAGGGCAAGCGCTGTTTCACAGCGGTTTTCTGAGAGGCCGTGGTATCACTCCGGTCGAGCCGGCCCATGCATGCCTAAGCGTGGCTCTCCCACGGGTTAATCTCTACCAGTCAACCATTGAATAATATAAAATACACGCTTTCTTTATCCCAATAGATACATTAGTCGCTACTTACAATCAAATGTTTCTAATTCTACTTAACAGGTTACATTATTCGATATGTTCAACTTATATACTTATGTAGCTCTATAATCCCATAATTACCAGTGTTAGTATCTTAATCTATACAAATAAATAAAATTGCCTCTTTATAATAATATTTAAAAAAAAACGTTTTTTACTTAATGCATATGTATGTATACACGGAATATATACCAAACTAAAATTTTTTTCAATTTTTGTCTGTCTGTCAGTTTGTTTCAGCTTATCTCTGGAACGACTGGACCAATTTTGACGGGCTTTACTTAAGCTACTTTTTTTAGACTAACTTCGCCCTGACATTTCATTTCATTTCTTTGGAGAGACTTAGGTCTACCAGTGAATAGGCTGATGATGAAGATATTGTGGAGTCATCGAAATCCCGAAAAGTGCCTTACAATTCAATTTAGGTAATAAATATATTCACTCACCACATAATGGTTGGTATCATCTGCATCCTGTACCAGGTCACCGAGTAAGCAGAATATCCTGAAGAGTTTCAACACGGAGTCGTCCGCAAAAACGGGTTTGTCGCGTGCCAAAAGACTTTTGCGACACACCAACCAGCACACCTGGGTAATAAACATAATCTTGTTAAAGACTATTTGTTGACAGTTGAGATATTATTTTATTATACTTCTGTTGAGTTATCGGTCCCTGGTGTGTTTTAATTATTTATTTATTGCTTACACTCCACACTTCAGCAGTAGGTACACTACTACTAACAATTTCCCCCAATGTCCTTCTATTCTTATAGAGCTTTCTTCTCAATATCATATCTTCATCAACACTCCATGACCTTCCATTGCTGGGTTCGGGTCTTCTCTCAGGAGGGGGTTAAGACAAGACAACGTTGTGGCTACGTAATCTTGCCGTTGGATGTTTTTAAGCCGCCCAAAGGCCTCCAACTAAGCTTCACGACTGTTATCCTCTGATAGCAACCAGGACCGACTTCTTAACGTGACCTCCGAATCACGGAGACGCTCATGGTAACATGCCACCAGCGGTCACCCATCCAGGTATTGACCGCACCGTCGTTACTTAACCTCGGTAATTGTTTCTAATCACCGAGTGCAACTGGGCTATGAACTTCTTAATATACCTACTCCTAAACTTCCAACTTAAGCCATAAATACCAGGTTTACGGTAAAACACTTTCCTTATAATACTTACTTAAGAATGATATTTTAAAGTAATAACAAAATGTAACTTCTATTTTCTTCTTCGAGAATATTAGCGTGACAGTAAATTTTTTTTATTTTATTTTCCATACTGATATTATAAATTCGAAAGTAACAGTCTGTCTGTCTACCACGCTTTCATGGCTTAACTGTTACACCGATTTTCTTAAATTTTGGCATCGGGATAATTTGATTCTCGAAGAAGGACATAGGCTAGTACTTATTACCGCGATAACCGAGAAAAACGAGGGTGAAGCCGTAGGCAAAAGCTGGTACTTAGCTTATATTGGCATTTAAAAAAAAATCGTGGGGATGTACTTTAAACAAATTGAAAAGATATTGTTTGGGATTGGGACAGATTCTGGAATGTAAAATGTACCTAAGCAATAAGGCGCACAGTTGTAAATCAATAAATAAATATTTCGGACATCTAACACACAACGACATCTAGTCCCAAGCTAAGCAGAGCTTGTGTTTTGGATACTAGACAACTGATACAAATTCATATATACATTTTTTTTGTAAATACATACTTATTATACATAGAAAACACTCCGAAACAAATATTTGTAGATCATAGAAGAACCAGAGCCAAGAGACCAAGACATTTGGTCCGACCCGGGAATCAAACCCGAAACCTCATGATCAGGATCGCACACGCCAACCGCGAGACCAACGAGGCAGGGAAAAGGAACTGTACTAATCTAATTCCCGGTCGGTTCACAGTTTTTTTTTAAAATATGGTCCTATTAAACTGACTCTACTCTGCTTGATGGAAGCATGAGCAGAATCCAAGAGCAGTGGACATCATACTCATTGCGAAAGTAGACAATGCAACAACGCAGCAAGGTGATCCACACTATGGCGGCATTTTGAGATGCTTCTGTGTAATTGAGGGGAAATAGAGTGTACTCGGATTCAATGGAACAAGAGTCTCGCTAGATATTCTTTGATTTCCCAGAAATCTAGGCGAAATAACTTTGTGTAAATTATTATTTTCATTGTGAGATGCCGACGTTACAAAAAAAAAACGTGCAGAGAATGTGTAATTCATTATGAAGTTATTACTTAGTGCAGCTGCGAAGTGAAAGCTTTAATTAGCGTTGCTCAATTGTGTTCATTAGTTAAACAAGGCTCTATAGTCGCAGATAAAACACGTCCGTTTCATTTACGTCCATAGTTCAATATAAGACTGATATACAACATGTTATTGTGGCCTACTTACACACAGTTGTATAAAGAAACATTATTTTATGTACTTTGGATGATTAAGTTACAAAATTGTAAAAATGTAGTAAATAATAACTATATAGAATACGTGTTATATTATATCTAGACATACATACATATACAAATAAACAAAAAACCGCTTTTTACTAAATACATGAATGTGCTTTAGACTTTAGACCACACGACTGAAGTATAACTTCTTTATATATTACTGGCTAGGAGAGAAAGAAAACGTGTGCTCGCACCTCGCTTTCTTGCCCCTACAGTAATATACGAAACGTAACTCTCTCTCGTTCCATTTTCACTAACTTAAATCTCCCTCTCAACTTCCATTCGCCTCGCCCGATCACACTTTTCGTAACGCTCCCGTCACGCATTCACCAGCTTACTCCTCAAGCCAAGCTTGCATAAATAAGTTTTACTTCAATAATGAAAGTTCGTTATTTTAAATAAGAAGAAATAATCACAAGTACAGCATCATTTGTTTATCACTGCGGCGTATCTTGAATACCCAAATTATATCGAATAATCGATAATATCGAATAACGTATATATATCCTTCATAAATATCACGCGGGAAATATTTCCATGATTCATTTGAAGGAAAATTATAGGTTTATGGCATATTGTGAATTGCCTATGTAACATTAAATTTGCCACATTCGACCTTGTAATCCTTGGCGAGGTAGCTTCTTATTATTTTACAATACTTGTAGACATCAAGTCCTATTATTAAATTGTTAATGTAAATGTTCATTTAGTAATCGTTTAGCTCGCTTAAAGCTGTGATTGCTTAATTAAATTACGACCTCGTACATGGGGTGAAGGCTACAATAACCATGTAGTCATTGGTTATAAATAAATCTCAATTACTTTGTATGTCAAGAGGGGTGCTGACGATCGACGCAAAAATAGAGAATGGCAATGTTTTTTACGTAAACAGTCAGACGTAGGACGCCATATATCACGCTCCAGGCGACTTTAGTGCAAAATCAATACTATGGTGGCTTAAAAGCCAAGTGTAACCTAGTTAAGTAGTAGGTACCCGAAGTGTATAGGGTCTTAGCTGCAACTTAACAGTCTTTACTTTGAAAATTTATATAGTTTAAACTCTAGCCACCGCCAGATTCGTAGATTGATTCATTAATCAATAACAGAATTTAAGAGTACACTTCTGGACATAGGCCTCTGCTTAGGTATGAAATTCTTTGGCTCCTCAACCAACAGCATTTGACTTTTAATACTTGCTTGTTTTGTTTATAATTCCTGTTTTATTGTATAATTATTTTTACCGACTTTAAAAAGGAGGAGATACGTTACCTCAGAACCTGGTAGTTAATAAAACGAATTGTAAAAAACCAAATCGAGGTAAACAATTAACCAGAACATAGGGGATAACTAACTTACTAACGGTTATAAAACAAAAACATTTGTATAAATAACTCAGTGATAACGTTAAAAAATATCACTAGATTCAACTAAAAGCTATCCAAGGTTTTTTAAATGTACCTACTATGTATGTGGATATAGATAAACTACTTAGTTAACTAAAAGTACCTACACTAGAGCCTATTTGAAGTTTAGGTTTATGGTAATGGATACAGACTAATTGAGTTATACCGAAATTCACTGACGGAGTTTTGTCACGCTATGTTTGGAAAAATACAGGTGATTGTTGTTCATTGGTGATGCTATAACAGCCTTGTTTTTTGCGTACGGGTTCTCAAATAAATTAGTACTTGTCTTCATACCTTCTCTGTTCGAGATAAAGCTCGGAATTTTGTTATATTTTTACACTAGCTGACCCACGCAACCTCGTTTGCGCCTTATATTGCCCGTAGCGTGAAAATTTCCCCCGTTTTTGAAACGTGTAACGTGATGATATATACCCCATAGCCTTTCTCGATAAATAGGCTATCTAACACTGAAAGAATTTTTCAAATCGGACCAGCGGTTCCTGAGATTGGCGTGTTCAAACAAACAAACAAACAAACTCTTCAGCTTTATAGATATTAGTATAGATTGTAACAAATGCACATGCATTGGGTTACTAAGATAAAGTGTACTACTAAAGTCTGTTTAAGAACAGTACGCAAATTACTTGTGTTTAATTATAGTTAACGCTAATAGTTCATGGTGCAGTTAGAGCCTGCAATAAACTTATTTGATTATAAGTTGCCTCGACGTCTAAACCAATTACATTACCGCCATTATTCAAATCTAATAAAATAACACTTAGCAAGATTGGCTAGTTTTCAATTTTCATTTGCTTAAAATAGTTGCAATTACTTAAAAGCTGGATTCAGTTACTTCAATTTCGTTTACCTAACTCTATCGTGTTATATTGTTGTTATATTTAAATGTTATTTGCTTGCAAAGAGTCGTACATTAAAAGTTCAATAAATAATCAATACAAATAAATAAGTGTTTGTTTTGTTTGAGTGGAGTGTATGTTTGTAATAATAAAATAACCGCTTTTTACTAAATGCATATGTATGTATACACGGTACATATACCAAAAATGTAGTTTAAAAAAAAATTGTAATCTCTGGAACGGCTGGACCGATTTTGACGGGACTTTCACTGGTACGAAGCTGATGATCCAGGGAGTAGCTTAGGCTACTTTGTTTAGACTAACTTTGTCCCGCTGCGCTACTCGCGGTACGATGGTAAACGCGGGTAACAACGCGGGGTTCAGCCAGTTGGAAATAAAATAACTTTAGAACTTTATATTAGAGTACATTGGCTTGATCTGCATCATCAGTTAATTGCGTTTATTTCTAAGTAATAATATTGCATTACTCACAAATTTAATAGAAACCGCGTTTAGATTAATTATCTGTCATTCTGTAGTGGTGGTTTATTTTTTTTTCTTATGTTTGGCCCTGCCAATGTGACTCTACTCTGCCTGATGGAAAGCATAAGCAGAATCCAAGAGTGGTGGTCACCATACTGCGAATGCAGACAATGAAACAATACAGCATGGTGACCCACACCATGGCGGGCTAGTGATGCTTCTGCATCGTTGGGCCTCCGGTCTCGCACTCACCAATGAAACACGACAGCACGATCGCTGTTATTTTACGTTGATTTTCTGTGCGAGGTTAGTTGCTGCTCCAGTTGAGCCGGCCCGTTTGTGCTAAAATCAGCGTGGCTCTCCTACCTTGAATACATTTTATCATACTCTTGCAATGTTCACGTTGTGTTTTTCGTTTTATATATTTGAGCCAAAGTGCCAAAAAATATTTTAGCGCAATTTAGCAAATTCTTAGAAGTTTTATTCCGATTTAGGAAACTCCAGGGTGGGTTAGGAAGGGACAATATACGTACCTATATGTTCGTATTTATATGTTTAGGGTTTAGGTTTAAATTCTTACCTCACTGATTTTTTTCTCATATTCTCTAACTGTAGGCAGAGTGATAGTTTTTGGAAGTGTGCTGAAAACTTCATGCTGCAAGTAATACCGGAACTCGTCGAATGTCAGCTCTTGGGAAGATCTGAAGTGATCCAAGCCTTTTTCCACTCCATACAGGTCCAATAGGGTTCCGATGTTTGCTGTTAGTACCTGAAATATAGAAATGTTCATTATTGGCACTTCCGAATGCAGAAATAACTACAATATAACAACAACAAAATATATTTTATACTAGCTGAGCCCCGCGGTACGACGGCACTTGCGGGTAACGCCGTGGAACAAAGTCTCTAGTATCTAATATCTAATCTATTTAATACAACTTTTCTTTTAATGGCAGTGGTAGAACCAAAACATGGTTAAGGTGGTATCAAAAACCATTGTAGTAGATTCCTAACTATACATATATGCAAATAAATAAAATTAAAGTGACTGTTTGTAACTTCAAACAGCTTTTTACTAAATTCAAATGAAAGTATATATGACACTTACATCAAAAAAATAATTTTTATTTTTTGTCTTTCTGTCCGTGTGTCTGTTTCTTAGGGCTAATCTCTGTAACGGTTGGACCGATTTTGACGGCAATTTAACTGGCAGATAGCTGACTATAGGTATAAGGAGTAACTTTTCTAGAGAAGCTTGACCCCACGGCGTTCACGGTTATTTTTGTATAAATACAAAACACTAACTCAGATTACTGAGTTTATTAATACAAATATACAAAAGCAATGCAAATACAAGGAATATTTAAAACGAAGTACTACCAGTATATCTATACAAATAAATAAAATTGGAGTGTCTGTTTGTAATATTAAAATAACCGCTTTTTACTCAATGCATATGTATGTATACAGGATACATATACCAAAAATGTAGTTAAAAAAAATTTTGTCTGTCTGTCTGTCTGTTTGTTCCGGGTAATCTCTGGAACGGCTGGACGGATTTTGACGGGACTTTCACTGGCAGGTAGCTGATGATCTGGGGAGTAACTTAGGCTACTTTTTTTAGACTAACTTTGTCCCGCGGCGTTACTCGCGGTACAACATTAACCGCGGGTAACACCGCGGGGTTCAGCTAGTTATTACATAAAATGCTTATTAGCATCGGGAATATAAGAGAATAATTGAACTATAGCACCCGCATAATAATGTAATTTGTGTGTTTTATCTAATACTAGCTGTTGCCCGCGGCTCCGCCCGCGTATATGTCGGTTATCGCGACAAATAGTAGCCTATGTGTTATTCTGATGTATAAACTACATTACTGCAAAGTTTCATCCAAATCTGTCCAGTAGTTTTTGCGTGAAGAAGAACAAACATACACTTACAAACTTTCGCCTTTATAATATTAGTGTGAAGTGTGATGTGATGAAATCACTCCTCGTACCGAAAGTTCTGACTCATAGGTCGATGCTATTAGCTAACATAAGAAATGTAAACATTGGCCTTTTAAGTTACGTACCTACTAAAACTGTGTCAGTATATAAATTCTAATGAGGATGAATAGGATCAGTTTTATGACATAATTGTCCTCTATAAAAATGAATAAAATTGGAGTGTCTGTTTGTAATATTAAAATAACTGCTTTTTACTAAATGCATATGTATGTATACACGGTACATATACCAAAAATGTAGTTAAAAAAAATTTGTCTGTCTGTCTGTTTGTTCCGGGTAATCTCTGAAACGGTTAGACCGATTTTGACGGGACTGTTACTGGCAGGTAGCTGATGATCCAGGGAGTAACTTAGGTTACTTTTTTTAAACTAACTTTGTGCCGCGGCGTTACTCGCGGTACAACAATAATCGCGGGTAACACCGCGGGGTTCAGCTGGTTTTATATATTTTTTAACATTAATTTCATCGAATCTTTGGTAGATAAGTTTGACTTACTCTTTATTAAATACTGCTCTTCCGGTTATTGCATAATGGGTTATTTTACTTGCTTTTCTTGTTTGGTTCCATTTTATTTTATGTAGACTATTGAATGAATGTTCGTACTAAAACATATAGGTATGTTATCAATAAAAAATAATTGCTCATTCGGATAGAGGCCTTGGTAACCAATAGTGCGGTATCAAGTGTCATTTGTACGTGAATTGTGTAGTACCTACTAACCGTTGACTATCATGATTGTTACTTAAGGTATTTTGTTAAATAGGCGGAAGGCTAACACCGTGCGTCATTCTTTAAACATTTACGACTGCCTCGTTGGTCTCGCGGTTGGAGTGTGCGACTGCTGATCATGAGGTCTCGGGTTCGATTCCAGGGTCGGATCAAATGTTTGTATGATCTACAAATGTTTGTTTCGGAGTTTGGGTGTTTTCTATGTATAATATGCATGTATTTACAAAAAAAGAAGTATATATGTATTTGTATCAGTTGTCTAGTACCAATAACACAAGCTCTGCTTAGCTTGGGACTAGATGGCGTTGTGTGATAGATGTCCGAAATATTTATTTATTTATTTATACACAGTGCCGGATTAGCCACGTAGCAAGAGTAGCAAATAGGCAAGAGGCCCCGCGATTTGGTGGACCCCGCTCTCTAATACCGTCTGACCATAATAAAAAAAGTTTATAAGGGGTTTATTTAAAAAACTGGTATCATTATAGGCACTCAGATATACGTGTTCATAGTTCCTACATAGCCGCTCCGGGTTGTCAAGCACACACATTTTCGGTTTGATTCTCTAATCTTGGTTTAATACCATAAACTTGAGAACCTAAAGCAAATCAAGGGCCTCTTGGTCGAATTTGCTACAGGCCCTGCGCTCACTTAATCCTGCACTGTTTATGCAAGAAACTTATCAAGTTTTTCTGTGGCTACACTAAGCAAATGTAGTTTTAATAATTTGTTTTTAAAAATGTTTATCTAGTATTAGGTTCGATGGGGGAGGTCTTAGTTTCAAGGAGTGTAATCTTTGAGAAATCCCAGTACTTCCTAATCTAAATACACTAAAATAAAATAAATACACTACGGGGTTTTACCTAATGAACACACAACTTATATAAGTGGATTGCAGGAAAATTTGTTTTTTAAATTTTTTTTAAATTCGGATCTTCCCGAAAATTGTACCTAAAGGGTAAAATCTATTTTTGTGTAAGGGAACTTTTTAAACCACAATATAAATGACTTGCTGACATAGAACACCAACGATGGTTTTGAGCTAGGAATAAATGCTGAGTAATAGAACTGAGTCACACATATATGTAGTAGAGCCACGCTGATTTCAGCACGAATGGGCTGGCTCGACCGGGGCTGTACTACTCTCGCAGAGAAAATCGACGTAAAATGACAGCGATCATACTGTCGTGTTTCATTGGTGAGTGCGAGACCGGAGGCCCAATGATGCAGAAGCATCACTAGCCCGCCATGGTGTAGGTCGCTATGCTGCATTGTTGCATTGTCTGCATTCGCAGTATGGTGACCACCACTCTTGGATTCTGCTTATACTTTCTATCAGGCAGAGTAGAGTCATTTTGGCATTGCCAAACACAAAAAAAATGAAAAGAAATATGAAACAGACACAAAAAAGACCCAGAACAACCATTTGTGGACTACACCTTTGTGTGACTTGCTGTGGTGCACATTTGCTGACCCAGATCAGAATCGGACTTCATCGGAAATAAAGCACTTCAAGGCAACCATTTAAACCATTAGGCACTCTGCGTAGTCTAAATACATATGTAATTGTATCCACATTTTACACTTTATTTTATTCCCCAGGCATTTCGCATTAAGTGTCATACGATATGTACATATAATATTTGTACTCAGTGAGTAAGTCAATCCTCAAGAAAAGACAATGCGTCTTATTCAAAGCACATTAGTGGACAAACATGGCGCGGTCTCGAGTTCAATATCCGTTGATAATATGATTCATAGTGCTTTTGTTATTCTATTTCATATCTCGGTGTGCAGAATAATTCATTGACGTTGTCAAATAAGTCTGGACTTGGAACATCTTTTGCCTTTTGTGGATTCTTTTGGTATTTGAATTATTATATACATATCAATAATAGAAATTATTAATTTTATATCTTATAAACCAATATATTACTTCGACTCGTTTAGTTATGTACAAGGTTTTCAATCGTGTTAACGAACTAACTGCACAATTGGAGCTATGTATGCAATTAAAAGCTGTGGGAGTCATTATCGCAGCTTACGTTCCGCAATCGTATGAATCATGCTTCTACACACACATACCCAAAGATGTCCGTTACATTTGTTTGTTTGTATGCTAATAAGAACATGTATGAGCATAATATAACATTTAATAGACCCTGTGCGTACGTCGCAGAGTTTCTTTCAAGCCGCTCTAATCGGAAATGCGTATTACGTCAGTTGTTGAATACGCTTCGGCAGGCGGTGAATTGCTAATCGTGGCAGATTTTAATTCAGAACTTTAGAATGCCTTGCAATAAGGAATATTATTGGCTTGGTCTTCGAACTCCTAGAGACCTTATTCAGAAGAATGATCGAGGAATGCAACTTAACTTTATTCATTTGGCGGTGTTTAAATATTTTTTAACATTAATATTAATTAACAGGGTGTATTTCCAGAAACGTTGAAAATATCTATTGTAAAGCCTTTGTTCAAAAAAGATGACTATCATGAACTTATAAATTATAGACCAATTACACTTACATCAATATTTACTAAAATCTTTGAAAAGTAATGTACTTTCGAATATCTGTCAAAGCATATAATTATACATCCCTTTCGGTTTTTTCTCTTCTAAAAAGTCACTGGGTACATAGACAAGAAAATACCAGTCGTGGCTATATTTTTTGACATATCAAAGGCTTTCGATAGCGTAGATCACAATATCCTTTTGGACAAATGCGAAAGATATGGGATTTGGGGTTCTGCTCTGAAATAGATTGAAAATTACCTTGAAATCCATCTGAAATCACACACGCCAGTAAAAATTCCACAGTAACGTCACACAGATCAAAACTTTTAGAAAACCAGTTTGGGTAGTATTGTCGGTCATGATAAAGAGAAGCGCTCTTTATCATGTACGTAAACGATCTTCCGTTATTTACACCGTATCAATGTACTGGTTGCCTCGTTGGTCTTGTGGTTGACGTATGCGTCTGCCAATCAACAGGTCTCGGGTTCGAACCCCGGGTCGGGCAAAAAGTGTTATTGAGTTTTCTGATTATAGAAATACTTAATAACAGGTCGGAGTTTGGGAGTTGGGGTCTGAATCCCCCATGCCTCAGAGAGCACGTAAAGCTGATCGTGTCGGTTAACCGTTCCATCGTATTATGGCAGAGAGGGAACAGAGAGTGCACCTGTGTTTGCGAACTATCTACTATCACTAAAATCTTCGTTGAAATTGGCCGCCGTGGCCGTTATCAGCTAGGAGAACATTATTATTATTATTATTATCAATGTATGCTTTTTGCCGATGATAAAAGTTAAAGTAACTTAAAAAAAATATGACATGGCTTGAGTCCAATAATTTACGCCAACATTTCAAAAACAATGTTTTTAAAATTTTCTAATTATAAGACACCACACGAAGAATTAAATATTACACACCGACGTGTGTACATAGTACATAGATCAACACTGCAATTTTAAAATACATCTCCAAAACGTTTGTTCTACATTAAATAAGTTTGTATTTTTGAGCGCATATCAAAAATCTGCAACATATTGCTGGCAAACCTACAGCTTAAATTGCTTATTACGGATACGTGGAATCGGTATTACGGTACGAATTTTTGTTATGGGGACACATGGGTCAGAAAAAATGCATAAGAGCTTTGTGTTTAAAAAAAAAGGCCAAGTGCGAGTCGGACTCGCCATGCAGGGATCCGCAACAGCAAGTAACATTTTATAATTTTATTTTTATATTTCTGTTGGTTGAATGGAAGGTAATTTGCAGTTTACGATTTATTATTAAAAAAAACTACTTACTAGATTTCGTTCAAACCAATTTTCGGTGGAAGTTTGCATGGTAATGTACATCATATATTTCTTTTAGTTTTATTATTCTCTTGTTTTAGAGGGGGGGGGGGGGGGGACACATGTTGGCACTTTGGAAGTGTCTCTCGCGCAAACCTCACTATCATTTTTGAAGACCTATCCATAGATAGATTTACCAAACACGTATGGGTTGGAAAAAGTGACTGTGACATACGGGTGGACAAATAGAAAAAACAAAAAGAACCCTAATAACAATATACTCACTCTTGCAGGCTTGGAAATTTGCTTACATCTGAAAAAATTCTCACATGAATTTAACGATGCCAGAGATAATTCAATTTTAAGCAATAGAGATCCTACTAGTTGAATAATGCCTGTATGTAGGAGTTCTTTATTTCATGATAACTGATAAATAATGTCTATAATTTTTTTTAATAAAATACCCAAGTCAATTCGAGGATTGCCACTGTCTAAGACGAAGTCTCAATTGAGAAAATGGCTAAAACAGCGCACTTTATACAGTTTTAACGAATTTTCTGAAATGAATTTAGTTTTAAGTAATTTTCCATTTATGATTTTAAATGATAATGTTTTTGTATGTAATTTGTTAACATAATATAATTTAATTTTGCATGTCAATATTGACAAAATGTGTAATACCATACCATTTATAATTATTACATCCATAATTGTACCACGTTTTATGCAATAAATTATTCTTTCTCTCAAATATTTTTTTAATTAATGTGGTCTACTCTGCAACAATTATACTACATACTAGCTGTTGCCCGCAGCTATGCCCGCGTATTATATCAGTTTTCGCCCCATATAGTAGCCTGTGTGTTAATGGTGCTTCCTTCATACCAAATTTCATGTAAATTGGTCCAGTCGTTTGCGCGTGAAGAAGTAACAAACATACACACTGACAAACTTTTACCTTTATGTTATTCTTATTAGTGTGATTTCGAAGTTTTAGTATGAAATTCGTACAGAGATGTAGCGGGGTTCACTTATACTTTCAGACTAAAATGTGATTTTAGTTTTGTACATAAGATGAAATTGTAAGAATACGTAGTGGTGGTTCATTATAGTGGATTTATAATTAATATCTTGATTTTACTCAATAGCTACAAGCACTTGGCTAGTAGATATTGCTTGTTCTTTCTCTTGTTTTCTTTGGTTCCTTCTTTTTTCTTCTCAATATAGTTTTCTGACGGAGTGAATTAATTTTCTCAAATCAAATACCTACTTCCCTACTAGAAATTATTTGATAATCACTAAGTTTTGCACTTCATTGCTCAAAATGTAGAACTACTCAATACAAGTAAATAATATTATTACTTATTTCCATGCATTTTACTGATAACATTTATTACTCATACGGTCATACCGTATAATTTCGTAAGATATTTTCATAAATAAACTCGTAACAATGACCACGACACAAGTGGCGGTCATAGACGGGTAGGGTCACACCAGGGTCACGATATGACTAATATGGACAGCTGTTCTCGTTTAGGGTCTAATATGGTCACCCGGCGGTAACCTTCATTGTAATCGTGTCGAATAAAATGTAAATGATATTATAATTTATAAGTTTTTGAAATGTTCTAAACTTAAAGCTTTGTAATTAATATCGACCTCGAATATAGCTTGTTTTGTGTTTCGACTTATTGGTAAAATTTTAAAAGGTTTTCAATGCCACACTTTGTTTATTCGTTCTTAATTAATTATGTTGACGAAGGAAATAGTTATCATGAATGATTACACTATTCGATTGTCTTTCAATCACTTTCACCAAACGGAGTACATTTTTAAGAACACTGGAGAAATCTATACTAATATTATAAACGCGAAAGTTTGTAAGTATGGATGGATGTTTGTTACTCTTTCACGCAAAAATTACTGACCGGATTTGGATGAAACTTTACAGTAATATAGCTTATACATCAGAATAACACATAGGTTACAATATGCTGCGATAATCGACATATACGCGAGCGGAGCCGCAGGTAATAACTAGTGCCTAATATATTAATGGTTCGTTTCGTAAATCGGAATATACCTGCATTTGTCGAGTACGAGAATTAGGTGATTAGGTAAACTGCAATAAGCAATAACTGAGTGGAAATACTTAAATGCCTACACACCAGACTCATACTCTGCGATTAAGAAGCAGTACGATTTGGAAAGCGCCATCTTCCATCTATCTATATCATCCTTAGTAGTACTTAGTAGTAGTGCAGTAACTTAGTCTTCATTATTCTAATTAGAATAAACAATATACTTTCAGCGAGTGTACGTATGGTCCGTGTTTGCAACAAAATGGTAAAATCAGGAGTCATATTACACTATATCAACATTTTTAAGAGGTTCCTAACTTTTTAGAACACGCAAGTAAGGTACCATTTACGGCATTAACCCGTGCTAAATATGTCCGACATTAGGAATTTGCTATTTCTATCCATCTATCAGCTATTCGAATATAGAAAGAGTATCTATAGTCTATAATGCGTTAACTCTAAACAATAAACACAGTAATTCAGAGACACTAAAAACTTTTCCTCATTTACTATGTATATAGTTAAAGTAACATTTCCTGTTATCTAACGTTATTCTGCCTTCTGTTACCTACTGTTTTTATATATATTTACTACTGGTATATGCTATTACATAATATGTCAGATGCAACAGCTATCTGTCAGTGAAAGTCCAGTTGTTCCAGAGATTATTAAAAAATGATTTTTTGGTACATGTACTGTGTATACATACATATGAATTTATTAAAAAGCGGTTATTTTAATATTAGAAATAGACACTCCAATTTTATTTATTTGTATAGATGACGTCAGTCTTTGTTAACGTTACTTCAAAAATTTCTCTACAGTTTACAGAACTACTGAAACTTTAATCTATTTGTTTTTCGCATCAAGTTTGATGCTTTCGAATCTATCGCGTGACAATATAATTTTTTATTGCAATTTTCATGTGAAAGCTGTAGGTAGCAGACATGGGTCCAATAGTTTCAACAAACATATTTAGGGCTGTCTCCCGATTCTGTTTTTTTATTTTAAACTAGCGAACCCTGTGGTGTTACCCACGGTTATTGTCATACCGCGAAAAACGCCGCGGGGCGAAGTTAGTTTTTAAAAAAGTAGTCTGAGTTACTCCTTATATCATCAGCTACCTATCAGTGAAAGTCCCGTGAAAATCGGTAGAGACATTCCAGAGATTAGCCGGAACAAACAAACAGACAGACAGACAAAAATTGAAAAAAGCGGTTATTTTAATATTACAAACATTTTTTTGTTTATTTGCATACCTAGATAAAATATTATAATATACTTAAATTATGGAAAGGGGTCATCTACAAGCCGTAGATGACTCGAAGTACTTCGGGATTCCAGGGATTTCCTTTCTAGGGTACACCTTGGTAGCCCTGCTATGCTACTGGTAACCTTAACAATCCAAGTGCGGTTTTTAGTTGGTTCGAATCCGACATAACACTTGGGTGGTATCACAGAAAAAAAGGGGAAAAAAGTTATATTATGAATTATACTTATTATACTTATGAGTGATAAAGTTTTGTAGCAATTGTACCTTTGTATGAATAATGTTAAATACTTTGTTAACATTGTTACTAATATTATACAATATACCAATAAACATGTATTAACGCCAGACACTAACTATATAGTTTAAATATAGCAAGTGGTCAGAAGTTTTGTTTATTAGCATATTCAGAAGAGTCGTTCATTGTGTCGTAACAAAAGAGGAAAATAATGTTAATTGTTTCTCAACTTTGTAAGCAAAGTAAGTACCCTTATCGCAACACTAAAGAATACAACTACTTACTATTCTAGACTAATTGGTATGAAAACTATTTTTACGTGTAGGGCTTTTGCGTTGGCAGGATAAGAGATATCGACCTTTGCCATGCAAGAAAGTTGAAACCTCCTTGTTGACGAGAGGCCTGTCTCCATCAGTAAACTGTTAAAGGCCTATCATACGTACCATAAATAATGATTGTAATATGTATTAGATTTAATTAACTTTGGCAACCCTATTCCATCGGTTTAGATCGGTAGCGTCGGGCAATGTCGTCTACACCTTAAACGAAGGTGGCAGTATGTATGAACACGATGTGCAATTTGCTGCAGTAATTTTTGCGAAAAAAAGTAAAAGATGAATCATGATAAGGTATGAAAATTTACGTAAACCAACACATAGATATCATCGACAGATATTGTAACACGATTAACTAGGTACATAAATTAATTTACTTTTAGATATCGTATTTATTCAGTACACACGAATATTTCAAAGGCGATAGTTTATAAGTGTTTGTATTTTTTACGCTCGATGCTTTATCAATTTTAACGAAATTCGGTATACAAGTAGCTGACATCCTGGATTGACACATATAGGCTAAAAATGTAGAATCGTAAGATTAAAAGCTGTGCAGAATGTTTCATGGAATATAATTTCTTTCGACGCGAAGAGTCTGTTGTGTACTCTAGTGCCTGAAGTAGCCATTGTACGAATATAATTTAAATTAAATGTATTTCTCGTATTAGATTGCTAGGCAAATACGCTCACGAAACCACTGGACTAGTGGATATTGTTTTTAATCATAATGCATTGATTGGTTTTTTAAAAGGTGAGAAAAGGTTATAGAAGACTAAAAGACTAAAACCTTTAACGTTATCAATGAGTGATTTTTCTTTTCTTTTTTTTGTTTGAGCGTTAGATTTTGGAGCATTTTAATAAAAGGAAATTCAGGTGGCAACAGCTTGCATACTGTTTACCTTACATGTAATACTAACACTATTGTACCTGAAAATCTGACTTTGAAAAGAGTGGCCATGAGTTTCTTTGCCAGTATTCTTCTCATGAGGCTCTACGCATTTTGGAAACTGGAAGTTATAGATCGACACCGGCAGGCAGTAGATTTTGGTGTTTTCACCTAATTTACCTCGACAATACAGCACATGCTGTGGCGTCTGTTTGTGTCGATCTATGATTCTTAACTACAGCTTCAATTTAACGTTCATAAATGTCACTTAGTGTCTTCATTGAATAAATGATTTTGAATTTGAATTTGAATTGAATTTAATTTGAAGGCTTCAGTAGCCCAATTCTTTGTGCAATTTCCCTAGCTCGAAACAAAATAATAAGCTCTTGTCCCAAGAGCAAAGATCCTGTCCTGTTGGACTTGCAATATGAGACTACTGACAGTAACAAGAGCTTTTTTTGTGAATCGTAACTTTATTTTATTCTACAGTTCTAAGACAAAACAACAGAATTCTTATCTTATTACTAGCTTTTGCACGCGGCTTCTCTCATGCAGAATTTCACGCCCGAATTCACCCCCTTAGAGGAGGAATTTCAAAAATTCCTTTCTTAGTGCTCACTTAAGTTATATAAAGAACCTAAATGCAAAATTTCTGGATTCTAGGTTCAGCGGTTTGGGCTGTGCGTTGATCTCTGGGTATGTCAGTCAGTCACCTTCCTCTTTTATACTTGCATAAATAGATAGATGACATTAAAATACAATGTTACAAAATGAGATAGGTTTCTTTAATTGTTTCATTGCAATACGTGTATTGAATTTACAGTCAGGTTAATAATTTCTCTTTCAACATCCATCATAATTATGTAGTAAATACACAAAGTATATATAGATTTCTCAGTCCGATTCTTGTTGAACCGATTGCGACCTTACCTCCTAAGCCCTAGTTTTATAATATATATATAATTATAAATACAAGTTTGTATTATCGTTTGGAGAATAGTTGGTTGATTGAATTAGTTTTCGTTGAATCACGTCAAACACTTAATAGTTGTTGGCGAGTCCATCAAATAAAAGCTCAGTAAAACGTTAACACCATTTGATTTTGTATCTATCGTCAATATTTGTTTGTCTTTTAATGGTTATTAATTTAATAGGTTTGTTATGATTATTGCGCACACGTGTACTTAATGGTGTAATGCGGAAATAATGTAATATGACGGGTATAAATAGGTATGAACTTTACGGTGCTATCTCATATTGTACAAATTATTCATTTATTGTTACTATCTATTGGTTCGCCTGTCGGTCGAATTCCGATCGTTTTGAATGTCTTAAAATCATAATACGATTGAAGGTTCAATTTTGCCTTGTAACGATTTGTTTTTATTATTAAATTAATTATTATTTATTTATAGTTGGGTATATGACATTAAATTCAAGACTGTATTGAATTTATAGTCTTGATAATCGTTTCTCTTTCATTCAACGTCCATAATAATTATGTAGTAAATACACAAAGATCATTTAAAATTATCTTAACACTTACTCTAATTGCGGTGTTAAAATATTTCACGTATAATTTTCTTGTCATTTCAAGCCAAGTGCATGTATAAAAAATGTAACAAAATTGTACACTTTTGTTCATCAAATAAAATATTATTGATTAAATTAACAGATAGGAAAGCGTTGATGATATTTTAAGCTAGACTGAGTTTATTAGCGAAAGGCTCTTCGATACGAGAATGAAATTCTGAAGTCAATATTGAAGACGTCGGCATACGTGAGTGGCAAAATTAAATTTTCTACGGCGCGGCAGCACCAAATTGGAAATAAAAGTATCTTGTGTTAAGGACAAATAACTTGGTTAGCGAGTGAGTGGAGGAATGTCAATAAAAGCGAGATTAAGGAATTCCGAATTAAGTGACAGTGAACGCCGAATTCCCGATTTGTAACATTTAATAAAAAGTGATTGTTACTCAGAACCGCTAAACTTCGCAACTGATAAAACAATTAATACAACAATACAACAACTAAATAGAGCGCAAAGCTATTAGCCAATGTTTTGAAAATGTCTACGAGACAGGCAAATTTCGTCA
Organism: Spilosoma lubricipeda; assembly: GCA_905220595.1. Classification (NCBI taxonomy): domain Eukaryota; kingdom Metazoa; phylum Arthropoda; class Insecta; order Lepidoptera; family Erebidae; genus Spilosoma; species Spilosoma lubricipeda. The sequence goes on along the minus strand of HG992286.1, from coordinate 5,513,014 downwards.
AAATGTGAATTTGTGGGAAAACAAATTTTTCATCATCTCTTTAAAGAAATAGGATGACCGATAAAAGAAAACGAACGCTAAATGAACAAAATAGGAATCATTATGTGACTATTTAAAGTACAAAAATACTTTAAGCTTAACCATTTTACGCATCAAATGAAGAACTGCAGGAAGTAGAACAATAGAAATATTATTTTTATCATTAATATGAAGTACCTAAGGCTTTACATTGCGAGAATCTGTTAAAGTAAGTTGGATACTTTATTATGAGTCTGAAACATAAATTTGATGTCTTTAATGTTCGCTATAAAGTTTTTTAGCTTCACAGACAGACTGACCTCATTTTGCTTAGGTCGTTGACTTTTCATATTGGCACGAAAACCTGCCAACGTTTTCTGGAACTTCCGCCTATTTAAACTATACAACCTTCTTTTGTTTTGTTTTATATTTGTTATACTTAAGTTTAGCTCAAGCGTGCTTAAATTGGTATATAGTCATAGACTGCTTAATGTACTTAGATATTTTGGAACATTTATTGACTGAGTTGGTGAGCCAACTTTGTTTCACATATATGTTCGTAATGTGGGTGTGTTTGTCCATTAATGATGTGTATGTCTGGCAGAAGAATTAGCCGTATGATATAGAAAAAAGCAAAAACAGTTTTAGTGAAATATTTAATGAATTTGACATTAAGATACATTGCACCACATTTGCTTGCGCAATGTTAAACTTTACTGGAAACATTTTTTCGTGCATTTATAAAATTATTGCCACTCTTGGTGAAAGCAACCCCTGTAATTAGTGTAATCATACCTACCTGTACGAATGCTTTGCACTTGGCTTGAAATCACAAGAAAATTATACGTGAAATATTTTGACACTACAATTATGTAGGTGTTATGATGAACTTTGTGTATTTACTACATAATTATGATGGATATTGAAAGAGAAATTATTAACCTGACTGTAAATTCAATACACGTATTGCAATGAAACAATTAAAGAAACCTATCTCATTTTGTAACGTTGTATTTTAATGTCATCTATCTATATATACAAGTATAAAAGATAAAGATGACTGACATACCCAGAGATCAACGCACAGCCCAAGCCGCTGCACCTAGAATCCTAAAATTTTGCATGTAGGTTCTTTATATAACGTAATTGAGCACTAAGATAGTAATTTTTGAAATTCCACCCCTAAGGGGGTAAATTAGGGGATGAAAGTCTGCGTGAGCAAAGCCGCGTGCAAAAGCCTTTGTACCTATAAATAAACAATAATTAATTTAATAAAAACCGCTATAAGTGGTTACACGGCAAAAATGAACCTTCAATAGTAGTATTATGATTTTAAAACTATACATTTATATGTGATTTTAGGAATGTATCTTTCAAAAACTGAAGAAACTCCAGCGGTTTTAAAGAAACGGGAATAGTGAAAGTAATAAATGTTGTATTAAACATATAGCTACAGCTTTTAGAAGTCTACAGTTTTTCACAGTTTGTTATGTTAAAATTTTTTCAAGACGGTAGAGTCACGCTGATTCCAACTCGACCGGGGCGGCACTACCGTCTCACAGAAAAGTTTTCTGTGAAAACCAACTTTAAATATCAGCATTAGTGTTGTCGTGTTTGGTTGGTGAATGCGAAGCTGGAAGCCGAAAGAGGCAGAAGCATCTCAATAGGCCTTCATAGTGTGGGTCACCATGCTGCATTGTCTGCGTTCGCAATGAGTACTTGGATTCTCCTCATGCTTTTCATCAGGCACTTTTCACTTTGGCAGGCTCATCCAATAAAAAAAAACCAGTTACGAAGCAAATGACAGTAAATGGAAATATAAGGGCTGGTTTTCTTTGGTCAAAATTAAAATTGGGGTCACTGAATTCCATTATCTATAGTGTCTTTATAATGTTTGGCACAATACTATGAAAAGGACAACCTAATGGATAAAACAATGCCAATCATATAACAATAGTCTTTGTCAATATGAGTGATTCACTAATATTTATGGTTTGAAGGAAAAGGCAATGAAACCTAAGAACGATTTATTTTTGAATACCTTTTTTTTCAACATATATAAATATCTACATACTAGTATTTGTCCGCGCTCTGCCCGCGTGTTTGTTGGTTATTGGTAAAAAGTAGCCTATGTTCTTCCTCAAAAATCAAAGTATCTCCATGCCAAAATTAATTAAGGAGTAAGAGACAAATAGACAGATAGTTACTTTCGAATTTACAATTTTACAATGGAGTATAAGTATTATAGAGAATCTCTTGAAATCTCATCTCTCATTGATTGTATAGTGGGGGTCTTTAAAGACATATATGAAACGGCCACAAAGAGTACCCAGACTCGGAACAACAATTTGTGCATCACACAAAGTGTTGTCCTATGTGAGAATTGAAACCACAACGCTCAGTGCAGTAGAAAGCGGCGGCGAGGTGACCGCTTAACCACTGTGCCACCTACAGAACCGAGTGCAGGTACTTCCCGAAGCATCCGTGCCCGGAAAGCACCTGCGTCAGTCGGAAGGAGAGAGTCCCGTGCTGCCGCCCTGCCCACTCGAGGATGACCGGCTGGAGAGCCTCCACGGCGGCAAAGCCAGCGCGCGGAGTCTCCAGCCGGAACGACCAGCGAGCCATCGTGGCTCGACGGGCGGCTTCACGCCACTCGCGTACCTCTTCGGGCGGAGGGCGCATGCCACACTCCGCCCGGAATTCAGCCACCCGTCGATAAACTTCGGCGAGCACTTCCGCCTCCAAATCCCAAATATATTAAACTAGCTGAACCCCGCGGTGTTACCGGGGTGTTATTGTTGTAAAGCGAGTAACGCCGCCTGACAGAGTTAGTCTAAAAAAAGTAGCCTAAGTTACTCTATGGATCATCAGCTAGCTTAGTAAAATATACAAATAAAAATTTAATTGGAGTGTCTGTTTTTAATATTAAAATAACCGCTTTTTACTAAATGCATATGTATTTATACACGATAAATATACCAAAAATGTAGTTAAAAAAATTTTTGGCTGTCTGTCTGTTTGTTCCGGGTAATCTCTGGAACGGCTGGACGGATTTTGACGGGACTTTCACTGGCAGGTAGCTGATGATCTAGGGAGTTAGGCTACTTTTTAGACTAACTTTGCCCCGTGGCGTTTACTCGCGGTACGACGATAACCGCGGGTAAAACCGCGGGGTTCAGCTAGTTCAAAATAAAACAATCCAATGATATATCTACATGCAAATGAGTATGCAATTTTGCCAAAAGCCATTGACCACGTTGACTGGCCTTCTCAATCCGTAAATGAAAAAGTCGGGTAGGTATACCTATTAGGTATAATCAATTTCAAAATTCGAACCGATTTATACAATTGAGACGTAGGTGTCTAAAGCATATCAATCATGCCTTATTCGGCTTAGAACATAATAATAAATGTGTTTTGCCTAACAAGACAGTCTTAACCATTTCGTAATTGATTTAAAACATATTTAATAAATAAATAATAAATAAATATTTCGGACATCTATCACACAACGCCATCTAGTCCCAAGCTAAGCAGAGCTTGTGTTATGGGTACTAGACAACTGATACAAATACATATATTCTTTTTTTTTGTATATACATACATATTATTATTATTCTAGTACCCATAAATAAATAAATAAATATTTCGGACATCTAACACACAACGCCATCTAGTCCCAAGCTAAGCAGAGCTTGTGTTATGGGTACTAGACAACTGATACAAATACATACATACTTTTTTATTATTATTATTATTAGGCGTTGTGTGATAGATGTCCGAAATATTTATTTATTTATTATTATACATAGAAAACACCAAAACTCCGAAACAAACATTTGATCCGACCCGGGAATCGAACCCGAGACCTCATGATCAGCAATCGCACACGCCAACCGCGAGACCAACGAGGCAGTCAAATGTAATGTAAGTTAACTTTGATTGATTCATTTATTAAGCTTCTTAGACACTGGCAGACAATATCCAAGGATCAAACTCTGCACTAATAAAAATTTTTTTGAAACAATAAAGAAAATTATTATAAAATTATTATTATCTTACTACGCAGTGCATTTGAGTTGGAAATCAAGCATTATATGGGATCTTCAAAAATCCTTTACCTTAGGTGCATTAGAGTTTAGTTAAAAAAAAAATATTTCTAAAGTAATCTTTATTAAGTTCCCGTTATTTTAAGTGGACATCCGGGTTTTTTGCCACGTATATCTTCTTGTCCGTCCGTTTGTTTAGTTTATTTCATTTTAGTACCTACTTTTCTTTCTTTCTAGTTACTTTTATTTAATATATGGATATTAAAAAGTTAAAAGAGAAACAGTAAGATAGCACTTGGATTAGCGCGTTCAACAAAACAAACTGTTCAGCTTTATAATATTAAATACCTATAGATTTTTCGACACTAGTACAATATAGTCCAGCTAACACGACTAGGTCGAGACAATAACGATAGGGTGTCGTGTTATACCCTTGACCCGCTTATAAACTGCGGTAAAGTCATGCTTCGTTGTCTAATATAGAACATCCATACATTATTTTATATTTTGATATATGAAGTTAAAATCTGTTAACCCTTTTTACGAAAATTGACCACTAAGCAACTACTCTGTCATTTATCTATACATATTTAATTTTGACTCACATATAGATAGAAATCAGATTTTTCACGTTTTCGCGGCTAAACTGTTACAATGAATTTAATGAAATTAGGCATGGAGATTGATGGATGGCACTTTGATTCTTGAGGAAGGACAAAAGAAGCTACTTTTTACCGAAATACTCGGTTATTTCATTTATGGACGAAGCTAGTAAGAAATATTTTTTTGAAAATTTCACCTCTGTGATAGTAAAATAAAAGAAGCTGAACAACCGCGTTCAGACGTCCGCGCGTCCGTTATATTCAAACTTAGAAATCTATATTTATAAAAATGAATGGCCGAAATGTATGTACGCGAATAATTTCCGATCGGCTGCAAGAAATTCAATTATTCTCTATTTTATGTGTTAGTTAACTATCACATAAAATAGAGCATAATTGAATTTCTGTTGTTAGGACAAGGTTTTTATACAAGAAAAATTAAAAGATAACGGGTAAAGTCTTAGTTTTTGTCGCTATTGTACACTGCCTGTGGAAAGAGAGATGTGGAGACAGATACATGGCATGTACATATTTAGTGCGAAGTAAATACAAATCTTTCCATTTACTCAAGCTTTCTACTGCCGTTATTAGTAGTTACCTATACCTTACTATCACACAGACTTTCTGCAGAAAACCACAATTTTGCCAATATAATATGTTAATGTGGTTGACCCCGACCGACTTGCCTACTAACATTTGTCTTATACACTTGATTTGACAAGCATAATTACATAGTTACTACAGTTGACAGATTTTGTGATTGCGTGCATTTTTGGCATTTATTTTGTTTTACTCAATCACCCAGGCTTAACAAATATTGCAGACGGAAATAGCTTACATGTTATTTTTTTGTTTACTTATAGACACTACCATACTTAAGTTTCGTGATATAAGCGAAAAAAGAGTTCGAAATCCACTTTTTGTACATACTATCGGCCTGGCCCAGGTTTGCACGGAAGTCTTTAAAATTCGCGGATTTATTCTATTATAATATGCATGTATGATACATATTAACCTTCCTCTTGAATCACACTATCTGTTGGTAAAAACCACATTAAAATCCCTTGAGTACTTTTCAAGATTTAAGCTGACAGACTGCGGATGCTACTTTAAGCATATTATTTTTGTATTATGTAAAGATACTAGATATCATTTTCCTACTTTTGCGCTAAGTATAACAGTGTTTAAGTGTTACAGAAGTCAATATTACCCCACTAACAGCAAAAATAGACAACAGTAAGGATAAATTTATTATTAATAAATAAAGACTTCAGTGTCTTACTTCAAAAGTGAAATAAAACTGCCGGAGTCTGTAATTTACAATCAAATACTAATTACCTCGTGTACGTGATTTCACTAAATTAATTTAGCAAAACACTTACATATATGATAATGTCATTGACCTTAAAATATTCTAAAAATATCTAAAACATGTACCTATGAGTTACTTATAAAAGGAATAGAATATTAATAATTTCATATAAGACAAGTAAAATTTTAACAAAAATAAAACCGACTTCAAGGTTTCACTCGATTTCTCTTGGATGCCAACGTCAGATCTTAGTGTCCTTATCATGGTACTAACTTTGGGATATCTCCTTTCCATTACAAAAATAATTATCAAAATCGGTTCATAAATGACGAAATTATCCGCGAACACACGTAATATATATAAGCGGTCGAATTGAAAAACCTCCTCCTTTTTTTGAAGTCGGTTAACAAAAGAAAATAATAATGGTAATAAAAAAATGACAACAAAAATGATAACAAACATTCCTACAATAAGTACTAAGAATAAGTACTATTTATAATTTGAAAAGATAAAAATTTGGTCATATTATCATGTACACTCGGAGGAACGCAATAGGTACACATATCGTGACTATTTGCGAAATACTTGACATTAATTTGGTCATTCCAATGTTGATGAACCTTTCCACTAACACGTATTGTTATTGCTTTTGTAAGCCAAGATGCTAGTGTTTCGCGTCAAATCTCTTTCTATAATCGCTAACTACTTTATTCTCTTGTAAATATTACCGAAAAATATTTTGTTTTGACTTAAGAAAAAAGAGAAGTCGTTGAAGAAGAAAAATCGATACAAGCAATTCTTCAAATCTTATCAAGTCAATTGTTAACTCGATAATAGCAATACTGATGTAGATAATCCCATAATACAGTGTAGATAATCCCATAATACAGTGTAGATAATTAATTGAGTTGGCTTTCTAATGTGTTATCTTTCTATGTTTATTTTTTGTTTGGTCTACTATACACATGTAGGTTTATACGGAGAATTCAGATATTTATATCGTCTGTTCCATAGTCTCTCTCTCTAGAAGTGCAAACGAATGTTCCTCTGCCAGTTTATTTCCATACTTTATCTTAAAGGCTAATTTTTATAATATTCTTGTCTTGTTGTTACATATCACTCCTGTAATAGGAATATTCCTGTATCGCGTGAGACTTAACAAACATACAAAGACCGGACTCTGAACACCCAAACTTAGAACAACTGCCCCCCTAGCCAAGTCACAAGCTTTCGCTTTTCTGCAATCGTTAACGCTCTTTCTTAAGTAATTTTAGAAAACGATAACTTGGTAGCCAAGTTGACACAAATGATTCGATCGCTCGTTCTACAATTTACATGGAAAAAACCTAAAATATAGTCTATGGTCTATCCATCTAAGAAACGCTAAAGTAGGTAGTCATGGTAACGTTGACATTGTTCATCAACAATTTTTATTGTCGATTTTAGTTGGCTGAATTATAAAGTGATAAAATGTATATAAAATAAAGAACAATCTGTTTGTAAATGGTTTATTATAATATCACAGTGCGAAATGTCGTTTTAACATTATTGTGACTTGGAAACATGAAGATCCTGCTTAAGGATTAACTTATAATAAATGACGTGATACCTCTTACATAATGAATTTATAGATAGAGCCAGACAGAACAAGTCCTCGTCTTATTGGAATTCATGGGAAGGTATGTAAATTATTAGTTATTCTTTGTTGTTTAAAAGTATCTCACTTCATCTCTTGAAAGTATGAAACAAATAGTGACGTGATAAGCGCCAACATGCAATAGTTATTGCCTATTTAATATTAAAAATATAATGTAATGGTTTCCTATTATGACATTTAGTTTTCTAAAAGACAAAGCACATACAACAACTTTCTTCATAGACACACACTATAAAAATTAATCTATCAAACATCTATAACTTCTGTGTACTATCTATAAATTAATTACATGATATCTATGTAATATATAATGTTTATGAAATTCATTTTAAAATTGACAGAATGAGTCACATATTCTCATTGACTCATCTTCGACAGCTTTTAATAGTCTACTGTTGGACATAAGCCTCTCCTGTGAAAGGAGACATTATTCTAGTAATGAATGCTTAATAGATAGATATGTTCTAATATGTGTGGGCAAACTAAAAGTCTGAAACCAAAAAAAAGCCCTAGCAATAAGCGGTGAGGACTGGACTGGTGATGGTCCTAGCAGCAGGCAAATGCTTACTGCTCTAGAAGAGAGGGTGTTGGCCTTAACGGGTTTGACTGTTGAAGTAGGACTGTACAACCACACTGTCCATTCTCTGTCCCAGATTATGTTTACTTATAGTCTCTTTGTTGTGACTCATCTACAGAATGAGTGGACCGATTATCACAAAAAATTTAATAGCAGGGAGGAACTTATAGTTTAAGTAATTATAATATAATTGTTTTTTTCAGCAACATCAGCCCCACTCCCTCTGGAGAAGTTCCATGCACAACCCTCGCATCTCAAAGGGGAGCGCCAGTGACGTCAAGCAAGTTCACGACCATAGAAACTCACCGGCTGTAACTAAAGGCAGACTGGCAAAAAAACTGGATGTGAGGAAACTGGAAAGGAGGCGAATAACATAGTAGACAATTGAAGCGAAGGATAGATACATTACAAATTATTATAATTTGAAATGCACTGTATAACAGAATTTTAAATAAACAGAATATAATTATAAATTGTTTCAATAATATTTCAGAAAAAAATTTAGAAATTTTACCTCAGTTGAGACCATCATCATCATCATAAACTGTTTAATGTAATGATAGTTGCGGGTTACTAATCTTTTCCTTCACCTACATTAAAAATAGTGGTAATATAAATTTTTTGTCAATGACATAATTTATACATTGTTTTGTAATGTTTCTACTAGGTAAATAAACAAACACTGTAATAATAAAGCCTTTTAATGATTGTTTTAACATCTGAGTACATTATCAAATATATTTATAGAAAATAAAAAAAGTATTATTTATAATAAAAAAAATTCAAATAAAATCTTTATAGTCTCTTCTTTCTATCCAACACAAAAAAAATCTATATCACGGGTGAAAATAACCCACATAGGAAAGAAAATGTGTAATAACAAAGCCATTAACAATTAACATTATTTAAATCTATTTAATAAAGAATTTGGCATGGCTCTTTCTTCGATGACTTCACTTTGATTAGGCATATTCATAGCAGGTATGGGATCTTGCAAATTTATATTATCTCCATTGTCATGTGTAGCACAAAGTGGTTGTGGTAGTGGTATGCCAGCTTGTAACGCTAAATTGTGTAATACACAACATGCAGCTATAATATTGCTAGCTACAAGGCATGAAGAAACCTGTCTCTGAGAAAACATCTCCACCGTGCTTTGAGTAATCCAAGACAGCCCTCAATGCAGTTACGGGCTCACACATACTTTTAAGTATAAAGTTCTTCCCTAGAACCTTGAACTACATTGAGAATAGGTGTCATTAGCCAAGGATGTTGTGAATATCCAGAGTCACCTGTAAAAATAGTTTAAAAATTAGTTACCCACAGGAAAACTACTGAACTTTAAGGTAATAGATCCATGCTGATTTTAGCATGAATGGGCCGGTTCGAAAATGATGCCATGCTGAGTTGTTGCATTGTCTGCATTTGCAACGAGTATAATGACCACTGCTCTAGGATTGTGTGTATGCTTTCCATCAGGCTGAGTAGAGTCACTTTATAAGGCTGATACATAAAAATAATAATAAATATTTTTATTGTTACACAACAACCTAACAGCCATAATTGTTCACTATTTTGATGAAGTTCACTCATAAATGATTCAGCTCTACTAGAAGACCATATATGTGAATCATGTGTAGCTCCACCGAACTTTGGATTCACATTCATAATCAGCATATTACTATCACAAATCTGAAAACCAAATCAACATTAAGAAGTGACATAATAGTCTCATACATGCTATTCTATAAATAAAAATAAGAATAAATCTACCATTTGAACATTCAGTGAATGATACCCTTTTCTATTGAAATATACATGCTCTTCAGTAATGGGCTTTACCAAAGCTACATGCGTACAATTTATGCAACCAATTACATAAGGAAAGCCAAGTCTTCTTTGGAACCTAGTAAAATAAAATTATGTTTAACACATGGTACATATTCAATTAAATATAGTTAGCTTGTTTGTTAAGTAGGTATACACTCTTGTTTTATAGCTGTTTTCTCTTGTGTTATTGGAAACCTAATCCATTTTGCAATGACAGCAGGGTTTCTCAAAGCATCAACAACTTGTCTGATGCACTAACAATTCGCTGATAGGATCCTGTGGCTAGGAAACTAAGAGCATCAAAGAGCAAGAGCATGCCTCAAAACCTATAAATACACAAACATTAAGAAAAAATTAAAATAGTCAATACTACAAAACAGTTAGATTATTAACTTACCTTAACTTTTAAGGGAATCTCGTTGGTTCCCTTTAACGTTGTCTTGTTTTGGAGTTCTTGACAAAGGGCTTCGAAAGACAACTTGTCTAGCCGGAATTGCTCCACAAATAAATTGTCCGGCATTTCGCGGATTGTCTCGTTGCACTGACGATTTATGTGTCTTTTTCCACGTCTAAGCCATACTTCCTCATTATGAGCGCACCACAACATATTTACAGTATGCATTTTAATTATTTTAAATGTTCAAAATTATATTATGCAAATAAAATGGGTCTCGGTGGTCCTATTAGACTGTGTTTATCTGTCTTATAGACGCCATTTTTAAAGCGATAACTCCAAATATTTTTGATCGCTTAGTGAACGTTCGATCGCATCGATATCGTTTCGCTTGCGTTTGTCAAAAGTGTAACTTGGCTAGCTTTTGAGAGCTTTTGTATGGAGTTTCGCATCGAATTTGTAGAAACGATCGCTTTCCATTCCATCACTACGAACAAACGTCAACTTGGCTAAGACTTTATAAATGGAATCAAGTCACGTGATCAAAACAAAATATTAGCCAATGACACACGAGAACGCGATTCGTTAACGATTGCAGAAAAGCGAAAGCTTGTGACTTGGCTAAAGTGAGTGAAGCGATTTTTTGACGTAGCTATTTAGTCAATATTTCATATTGCCAGGGATAGGACAAAATTCACTTAAAGTTAATATGGGTTTAGTTTAGAGAGTTTTCGAACAAAAAAGGTTCAAGGTAGTAGAGCCACGCTGATTTCAGCACGAACGGGCCGGCTCGACCGGGGCGGTACTACCCTCGCACAGAAAATCAACGTAAAATGACAGCGATCATGCTGTCGTGTTTCGTTGGTGAGTGCGAGACCGGAGGCCCAATGATGCAGAAGCATCACTAGCCAGCCATGGTGTGGGTCACCATGCTGCATTGTTGCATTGTCGGCATTCGCAGTATGGTGACCACCACTCTTGGATTCTGCTTATGCTTTCCATCAGGCAGAGTAGAGCCATTTTGGCAGGGCCAAACATAAAAAAAAAAAAAAAAATGTACCAATGATAACTATTTACTGGCACTAAATGCGAAATTAAACATTGCAAGTGACTAAATTCTAAACTAACGTTTCAAATCTATTCATAGAACTTAAAGGAAAACTATTCATAATTTTAAATGCTATAACAATAAACTTAGTGGCGTTTAGCAAAACATTTTTGTAAGCGACTTGGTTAAAACGTGAAAGAATGTTAAAACAAGAAGTTACTAAAAGAAATATTGCATAGGTGCAATGTTGTTCAAAATATTATAAACATGACTATAGCACCTACTTTCTAGTATATATAATAGTACAAGCTTTTGCACGAGGCTTCGCTCACACACACTTTCGTCTCCTGATTTACCCCCTTGAGGGTGGAATTTCAAAAATTCCTTTCTTAGTGCTCACTTACGTTATATAGAGAACTTACATGCAAAATTTCACCAAGTCAGTCCCCTTCCTCTTTTATATAATAATATAATAGATAGTTTTACAAAATCTATACTATATAATATTATAAAGCTAAAGAGCTATTTGTTTGTTTGAACGCGCTAATCTCAGGAACTACTTACTGGTCCGATTTGAAAAAATATTTTGGTGTTAGATAGCCCATTAATCGAGGAAGGCTATAGGCTATATATCATCACGTTGAGACTTACAGGAGCGGAGCACCAATTAAGAATAATACAAAAACGGGGGAAAATTATCACGCTACGGGCACTAGGAGACGCAAACGAGGTTGCGTGGGTCGGCTAATACAAAATATGGCACACGGAAGCATCCTTTGCCGATCGATCAGACTTGCCAGTGGAAATCCTGACTGTTATACATATTTCATTTTTACAAATAACTTACTTTTTAATGAATAGAAATAGTTGTATTAATGAACCTTGATCTTAATAAATTTGTAAAATGGAACTTAAAAGTACGCCACTGCACTATATTTGTAAAGTCTATACTATACAGGATTTATTAATTTTAATTATTCGTAGTGCGGGTGTTTTCTTTTGAAAAATGAAAGAAAAAATATATAGTCAGTACATACCTACCTAACTTGAATTTTAACAGGTACGTACGACTAGGTAATGGATGTTAGCTACTATGAGATATTGATACGAATATGAGGCATTATGTACAGTACACTAATTGTATAACTAAAGAGTTCGTAATAGATGATTCTGGAATATCTTTTAGTGATATCATAGTGTGCTTTGCTGTGACTAATCAAGCATCGAATAAAATTAAGGAAAAATATATAAAAACCTTTTTAAGCGTATTTTAAAATCGTGTCAAAATCCTTTTGAGTTTTTAAAGCACGCACACATAGTAGGTACACGTGTAGAAACCACCTCAACATTTTAAATCCTACTAATATTATAAATGCGAAAGTTTGTAAGGATGGATGGATGTTTGGATGGATGTTTGTTTCTCTACACGCAAAAACTACTGAACGGATTTAGATGAAACTTTACAGTAATATAGCTTATACATCAGAATAACACTAGGCTACTATTTGCCGCGATAACCGACATATACGCGGGCGGAGCCGCGGGCAACAACTAGTTTATAATAAAGTATATAGCACCTAATAAATAAGAGTTTCTACATGGAGCATTGTGTAAATAAAAAACAGCCATGATAGTTTTTTGTATTGACAGTCGCCTGCACGACGTCAATATGTCTTGGGAGTTTTTAGACAGGACAATGGAAGAAGAAAAATTGGTGTGACAATGTAGAAACAGATGGATAATCAGACACAAACATTTGTTCCTCTAAGTCGTAATTGTGACGGGCAAAGGGGGATTTCGAGTAATAACTACTGGCACTACTGCTCAAGGACGGACTGATATCGATGTTTTCTGGGGTCTGCATAATATGGTATGTTCTTCTCTGAATATTATCAGTAATGTTGACCTAGGAACCGTCAGCGACCGACTTTCAATACAATATTAAGAACCATTTGGTTTTCATCGATACAATCTATGCAAATAAACAAAATTGGAGCGTCTGTTTGTAATATTAAAATAACTGCTTTTTATTAAATGCATATTTATTATTATTTATGTATACACGGTACATATACCAGAAACGTATTTTAAAAATTTTTTGTCTGTCTGTCTGTTTGTTCCGGGTAATCTCTGGAACGGCTGGACCGATTTCGATGGGACTTTCACTGACAGGTAGCTGATGATCCAGGGAGCTACTTAGGCTACTTTTTTAGACTAAAATTGTCCCGCGGCGTTAATCGCGGTACGACGATGACCGCGGGTAACACCGCGGGGTTCAGCTAGTAGTGTCATAAAAGTTTCAATATCAGTACTGTGTTAACGCGATGGAACATGGAAAAACTACCACGACCTCGGCTCCTGCGGCTGCGGCTCCGAGTCCAACGGAAATCTGGTGTATATTACACTCATCACTCATCATCAACCTATTGCAGGCCACTGCAAGGCATAGGCCTCTTCCATTGCAATCCTTTCTGATCGATTTTGGAGCTCACAATAAATAGTTAACATAGTGTGTTTTTTAATACGTTCGGTACTACAATAAAAATAGTAGGTAAAAGAGACAACACATAAATATATTTTAGAATTCTCTACATCTTGATTATATTAGGTACGTAACTGTTACACACAGGATACCTCTTATCTAAGCTTTGCATACTAACAAATAGTTACTTATGTTCAGAAGGCAATCAATCTGTTTTCTAATAATAAATTTAAGCCATGTACATTTTATAGGTACACTTTATTTCATATTAGACGTAAAGAATGTTTACGAACCTTTAGTTTTGATTTGTGCACCAAATCATTGTTCTGTAAGGAATCAAAAGCGTGCCAAATGCAATTTGTTACGTTCTTCAGTAAGGCAGACATGTTTACATTCCAATAGCTAACTTTACAATTTCAATTTAGTAAATAAGTTAAATAAATTTCTTTATATGAATTTTACACACAAATATTTTCTAAATAATAAAAACACTCGATTTTATAAAATTTACTTTTTACAATAATAAATGCACCACACTCCAAATTTGAATTTATTAGCGCGCGAAAGGATTTTTTTATTAAGAATAAATAACGAGAGACAACAAGCGTTCAGCCTCTGTGCGTTCGGAAACCAGACTGCTGCGCTGCTGTACTGAGGCGAGTGTAGCGCGATAACAAGTCGCTAGGCGCTAGGAATTGTAGCAAATGGATAACGCAGAACGGAACTATCATGCCTTGCAAAATTAAATTATTTCTGACAATGTTAAGACAAATTGGGTCCTACATCGACATAATCTATACAAATAAAGAGTGTCTGTTTGTAATATCAAAATAACCGCTTTTTGCTAAATGCATATGTATATGTATGTATACACGGTACATATACCAAAAAAGTAGTTAAAAAAATGTTGTCTGTCAGGTAGCTGATGATCCAGGGAGTAACTTTTTATAGTTAAACACAGACAAAAAAACTTTAACTACATTTTTGGTATATGTAGCGTGTATACATACATATGTATTTAGTAAAAAGCAGTTATTTTAATATTACAAACAGACACTCCAATTTTATTTATTTGTATAGATAGAATAATTATATAACAACATATCCTGTTGTTATATTATTATTCGTTATACTGTATGTAAGTTCTAATTTCCTCGCAAAAAAACTAAATACAAAAAACATCTTTAGGTAATCTAATCAGCAGATCACCGCAACTCCTGTGCTTGAATTAAAAAAAAAGTGTTTTGACGTTTCCACTAAAAAGGATTTTAGGACCGTTAACTGACACAGGCGCACGAAGTCACTTGTAGAATCTAGAACCCATAGACATCTTTCATGTATTGCATTAATTGTATTGAATAGTGCACTACTGTTAAAAAGAGACCTGAAGAAAAAATCGCCAAGTGGCAGTCGGACTGCACACCGAGGGTTCCGTACAAACCGATGCTGCCGATGTAAAACTATTATCCGAATACATGGACATAAGTCATGGTTAGTGTGCCAACCGCAATTAAGTTTATGATCGCATTTATTTTTGTTTTGCTTTATTTGTGGTACCAAACGACAATGCTACATGCCAAATATTATAATTTTATGTCAACGGGAGTACCCTGCCTCGTTGGTCTACCGGTTAGCACAAGCGACTCAAGACCAATCAAGAGGTCCCGGGTTCGATTCCCGGATCGCACTTTTTTGCAGTTTACAAAAAATTCTTTACAGCAGCCTGAAGTATGGAATGTGTGTTTCTCGCCCGGGCGTCAGAGAGCACGTTAAGCCGTCGGTCCCAGTTGTCATGAACACCTATGACAATCGTTATTGGGAAGTCAGTGCCCTCAAATTTACTGAGAACTTTGAGTTGGTTGAGGAGGTCCGATGCCAGCCGTTCCGTGGAAAAACTGATATTCAGGTAAAACCGGTTGAACTACTAGCCGACCCCGATTAATCTTAGGAAAAAGGTTAGAAAGATGATGATTTGAAGTACCTTAAGGTTTTGATTCCCTCGTGAGTGTCAAAATATGCGACAAAGGCCGTACCTATCCTTTGACTTAAAAGTTTATTTTTTTATTGCTGCAAGGGACCACAGACCTGAGTACCTATTTTATTAATTGGAACGTGATACCTCCACGCGTTTCTAAGAAAAAATGTCTTGAGAGACGTACAGACAAACGGACAACGAAGTTAACCTATACGGGTTCCGTTTTTAGTATAGAGTACGGAACCTTAAAAATAAAGACTTCTGGTTACAAAACTAATAAACACTAACCGGCTTGCTACTGGATGACCTTAATGACTTTTACAATTCGCAATCGACGTCTCAAAGCGCGTTCAAAGAAGCCGGATGTATTCATTGCTCACTATGCACGTAAATGAGCTAAATAAGCATACAGTCGTATTCAGAAACAATACAATAGTGACACTAGAATACACGACTGGTAAATACTGAGTATCATGGCGTCAGTTCAACAGTGACTATATCATGGACCAGTGTTTTGTTTTTAAGCATATATTATCTATACAAATAAATAAAATTGGAGTGTCTGTTTGTAATATTAAAATAACCGCTTTTTACTAAAAGCATTTGTATCTATACACGGTACATATACCTACCAAAAAAGTAAATAAAAACTTTTTGGCTGTCTGTCTGTTTGTTCAGGGTAATCTCTAGAACGGCTGGGCCGATTTGGACAGGACTTTCACTGGCAGGTAGCTGATGATCCAGGAAGTAACTTAGGTTACTTTTTTAGACTAACTTTGTCCCACGGTGCTACTCGCAGTACAACAATAAACGCGGGTAAAACCGCGGGGCTAGTAAGAAGATATAGTAGGTAGGTACTCATTTTTTTATGTATGGCCCTGTCAAAATGACGACTCTGCCTGTTGGAAAGCATAAGCAGAATCTAAGAGTGATAGTCACCATACTTAATGCGAATGCAGACAATACAGCATGACAATGCACTATGAGGTCTTCAAAAATGATTAGTGGATTGGTGGACATGATGGAGTGGAGCGATTCCGCCACTCCATCATGCCGCAAACCTCTGTGGAAGGATAGCCCAACGAGATTTCCACATGTAATAAAATGTCTTAAGAACACCCTCAAACTCAACAAAGTGTCTATAAGTTGTGGTTTGAGTAATAGAGAAGAAATAATTTCTTTAATAGTAGAATTTAAACAATTAGTACGTAAATAAACCTTCACTAATTTTTCCGTAATCCTTTGCATATCAACAGTCCATCTTGTACGCAACCTCCCTACATTATAATTACATTACTCATCATCCAACAAACAGCTCGCCTTCGGATGTTTTCACCATACGCAGAATGTAGACGTTGACTCACGAGGACATACAACTCATATAAATATAAGTAACCAAAGATGCATTGATCTTGAGTGGGCAAGCGAGATTAATATCAAAAATATTTATTTTAAAAAAATATGGCAATGACAAGAATAGTATTTAACCACTCATATGGTGATATGTATGTACTTATTATAACGGAGACTGAAGTACTTGACAAATGTATTACAGTTATACACGTAGGTATTTATGAAAAGTACAGTGTGAGCAAACGACTTATAATAGTTAAGAAGCTCTGTAAGGAGTTTATATGCTCTCGCTTTTATCTTTTTTTGACCTTTCATTTTGAATCTCTTTTACATACACCCAAAAGATAAGGAACTTTTAAATATTATTTATAATTATGTTTTGAACAATTTACTGATTTTCAGCTTGTTGGGATTTTATGTACCTTCACTCTCATTTTTTGGTTTAGATTGACCGAACTATCTCTAAGGTCTAATCTATATATGTTAGTAGCTGACCCACGCAACCTCGTTTGGGTCTCCTGTTGCCCGTAGCGTGATATTTTTTCCCCGTTTTTATAACATTATTTATTGGTACTCTGCTCCTATTGGCCTTAGCGTGATGATACATAGCCTTCCTCGATAAATGCACTATTCAACACTGAAATAATTTTTCGAACAAACAAATTCTTCAGCTTTATAATATTAGTATAGATAGGTAATTTTTTAGGGTTATGGGTAGTTAAGCTTGTGAGCTATGAGAACCCTTCTCACTTGGTCAAATACAAAAGTTATACTATTGATCAAAATTCATCTTCACCTGATCTGATTACGCAAAGGTAAACAAATGCTATCTTTTAGAGGTCAGCGGTTTCCAAACAAGTTACAGGAACCATCTCTGTGATGTCCATATGCGGTGGGTCAGATATGCAAATATCTTCTATCGGAAGCAAATCAAGGCTATGTCTATATGTGGAAACGATCGGTCTAAGATTTTCAATTAACACCGCTACTAAAAAATGTGGAGTTAATTTATTCTATTACGTATGGAGAAAATGGATGTTATGGTTTCTTTATTTGAAACTGTGGGAGAGTCATAGTTTGATGCAAATGAGTCGTTATGACAGAGTGATATAATATAGGTATGGTTTAGTAATACTGTCTCACAGAAAACCGGTGTTGTTCATTCAAAGCCTTGCTGTTTGCCGAGTGTGTAATGTTATTGCTCCGTGGTTATAGGTGTGCATCTGGAGTGAGCGCCCACTTTTTAAATTTTTACGAAACGATAACAAATTTAAATAAAAATTAGTTAAAAATAGTAAAAATCTAAAGCAATGGGACATAAATTCCTTAAACGTGAAAAAAGCGGTTATGATTAAATAACTTGGGCCCTCAGTTCAGATGCTTGCAAAAAATGGCAAAGCCTAGATCTCAGGAAGTACTTACTACCTCTAGGTCAATGCTTTTATTTAAGAATTTAGTTATTTAAAAAATGGGCCCTCAGTCTAGATGCGCTCATGTTACAGAAGTTCCCACCATTCTTAAATTAGTTCTGGGACGGATCAACTCAAAAAATAGCAAGGCTCTTGAGACTTGCAAATGTCTGCCGGTTGCTGTCTATGTATAGTATTGAGATAGGTATAGGTACTATATCATATTTCCTTTGATTATTCTACCCTTTCCTTACCTAGGTAATCACTTTTCCTCAGCAAACACTAGGTACGCCTGGTAAGAAAATGAATGAGGAGATTTAGTCAGAGAAAAAGATATCGCAAGTCTTGGATTGGTCAGAAGTAACACTGCAGTAATTCGAAAATATCGAGGTCTCCTGGGTACCATGATTTTTTGTAAGACGGAGACTAGCCAACTAAGTACGGATGAGATATTACCTATAGTGCACAAATGTGTACACAAATAGAGGTATACTTTAATTTCCCTCGCTCTCACAATCCGACACGACCGAATATAGGGAGATATCAGGGACAGGATCGACAGGGGTTTACCTCCGGCTCCGATTCTCCAAACTCCGGGCTGTCATTAAGTGTTTCTAAATTCATAGAACCTCAAAACATGATGAGGCTACTAAACTAGGTACAAGAAGTATCAAACATGACAATGATATTTAAAATAAACACAAACCTCTTTGGTAAGAGTTTATTAATTAATATCTACTTACATATAGATAAAATTACATTTACAAAACAACACAATGTGCCAGATATAGTCGGCGTTATTGTTACAAATTGATTGTTTTAAGGGTAATAATATCATCAAACAGCCGCCTGTTACACAGGGTTGTCACTAATTGAATAAATAATAACAGTTTTTCAGAATTCACATACTTTAGTCCTTGGCAATAAGGTCCAAAGATGCCTGGCATAAAAAGAGAGCTTTTCTCTGTTATCGTTCATTATGGGCCCGCATTAATTCTAGTTCTGATAAGTCCATTTATTAATTTAATGTTCTAATTTATTTTATTGATGTCTAAAGATAAACAAATATTCACTTTTTAAACGACCTTTTAATACTAACTTGTTTTCTCACTGTCCACGTTATATATTTTGTTTTATTACAGCTTGAAATTTAAAAAAAATCTGTTTATTTCTGGATAAGTGCAGATATAGTAAGTAATGCAAAAATGACGGCTTTTAAAATTTTTAGATATAACAGACAGAATCATGAGCTTTTATGATTATTATTAGTCTGAACTTTTAGTATTTTGATGTGCAGCTGTATGAAGTCTAAAAGAAGGTAACTAAATTCAATTCTGTTTGTGACAACCCTGGTTCTTACTAATCCTAATGGCTGATAGCCACGAGAAGCGAATATTATACTATATATCTAGTTATCTTAGTAATATCTGCGAATTTAATAAATAATAAATACCCTTATATTTAAGAAATATCATTCAAAATAAATATAAGTACATTTCCATCTCCCAAACCATTACCTCGCTCACAGAAAACACATTGAATGTATTATTACTAGTGATGCTTATGTTACTTACACTGGAATGTAAAGTACTAAGAAAATGGCGAAAAGTGAGGTATAAAGTTAAGGTTGTAATTTAATATCAACCAAACCGGAAAGAATGACATACATTTTTACAACAGACAACAGATTTTCACAGAAAGCTGTGATATAAGAGCGTTCCGTTCAAAATAGTTATATTAATTAGAAAAAAAAAACGCAATTAATTAATTCCCTGTGAAAATGCGTATTTCTAAATAATAACATTTAATAAATTTTCAAATTCAAGCGTATAGCACAATCAAAATAATTATTCCACTGAAGGAAAAAAAAATCGAGTTCTTCGGTGGATGTTCGTGAAATTGTATTCAAATATTTATTTAATTATTAACAACAGTAACAATTGCAAATAAAGTAATATTATAAATATGTTTACCAGAAAAACAGAATGGTCAAATTTGTATCAAGTTTTTTTTAACCAACTGTCAAATTCATTTTGACATTTATTATTGATAGCATTCTGACGTTTATTAACAAATTGAAAATTTCTTTTTATTTAGTTTACCCGATGTGTTGGAAACATATGACATGCTTAAAAATAAGTAGGTACTTATTAATCTTTAATAGATTATAATTCTTTATTGGCGCTGACGCATCTTTCCGATTTGGGCGATAGGCAAAATAAAATTAAAGTACCAACTAAGAGAATTTATTACTTCTATTAATTGTCAAAAAAAGTTTCTAAAACATTATAAAATATTTTCACTAATAAAAACTGACCTTAGCAGCTTATAACTTAAGTGTAAGCAAATTGTAAAGAACATGTCAATTTATTTACTATAAATATAATACACAATTGTATTGCTGAACGCAAACCGACAAGTGCATGGTAGACTTCCATATAATATAATGATTTATAAATAAAAAATAAAGTTTAAGTATATTTTGAGAGAAAATAAACATTAAATTGACGATATTGCGTGATATATTGTATGTTCAAAAACCTTCGACAAACATCAATTAATTTACGAGAAGTACAAAATTGCCATCAGTTTTGTAGAAGTTTTTGAACACTTGATACATGAGACATACTGATACTCTATAGAATTTGGTGCCTAAAAAGAGTCAATAAAAGTTATTAATATACCAATTGAGTATTAAAAATTAACAAAAAGTATTTTTCAGAAGAAATATTACATACAATTTTAATTTACAAACACATTTAGATAAAGATTATTTATCACGGTGTTAGTCATGTGCTTACCGATTCTTTCAACCGCATGTTACAAATAAATATAACTTCAATCAATAATAATGCGTTAGATACGATATGCATCTAATTTTGTACAAAAACAATAGTTAAATATCATCAACAAGATTACTCTGAAAAATAATTAAATTACACTTTAATATTTCACAAAGTTCTTACTTCTTCTAGAACAAAAACTATCTATACTTCTTAATATTTAAATGACATCACTATTTGATCAGTTTATTGCTGGCTGTCGGTCAATATTTAAAATATCGCAAGTTAGTTTTAGCAGGTATTTATATTATTTTCGTATCTTCATAGTTCGATAGAAGAATTACTACATATTGTTTTTAACACATTTCTTTTCTTAGTGATGAGATTTTATTCGATAACGACAAGTATTTTTTTGGAAATTTCAAACTAATAGTGTGTTTGTTTGTATGATTAAATTTCTTAATTACTAAAAAATATTGCAAACACGTTGCCGTTCGTATACTTGTTTAATATGACACTTAGGTTATGCGGTATTTTTCATCAAAATAAGTATTAAATAGTGATGTACTACTACTGAAACACGCAGCCACGGCAGCTACGGGCCTACGGTTCATGCATACATTGTTCATCATATGCATGCACTACGAACGAGTATTGATTTTAACTGCACTTACTTGAATTAAATGTACCTGTTGTAATTGTTAAATTTGCTGAACGATATTTAAAAATGATTAGGAGAAAATGGTTTATGATTATTTTTAGCATAATAATAGGCTGACTGATTAGCAATAAACTGACCAAAGAGAGCAAAACATTTGACACATAGTACAGTATTGTTTAATATTCAATTATGTGGGATACTAGAGTATGACTAGTTTTCGTCACAGAAATGTGTCTTAAGCTAAGAGTACAATGAACAATTATAATTAAGTTTGTGCCGTCCCACTTTGTTAATTGTTGTAAGACAAGCTATTAGAATACAGTATTTTGGTCTGAGGAAATTTCTGGAATTCGAGGAAGAGAAGAAATCATGTTTTATTAAGCTCACTTCAAACTAATCGCTGGTTTTTGGTGAGCAACTAATATTATGTCAAATAATCCATTAGAATTTGTAGCTCTGTGCTTATTTTTGTGTGTGTAATGTTTCAGTGCACACACACACTGTGACCAGACAGAACATGTGCGTGCATGAAACATCACATAAATATGTTGCAAGCGTGTCCCGCGCCGTTTCTAATTCGTTTGTTGCCGGACGTAAAGTGATTTTGAGATTGTAAATTGATTTCATGTAGAAAATACCTCACAGCTTAGGATTAGTTACATAAAATTGTTGTCACAGTAAAATAAATTTGTGATTAATCTGAGTTCTTACCTCATTCTATGGTTATTGGTGGGCCTACTCTAAGACCGACTAATCAGGGACAATTGTAAGCAGTAACAGTTGACAATTTATCGACATTTATACATATCCACAAAATTTGCGTGCAAATGTGAACTTTAAAATGGGACTGCATTTATGACCCTTGATTGTACAAAGTAATATGGTGTTTAGTTTCGAAGAATTAAGATACTGTACTCTAAAATGTTGTCTTTGGTTCATAGTTATTATTAATGGAAAAACATAAAATTAAAACAATTGGTTTTTTCAGTTGAAAGAAGGTTTGAAATCTGTTCGAATGTTTTAAAATATTTTTGATTTATCATTTTAATAACTTAAAAAGAAGTACTTTTTATTAAAAGTATATACGCAACGAATAGATAATCTTATGTTTTTTGGAAGTCGGTTAAAAATAAAGGAAACAGTTAAGAAGTCAACTTTGAACATTTGACGCAAGTCTGTTCTATCAAAAGACTGACGATTTCTATGCAAAACATGAAAAATTAAATTAAACGGATGTTATATGAATTTGGGAAAGGTATTTGGAAAGTACTTAGTATAATAGGTAATACATAAAGAATCCTTTCAGATAAACTATTTTCGTAGCGGTTTTGATCAACTTATGTATTATATATGTTTTTAAAATATTGATGATAATATCATTATAAATAATAAATTTATTTTATATTGAAGTTGCTGTTCTGTATTAATTGCTAACAAAAATACACAATAGATGATATTTATTTTATTGTCGTATATTATTAATAATATTACAGTTCTTATTAGCATTTTGGATGTTTTTTCTATGAAATGTACAAAAACAATTCATCTGAAAGGAGGTTTCAATCACAGATATATATTAGAAACTAATTTTATAATTTGCAATATAATTTCGTTGCAAACTGGTAGTGACAAGTAAGTGGTCCAATTGATATGGTTATTCGATGTGTAATATAATAATAATATTCTCAAAACTATAATTAGGGCGGGGTAAATAGGGTAAATCGTCAGTCTCGAAAGGTATGGTTCAGTCCGTTTAATCAGAGTTGACCCTGTATCCAAAGTCCACAGTATTATTGTCGCCCATAGGGTCAGTTTTACTCCACGCATTGTACACTTTACGCAGAGCAAATATCGAAATTGACCCTCACGGGTGACATATATTAGTTTAACTAACGTGGACAAAAATATGAACAGACTTAAAAACAAACTATTTAACAATTCACAAACCATTTTAAACTTATTAATAAAATAAAACTTTAAAGTCACAACAATTACTTTTAGAAAAGTTTGATTTGTGGTATGTAATACGTCATATAAAACAGATTTCACAACCCTCTCTCGGCATCGGTGGGATAGAGTCTTGACCTCAATTGTAAAATTTCTGTTAAACTGAGAGTGTACGAGTATTTGTGATACAATACAGGTCTGGTGAATGGGGTTTAACAGATTATATATAAGGTTCAGCTGCGTGTTTTCGAGGTTCCACAGAGTGTATGAAGGGTTCAGATGGGTGTTTCGGGGGTTTAACTGGGTGTTTATGGGGTTCAAAAGGGTGTTAAAGGAGCTCAGAAGGGTGTTTATGGGGTTGAAAATGGAGTGTAGAGGGTTCAACAAAGTGTTTGAAGGGTCAGTGTGTGTGTAACGCAAAGTGGGTGCGAGCGGTCGGTAGCGCGGCTATGCGGCGCTTGGCGCGGCGGCGGGCGGGGGGTGTCACCGCGTGGCGCCACGAGCTCCGCGCCGGCCCGGCTTGCCGCGACGGTTGAAACCCCTACAGATAAACGATTTATTGTTACCTCACACTAACACTTGAGAATCTAACAAACTGTAAATACAGACACACACACATATGGAATGACTTTCGCTCCCTGTTATTTAAGGGTCAACTGTAAACTGTGCTGTAGACTTTACTCGTGACTCCACCCGTGTGTAAGTCGGTTATGGCGGCTTTGTCCTTCCTCCAGAATCAAAGTACCTATATCGGTGCAGTGATTTGCCCGTGAAAGCGTTACAGTCAGACAAACAGAAAGACAGACGAGAGTTACTATTGAATGTATAATACTAGCTGTTGTGCGTTTATGTCTATTATCGCGGCAAATAGTAGCCTATGTGTTATTCTGATCTATAAGCTACATTACTGTAAAGTTTCATCCAAATCCCTGCAGAAGTTTAAGTGTAGTTGCTTGTTTCATCAATATTCTTTTCAGGTTAGTGTTATCCTGGGACTGCTTTCAAAATGAAATTCTAAAATTACCATTACTACTTCAATTTAGTTATAATTTTATGAACATTAAGTTTAAAAAAAATGTAACCATTTTAAAATTAAATATTTAAAATACCTACCAACATTTTTTTAATAGAACTTTCTAATTGTCAATCTTTTCCTCTTTGCACTGACACAAAATATTTTAATTGTATTTTACGATTGGGTATGTACTGTAGAGTTCCAATGTGAACTTAATGGAACTGAACCTGAATCCTGGGTCACCGACAAATTGTATGAACTAGGTTTTACCAGAAACACATAGATACACACACACACACACAATTAAAGTTTTGAAATTCGTACCTGTACGGGCCACGATAAACTGGGCGAGATTGCGGCGACCCTGGTGTGGAATTACCATTAGAGCCATTTCCATTTTGACGTTCCACAATAGGCTCGAACTTCGCTACTTGAGAAGCGCCAGGCGATCCATTTGTAGCTTGATCTTGCTAAAATAAATTAAAAATATTGTATAAATGAACAAATATTTTTTAATTGCGTTTTTAAAATAACCAGATGTTAAATCCATAAAATACCGGCAAGTACGAGTCGGACACGCGTGCCGAGGGCTCCGGACAAACTTTTAGTTAAGTATGGACAGCTTTGATTTTGAAAACTGTTTTACCCATACATTATTAGTGTCGAATGAGTATGGTGACCACTCATGGATTCTGCTCATGCTTTCCATCAAACAGAGTAAGACACATTAACAATTATTTTAACGGCAATTAACGCTATCTAATATATCATGGAACGCGAAAGTTTAAAAGTTAGTAGAGTAAGACACTTTGGCAGGAAGAAACAAACAATGCTAAATACTAATACTTACAAATTCATTATCAGCCGGTGTGGTGATTGTAAGTGGTGGCGGTCCGGTATCACCAACACCAACCACACCACCCTTTGCTACCTGTTGAGCTAGAAGAGCTGCCATTTTTCTTTGAAGATCCTGAAATTGTTATTTTTTATTAATGGTATGTTGTATTTGTGATGGATTAAGAATATCATCACCCCTTTTCATTATATGGTTGTCATAAGAGCCATCTAAGGGAAGAAACTACTGACAATATCACCGCAGAGAGGAGGGAAAATTTAAAAAAATAATTACTAACTTCTGGCCAGAGGGGTATAGTAAGGTCAAAACCTTTCCAAGGAGAGCCTTTGATCAGCAGTTAATTATTAATAGGGTAGTTGACTGTATCTTATATATAAAAATCAATTGCTGTTCGTTTGTCTCACTAAAACTCGAAAACGGCTGGGCCGATTAAGCTGATTTTAGATTTGAAATATTTGTTATAGTCCAGGAAAGGTTTAAACGGTGAAAAATTAAAAATAGCTTGAAAATTCTAATGTCACGTGTACGAAGTAACGGGCACAACTAGTCGTAAATAAATACCGATGTCTCCTTCATTAAAACGAATATTACAAAACATCTCGCAAAATATAATTATTACAGCTTTTCAATTCTATAACAAATTTTAATCTAATAAACATTGAAATATATTGTTCAATTGAGTAGTCTAAAACAGTGACGTCACAAGTTAGTTTTTAGTACATTTATCTTAAAGTTATCGTTTTGACAGATGATAAAAAGTAGCTGATTTGACTAAGGTGTCAACTACTCTATTGCTGTTGAAGATGAGAATAATATATACAACAAGCAAAATTTTAACAAAAATAAAACCGAAGGTTTGACTCGATTTCTCATGAATGCCATCATCAGATCTTAGTGCCCTTATCATGGTAGCACCGTTGGGATATCTCCGTTCCATTAAAAAAAAAAACCATTAAAATAGTTTCATAAACGACGCAGTTATCCGCAAACTCACATAAAAATATATATATATATATATACGGTCGAATTGAGAAACCTCATTTTTTTTGAAGTCGGTTAAAAAACTGAGAAGTGATACTTGACTATGTTTAATAGGATAAAACCTCTCTCCTCCTCTTAATAAGAAGCCTATGTTCAGCAGTAAATTCTTAAATACTGTTGATAACTAATAGTATGTTAAAAGCATATTCTTTTAAATAGTACATTTTAAAATATCTAATATATAAAATTCTCGTCTTGAGGTGTTTGTAGTTAAACTCTTCCGAAACGGCTTGTTCGATTCTTATGAAATTTTGTGTGCATATTGGTTAGTCTGAGAATCGGACAACATCTATTTTTCATCCCCCTAAATGGTAAGGGTGACCCATCCTTAAATATTTTTATAGCAAAATAATGTTTGCTGGGTCAGCTAGTATATAATATAATATATATATTAATGGAGCTAACTGCTAAACATTTACATTTTAATTATAACTAACGACCCGGCGCATGTGAATCTTTCTCTTGAATAACTCTATTGCAGAAAACTGCATTAAAATCCGTTAAGTAGTTTAAAAGATCTAAGCAAAGAGATAGCGAAGAAAGAAGTAAATTTCTTGTTATTGCCATTACTTACTTTCAGTTCAGCAGTCAAACAAAATGGTGGTGCTGTGATTGAATCCATTGGAGGTGGTGCTGTCTTCAGAGTGTCAACATCACATGAGACGGGACAACGGCATACTGGACATGTTTGCTGGAAATAAACATAAACTGGGTCACTTTACATTATAAATTGGCAAGCATTTTTCTTTATACCCAATGTTTTTCTTTGTTTTGTTTGAAATTAGAAAGATTTAGAATATGTCAAAGAATGTAAGCAGCATTCTATAGTAGATGTTACAACCACATGCTTATTTTTGAGCTGTTTCAAATATTTAGTGCTCAAAAAATTTAAAACACTTATGTTTTTCCTTAGTAAAGTTTATTAGCTTTTGCCCGCGCCTCCGGTTGCCTAATATCGGTTATTATTTATTAAATAAAATAATAAATCAATATTTCAGACATCTGACAGTTTCAAACTAAACAGAGCTTGTACAATGAGAGCTAGATAACAGATAGAATAGTTACAAACTTTTTCTTGTAAATAGATACCTACATATTATACATGGAAAACACCTAAACTCCAACACAAATATGTATTTGCAGATCATACAAACATGTGGTTCGACCAGGAAATTGAACCCCAGACCTCGATTACTGCAGTTGTATACACCTCCAATGCATCATTTGCACAAGAATGTTGTTAATAAATGTAAATAGCATTCATTGTAGGATTTAATATTTGAGTGTTTATAAAGATGAATATTTACTTAACTGTACTACTATAATAGAAATTTACATTATAGGAGTTGTAATTAAACTTTTTTTTTTGTAAATACATACATATTATACATAGAAAACACCCAAACTCCGAAACAAATATTTGTAGATCATACAAACATTTGGTCCGACCCGAGAATCGAACCCGAGACCTCATGATCAGCTGTCGCACACGCCAACCGCGAGACCAACGAGGCAGTCAATTTAAATGTTTGTTTCTAAATTTCTACTACTTCTACAAGTCTTTAGACAAATTGTTTTATAATAATATCTGATGCAAAATGTAAAACAATACCTGATAGGGAGGCGCTGATACTTGTTGCCAAAGAGGTATCTTCTCTAACTCTTCCTGGTAGTACCTTCGACCCGCAATGAGATGATTAGCAAGACAATGGCTGTGAAAGTGATGGTAACACTGCGTTTTGATGAATACATCCCCTTCAGTAAAGCCATACAAACAAATAACACATTGTCCGCTTGGCAAGTTGCTTTCTGTGAGATTTTCTCTGATAAGCTGCAACAAATTATATGATGTATGCTTAATACATAGTCCAATAGACGCTTATTAAAGATTAATTAGTCAAAAATGTTTATAAAACTTTAACCAACCATGTAAATACTTTTTGATAACAATTTTTGTCCATGTAACCTGGGTCATTATTGTGAATTTATTGACAGTAATTGACATATTTTTCATTAAAATCTGTTAAGTAGTTTACGCACAACAGTAAAGCACACAAACAGACAAAACAGCCTGTCAAAAACATTGCCCTTCATTTTGGTAAAATAATAGCTAATACAATTTAGTAAAGGTATTTATGTTGCTGCCTAAATCATCATATGATTAATATAATCTATACTAATATATAAAGCTGAAGTTTGTTTGTTTGTTTGAACACGCTAATCTCAGGAACTACTGGTCCGATTTGAAAAATTCTTTCAGTGTTAGATAGCCCATTTATAGAGGAAGGCTATAGGCTATATATCATCAGGCTAAGACCAATAGGAGAGGAGCACCAATGAAAAATGATTCAAAAACGGGGGAAAATTATCACGCGACGGGCAATATAAGGCGCAAACGAGGTTGCGTGGGTGAGCTAGTATAATTAATATAATAGCTGTTAATTTGAAATTGCAAACACTTTAATTTTATTTATTTTGTTTATATGTACTAGCTGACCCGGCGAACTTCGTACCAGCGCACATTTTTTTTATAAATATTTTCTACATTTCTGAAAATTCTCGAAATGGAAATACGGTGCCATCTATAATCTACTAGATATCTGTGCAACTTAGATAAAGGCCAAACCGCCATCTATTAGGATTTTATAGAACTAACCGATAAATCTATACAAATGAATAAAATTTGAGTGTCTGCTTGTAATATTAAAATAACCACTTTTTAATAAATACATATGTATGTAGACACATACCAAAAATGTAGATAAAAACTTTTTGTCTAGGATTTTGACGGGATTTTCACTGGCAGGTAGCTAATGATCCAGGGAGTAACTTAGGCTACTTTTACAAGACTAACTTTGTGCCGCGGCGTTACTCGTGATACGACAATAACCGCGCGTTACATCGCGGGGTTCAGCTATTACACACTAGTTTCTTTTTATTAAATAGGGGGCAAAATAGCAGGCGCAATGACTGATGGTAAGTGATTAACGCCGCCCATGGACACCCGCAACACCAGAGACGTTACAAGTGTGTTGCGGCCTTATCTCCCAAGTTGGACCAAATTACAGATGCTTACAAATTTGATACACATTGTGACACGAAATTTTTATATTATATAGAAATTTTATATACATAGACAGATATATGTATTACTTTTGACCATGTTTATGGTCCAAATAGGTTTTCACTGTCAAAACTAGGCTTTGTCCATAATTACTTATTGAGGTATTTGCCCAATATAATTATAATTAGTTTAAGCATAACAGACAGACAGAGTTACCTTTGCAATTATAATTTTAGTAGAGATTATAAGACTAATTATCAGATGTAAGATAAATTGAGTAATAACCTATGTTTTACAATATTGTCCGATATTTACAGCAGAGGATGGCCATGGTGATTAGTGTCATGACAATAACATGTCTACATTTTGATTACAATATTAAAAATTTGTTACGTCTGAAAATTAAATTAAATCTGAAATTTGCTTTAAAATATTTAAATTACATTTATTCTTATTTATTTTAGAAGAAATTAGGGTGAACAGATTCAATGTATATGTATGAATTTTGTTTAAATAAACAATACTTATTTTTTTTATGAAAAGCAAGAAAGCAGTTGTATAATAGAAATATAATAACTTTGATTGAAGTTACATCTAATATGTAAAGTTGTGAAATTATTTATTAATTTGAGCATTTCCTTTTTTGCTAAGGAATGGGATTTCAAAGAATGCATCTTGATTATTTTATGTTCTATATTACAAAAACAATATTGATTTTTAATTCCTTTAAACTACAAAGTAATGTAAGTGAAATATCTTACCTCAATTAGCTCAAAAACTACTGGCTGTCCAAGACAATCGCTTAATTTTTCTTTGATTTGTGAATTAATTGTAGAAATGAGCTTGTCGTCGAGCCCTCTTGGATTCCTAAGGGTCACTAAGGGACTACTATCAGGGTATTCCGGGGTTAATTTCACTTCAAGAGTCACACATACGAACTGTTGATCGATATCATCACCAGTCGAAGGATGTACAACTGTTTCGATGATGTCCGGCATTTCACCAACACGTTTGATCACCACATCATCCATCAAAATAGCTTCTAAAGCTTCAATCTCATCTGTAACCCTGAAAAATCATAAAACATTGATCACATTGCTCAAAATATTACACAGAAAATTTATTTGTAAAAAAACACACCTTTCGTCTACAGCGGCCGACATGATGACTGAAGGTAAAATCTGGGCCTAGAATCTAGGAGGGGTGCAATAAGTTCAGACAGGCGCAATGCAGCTGATGCAGCCGAACAGCTGGGAGACTGAATAGAAAGCTCGACAAAAATCAATCATGATAAACTCTAGCGTAGATAATAAATATTACATAGAGTAGAGTGTACGAGTAACTTTTAGTAGAATAGTAATATTTTCTATTTCGTTTTGGCAAGAAAAATAACTACAGAATCTTACACTCGAATAAACTACAATACATAGATTTAAGTAAAATATTAAAGTGATTGTATATAATTATATTAAGCTCTATGAAAGGCCGTCAAGTTGCGTTTACACGCGTTGCACGCCTCGACAACTGTCTTGGCTTGCGTGAGGTTGTGATAGCTTGTTGCCGACCTGAGTCGGTGTCGGTTTTTGGACACCGATCAAAGGAAGCGTGCGCTCGCCGCTTGCGACGCGGGGCGAAGCCCGGGGCGCGACTTTCCAGGAGGTGGCGCGCCTGGCCACCAGTGGTGTTTCTCTGGTGGTCGGGCGCATCGAGGCGCTTGGCTTGCAGGTGGCCCGGCAAAAGACGGAGGCCCTACTATTCCATGGGCCCCGTTGTTGGCCGCCCCCCCGCGCCTTATCGCCTATCGTCGATTTAAATATTACTGCTGTGGCATAGGTGACGTCGGAAAGATTAGGAAGTCATTCCTAAAATAATTTAACTGTTTCAAATATACATCCTCAAAACTTTTCTACTAGTTAAACCGGTATCACCTGAATTTCAGTTTTCCCACTGAGCATCTAGCATTGGACCTCAGTAATCCTGAGGCTGAACTGAATTCGAAGGTTGAACTAACTGTCAGTATATTTGAGCACAGTGACTTCCCAATAACGATTGCCATAGATGTTTATGACAACCGGAACCTACGGCTTAACGTGCTTTCCTGACGTTTCGGATTTCAGACTCCGGGCTGTTATTAGGAATTTCTTGTAAGACACATTCAAGAGACCGCACCAGACCATGAGCTCGAAATGCTACGGCGAAACTTTCATAAGCAATCTCTGGAGACTCGACAGGCGCAGCTCGAAATTTATGTCTGTGCAAGCCAACGTGCCGTCGGAGCCGTTCTGCTGAACTTCAAAGCATCGGTAGAAAGGCTGTTTCGGTAAGTGTCTGTATCGAATAGGTTGGGAGGCTGCAGCAGAATGCCACCAATGTTGTTTCTTACGGGACACACTAGAGGACTGCACTGCGTGGAAGTCCAAGCATCGAGTCCTGGTCATCTTGGAGAGATGTGACCGCTGCAAGCGATCTGAGACAGGTGACACCCCGATGCGGCTCGGGGATGTCGTCTTGGGCGGAGTGCTCTTCTATTACTGTATGATATTGTGGGAGGTGCAATAGTATCCTGCCCCTCGAGCGCCCCTTTGTTTTCCATCGCTCATAGTTCGAGGTCTACTTACTCGTAAATTTCCTAAAGTAAGCGAAAAACTTTATATTTGCAATACTTGAATAGTACGCAGTAATAAATTTAATCGAACGGAGCACTGCATGCAGTTCATTTTACCCGGAATCCCCAATCATAGAGAAACACATTGTCTTTCTCTTTTTAACATTTGAGTTAGCGTTATTTTTATTGAAGCGAAACAAACTCAGCTGATTCATAAAATCGGTGCATATTCAAAACAATTATTCCAATTAATTTTAAAACAAACAGACGCGGCTTAGTAATCAGATGGTCCATGCTATTGGAGATGTTCGTGACTTTTTGTTTCTACTACTGAGTGACATTAGTTTTTAACCGACTTCAAAAAAAGATTTATGAATATAGTATTATGTATTTGTATATATTTATAAACTTTATAGGTTTCTTTATAGGTTCTACTAGCTGAACCCCGCGGTGTTACCCGCGGTTATTGTTGTACCGCGAGTAACGCCGCGCGACAAAGTTAGTCTAAATAAAGTAGCCTAAGTTACTCCCCGGATCATCAGCTACCTGCCAGTGAAAGTCCCGTCAAAATCCGTCCAGCCGTTCCAGAGATTACCCTAACTGCAATTAAAACCCAATCACGAAAAAAGGGAAATGATATAATGAAGTATGCATTAATTAAAAGAAACAATTATATATTATAAAAACCGTTTATTAGAAAAAAAAACTAATAAAATTTTACTTTTCTAGCCTTTCTATCATCGAGCTCTTTCGTGAGGTTTTCAAAGTTGATGTTTTCAGCAATTTCTTTTTCAATTTACAAAGTTGCTAAGTTTATCAATCTAGATTGAGATATTATTGATTGAAGATAGGTTTTTATCAGCATCAGTCATGAAAAATAAGATTAATTAATTATAGTAGATCGTCTGCTCGTCGATCATGATTCATGACGCTTCTAACGACACCGCATGGCCAGTTCTAACAAGTAATTAAGGAGCTACTAGGGAACAAATGAACATACATACATACTTAGCCTGTAAAAAAAATACATACAGTGGAACATAGAACCTATAAAGAAACCTATAAAGTTTATAAATATATTCAAATACATGATACTATATACACAAATATTTTTTTGAAGTCGGTTAAAAACTAATGTCACTCAGTAGTAGAAACAAAAAGTCACGAACATTAGCATCGCAACCTAGCATGGATAATTGTTTTGAACATGCACCGATTTTATGAATCAGCTGAGTTTGTTCCGCTTCGCTAAAAATAACGCTAACTCAAATGTTAAAAAGAGAAAGACAATGTGCTTCTCTATGATTGGGGATTCCGGGTAAAATAAACTGCATGCAGTGCTTCGTTCAAGTGGCGCCGACTTCAAACAGGTTTTAGGTACCTAGCACACATAATAATACTACTATTTAAATGAATAAAGAATATAGCAATTTATAAAGAGCCAGTTTATTTTAAGCTTATTAGTGTTTTTGGCAGTGAGTTTTCGTTGGATGCTTTTTGGAAGTCGTTTATTTTTTTATATATTTTTTTATTTTTCCATTTTTAGTGCAAGCAATCGTAGGTTATCAGTAAGTTGAACTATTTCATATAATTTATAGTACTAAGAAAATGAGGGATTCCCTCCATTTCCCAGGCAACCCATCATCAGATCCTGATGTGGTGGTAATGGGGCCACTTCAGAAGCATACCCTTTCGAATACACCTCAAAAACTTGACAGTATACAACTTAAGGTATATATATTAGATGCGTATGAAATTGAAAGAATTATTCTCCAACTAACTAAATAACTTGAAAGAATACGACTAAAGGTAAGATACACACATATTACATTTAAAGATTTATCCTCTAACTCCTAACCGTTAAGGAGTTGTACCTTACATCATCAGCTCATCATCACTAAATGATGACTACCAGACGCAAACATCACAACACACAAGAGAATTTTCAGGAAATATACGTAAAATATAGTATTTGCCTGAAAAAAATGAGGGTTCCCCTCGATTCCCCTGGGATGCCATCATCAGATCCTACTTTTCTAGTCATGGTACCACCGTCGGGACATCTCCTTTCCAACAAAAGAAGAATCATCAAAATCGGTTCATAAGCGACGAAGTTATCCGCGAAGACACATAAAAAAAAACAACATATATATACGGTCGAATTTAGAAACCTCCTTCTTTTTTTGAAGTCGGTTTCCAAAAATCAGTCAAATAACCTATTGCGTAAGCTTAGCCTTAAGTGATACTCGCCTTTTGATACAGCCTTTAATCTCAGCTATTTTGTAAATTAGCAAAGCGTGCAAAGAAATTAAAACAAATAAACCATCAAATAAAAATATATTATGCTAAGCAACAAGTTTTTTTTTGAAAATCAAGAGCAACGTATCACAAAATCTAGTTTAAGCAAAAGTGCTAGGCAATGATTGCTATTAAAATTTTGTAAGGCACTTTGTATTTTTATTGCAGTTGCTAAAGTTGGCCGAAAGGTAATTAAATTAAAAGCGAGCAATTTGTGTGAAAGGCATAATGTAAATCAATTATTAATAACCTTATAAATGAATACATGAACACACGCTTAAAAAACAAAATGGAATACCAGTTTGATGTGAATGATTTGCAAAAATGAAATACTTGTACTAATTGATAAAGTTTAAATAAGCGGAATAAAATTATTGAAATGATAATGAATGTTAACACGCAATCACTCACAATTGAACTCATTCATACATACACATTCACATATCCATACACAAATACACATACACACACACATACATACATACATACACAAAC
This sequence comes from Spilosoma lubricipeda, assembly GCA_905220595.1. NCBI lineage: Eukaryota > Metazoa > Arthropoda > Insecta > Lepidoptera > Erebidae > Spilosoma > Spilosoma lubricipeda. The sequence goes on along the minus strand of HG992286.1, from coordinate 5,477,543 downwards.
ATACTATATATCCCAAAATAAACTGAGCTGTACCATTATTTTCTTCGTTACAATGTTTGTTATAGGCATTTTTGTTGTAATATTACTTACTTAGTAGACATTGTTCACTATGTGCTTATGGGAACTATTGATGTAATACTCCTAGTTTTCCAATTACAGACAGTGGCGTAGCGTGAGTGTCGGCCGCCCGGGGCGGCAGACAATTTTGCCGCCCTCTTATTTAGATACTAGCCGACCCACGCAACCTCGTTTGCGTTTGCAATCTCCTATTGCCTATAGCGTGATAATTTTCCCCCGTTTTTGTAACATTCTTCATTGGTGCTCCGCTTCTGTAGGTCTTAGCGTGATGTTATGTAGCCTATAGCCTTCCTCGATAAATGGGCTATCTTACACTGAATTTTTTTTCAAATCGGCCCAGCGGTTCCTGAGATTAGCGTGTTCAAACAAACAAACAAACTATTTGAGCACCAATGAAGAACGTTTCAAAGATAGGGGAAAATTATCACGCTATGGACAATAGGAGACGAGGACGAAACGAGGTTACGTGGGCCGGCTAGTTTTTCATAAAATTAGAACTATATTTTTATTGAAAAATAATATAAGTACTTTTGAGAATAAAAGTCAAACTTCCGCCTTTAATTAAATATTTATAGGTCTACTTTGTTTAATAGAAAAGTAATTTATTACACCATCAATGTCCATAGCATCGCACATCTCTTGCTCAATAGACAAGATGGCGAAATTAACTAGAGATACTAACTTGTATGATGTGAAATATCACATCATACAAGTTAGTATCTCTAGTTCCGTCATAAAAAATATGACTTCTTGTTATGCGCCTCTAAGGTTCTATGGGAATTCTGAGTTCTTCACAAATATGTTTTTCATAACTTACAACGCCATCTGCCTGTTTCTCTCGTTTCTCTGTCAATATTATCTGCAAAGCATTTAATTTCTGAGCGCAGAATCTTATGTCAATGTTTTTGTGTAGTCATCATTCACTTCATGTAGAACCGGTTGCCAAAGGCCCAAGAAACAAAAAAAGGAAAATGACTGCATCACTACTAGTAAAGCTCCTAGGCTATGTGCTTTTTACTAGTTTCACCTGCCTCTGTCAGCGTATAAATCGCCATGGAAACGTTCCACTTCCGAAAGGCGAAAGGAAGACGTCAACTTCGTCAGGCGGCTTCCTCCAAAGAGACTGTACAAACTCTTTTGAACCCGCTTTGCCGACGAAGTTAAAAATGGGCTTTCACGTCATTCCTTCATTAGCCTTCCGAAAGCTTCATTTTCTTGTCCTTATGCTGCTTTTAACAAAATCTCATACCTTCTTCCCTGAAAATTCAAACCACATTTTCCAGGTTCTGGTTTCCGCGTGTTGCGGTTTCCATGGTGGCAAATTGGTTTTCCAGATTTGACTAAAGCTTTTCAGTTCCCATCGCAGCTTGGAGCAGAGTTGGCCGGAGTTTGGGTTTCATTAAACAGGCACGTTCAGCCTTAAAGTCGATATTCAAGGAATCTCAGACAATTCGGTTATCACTACCGGTGTTAAACCTATTGATAAAACTGAAATGTCTCTGAATATGTGCTTTGGTCACTTCACATTACCCTAAAATATGCTATCTAAACTGCTCAAGTTCCACCTCGAGTTGTGCCAGATGCGAGTCTAGCCGTAACGTGTGGCCATTAAAAGTTACCAAGATCAATCGCTTGTAGTGGCTTCCCGGTGATTCTTAGCACCCTCTATCCCGCCGTTACCGTCGTCCGGTGTGCCGGTCGTATCGATGCTGTGAGTAGGTATAGCTAAATATTTGTCGGATTCATTCAACAATTCAAATAATTTCAATAATTTTAGTGAAATAGGAAAAAAAATGCCTAAAATTCAACCAACAAAATTGACTTGCACTTGCAATTTACATTAAAAAATATTTTTCTGAAATTATCGTAAACATATATAATACTATCAATTATTTTTGTGGCTTACTTATCAGAACTCAAGTGCGTAAAATAACGGTTAAACAAATGGCTATTGCTTGTTAACACATAGCTTCGTCCTACATTTTTTAACAAAAGTTAACTTCTTGAAAAATTAATTGGCTGACTGACCACCACCGACCTCACAAAATATATTTTTTCCAATTTCGCCGCCCTTCCTATGATGGCGCCCGGGGCGGTCCGCCCCTCCGCCCCCCCCTCGCTACGCCACTGATTACAGAGCATAATGCGACTCAGTGGCGCACAATGCCGAATTATGCTGATGCTCAATTGGAACGTGAATTAGTTTTCAAATACACCAGCAGAGTGCGCTAAGTTCAGTGTTGAAAAAAAAAAATATTCAGAGTTAGCAATAACCTCATTAATTTGTAAGCAAAGTGGTATACATAAAAATTGGTTGAAAACTATTTACGGTTATTTTAAGTAATTTGGATTTTGATAATTACATTAACATTTGTTTGTTTTGAGTAATTTTTTTAAATGAGTTCTACCTTCATCCATACTTATATTTATTTTTTTAACACAGTTTGAATTAACTTTGATTATTTCGAAAAAACTGCAACGAAACGAAAGCTTTAAAAATTTTTTCAACAATAAATGATATTACTAACGATAATATATAAATAAAACATTTTGATCAATGCCACCTTAAAGAAAAAACACTTGTTAATTTTTGTCACTGAGTTAGTATCGATTGCACGCATCACGCAAAAACACTACTTTTGAGAGTGCTCGATTGTGTGAAGCGTTGCTGTAGTTGAAACATTCAACGTTAAGCATTATGCCGCATAATGCGCTCTAGTGCTGTAATTGGAAAACTAGGACTATACCTAAGTTATTTGTACGATGAGAACATTGCCTACCTGTTATGATTAAGGTCTCATCATTGTGTATTTATAAATTACGGGAAGATGCGAGACAACCCTGATACAAGTATTTCCAATAACTTACTGGGGTTTGCCTCAATTTATTTAGTGTATGACAATGTATGAGAAATAAGAGACATATTTTTATTATTTACTAGCCGACCCACGCAACCTCGTTTGCGTCTCTTATTGCCCGTAGCGTGATAATTTTCCCCCGTTTTTGTAAAATTATTCATTGTTGCTTCGCTCCTGTAGGTCTTAGCGTGATGATATATAGCCTATAGCCTTCCTCGATAAATGGGCTATCTAACACTGAAAGAGTTTTTAAAATCGGACCAGCGGTTCCTGAGATTAGCGTGTTCAAACAAACAAACAAACAAACAAACAAGCAAACAAACAAACAAACTCTTCAGCTTTATATACTAGTATAGATTATAATGATTAGGCTTAAAGGATGATTTGAAAGATAGGATGTATATGAAATAATGAGATGACAAAAAATAAGGAACTGGAACGATCTCACGGTTTTTTGGTGAGAACTGTGGCGTGGAGATTCATAAGTGATCCATAGGTACGACAACACTCTAATGACCTTGATTTGCTTCCGATGACGACAAGATGATTTTTAGATTTCCCAAGAAATTTGTGTTCGTTGGAATTTTGAATTGGCAAAGACGGCTTTGTTGTAACCGTGCCGGTTCTCACGATGTCCAAAATTCAAACTCAACCAGGAGCAGGACGCAGGCACGGAGAACGTAGAAAAAATCGCTTAAACACGGAGACGAATGACGACCATTGACTATTCCAATTTTTTTTCTTCTCTTCGGTCCAATGTTAACGGGAGAAGGACCAATGTACCTATATTGTAGCAGCTAAATAATACCTACTGCAAGCTGTATAATAAAGTGGTTTAATACTAGTAAATTACTAAGGGTAATCTATAAGATTTTAAAATTAAGTTTGGCGGAACGTTGGAAGTTTAATATCGCGTAACGTATGTGCGAAGCTCGTAACAGTTGCTGACTGCCAAGTGCGATGTGCGATTCTGTGCGATGGGATGACGCGCTGCACTGGCAGCGCGCGATGACCGATGTCTCCGTCTCGCTTTGGCCGCCGCCGCGTAGGTATTGACAGGTCTCAACAAACACGTTAACAATATGATGCGACAAAATGATATTTCTAACAAACACACTCACGCACGCACTCGCACATTCTCTCTCGCTCACCCACGCACATAGCTTCATATAATGTAGAATTCTCACATGTTGACAATCTACTTAATGTTATGAATTGGTGGGCCTTGAGATCTATAGCTGCTAAGGCCGCGGCTTAGTTTAAACTCTCGATCTCTCACAAATTACGTTTTCCTTGTAAAAAAAATCTGTCTACTATACCGTAAACATGATGTAATTTGTGGAGAATTAATAATCATTTTATCTATTACTAGTTGTTGCCCGCAGCTCCGCCCGCGTGTAGTTATCGCGGCAAATAGTAGCCTATGTGCTATTCTGATGTATAAGCTATATTATTGTAAAGTTTCATCCAAATCCGCCTAGTAGTTTTTGCGTGGAAGACTAACAAACATCCATCCATTCATACTTACCTACAAACTTTCGCGTTTGTAATATTAGTAGGATTATTATTTATAACTGGGTCTAAGAAGATAAGGAATCTTCCCTTCTTCTTTGTGGTACTTACTTCTTATACTTATACTTGCATGATCATTTGTACCCTGTCCGGATGTAATTTATCTTTAGTGTAGTGTTTAGTTTTGATTTTGAAATGTTAGTTTTAACAAATCCTTGAAATCGTATTCATTGTCGCCTGCTAATTAGCAATAGACATTGACTTCGACAAGTTCGACAGCATTGGTAAATTGGATAGAAATGAACGAAAAATGCATTTTAGGTTTCAAGATTATTAGAACGGTAATCATAGCAGGTATAAATTTGTATATGTATATATAAAGTTATGAGGTTATATATAAAGTTAAAATTTGGAAAGAGTGCATCAAAATTATAACTATATCAACTTTCAACAGCCGCGTAAGACTTTCCTGCAGTGTTTCAAAAATTTCACACTTTATTTTAATTTCCTTGTCCATCTAATGTACAGGTAGACGATGATAAAATCAGCAATCACTTGCGGCTCATCCGGTGCTTTATACGGACGTGAGTAGTTGTGACAAGCTAAAATGTATTATGTTGCAATACTAAGTTTCTTAGTTGTGATAGTGACAAAAACAGTTTCACAAAGTTGTAATGAAAATGCAACCTACGTAGAACTGAAGAATAAAACTTATAGAGGTAAAATTTATAAAGATGGCGAATATTTTGTGAACGAAACATCTAAAATTGAAAACGGTTGCGTGTGTTTAAAAGAGATTTGTATCAGAAAGTGCTGTCAATTCGGTAAAGGTTACGATGTTAATGTTGGTAGGTGTGTGTTTATGGAAGATCAGTTTAATCCGCAAGCATGGGAGGGATCTTTAATAAAAGAAATGGGATTTAACGCTACAAAGCAATTTTATTTTGCTAAAACAAGATTTGATTGTATGAAGGACGAAGCACTTATTCAGATTGGTAGTGTAACACAGGATTATCAATTAACACTGGTAAGAAGTTTTTTGGTAAATAAAGTTATTTAATTTCTAACTTGATGTGGTTACACATGGAAGTAACTTGATTCGATCAATAGGATAAAATGATTTTAAAAAAATCTTATTGTTTGTTCAAGTTGAGGGAATAAAGGGGACTGAGGAAGAATTCACGTGTGATATTATGTACCGTTAATGTGTCGAACTGGTCTTCATATAAAAATCACTCTTATTGTATTTACCCGACTATGGGGAAGCCAAAATAAAGGTAATAGTTTTGGCAGTCTATGTATGTTTGTGTTCCACCGCATAAACTGCTGAACCGCTTCAAATGGATTCGTTTTATCTCAGGTTACATATGCTAGAGAAATTTTATCTAAGGTAGTCGAGTTTTAGTATTTTTAATCATTTTCTCATTTGCGGACAACAGTCACACAGAGAGTGTATTACTGTTACCCGCTTTCAAGGTTAAACAACTGAACCGATTTCAATAAAATTAGGCATGGAGATACTTTGATTTTTCAGGAAGAACATGGAATTCTTTACCGATAACCGTCCTTAACGCGGGTGAAGTGACATATTCAAAAGCTGGTCTCTTAGAATAAAAATAATATGCGACTTTTAAATGCACCACATTCAAAAATTAAAACAAACAAGTTTTCTCAAATGCTATTCAAAATTAATATCCTTGTCAGCTCAAGTGTAATAACCAGTTTTAAACGGAACTAACGAACTCCACAATACGCAGACTACTAAATATTGATCTGCTGTGTTTCATGAAGACATTTTTATTATCAACAGCGTTTAATGGTCCACTACTAACAATAACTCTCGTCTCTGAAAGGAGGTTTTGTCCATACCTAGGTATACCACCCTGGCTTGACAGTTTGGTATAGAGTTTGTATCAAGTATTGGTTGTGCAGGCCAACCATTGCCAGCCTGCGCTACCACCGCTGAAATACCCCGATGGATCGCTTGCCCATCTGCCGCAGGAAAAAGCGAAACTGCTTGTAGACGTCTTTGCGGCTAATTCTCTAACGGACAATCATGGCGTGCACCCGCCCACATTCAGTGACGCCACGTTCATATCCGTCAGAGTGATATCCTTGTTGAACTAAGGTCACTTGACGTCCGGAAAGCCAGTGGAGCCGACGGTGTCCCAGCGGTGGTTCTTAAAAAACTGCGCACTAGAATTGTCTCCCATACAGACGCGTTTGTACCGCCTGTCTTATTTCTCAGGAATTGTTCCGGAGGTTTGGAGAGAGGCAAACGTGCAACCTATCCCCAAATGAGGCGACCGTTCAGAACCGGCTAATTACCGACCTATAGCCGTAACTTCCATTCTCTGCAAGGTGCTCGAACGGATCATCAACAAGCAATTGGTCCTCTACCTGGAAGATTACTCCTTGCTAAATGATCGGCAATATGGCTTAAGGCCGAACCGATCCACGGGTGATCTTCTAGCGTACGTCACTCACCTTTGAGGTGAAGCTATTGGCAGACATGGGTAGTCCTTGACCATCAGCCTTGACATGGCCAAGGTTTTTGCTTTTCTCCAAACTTCCCGTATTCAGCTTGCCAAACTCTGCACCTGGGTCGCCGCATTCCTGCACCAGCGCCGCATTAAGGTCCTTTGTGACGGTGCGGCCTCCGATTATCAGCAGGTAAACGCTGGTGTACCTCAAGGCTCTGTCCTGTCTCCCATGCTGTTTCTTCTGCATGCCAATGACATGTTGGCCCTTGGCAATATACATTGCTATGCAGGCGACAGTACAGTTCAAGGAAGATATTTTGGTCACCCTACAGCCCAGTCAGCTCGACCCGGTTCTAAGCCGCATCTCTCAATGGCGCAGTAAGAATCTGGTCGAGTTACACGCCAAGAAAACAAAGGTACGCGTGCTATCTACCAAAAAGTCTCCCTTCCTTCCCCTCCCCACTTTTGGGAACACTCAACTGCCCCTACAAATAAGCTCGGTATCCTGGTTATGGATATCTGCTATGACCTCAACATGCGTGAGTATATCGAGAGCGTAATTAAAGCGGTCTTACGGAAGTTAAGTGTACTTAACAGGGTGAGACGGTTCTTCTCGTGGCGATACTCCGTATTGTTAAACGTCACTTCACGGACTTTGAAAATAATATAAACATATACTTATAATATTATTTCATTTTCTTCAAATATATATTGATGTAACGTAACAGTTAGTACACTAACGGGATGAGCGCATCTTAGTTGAATAAAAGCACACCGATAATTCAGTTTAACACCCAGTTTTTGATTGATAACTCCACATATCTATAGGAGTTCTGGTGATTGTTCTAGTGACAACACCAATAATTTGTAAAAAGCGCACGAATGGTAAATGTAATAACGACACCCTTTAATGTGGGATATACCAGAAAATAACCCTCCTTTGGCTATGCTGTAAAAATAAATTCATTCTTTTGTAGGTACCCTAATTTGTTAGTTAACTACTTTTTAGCCGACTACGGCAAAGCCAAAGGAGGGTTATGATTTTGACAGGCTATGTATGTATGTATGTTCATTTGTTCCCCCATAGCTCCTTAACTACTAATTAGAACTGGACAAATGAGGTGTCGTCAGAAGCGTCATGATTGTCTGCTGGTTATAGGCTATATGACGTGTTACTGAATTTAATGTGGCGCCCTCTAGCCGACATAGAGTACTGTATTGAAAAATAATTTTAGATAAATATGTCGTGTTTGGTATCATTGGAAAGGGCGTTACTTGTACATTTCAAAAATATGTATATTATTAGCATTTTCTCGTGACTTTGTCCGTATTTATTCGATAATTGAGATATTTCTATGGTACTTATTTAAAATGTACTTTGCAAAGAAATTCATATTATACCAAAACATTTTAAATAAAAAAAGTAAAAACTAAAACCCAACTACGACAAAAAACGACGCTGAAAAGCATGAAACAAGTTTCAAAAGCCGTAGTCACGCTTTGTTAACGAGTTATAGACTATAGTACATTACACTACACAGAATACGGCTTTTGAAACTAAGTAATTTTAGTTTTTACTTTTTTTTATCATGTCATATGCAGGTATGTAATTATATGTACGTTGACGCACAGTGGAAACTTTCTTGTACCCCAGTCTATAAAATATAGCTTGATGTACGTGAAAGTTATCAATTATATCATTGTAGAACTGACGCGGTACATTGTAGGTGTAGGTACATTTTTAAATTTTAACATTATTATTATTTACATTTTTAATCAAAAATATAAGTAGGTAGATAGAAGAATCTACAATACAATCGCTTGTACAAAGTTATTTCGTCAGTTTCGTGCCGGCTGTCACAGAAATCAAGGTATATTTTAAGGACTGTAACATTTTGTAAAATTCTTTTGGCATTGAGACAGATAAACAAGGTGATAGTATAAGAGATTGTTATTACCATAGAGCTCTAATCATTTTACAGGATGGTAAGCTACAGGTCGCAATAGAAACTTCTGTTCCTGGAACCCTAACTTATCCTCCGGATAAGTTCTGCATCGACAATTTTGTGACGGAAGGCAACAATGTCACAGTACAGGATGCTTTAGTTTGTATTTCTGTGACAAAAAAACCGAACCACTTATCGCTAAGTGCTTCCGGTAAGTATGCATATATCCGTAAGTATGGATGGATTTAATTAAGTAAGCCTTTTTTACTTTGTTTTGTCTCCCGCTTTGCGAAGGGGGGAAGTGAACTTATTCTATTTCCAACTCCTCCAGTTTTCTTCTCATGCACTTGATGACCTCTGATGTTTAATATAGTCTTTATAATATTTTTAAAATTAACTTTTTTTTTAGGTATGTTAGTGTCATGTTTCTTCATGATTCTAACAGTCGCAGTGTATATCTTTTTGCCCGATCTTAGAAACTCAGTACATGGTATGATTATGATTGCATTTTTGATGAGTTTCTTCGTGAACTTTTTCTTTATGGCTCTCTTGCAAATATTAATTTTGATTGAGGAAAACAGTCGACTATTATGTACCATATTCAGTAAGTATTTTATGAAGGTGTTCTATTCATTAATAATAGCGAAAATGAAATACTGTAAAAAATCAATAGTAATCAAAAGCGACTGTAGACTAACTATGACTAAATAGAGGATTAGTAAGAACTAATAGTGAAATTTTTCTTTCTTTCTAATTCATAAAAGCAGCCGACTGTTATGTATTACAGTAAGTATTTTATAAAGGTCTATTCATTAAAAATATCGAAGACGTTTTTTTATGGAATAGGTGGCAAACGAGCAAATTTATCACCTGGTAAGATATGGTAAGATATTACCGCCGCCAGACAGAGGCACGCACAACTACGTTGCCAGGAGGGCGATTGAGAGGGATTAAGGTATCCTATCCACCACATTATTTTATGTAACGTTACGTTATTTTTATGGGCCTCCTGTATCCTCACTCAGTCGGTGAAACACAGCGTAAGCGCTGTTCCGGTTTTCTGTGAGGCCGTGATATCGCTCTGGTCGAGTCGTCCCATGCATGCCGGCTCAGAGTGGCTCTCCCACGGTAAAATGACTAAATATGACCAAATAGTAGACTAGTAAGAACGACTTACTAAGTAGAATGGATAGTTTTTAATCAAGAAAGGCGTTCATACTATGACATATTCCTTTCTATACGTCAATATAAAACTCATTTGCTGGAATTGCGCTGTTTACGATGCGATACAGCAAGGCGCATTTCTTGCGATGCTATAATAGTATTATGACATTTTAGCTGTTGTAAACTGTACACTAGTAGTAGGTTTTGGTAATCTTAATTTGAAGACATATCAAAACACTAAAAGACATAACGTTGATCTAACAAACAATATTGGTTCGTGATCCTAATTGAACGATGCGATTGAAATAATGGTGCTTATTCCAGATAAAGTGGTATAAAGCTAGTATGTTGTCATCGTCACCATTATTAACAGCTTTTATTCGTACACTTCTGGACATAGGGCTACCTTCAACTACACTGGCCAGAAGTGTTGGTATAGGGTTTACTTCATGTTTACCGCGGTCGCCACCTTCTGCAAAGACGTCATCTCGCAGAAGGAGGCGGCGGAGAAGGCCCGGGAGGACGACCTCCTCTCGGACCCGATTCGCCGCCGGCGAACCGGGCAGTGGAGGCGCACTTACCAGCGTCTCATGCCGCCCTGAGTGTGGACGTGGATGGTCGGGACGGGTTTTCCCTGCCATACCATATTTCCATACCATAGTGGCTGCCCGCGAGGAGGCGACGTTACGTGTGTGCCGTACGTCGCCTAAATGGAATGGTTTTAGTCGGTTCGATTTGCGACACATCGCCCCGCCGCAAACCCCGGCGGGGTGAGGGCCCGAAGGAGATTCCACACGTTAAAAAAATAAAAGTGTTTATTTCATGTTCTTCTCCTCGCAGTGATCCTGCGTAGTATATTCCTTAATCGCTCCTTAGGACACCCATGGACCAGTGTGTTGTAAATGTATTAAGATATGGGCAGACGAGCAGGCAAGACAGTTAATTGAAAGTGGAAACACAGCTCAAGAGCTACAAGGGAGCTGCTGGCTTTTGAGGTGGTAATAAGCACTTTCACTAAAGGTTACATGCATGGGCGTCGCGTCGCTGCAATCATTTTCACAGGGGTGTATGTACCATATCTGTATATGGTATATGTATCTACTCACATTGTTAACCAATATAAAATATAGAATTATATTCGTTTTTTACCTATAAAATTGCTGTTTTTGTGGGAACTAACTATGCCAAGGGGTGCAAGTGCACCCCCCTTGCACCTCCCTCGTGGCGCTCATAGTTATATAGAAACGATTAGAAAAATCTATGCATAGTTTTCATAAGTACTACAATAATCGACCTAAAGATAGAATCTTTTATGTTTTATTTAGATTTTATATATTTCAGCGTTCGTTATTTACTTCGCAATGAATGTAGGATTCTTTTGGCTGAATGTCATGTGTTACGACGTTTGGAAGAAATTCAGGTAAATACAAAAATATATACTTAAAACAGTATTACATCCATTTAAAAAAAATGTCTTAATTAGATTCTATAGTGCTATTAAACTACAAAAAAAACACAAAAAAATATTCAGTCGATAAGTGCCATAAAAATGTTAAATTTTCGATTTTCAGTCGACACCGTATTGCTCCGTGAAATTGACGTCAGTTGGCTTTGTAAACAAAAGCAAATTTGCTGATCAGTTGACATTTAGTTTACAAAGCCGTTTGACGGTATGACGTAATAACATGGTGGCTACTATTTCATGGTGTCATAGAGCAGATTAAAAAAACCTTAAAACTTTAAAATAAATTATTTAATATATTTCACTATTGTATGAATTAAAATTATAATTTTTCGACTGCTTTTTGGCTAAGGTGTGTCAATAATATATTTTTAGATTTTTTGTCATTACATTAAAATACCTTATTCAGAGAGGTTGTTCAGAAATTTATGATTTATTGAAGTCATTCCTAAGAATACTAAAGTCCATTCGCGTTAAGACATAGTGACTTTACTATCAAACACCACACCCTGATCCAAGCTCTCTTACGGATAGACAATTTCTTGGCACCCACGCGTCTCTATTTCATATAAGCGTAAGTGAATTATAGTATTTAAGTATGTAATACAAGTTATTCTACAGAAAGTTAAAAGTGACCATAGGAAGTGGCTCAAGTGGAGATATCATTAAGATGTTATGGTATAGTGCGTACGCATTCGGAGTGCCGACTGCTTTGACTGTACTGTTGGCAACATTAGAATTCTCCAGCCTGAAAGTTCATAAGTTTCTGCCCAATTTACGCCGTGGGACTTGCTTCATATCGGGTGAGGTTTTCTTCTATTACTTAAGATTTTACACACACACGAAACAGATAAATTATTAATTTTATGTAGCATTACTATGGCTAGTATTTTTTTATCAAAACTACAAAAAAAAATAATCATCAAGGTTCTGAGTCGTGTGCTGATAATTATTGGTAACTGATTGCTTGTGGTGTACTTTCCAATGTTGTTCAAATAAGCAGTTAATTATAGGAATTAATAAAGTAACCATTATATCCAACTGTCATAATACCATAACGCTTTGTATAGCAGCTGTAATGTGTTTATTTTGATATTTCTTATGCACAATCTTGTAACCACATATTAGGTTTATCAGTTTGTTGAACTTTAATATGACAATTGACGATTCTATAGTTAAACACTACTGGCTAAAGCTGTAAGTAAAATATACTTACTTATATTATTATTAGTTGTCTATGGACTCTATCTCGCGTGTAGAGTCAACGCAGAGATTCCGCCAATGTCAAGTGTTTCGAGAGACACGTTCAAAAATTGATTGGCCGGTGGTGATTAAAATTCTAAGACATATTTCATTTCTGCTTAAATATAATGTTGTAAAATAAGAAACACAAAATAAATAAATATACTTACTTATAGTAAATTTACATTGATAGAAGAAGATAATCTGCTTGACAGCTCGGATGGTGAAGTGGTTTAAGTGGTCCCACTTTGTGTTATGCACAAATTGCTGTTCTGAGTCTGTGTGTTCTTTGTGTCCGTTTCATGTATGTTTGTAAAGTCCCCCGCGACGCTGGATGTATTCCTAGTACGGGTGTTCTCATTTTACAAATAAAAAATAAACTAAATAAGACTGGAAATTGTAATGTTTGAATTAGACTTTTTTATATTATTAAAATTTAAAAAATCCTTACTTTGCAGGGCCCAGCAAAATGATCTTTTTGTATACGCCAATGTTGTTGACATGCTTCTTAAACGTGATATTCATTGGATTGGTAGTTATTAGAATCTTACAGATGAAAAAACAAACAGAATGGTCAAAAAGGAAGGACACACAAGGGTAAGGTTAAAAGCTCAAATAAAGACATACACGCATCGAATATTCAGACAATCAGATCTGGATGATTACTCCTAGCTGATTTTATTTTGCTTAATAGCAATGGTGCCTAGCAAAAAGCGCAGGAGATATTATAGTATAACCGACATGAATTGGCAGGACACGGTAGTCTGCTGTGGTATCCTTTCGAAACTACAATGTCTCAATTTTAATGTATAAAACTAGACGACAATATATTTATTTTATTAATTCTTATGCATCGTTAGAATACTAATCAGATAAACTGAAGGTGTATAGGTGATTCTACAATTTATACACCTTGTTTTTATTGACGAAGTGGAAAATCCTTTCGGATAAACAGTCTCAATGGCTTCAAAAGTTTTAAAACTTTGGGGAGAATTATAGATCTACCATGTATAATAAAGTTAATTATAATCATCTGATTATACTTCCGAAATTTCCAATTTAACATTAATTAGTTAGTAGTTTTAGTATTAGTCATTTGGACCTTCTGGCCTTAGTCGGAAAGTCCCAAATGACTAAATCGATTGATTTTTTCCTTGTTTTTTTTTATGATCAAGCTGCCAAAATGACTTTACTCTGCCTGATGGAAAGCATAAGTAGAATCCAAAATCCTCTATGTCAAATTATTTGTGCATATATTATGGTGGAGGATTTATGCGACCCTAACTTGTTCTTTCTTCTATGTATTTCTTTTTACTGGCTTTTCTGTTCAAAAACTCCTAACTTAGTCATCTAAAACAGAAAAGCGTGCACGGATACTTAGCTACTAGGTACTAGTGAAACTCTAATAAGTAATAACCTCAAACACTGTAAAAACGGCTGTTTTATTCATATCCAGGCCAGCGTGCACTATGGCAACCTGACTAATGATAAACATACTTTTGATATCCAAATTTTTATACACTAACTTTGCTAATGAACCTGCCCGCGTGTTTGTAGGTTATCACGGTGAATGGAAGCTTATGTGCTTCCTCAAGAATCAAAGTAGTTTTATGAAAATTTTCATTGAAATCGGTGCAGCAAATAAGTCGAAAAAGTGTAACAGACAGACAGAATGATCGTGCTCATCACATACATAAGTGTTAAAATTCGTCCTAAGTAGAAATCGAAGCCACGATCTCTGGAGTATCAGTCACAATAACAAACCACCCAATATGCTCGTCTATGTAAATGAGATGTCACATTTAAATATTAAATTCGTATTTTTTGCAGATTTCTGGTGTTCATCAAGTTATTTACCCTCACCGGTTTCAGTTGGATTTTTGAAGTGATTAGTGAACTCTACCCAGAGTATGAGTACACATGGCGATTCACTGACGCATATAACTGTCTGTTTGGAGTCATAATATTTATAAGTTTTGTCTGTGAAAGGAAAATATTGACGCAAATTGTACAGAGGTACCATCCCTTGTTAGAATTTGTACCTAAATAAAGTTAAACTGTGAGTGTGTAGTTAAACACATCACCAAAACTTGACCATTTCCCATATAGACTTACTTATATGATAATTTCAGTTTAGCCGCGTTATACATTTTGTAAACGCACTTTTTGGGAATGAACCTAGATTTTCTTATCTCGAATGAACTGATTTTATAATGGGCGAAGTCAAAATTTATACTTGTCATAAAATATTTTCCTTCCGAATCTCGCCGAAGTTCATATTTACCATAAATTAATTAATTTAAAAATTTAAATTGATTTGTCTTAAAATTTTCATTCTACTTTGTTAAAATTAAGTAGTTATTGCTAAAATTCACTTGTTCATAATGTAAACAGGTACAAAACAAAATGGGGTCATTCAGACGATCGTCAAACTCCATCATCATCTACTAGACACAGTTCTCTCTCTCAGGAAGAGATGCAACTGCAAACGTCTACAGAAAACGCATTACAAGAAGCAGTTGAAGAATAAATCGAACAAACTATATGTGTTTCAATAAAATTTTGTTGTCTGAACCCATAATTTTATTACCGTATGAAGTTTTTAAAATATTTTCTAAATTATTTAATAAAGAGTTGCCTTCGAGGTTACGATATGTACCTTTCATGGTGGCTATTCTCTTACGAACATTATTTGACTGTATTAGTATCAAGTGCGTGGAGCGTGCGATGCTGGGTGTTTCCCTGTCCGACATAATTCGGAACGAAGTTATTCGACAGAGAACTAGAGTGACCGACATCATTGCACGGAGAATCAGTAGGCTGAAGTGGAAATAGGCCGGTAATGTCTCCAGACGAATTGATAGTCGGTGCAACCAAAATGTGCTTGAGTGGAGACCGCGATTAGGCAAACGTAGCATCGTCCTCGTTGACGATTTGGAGAAAGTGGCTGTCAGCGAATGAATGCGGAACACCCAAGACTTTCATATTTGGCGCTGCTTAGGAGAGACCCTTAGTTCATCAGTAGACGACGTTTGGTTTCATTGATAACATATCGATTTTAGTGCTCTGCTTCACAAAACTTCTTCCCCTTCAATGTTATTTCTCGACCAACACAACAACATGGTAAATACAGCAAATAACTTTTAAAAACTCATGGCAGACCTGTAATATTAGTTCCATTTATCGCCGTGGGACTTCTTTCGTGATACGGGGCATAACACAATTCTTGATATATCTATCTTCCTTGCTATCCCTCGCCAAATTTTGGCTTTATTACCCGACTACGGCAAAGCCAAAGGAGGGTTATGATTTTGGCAGGCTATGTATGTATGTATGTATGTATGTATGTATGTATGTATGTATGTATCTATGTTCATTTGTTCCCTCCTAGCTCCTTAACTACTCATTAGATTTGGACAAATGAGGTGTCTCTAGAAGCGTCGTGATCGTCTTCTGGTTATAGGCTATATGACGTGTCACTGAATCTAATGTGGCGCCCTCTAGCCGACATAAAGTACTGTATAAAAATATAAATTTGAGATAAATATGCCGTGTTTGGTATCATTGGAAAGGGCGTTACTTGTACATCTCAAAAATACATATATTATTAGCATTTGTTCGTGACTTTGTCCGTATTTATTCGATTACTGTGATATTTCTATGGTATGCTTATTTGTTCCCTCATTCTTTCTAATCTAGTCAGAATAAGACAAATGAGGTATCGTTAGAAGCGTCTTGATTGCCCGCTGATAATAGGCTATATGACGTGTCACTGAATCTAATGTGGCGCCCTCTAGCCGACGTAAAGTAGTGTATTAAAAAATAAATATGAGAGAAATATGCCGTGAATGGTATCATAGGAAAGGACGTTACTTGTAGATTTCAAAAATATATATATTATTAGCATTTTCTCGTGACTTTGTCCGTATTTATTCGATAATTGTTATATTTCTGTGGTATCTATTTAAAATACACTTTGCAAAGAAATTAGTATTATAGAGGCACCAAAACATTTTAAATAAAAAAAAGTAAAAACTAAAACCCAACTACGACAAAAAACGACGCTGAAAAAGTATGAAACAAGTTTCAAAAGCCGTAGTCACGCGTTGTTAATGTGACATGGTCTATGGTACATTAATAAGTTTCAAAAGCCGTAGTCCATATCACTTTAACAACGCGTGACTACGGCTTTTGAAACTTGTTTCATACTTTTTCAGCGTCGTTTTTTGTCGTAGTTGGGTTTTAGGTTTTACTTTTTTTTTTTTCCTTTTCAAAACATCACTCACTTTACGAGGAAATTAATTTTATTATGGGACTAATTTACTATATATATTTATAAAATTTATTATATACGGAAATAAAATAATTAATCATGTGTTTTAATTGGCATTATTCGCACAGATGTAACTTATCTAAGATGCAAGTATTTAAAAAAACAGATACAAAATACGTACCTTGTATCTCTAATAAATCTTTTGGATTTTGGATTGTAAAGTTATTTTTAATTTTTTACCGTTTAAACCTTCCCTGGACTGCGCCAAACATGGTGCTGATCTGATGCTGAAGCTCGAAGGTGGACATAGGAACTCTGTTAAGAAACGTCGCAACATCATCGAGTTTGGACTCGTTTGATTCGTCCCGAGGCATTCCAGTAAACAGCTTGTTCTTAAAAAGCTTTTTAAGTTAATTTATTTACGTATAATATGTATGTATTTACAAATAAAGCATATTTGAATTTATATCAGTTGTCTAGTACCCATAATACAAGCTCCGTGCTTAGTTTGGGTCTAGATGGCGTTGTGTGTTAGATGTCCGAAAGTCGTGTGGTGTCGTGGGACACTAGAGAGGAACGAAGTTCCTTATCATAAAATATAATAAACATGCAACTTACAGATGCCGACTCGAATATACAGATGGCGCTATATAATTTTTTTAAAATCTTACGTTTTTATTATTTCACGTTACGGACTTTTTTTGCCGGCCAGGGTATACTGATGACGTTATACAATTTTTTTCTAATTTAATGTTTTTATTCAACATTACCTACGGACGTTTTTTGCCAGGTAGGGTACCCCTCTGCAACGCCCCATAAGAAACTTTGTTCCCATATGCTTGAATGAAATTGTTGAGGAACACGTTCTATGCCCCTCCAACACAAAGAGAGGATCCTTCGATCGGGCGAGGTGACCTTACCTGACGGGCTACTGCCCAACTGTTGATTTTGGGATGTTATACATATGATAATGAACTTCTATTGCGCGATTCAGGAATGGTGGTTTCTTCGTTTCCTTTATTACTCCGTAGTTCGTCGTATATTCGGTAAATGGCGCTATAGTATATTGCTGTCACGCTGCATGTGGAAGTCGCCACAAAATGAAATGAAATGAAGTTTATTTGCATAAAATTAGTACCAGGTGTGCCATTGATGGTTTTTGATCATACCAAATTCTGTCATGTTTTGACATGCAAATATTTATTAACTAACATTAAAACCTAAAAATTAATAATCTATATCTATACAAATAAATAAAATTGGAGTGTCTGTTTGTAACATTAAAATAACAGCTTTTTAATCAATGCATATGTATGTATACACGGTACATATGCCAAAAATGTAGTTAAAAAAATTTTTGTCTGTCTGTCTGTCGGTCTGTCTGTCTGTCTGTTTGTTCCGGGTAATCTCTGGAACGGCTGGACCGATTTAGACGGGACTTTCACTGGCAGGTAGCTGATGATCCGGGGAGTAACTTAGGCTACTTTTTTAAGACTAACTTTGTCCCGCGGCGTTACTCGCGGTACAACAATAGCCGCGGGTAACACCGCGGGGTTCAGCTAGTCTTAAATAAAAATGAATCACCAAAATGTATGTACGCTCATAACTTCCGATCGTCTGCACCAATTCGGATGAATCTTTTTTTTATGCTGTTAGAACATGGTTAGTATGAAAGAAAATTATAAGGAAACCGGAAGTTATGTTTTCTTAAGCCGCGACCGTACCCTACCCTTGGAAACTTTAGACATACATAAATACTAAAACATTATTTTCGAAAACTTAAAATTATATTATTTAGCATCATATTAACGTCATTAAAATTGTGATTGTAATTCTTTACAAATATTGATTACATTACTAATATATTTTATTAGGTATAGCCGACCCACGATACCTCGTTTGCGTCTCCTATTGCCCGTAGCGTGATAATTTTCCCTCGTTTTTGTAACATTATTCATTGTTGCTCCGCTCCTGTAGGTCTTAGCGTGATTATTATTATTAAATTATTATCAGTTGTCTAGTACCCATAACACAAGCTCTGCTTAGCTTGGGACTAGATGGCTTTGTGTGTTAGATGTCCGAAATATTTATTTATTTATTATTATTATAGCCTTCCTCGATAAATGGGCTATCTAACACTGAAAGATTTTTTCAAATCGGGGCAGCGGTTCCTGAGATTAGCGTGTTCAAACAAACAAACATACAAAATCTTTTATATATTAGTGCTAGCCGACACACGCAATCTCGTTTGCGCCTTATATTGCCCGTAGCGTAAAAATTTCCCCCGTTTTTTAAACATTCTTCATTGTTGCTCCGCTCCTATACAAATAAATAAAATTGGAGTGTCTGTTTGTAATATTAAAATAACCGCTTTTTACTAAATGCATATGTATGTATACACGATACATATACCAAAAATGTTGTTAAAAAATTTTTTGTCTGTCTGTCTGTCTGTTTGTTCCGGGTAATCTCTGGAGCGGCTGGACGGATTTTGACGGGACTTTCACTGGAAGGTAGCTGATGATCCGGGAAGTAACTTAGGCTACTTTTTTATACCAACTTTATCCCGCGGCGTTACTCGCGGTACAACAATAACCGCTGGTAACACTGCGGGGTTCAGCTAGTAGATAATAAATATTTGCCGTGATGCGCCTTAGGGCCGTGACCGAAGAGGCAGTGAGCTGTGGCGGCGTGGTGTTGGCGGTGTCTTTGGACATCGCCAACGCCTTTAATAGTCTGCCATTCAGCTGCATCGGGGAAGCACTCCAATACCACGGAGTGCCAGAGTACCTGAGGCGGCTGGTGGCAGACTATTTGCAGGAGCGTACCGTCGTGTACGAGGATCGAGATGGCGCCTTGAGACGGCGACCCATGTCGTGCGGCGTTCCGCAGGGGTCTGTCCTTGGACCACTCCTGTGGAACGTGGGATACGACTGGGTCCTACGAGGTCGTCTCCCCCCCGGGCTGGGCGTAATTTGTTACGCCGATGACACGTTTGTCACAGCCCGGGGGGCGAACTTCCAGGAGGCGGCGCGCCTGGCCACCATTGGTGTTTCTCTGGTGGTCGGGCGCATCGAGGCGCTGGGCTTACGGGTGGCCCTGGACAAGACGGAGGCCCTACTGTTCCATGGGCCCCGTCGTGGGCCGCCCCCCGGCGCCTCCATAGTGGTCAACTCGGTCCTCGTACCGGTTCGGGCCCAGATGAGGTATCTGGGCCTGATCCTCGACGGTAGGTGGCTCTTCGACGAGCACTTCCGACAGCTTGGTCCCAGGCTGGTCGACGCTGCCTCTGCCCTTGGGCGACTTTTGCCCAACTTGGGTGGAGCCAGCGTCGCAACGCGACTCCTCTACACGGGGGTGGTCCGGTCGATGGCGCTGTATGGGGCACCGGTGTGGGTGGCGGCTCTGACCGCCCTCAATAAGGCCCGCCTCTGGCGGCCTCAGAGGGTATTGGCGGTCAGAGCCATACGCGGATACCGCACGGTGTCCACCGAGGCGGCGTGCGCCTTGGCCGGAACACCTCCGTGGGATTTGGAGGCGGAAGTGCTCGCCGAAGTTTATCGACGGGTGGCTGAATTCCGGGCGGAGAGAGGCATTCGCCCTCCGCCCGAAGAGGTACGCGAGTGGCGTGAAACCGCCCGTCGAGCCACGATGGCTCGCTGGTCGTTCCGGCTGGAGACTCCACGCGCTGGCTTTGCCGCCGTGGAGGCTCTCCAGCCGGTCATCCTCGAGTGGGCAGGGCGGCAGCACGGGACCGTTTCCTTCCGACTGACGCAGGTTCTTTCCGGGCACGGATGCTTCGGAAAGTACCTGCACTCGGTCGCCAGGAGGGAACTGAGTCCCGCCTGCCACCACTGCGACTGCAGTGAGGACTCGGCCCAGCATACGCTGGCGATTTGCCCTGCATGGGCGTCGCAGCGTCGGGCCCTCACTGCAGTCATCGGAGGAGATCTGTCGCTACCGGCCGTCATATGCTCCATGGCCGGTAGCGACAGCAGTTTTACCGCGGTCGCAGCCTTCTGCGAAGACGTAATTTCGCAGAAGGAGGCGGCGGAGAAGGCCCGGGAGGATGATATCCACTCGGACCCGATTCGTCGCCGGCGAACCGGGCGGCGGAGGCGCGCATACCAGCGCCTCATGCCGCCCTGAGTGTGGCCGCGGATGGCGGGGACGGGTTTTCCCCTCCATCCGCTTTAGTGGTCACCCGCGAGGGGGCGACGTTACGCGTGTGCCGTACGTCGCCCAAGTTGAGAGTCTACCAGCAGACGGTGCCCGCTTCTGTGCGGGCAAGCGCTGGGAGGGGTCCGGATGTGTTAATAACAGCAGTTCCCGGATCCCTCCCGTCTCAGGCGCAGAGTGGCACACCGTGTGGTTTTAGTCGGTTCGATTCCGACACACCGCCCCGCCGCAAACCCCGGCGGGGTGACGGCCCGAGGGGGTTTCCACACTTCACACATTTTTAACTATATATTTGGTATATGTACCGTGTATACATACAAATGCATTTAGTAAAAAACGGTTATTTTAATATTACAAACAGACACTCCAATTTTATTTAGTTGTATAGATTATGATTAATATGACTATTTTTAGAGAGACAGACTCATTGGTCTAGAGGTTAACGTAAGCGACTGTTGGGTTTTTCTTACAAGAAATTCTTAATAGCAGCACGGAGTATGGAAGACGGCTTTGTTTCCCGCCCGTGCATCGGAGAGCACCTTAAGCCGTCGGTCCTGGTAGTCAAGTTTACTCTCAGGGTTGCGGAGATCTGATGCCAGTCGCTCTGTGGAAAAACTGATATTTAGGTAAAACTAGTTGAACTAGTAGACGACCCCAAATTAATGTTGGAAGTAATAGTTGCTAGGAAGATGATATCACCAGTATTTTTAGTGTGTATCTGAATATAAATTACACTAATTCTACTATCCTACTTCCTACTAATAACATAATTTCGAAAGTTTGTAAGCGGATTTGGATGAAACTTTACAGTAATTTAGCTTATTCTATACACATAGGCTACTATTTGCCGCGATAACTGACACACACTTGGGCGGAGCCGCGGGCAACAGTAATCTATATATATAAAAGAGGAAGGTGACTGACTGACTGACATACCCAGAGATCAACGCACAGCCCATACCGCTGAACCTAGAATCCTGTAATTTTGTATGTATGCTCTTTATATAACGTAAGTGAGCACTAAGAAAGGAGTTTTTGAAATTCCACCCCTAAGCTGGCAAAGCAGGGGATGAAAGTTTGCGTGAGCCAAGCCGCGTGCAAGCTATCTATACTTATAAAATAGTAAGTCCTGACTGACTGACTGACTGACTGACTGACTGACTGACTGACTGATTCATCATCGCCGAGCATAAACTATGATAGTAAGGGCTATGAAATTTGGTGAGTAGGATCCTTTTATTGAGTAGACACGCACTAAGAAAGGAATTTTGGAATTTCTACCCCTAAGGGGGTGAAATAGGGGTCGAAAGTTTGTATGGGAGTCCGTCATTTTTTAAGTTAGAAACCTGAAACTTTACTTTTGGGATGCTGATTAAAAATGAGTAAACACGTATTTCAGCGTTTTTGAATATTCAACCCCTAAGGCGTGAAATAAGGGTTGACATTTCGTACATAGGTTAGTCTGGAAGTCCGTCATTTTTAAAGTCTGAAACATGAAACTTTATTTATGTGTTACTAATTTAAAAAGAGTAGAGACGTATTTGAGCGTTTCTGAATATTCTACCCCTAAGGGGTGAAATAGGGGTTGAAAGTTTGTATGGAAGTTCGTCATTTTTAAAGTTAGAATCATGTAACTCTATTCATATGCTAAGGACTAAAAATGAGTTAATACGTATTTAAGCATTTCTTGGTATTCTATCCCTAAGGGGGTGAAATAGGGGTTGAAAGTTTGTATGGAAGTTCATTTTTTAAGTAAGAAGCATGAAACTTTATTTTTGGGCTACTGTTTAAAAATGAGTAGATACCTATTTAAGCGTTTATGAATATTCTACCCCTAAGGGGTGAAATAGGGGTTGAAAGTTTGTATGGAAGTTCGTCATTTTTAAAGTTAGAATCATGTTACTTTATTCACATGCTAAGGACTAAAAATGAGTTAATACGTATTTAAGTGTTTCTTGGTATTCTACCCCTAAGGGGGTGAAGTAGGGGTTGAAAGTTTGTATGGAAGTTCATTTTTTAAGTAAGAAGCATGAAACTTTATTTTTGGGCTACTGATTAAAAATGAGTAGATGCCTATTTAAGCGTTTATGAATATTCTACCCCTAAGGAGTGAAATAGGGGTTTGATAATTTGCATATACGTTAGTCTGGAAGTCTGTCATTTTTGAAGTCCGAAACATGAAACTTTGTGTTCGGGCTACTGACTAAAAATGAGTTAATACATATTTAAGCGTTTCTTGATATTCTACCCCTAAGGGGTGAAATAGGGGTTAAAAGTTTATATAGAAGTTCGCCATTTTTTAAGTTAGAAACATGTTGCTTTATTCACGTGCTAAGAACTAAAAATTGAGTTAATACGTATTTAAGCGTTTCTTGGTATTCTACCCCTAAGGGGGTGAAATAGGGGTTGAAAGTTTGTATGGAAGTTCGTCATTTTTTAAGTAAGAAGTATGAAACTTTATTTTTGGGCTACTGTTTAAAAATGAGTAGATACCTATTTAAGCGTTTATGAATATTCTACCCCTAATGGGTGAAATAGGGGTTGACATTTCGCATATAGGTTAGTCTGGTAGTCTGTCATTTTTGAAGTTCGAAACATGCAACTTTGTGTTTGGGCTACTGATTAAAAATGAGTAGATACGTATTTAAGCGTTTCTGGATATTCTACCCCTAAGGGATGAAATAGGGGTTGAAAGTTTGTACGGAAGTTTGTCATTTTTAAGTTAAAAACATGAAACTTTATTCATGTACTACTGATTAAAAAGGAGTAAAGACGTATTTAAGCGTTTCTGGATATTCTACCCCTAAAGGGGTGAAATAGGGGTTGAAAGTTTGTATGGAAGTCCGTTATTTTTTAAATTAGTACCATGAAAATTTAATTTTGGGCTACTGATTAAAAGTAACTAGATATCTATTTAGCGTTTCTGCATATTTTACCAATAAGAGGGTAGAAATAGGGGTTAATTTTTTTTATGAAAATCCGTCATATTTAACTTAGAAACCTGAAACTTTACTTTTGGGTTGCTGATTGAAAATTAGTAAATACGTATTTCAGCGTGTCTGAATATTCTATCCCTAAGGGGTGAAATAGGGGTTGACATTCCGTGCATAGGTTAGTCTGGAATTCCGTCATTTTTGAAGTTTGAAACATAAAACTTTATTTATATGCTACTGATTAAAAAAGTGTAGAGACGTATTTAAGCGTTTTTGGTTATAAGTTAGAAACATTAAACTATATTTTTGGGCTACTGATTAAAAATGAGTAGATACCTGTTAAAGGTTTCTGGATATTCTACCCTAAAGGGGTGAAATAGGGGTTGCAAGATTGCATGGAAGTCTGTAATTTTTTGAGTTAGAAACATAGAATATTATTTTTGGGTTACTAATTAAAAACGAGAATATGCATATTTAAGCGTTTCTGGATATTCTACCCCTAAGGGGAGAAATAGTCATTGGCATTTCATGTATTGGTTAGTTTGGAAATCCGTCATTTTTTTTTAATTTAGCAGCCTAACAACTTTCGTTTTCATGGTTCTGATTACAAATAGATGAATACCTATATCAGTATTTATGCGAATTCTGCTCCTAAAGGGGTTGAAATATGGATCGAATGTTTGTATGAAAGTTCTTTTAAATGGGATAATGATCAAAAATAAATAAAAAAAAACCGTTTAAAACATGAATAAATTACTGATACATTCTTTTACACAGTTTTAATTAAATGCATATGATCAACTTCCACGCGAGCAAAGCCGCGGGCAACATTGATATTATAAAGGTGAAAGTAAGTTTCTTTGTTACGCTTATAAGGGAAAATTAATTAACTGATCATCACTGATCATGAAACTTTTTACATATAGGTATTTGACGTAACATAGAATACTTTTTCTTAAATGAAAGCGAAGCCGCGGGTAAAGCTAGTCTCTACTAAAAACTGTAATATCATTCATAGGTAGTTTGTTGTAAGTAGTTACAGTGTATAGGTATTAAATGTCATAAAACATGATGTGAAAATACCGGACTGCCGAACATAAGCCTCTCCTTAGCTTGGAGGTTCACAGACCTTCATTCCTGGATAGTCAAATGTCACCAAATTCTCACTGAAGTCTTGGTATTTTTATACTCTTTTAATGAAAACAAGTACGACTGAGGTAACACCTGGGTCTAGGAAGATATGGAATCGTTTCCTTCTTCTTTGTGTTCCGTGCATGATCATTTGTGTCCTATCTGGATGTAATTTATCTTTAGTGCAGTATTAAGTTTTGTTTGTAATATCCTTAAATTCAAATGTATGTCTCAACAAATCCACAAATCATAATCATATTCATTGTCTCCTAACCTTAACCATGATTTTCTTTGTTAATGAGTTTGTCATTACTTTCGTCTTCGAAGTGTTCATAGACAGGCCTGCTTCAGCGCTTTCATTTGATAATTGTTGCAGCATGTCTGTTAGATTTTCTGGATTTTTCGCGAACAGTATGACATCGTCTGCGAAACGTAGATGATTGAGATTGGCGCCATCAATGTTGAGTCCATAGTTTTCCCGTTCCGTTATATAAGTAAGGTCTTACTTATTTATCTAATTTAATAAAGGGATTGATTGATAATCCTGAATCGCGCAATAGAATTTCTCGTGCCGATTAGCATATCCACAACATCCCAACATCAACCGCAGGGCAATGGCCCGCCAGGCATTATCATCTGGCGCGGTTAAATGATCTTCCATTTCTGTTGGAGGGACATTACGTCTGTTCCTCAACATCCATCACACTATATAAAAATTCTAATTTTAAACTAATCGACTTATACTCCTTACAGTTCAAGTAAGAATTTATCAATCGAGCAGAGTCTCGATTAGTTGAGATCAAGAATTTACATTTACCTTTATTAAATTAGTCAATTTCATTCTTGATTTTAATTTGCATGTCCATCAAAAATATAGACGATGATAAAATCAACAATCATTAGCAACTGATCTTGTTCTTTATACGGACGCGAGTAGTAGGACCAGTTCAAATGTATTATGTTACAATACTAAGTTTCTTAGTTGTGATAGTTACAAAAATAGCTTCACAAACTTGTAACGAAAATGTAACCTACGTAGCTCTAAAGAATAAAACTTATAGAGGTAAAATTTATAGAGATGGCGAATATTTTGTAAACAAAACAACTAAAATTGAAAACGGTTGCGTGTGTTTAAAAGAGATTTGTATCAATAAGTGCTGTCGTTTCGGTAAAGGTTACGATGTTAATGTTGGTAAGTGTGTGTTTATGGAAGATCAGTTTAATCCGCAAGCATGGGAGGGATCTTTAATGAAAGAAATGGGATTTAACGCTACCAAGCAATTTTATTTTGCTAAAACAAGAATCAATTGTATGAAGGACGAAGCACTTATTCAGATTGGTGATGTAACACAGGATTATCAATTAACACTGGTAAGATTTGTTTTTGGTAAATAAAGTTATTTAACTTCTAACTTGATATCGTTACACATGGAATAACTTCTTTGAATCATTAGGGTTAAACTTATTAAAACAATACTAATTTCTTGTTTATGTTGAGGGAATAAAGGGGACTAAGGAAGAATTCATTGTGATTTTAAATACCTTTAATATGTGAAACTTTCTTTTGTCTTTATCTATACAAATAAATAAAATTGTAGTGTCTGTTTGTAATATTAAAATAACAGCTTTTTAATCAATGCATGTGTATATATACACGATACATATACCAAAACTGTAGTTAAAAAAAAATATCTGTCTGTCTGTTTGTTCCGGGTAATCCTTGGAACGGCTGGACGGATTTTGACGGGACTTTCACTGGTAGGTAGCTGATGATCCAGGGAGTAACTTAGGCTACTTTTTTTTAGACTAACTTTGCCCTGCGGCGTTTCTCGCGGTACAATAATAACCGTGGGTAACACCGCGGGGTTCAGCTAGTCTTCTATACTTATAATAAAACTGTAGAGAGGTCAATTCTGTACATTGAATATATATTAAAAATTAATATTGGGGCATGAATGGTTATCGATACTGATGCCAAAAATGTAATCAGTAAGTTTTTTGTCTGTCTGTCTGTATGTGCACGCATGGGTCAGAAACTACTGAAGGGATTTTAACCAAACTTGGAACGATTGTAGTCCATTCTGGGCAGGTTATAGGCTATATAACATATCGCTAAGATGCATAGGAGCTGAGCAGTGACGATAAATTTGAAGCAAGTCGGATGAAAATTTTCGCTTTCGGGCTCTTATCCTCGCATACGTTGATCATACACCAAAAATATGTATTACAAAGATGATGGTCTTCAAAAGATCTACAAAAAAGTCCTCAATAGTATATTTCTATCTTTTGTAAATTAGCCACAATAACGTGTTTAAGCGTTAGGCATTTCTTCAAGGTGTATTAAATACTTAAATATATTGTATTTCACATGGATATATCCTTATCACTATACATTTTAATATCTTTTTTTTTTAAATATAGAATTAAAAAAATATAATAAACACACAAGATATAGATGAAATAAAACTTCCAAATCTCGCCGCACCAGTATAACTACGACATTACGGTTGATTTTTGTTTAACACGCGAAACGGCCATCCGCTGGATCTATTAAAAGGCGGGAGCGCTCACGCGCTGACTTCACTCGAATTGTCACTGTTAATGCGAACGAACGTGGTTCTTATTGACTCTTCTCGGAATAAGCGCGCTTTAGATTTAAAAAATACATAGATACGTAGTTTTTAGATATCAGTTTAAAGTAGGTATTAGATAATAATATAATTAGTTGGTTTAGTGTTTTTGTTTGTTTCTCCTTCTTTTCTTTATATTTATAGTTGTAAAATTAATAAGTATAATTTCAAATAAGTAAATTTATGCAATGACAATTAAAAATCTCATCGTCATACTTTCCGCGTTGCTGGAGTAGACCTTAGTCTCAGATGTTTTTCACATGGACAGTTGTACGTCGCTTTTTCCCGGGTTAGTAGTTCCACAAATCTTTATGCATACGTACCGGAAGCGTCCACTTTGAACAAATGTAAACAAGTGTAGTGACGATGCAAAACAAAAATTACTCTTCGGTCTTAAATAGATTTTTAAAAGGCAGCGTTATATTTATCTACACACTGCGTTAATATTTTGCAGAATTTCTACTGTATTATGAATTTAAATTTAAGATAAAGTTTAAGTTTGACAACCATGTCAAAAAACGATATTTCTGTAATGGCACTGGTCACATGAGACGCGTGACGTCACACTCTAGCCAAAACAAAACAACGCAGTTTAAGTTAATTTTATCAGTTTTCTCCAAGTTTATTAATTAAAATGTCGAATAAATGATGTGTACATCTATACATCTATACAAATAAATAAAATTGGAGTGTCTGTTTGTAATATCAAAATAACCGCTTTTTACTAAACGCATATTATTATGTATGTATACACGGTACATATACCAAAAATGTAGTTAAAAAATTTTTAGGTTGTCTGTCTGTTTGTCTGTTTGTTCCGGGTAATCCCTGGAACAGCTGGACCGATTTTGATGGGACTTTCACTGGCAGGTAGCTGATGATCCAGGGAGTAATTTAGGCCACTTTATTTAGACAAACTTTGTCCCGCGGCGTTACGCAGAAATGTATGTACGCGCATAACTTTCGATCGGCTACACCAAATTATATATATATTTTTATGTGTTAGTTATTCTTAGGACAAGGTTTGTGTACAAGAAAAATAAAAAAATAAAGGAAAAAGTTTTTTTGTCCGTGACTGCACCCTACCCGTGGGTAGCTGGTAACGAAAGAAAAATATGGTGGTACGAAGTTCGTCGGGTCAGATAACATCTTTAAATATCACGCTTTGTACCATTTCAAAATGTCACCTAAAAGCATTGAGATATACCTACCTACATAAAGTAAATTAAATTTTACAAAAATAATGAATGTATTTTTTCGGAGGTTATTACAGAAACAATTTTTATGTTGTACTTATGCAAGTGCAACATAGCTGCTTTAACATTTTTCAGTTCTGCAGCATAGTTATCAGTGTTATTATTATGTACTAGCTGAACCCCGCGGTGTTACCCGCAGTTATTGTTGTACCACGAGTAACGCCAAACGCGGGACAAAGTTAGTCTAAAAAAAAGTAGCCTAAGTTACTTCCTGGATCATCAGCTACCTGCCAGTGAAAGTTCCGTCAAAATCCGTCCAGCCGTTCCAGAGATTACCCGAAAGAAACAAACAGACAAAAACATTTTTAACTACATTTTTGGTATATGTACCATGTATATATATATATAAATAGGCATTTATTAAAAAGCTCCAACACTCCAGTTTTATTTATTTGTATAGATAGAAAAGTGCAACCATAAAAGCGTCTATCTTATGTAGGTTGCTGTTATCGGCACGCACAAAATGTGGTTCCTTTTGTTTCGAACCACTTAATAAATAGTTTATTTAAAAAAGTACTGCAGAAATAGGTCACAGATCGATTACTACCACTCCGAATACATAAAACGCAAACAATATTCAATAGCGGAATTTTTCGTTTATTAGCATGTGACGTCACCAGAGTCGCAAACAAAATTTAAAAAAAAATGTTAGTTTTGTTTCGTGCAATCTGCGAGAAACTTCAATTATTTTGTTTAAAGGATGTTTTAAAGAATGACCCCATCCATAGTTTATTTCCATTTCCGCGTTTCTGGTGAGTATGTGAGTCTATGCTTTGCGATGACGATAAACAAGACGGTCAGACGTTGCGCACCGCAGGCATAGACCTCACCACGATCTGTTTCAGCAACGGTAAGCTCTATGTGGCTCTGTCGAGGGTGAGCGACGCTGCTAATATGTTCGTATATTGTTCCAATGGCATTACACATAACATAGTATACAGCGAAGCTCTTTAAATAAAGGTAACACTGTCACAATATGTGGATATATCAGTGAAATTGCATGCTTATACAGGGTTAGGGAATACATACATATAAAAAGGAATAGTCATAATTATTACCGTGAGTTCGAGCCCTGAAATCGGTAAAAAAAAAAACCACTACTACATAGTAAGAGTTTATTGCCGGGATGGAAAAAAAAAATTTTAACCCCCTTTCGGCTAGCATGAATTTTCCTTTTATACATTTGTTCCGTATTAATTATAGTTTTTATTCATGGGCATCTACGAAAAAATATTAAAGTATTGGAATACTTTGAGATTTATCCGCTAAGTATCAACTAGAGATTACACAAATACCTATAGGTAGGTATATTACGAGAGAGCCTCGGATTTTAGATTTTATACGCACAATGAAGAAAATCCATACCTGATTTACTGTCTTCTTAGAAATACAAAGAAAGTCTTGCAAAGTGCAACGGATCATAGCGTTGCTTAATCCTACTAATATTATAAATGTGAAAGTTTGTAAGGATGTATGGATGGATGTTTGTTCACGCAAAAACTACTGAACGGATTTGAATGACACTACAGTAATTTAACATAAACATCAGACTAACACATAGGCTACAGATAATAAAGATATTGTGTGAATTAGACGATAAGTGTCAAGTAGGTAGTAGAAAAAATCTACCATCTGTGAGCTATACTGGCGTGCGCTGCCAAAATCGCAAAAGTTTTACTATGCAATGTATGATGGAAATGTTTATCTTAAAAGCCGTTATATTTAAAATGTGTAAGCCATTAAAGCCAACATAGTGAACCATAACTACAATAAAAAAATAATTATTTATTTCAAATGCACATTTGGTATGGTAGTAATAAGTTGATTCCTAAATGAAAATGGACACATTTATCGCTTCTGGTGTTTAAAGTAGACAAAATATATCTTTCGCGCTACATCATTTGGACAAATAAATATTTACACAAATAAATACATACAAATAAAGACAAATAAATAAATATTAAAATTAATAATTGCGATGATGACAAACCGAGTGCGGGATATTATGATGGCGCATGGCGGTTGGCGCGGGGAATAGGTTGCTTATCGCTGAGTGCGCGACCCGAACGCGGGTAGGTAGGTATACGCGTGAGGGCAGACGTCGATGATGGTTGTGTCCGTTTTGCGAATTTTCTAGGCATTTACGATTTGCTAAAACCGCATTTTACTTACATACTACATATAGGACTAAGGTTAAGTATTGACAGTTTTTTTTAGAAGTTACATGTACAAAATTCCACGTACAAACTTCATTTTTATTTTAATTATTATAGATTATAGATAGATTACGTAGCTGTAATTATACAGAATTACTTGGTTTTTGTTTTAATTACATTACATAGATTGTAGGTAGGTAAGTCGTCATTGTCAGGCTGTCATATTTTTCAAATGCAACTAGCACCAAATATATTATATGTTAAATTATACATGGTATTATGTTTTTGTTTGTTTAACTGTTTTTATCATCAATTACACGAACATTATAAAGGTGTTTGTAAGTGTGTATGTTAGTTACCCTTTCACGCAAAAACTACTAAACGGATTTGATTGAAACTTTACAGTGAAATAGTTTATACATCAGAATAACACATAGACTACTATTTGCCACGATAACCGACATACACGCGGGCGGAGCCGCGGGCAGCAGCTAGTATAAAATAAAACTCTCTCATTGTTTTTACCAGACTATGGCGAAGCCAAAAGAAAAGGTAAATATTATACACCCCTCTCCCTCATCAATCTAAGGGAGTAATCAGACAAAAGAACAAAATCGTTGGACCAATGTTTCCATCCAGTCAATTCAGTTTATGCTACGGCCAACGATTACATTTTTTTGTCTGTTTAATTTGTTAGATTAATGAGTGAGGAACTGGAACCTGGGACCTACCGAATATTTTTTATGCTTTTAGTACTTTTTTTCAAATGAAACCGTTGTAAAACCAATATGTTATATGTAGCCTATATTGTATTAGGTTCTATTTCTATAAGCTTTACTGTTAATAAATAAATAAATATTTCGGACATCTAAACTGTAACTAAACTGTTCAGTATAGTGCCCTTTGTGCAAGGCGACAAATGAAAGATGTAGTCCGTTCATTCTGATTTATTCATATGGTATAGATATACTGACTAGCTGAACCCCGCGATAGTCTAAAAAAAAGTAGCCTAAGTTACTCCCTGGATCATCAGCTACCTGCCAGTGAAAGTCCCGTCAAAATCCGTCTAGCTGTTCCAGAGATTACCCGGAACAAACAGACAGACAGAAAGACAGACATTT
This sequence comes from Spilosoma lubricipeda, assembly GCA_905220595.1. NCBI lineage: Eukaryota > Metazoa > Arthropoda > Insecta > Lepidoptera > Erebidae > Spilosoma > Spilosoma lubricipeda. The sequence continues at coordinate 5,445,119 of HG992286.1, read as the reverse complement.
TTTTTTAACTACATTTTTGGTATATGTACCGTGTATACATATATATGCATTTAGTAAAAAGCGGTTATTTTAATATTACAAACAGACACTCCAATTTTATTTATTTGTATTGTATAGATTACAATAAAGTTTATATTACACGACAATGTACCGGAAACGACTTTCGTCCACAGTTGACTCGGAACGACTAACTCCTGCCATTGGCGTTCCGCTCGGCTCACATAAATATGTTGACATCGATAATACATACATACACATGGTTCCCTACATCATTTCCCCCCTTTGCCTTTTTTTTACAAAAAAATAAATCCTGAATATTAAAAAAATAAGGCAGTGCATTGTTTACCATTAAGTAGTACACTTCCATGCTCGCTATATGATATCTTTTAACATACGCATATACTGCTCGACACTTTAAGTATAATATAACTTTTGAAAACATTTAGATACTTCAATTTTATAACTTTCAACTAATGTTGAATACAATAGGTATGATATAAGTAAGTTTTAAACATCAAAATAAAGTAGTAAAAATTCTGAAAATGTAAAAAAATAATGTATAAGTTTGTATAATCCTACTAATATTATAAATGCGAAAGTTTGTAAGGATAGATGGATGTTTGGATGTTTGTTACTCTTTCACGCAAAAACTACTGAACGGATTTGGATGAAACTTTACAGTAATATAGCTTATACATCAGAATAACACATAGGCTACTATTTGCCGCGATAACCGACATATACGCGGGCGGAGTCGCGGGCAACAACTAGTATCATTATATTTCAAGGTAGTAGAGCCACGCTGATTTCAGCACGAACGGGCCGGCTCGACCGGGGCGGTACTACCCTCGCACAGAAAATCAACGTAAAATGACAGCAATCATGCTGTCGTGTTTCGTTGGTGAGTCAGGAGGCCCAATGATGCGAAAGCATCACTAGCCCGCCATGGTGTGGGTGACCATGCTGCATTGTTGCATTGTCTGCGTTCGTAGTATGGTGACCATCACTCTTGGATTCTGCTTATGCTTTCCATCAGGCAGAGTAGAGTCATTATGGCAGGGTCAAACATAAAAAAAAAATATACAAAAAAAATCTTACATTCTAACACTTTTTTATTACAAACTAACAACTTTATCTTTAAGTACTACATTCTGTTTCAACACTACAATGTACACAATTAAGAGTATTTCAAAATATAAAAATAAAATACTTGAAAATGATTTCTCTAAAAAACATAACTAACTCAATGCTAAGGGCAGTTGATTAAGGAACATGCTCCGCACTAAAAAATTAACAGCACTATGTGCCCGGCAGAATTCCCTAAACCAACACCGCGAGAGTGTCATTACATTCATAAATACATTTCACTAAGAAAAAACTACTTTATTTGGTAGTTGTTCACCTCAATAGACGTTGGTAGTGCAGGACTGACACTTTTACTCACTTCATAACGTACCAAACCAATCAATTTTTAACTGTTTCCTTACATCGACGACAGCATCCCAAAAAATCGCTATCGTCAAAATAACTGCCATTGTGGTCAAAATTATACCAAATGTTCTCAACTTATCTTGTACGGTCTCGTGATTGTTTTTCACAATCTGGTTGATAGTTACTGCGTTGTCCGCTGAAGACTTACTTCCGTCTTTCCAAAGACACATTTTGAAACATTTATCGTAATACCATATTTAACAAACCTTTTAAATACTTCCTCGAGGTGTTTTTAGTTCTCCTCTATAGAATTACTAGCTATGATTACGTCATCAATAAATGTAAACAAGAAATTTAACCCTACTAATACGGTATGCTTCATAAAACGCTGAATGTGTGTGCTGCATTATGCAAACCAAACGGCATTCTTACGAATTCATACAAACCAAAAGGTGTTATAATTGCAGTTTTCTCAATATCTTCCTGTGCCATAGGTATACAGTGAAAAGCACGGTTTATATCGAGCTTACAAAATACTTTCTTACCGTGTAATACATATGTAAAATCTCGTAGCCTAGGAACTGGAGATCTATCAGGCTTAGTTTGGGTGTTTAATTGCCTATAATTGCCACAAGAGCACTCATCACCATCTTTCTTCGGAACACACTGCAAAGGATTAGCCGACGGGCTCTTACTGGGCCTACAAATACCCTTATTCGATCCCAAATCATCAATTTAGTATCGTAGCATAAACTATAATTTGTAATAGCAAACACTATATTGTTTTTGGCTAAAAAAATGTCAGTTCTCAAAAGTTGAAATGTCATGTCACTCGGATTCAAAATTGCAAGAATCAAGAAACGGATAATGGCCAGTACTGTAATTAATTGATTGTTTTGTATAGCCTCCGGTTTTTTGTTTGATCACCGAGACTGTTAGGCTGTTGTAATATAGGCGAATTTATAATCGCGTCGAAGCTGTATTTCGCGATCCTCGAAGTGATTAGATTAGTCGGCGTATAATACGGAGTCCGGACTCCGTCCTTGAATTTGTGAGTTTGAATCGTGACTCAGACCCTTTGTGAGGTTGAATCAAGCAGCTATCATCGCCAGGATACCCTAGGCGGCGTCGGAGGCCGTCACTGCAACCAACAGAGGGTGAGTCAAAATAAATTGTAACTTATTCTTAAAGAAGGTTGAACACCTCTAGTTTGGCTTCTTTACCAAGAGGACAGAAATTCGGCTGTTCTGACTTACTCATGACTCCTAAGCCTAGATCAAGGGATTCCTGACTTCCAGGAACGAAATCGAGTTAAAGGAATTAAACAAACTGGTAGCAGAAGCATGGCAAGATCTCTGTCTGAGCTGTTAGCACCAAGGTGTTAGGAAGGTCACTGAATTGCTCCAATATCCAATTGGTTTGATTTCATGAAAATAGCTAAGTAAGATCGCTAAAGCTTAGCGTTGTGTCGGGTACTTGCATAATAATTAAATGTAGGTAGGTGGTGTGAGACACACCTGATCATTGTATAACTGTTAATATATTGAATAGTTAAACATAGTGAACAGTGTATTGTACAGTGACAATTTCGAAGTTTTTTTTTGCAAATGTTGTATGCTGTGCAGTAGCGAAATAACCGCTAACTCGCTAAAAGACTCCCAGGACTGGATTCGCTTATTCCCAAACTTGTTATTTTTCGCAATTTCAGCTTGCAAAGAACCTTCTCAAAATTCGTTATCAGCTCTGCGTCTACGAGTAGAACCAGACATGTATATTCTATACTTATAAAATAGCATGTCCTGACTGACTGACTTTCATCTTCACCGAGCGGAAACTATTAAAGTTAGGGCTATGAAATTTAGTAAGTATAATAGTTTTATTGAGTAGACACCCAAAAAGAAGGAATTTCAGAATTTCTACCCTTAGGGGATGAAGTAGGGGTTGAAAGTTTGTATGGAAGTCCATAATTTTTTCAATTAGAAACATGAAACTTTACCTTTGAGCTACTGATTAAAAATGAGTAGACGTACTTAATCATTTCTGGATATTCTCTCTCTCTCTCTTCATTGGTAAAATAGGGATTGACATTTCGTATTTCGGTTGATATGGCAGTCCGTCATTTTTGAAGTTAGAAACGTGAAACTTTATTTTTGGGCTACTGATTAAAAATCAGTAGATATATATTTCAGTGTTTCTGGATATTCTACCCCTAAGGGGGTGAAATAGGGGTTGAAAGGTTGAAAGCTTGTACGGAAGTCCGTCATTTTTGAAGTTAGAAACATGAAACTTAATTTTTGTGCTACTGATTAAAAATGAGAAGATACGTATTTAATCATTTCTTGATATTCTACCCCTAAGGGGTGAAATAGGGGTTAAATTTCGTACGTAGGTTAGTCTGAAAGCCCGTCATTTTTGAAGTCACAACTTCATTTTTGAGCTACCGATTAAAAATGAAAAAATACGTGTTTAAACGTTTTTTGGATATTCTACCTCTAAGGGTGTGAAATAGGGGTTAGAAGTTTGTACGGAAGTCCGCCATTATTGAAGTTAGAAACATGAAACTTTATTTTTGGGCCACTGATTAAAAATGAGTAGATACGTATTTAAGTGTTTCTTAATATTCTAACCCTAAAGGGGCGAAATAGGGGTTGAAAGTTTGTATGGGAGTTTGTATTTTTTTAAGTTAGAAACATGAAACTTTACCTTTGAGCTACTGATTAAAAATGAGTAGACGTACTTAATCATTTCTGGATATTATCTCTCTCTCTTCATTGGTGAAATAGGGATTGACATTTCGTATTTCGGTTGATCTGGCAGTCCGTCATTTTTGAAGTTAGAAACGTGAAACTTTATTTTTGGGCTACTGATTAAAAATAAGTGGGTACATATTTAAGCGTTTTTGGATATCCTTCCCCTAAGGGGTGAAATAGGCGTTGACATTTTGTGTGTATGTTAGTCTGTAAGTTCGTCATTTTTGAATTTAGTAGCCTGAAACTTTGTACTCAAGCTTTTGAGTATAAGTAAATGCCTATATCAGCATTTATGGGAATTCTATTTCTAAAGGAGGGGTTAAAATAAGTGTGTCAAAGTTTGTATATAAGTCATTTTTAATGAGCTATTGATTAAAAATAAATAATCACGTTTAAAAACATAAATAAATTAATCATACATACTAACACAGTTTTAATATACATATAATTAACTTCCACGCGAGCAAAGCCGCGGGCAACAGCTAATGTTATATATGTGTATGAATTCTCATATTCATAATGAATTGCATTTCATTTTAATGAAACTGGCACGTTTTTTACGCGCCATTTTTATTCAAAGTATCAATGAAGGTGATACAATATAAAGCCGCTACATTTGCTTCGTTGGTTTCGTGGCCATCTGCCACAGAGATCAAGGCAGTATTGTTAGAACTGCAACAATCTGTAAAAAACATAGACAGTTGTAGTGACAGATAGACAAGGCGAAAGTATGAGGGATTTTATAACAATAAAGCTCTAAAAACATTTTTCCTTTACAGGATGGTAAGCTGCAAGTCGTGATAGATGATGAAGTTCCTGGAACAAAAACCTATCCTCCGGATAAATACTGCCTCGATAACTTTGTGAGCAATGACGGAAATGTCATAATACAGGATGCTTTAGTTTGTATTTCTGTGATAAAGAAAACCCACCACTTACCGCTAAGTGCTTCCTGTAAGTGTGTATTTATTTGAGCTATAACGGAAGTCAGTTAATTAATCGGTAAAGGTGAACGCTGGTTGAAAACACAACTCCGTTTAAAAAAACCCAATTTCAAAATCTGAAAAGTATAAAATAACTTAATAAAGATTTAATTAAATACACTTCAAATGTGTAGCTTTAATATTAATGAAACATTATTATTTGTATGTGCTACCTTCATAGGTTTGAAGTCAGTACCAAGCCAAGTACCACACTCGTGATATTTCAAGACGACCGTCAACGGCGACAGCCCGCGCGTGTCTGTTGTTTTTAACCGACTTCAAAAAAAGGAGGAGGTTTCTCAATTCGACCGTATTTTTTTTTTGTTTTTTTTTTTTTTATGTGTGTTCGTGGTAAACTTCGTCATTTATGAACCGATTCTGATAATTCTTTTTTTAATGAAAAGGAAATGTCCCGACGGTGGTACCGTGATAAAGACATTAATATCTGATGATGGCATCCACGAGAAATCGAGTCGAAACTTGAAGTCGGTTTTAATTTTGTTAAAATTGTACTTGTGTTCTACACGATTCACGAAGAGTCACGCGTGGCGAGTGCGGTACTTACTATTGCATTTATGCTTGGCACCGACTTCAAATCTATGAATAGGTAGCACATACAAATAATAGTGTTTCATTAATATTAAAACTACGCATTTAAAGTGTATTTAAATAAATCTTTATTAAGTTATTTTAAACGGGAAGTCGATTTCTGAAACGACTTTTTTTTATTTTACACTTTTTAGTGTTTTCAGGCAGGGAGTTCTCTTTTGATGTCTTTTGGAGTCGGTTTAATAGCTTTACCTCTATTTTACTTTACCTTACCTTTCAGATCACCTAAACCACTAGAAATAATACAATTAAGGCCCTATTCGTGTATTTGATACAACTATAGATCTATAGATACGTATGAAATTGAAAGAATTATCCTCCAACTATTAATTGTTGAAGAGTTGTACCTTCGATCATCAGTTCACCTAAATAACTTGAAAGAATACAACTAATGGTAACATACATACACATGAAATTAAAAAATTTATCTTCATACTCTTAATCATTAAGGAGTTGTATCTTCCATATCATCATGAAATGATGACTACCAGGTGTAAATACTGCAATAGCTTTAGAAAATATATGAAAAACATAGCACGTGCCTTTTGAATACAAAAATAATTTTTAAAATCGGTCCACAACTGACGGAGTAATCAGTGTACATACATAAAAAATAAACCGATCAAATTGAGAACCTCCTCCTTTTGGAAGTCGGTTAAATATAGTTAACTTGAAATAAATCAAATTGTTAATTTTAGTAATTACTGTAAATAAAAACTAAATGAACATGAATGAACTAAACAATAATTGATTACACAAAGAGCAATATAGGCACACCATATAAACTTAAACACAATGAATCATAAATAATAGAATAGAAAATTAATATGATTCAAGAGTGACCCACGTCAAGAGGTATGGACGAAGCGAGATCTGAGAGAAACTATCCCCTTTAATGTTTCCGATTGCGCCGTTTACAGAACCGTTCGTTTGTGTGACGCGTTCGTCACAACTTTATTATTCGGATTCTGATTCTGACATTTATATTTCTTTAAGGTCTTATAAAGATTACGCCTAATAATAATTACATAAATAATAGGTCTTTACCTATGAAATTGCCGTTTTGTATGCAATAAGTGAAAGTACTTATTTTTTCAAACTTTTTTATTTCTGTTATTCGAAGTAATCACCCATGCAATCGACGCATCTTTGCCAACGCATTGGCAGTTTATTGATGCCCTTCTTGTAAAAATCAGCTGGACGGGAGGCAACAAACTCTTCAAAGGCATTTTGTACTGCCACTCTGGAATTGAATTTTTTACCCACTAAAAAGTTGTCAAAATTTTGGAAAAAGTAATAGTCGGTAGGTGGCAAGGTCTGGTGAGTATGGCGGATGAGGGAGAGCTTTCAACCCCAGCTCTTGCAGCTTGGCGACTGTCTGTTGCGCAGTATGGGGTCGCGCGTTGTCGTGAAGGAGTAGTGGGGACGACCGATTGACCAAAGCTGGTTGCAGATGTGCATTAATGCTCATGCCGTTTTGAAAAAGCTATGGTGAATCACACCCGCACTAGACCACCAAACAGTGACCGTCACCTTTTTAGGGGTCATTTTTAGTTTAGGGCATTGCTTTGGTGCTGAACCAGGGTCTAACCAACTTGCTGAGCGCTTTCGATTATCGAACAGAATCCATTTTTCGTCGCACGAAACAATTCGTTTCAAAATTCCTTCATTTCTTTGTTTGTTGAGCAGCGCAAGGCAGGTCCCGACGCGTACGTTGCGCTGGCGATCGTTAAGGTCGTGGGGCACCCATCTATCAAGCTTTTTTACCTTGCCAATTTGTCGCAAATGGATCAATATTCTTTTGATGCTTACATTAAAAGCTGCTGCTAGCTCAGCTGTAGATTAAGTTTCGTCAGCTTCCACAATCGCCTTTAATTCATTATTGTTAACCAAAGTCTCCTGACGACCACGAGCTTCATTTTTCAAGTCAAAATTTCCAGAACAGAACCGGGTAAACCAATAACGGGTTGTGCGTTCGTTTCTACAGTTCTCTCCGTAAACGTTTTTGATATTACGTGTCGTTTGTGTCGCGTTGGTGCCACGACGGAACTCATATTCCATAATTACACAAATTTTTAAAGTATCCATTATGACGAAAAATGTTCAAATGTGTAATGAAAATACAACGCCAATCAAAAAACAAAAGACTGTGTTTGTAAATAGAATGTCACGGTTTTAAAACAAAATTAATTTGAATTTAGAATACAGAGCCATTACAAACTTTTTTTTATTTAAAATGATCAGTACTGAAGAAAGGCAATTTTATAGGTTTTAAGACAAAATATTATCGTGATCAATTTGAATTTTAAAGAATGTAGTAGATACGCAAACACGTACGTACTCTTATGTACCAAAAAAATATAGAACAACTTTTAAGCCATTTATCAACGACAAATAATTTCTGTAGCTGCATTACGCTTTATAAAACCGCACTGCAGCCATAGCATTCCCGACGTTAAGCACGCATGGTGCTTAACGTCAGGAATGCCAGAGCTATAACGTCAGTCTCTAAGGATAATTTAACTGTGAAACCTGGAAAACCATACAAAATATGCTGGTGATGATAATGATGATGACCAGTTCCTTTTTGCTAACGCTGTGTGTTAACAGTGTTGTTACTTACTGTGAAAGCATAGCATGGATTGGCTCACACATCAGCATAAGACTGGTCTTATTTCTATGTAAGTTTATCCCAGGGACAAGTTCATTAGAAGTCGCTCACGCTACATGAAGCTTGATGTTTAACACGGCCTTTACGTAATGTAAATTTTTAAATTAATAACTCCTGTTTCTTTCAGGTATGTTAGTTTCATGTTTCTTTATGATTCTGACAGTCGCAGTGTACGTCATTTTGCCTGATCTTAGAAACTCTGTACATGGTATGATTATGATTGCATTTTTGATGAGTTTCTTCGTGAACTTTTTCTTTATGGCTCTCTTGCAAATATTAATTTTGATTGAGGAAAACAGTCGACTATTATGTACCATATTCAGTAAGTATTTTATGAAGGTCTTCTATTCATTAATAATAGCGAAAACGAAATTCTGTAAAAAATCAATAGTAATCAAAAGCGCAATTGGAGAGGCCTATGTCCAGCAGTGGACAGCGATAGGCTGATGATGATGATGATGATGATGATGAATCAAAAGCGACTGTAGACTACTATGATCAAATAGAGGATTAGTAAGAACTAATATTAAGAAGTATGTATGGTGTTTAGTGAAGGAAGAAGTTCATGCTATGACATATTCCTTCCTTTAGGTTGTCATAAAACTAATTTACTGGAATTGCGCTGCATACGATGCTGTGTACGATACAGCGACACGTATGATATTTTAGCGGTCGCAAAAAGTACACTAGTAGTTAAGACATTCATAAAAGATTGCTCATCCCAGATAAAACGGTACATAGCTAAAATGTTATCATCGTCATCATCACCATTATAAACAGCTTTAATAGTACAACTTTTGGACATAGGCTTCTCTTTAACCACGCTGGCGGGAAGATTTGGTATAGGGTTTTGTTACAAGTTTTCCTCTTCATTGCAGTGATATTGTTCTGCGTAGTTTATTATTTAGTCGCCTATTACGTTCCCTGGGAGCCAGTGTGTTGTGAATGTATTAAAATAAATGTCCGATCGAGATTGGTTTTTTAGCCGAAACCGAACTTTCGGCCATGGTTTCGGTCAAAACCGAAACCGAAACTCACTTGACTTTGAAAGAAACGCGAATTGGTAACCTTAGGTTTTGGATAATCACTGATTTTGTACCTTTTGTCGTTATAAATAAAAAAACAAGGGCGAGTCAAACTCGCGCACTGAGGGTTCCTTACAAACCTGTAGGTAACAAAAAAAATATGCTTCTCGCAAATTTCCTAGTCTAAAGAAAGAAGTCTAAGTTACTCCTATATATATCATCAACTATTTGCCAGTGACAGTCTTATCAAAATCGGTTCAGCCGTTCCAGAGATTAGCCCGAACAAAAGTTACAAAAATTGTTATTTTGGTATTATGTATCGTAGAAACATGCATATGTATTTGTATTAAAAAGTGGTTATTTTTATATTACAAACAAACACTCCAATATTATTTATTTGTATATATTTTTAATTGTAATCTATAAATATCACTGGAGGCTCGAAATTCTCCATTTTTTTTCACACAAAGCCTTTGGTCAATTTTAATAGTAATTCGTAGCGACAGATGACCTTGATAGGTTATAAAATATAGATAGATAAAACAGATATGAAATTATGACTTTGCGACTCTTATAATAATAGCATTTCCGTTTCAAGATGTAAATCGTTTTTCTGGAAAAAAAACTCATAGTTGTAATATGACTTACTTTGTTTAAAAACACGTGAAAATGTTTTAAAATTTTGTTGTATACTGAAATTCTGTCTAGTTTTACACAATTATTTGCATATACATGTGTTTCTTTTGGGCATATAAACCGTGCTTAGTAAAATGAAATAACGATCATTAAGGAACGTAAGAAATATATATTTTGAAAGTTATGAGTAAATTTATATAATAGGTCTTTACCTATGAAATTGCCGTTTTGTATGCAATAAGTGAAAGTACTAATTTTTTCAAACTTTTTTATTTCTGTTATTCGAAGTAATCACCCATACAATCAACGCATATTTGCCAACGCATTGGCAGTTTATTGATGGCCTTCTTGTAAAAATCAGCTGGACGGGAGGCAACAAACTCTTCAAAGGCATTTTGTACTGCCTCTCGGGAATTAAATTTTTTACCCACTAAAAAGTTGTCTAAATTTTGGAAAAAGTAATAGTCGGTAGGTGCAAGGTCTGGTGAGTATGGCGGATGAGGGAGAGCTTCCAACCTCAGCTTTTGCAGCTTGGAGACTGTCTGTTGTGCAGTATGGGGTCGCGCGTTGTCGTGAAGGAGCAGTGGGGACGACAGATTGACTAAAGCTGGTTGCAGATGTGCAAGTTTCTCCATCATTCTCTCCAGTTCTTCACAGTACACATCTGAATTAATGCTCATGCCGTTTTGTAAAAATTCCCGAGAGGCAGTACAAAATGCCTTTGAAGAGTTTGTTGCCTCCCGTCCAGCAGATTTTTACAAGAATCAATAAACTGCCAATGCGTTGGCAAAGATGCGTCGATTGCATGGGTGATTACTCCGAATAACAGAAATAAAAAGTTTGAAATAATAAGTACTTTCACTTATTGCATACAAAACGGCAATTTCATAGGTAAAGACCTATTATTAATTTTTATTAATCATTTATATCTAAAAAGAAACAAACTCAAGGTAATGCAAACCGAACGACGGCGGGCAAACTGAGTTGACAACGTTGCTTGGGCGGCGGGCGAACACGAGTTAGCCATGAAAGCCGAACAAAGCACGATAAGTCACGATCACTAGAGTCTCGGTGCGGCCAAAACCGAAACTAGATTTTTTGGCCGGTCACTTCTATACAATACAAATAAATAAAATTGAAGTGTGTTTGTAATATTAAAATAACCGCTTTTTACTAAATGCATATGCATATATATACGGTACATATACCAAAAATGTAGTTAAAAAAATTTTTGGCTGTCTGTCTGTCTGTCTGTCTGTTTGTTCCGGGTAAGCTCTGGAAAGGCTGGACGGATTTTGACGGGACTTTCACTGGCAGGTAGCTGATGATCCGGGGAGTAACTTAGGCTATTTTTTTTAGACTAACTTTGTCCCGCGGCGTTACTCGCGGTACAACAATAACCGCGGGTAACACCGCGGGGTTCAGCTAGTGTTGAAATATGAGCAGACGAGCGAGGCAGTTCTCTTGCCTGCTCATTGATCATCTGTGCATATTAATGGAATACGGAAAGTCCAGAACTCAAAAGCCATAAGAGTTGGTTGGCTTGAGGTGGTTATAGACAATTTCATTGAAATTTATAATATACTAGCTAAGGCCTGCGGTATTAACCGCGGTATAACATCAAATACAGGTAACACCGTGGATCGAAGATAGTGTAGCCCAAGTTAATCCTTATATCATCAGCTCAGTCAGTGATATTCAAGTCAATATCGGTCCAGCTCTTCCAGAGATTAGCCAGAACAAACAGACGGACAAATAGACAGACAGACAAAAAGTGTATAAAATGATGTTTTGGTATATGTATACATACATATGCATTTAGTAAAAAGCGGTTACTTTAATATTACAAAACAGACACACCAGTATATTTATTTGTATGTTTTTGTAAAGAAGATGAAACCGACTACAAAAGTCCACACATAATTTTTTATATAAAACTTTAACATATCACAAAAATCGACCAAAAGAACTAATCTTTTAAGTTTTAAAATTATTTTTTGTGTTTTTCAGCTTTCGTTATTTATTTTGCTATGAATGTAGGTTTCTTTTGGATGAATGTCATGTGTTATGACGTTTGGAAGAAATTCAGGTAAATACAAAAATATATACTTAATTCAGATATATTCTCTTTGGGCTTTCATAGGGAAATCTAAATAATCTTTATTTAGAAAGTATGTATTACATTTCATTGTAATTTATTGGTATATGAATACTAAAGTCCATTCGCGTCAGATGCACCTATCAGTCACCAAACCCTGATCAAAGGTCTCATACGGGTGGATAATTTCTCGAGAGCCACAAGTCTCTATTTCTTATTAAAACGAGTGAATCATAGTATTGAGTGTAATAATATAGAATTATAGAATAAATACAAGTTGGATATCAATTTATAAAAAGTTATTCTACAGAACGTTCAGAGCGACCTTAGGCGGTGGCCCAGGTGAATCTTTAAATAAGATTTTATGGTATAGTGCTTACGCATTCGGCGTGCCCACTGTTTTGACTATACTGTTGGCAGCATTAGAATTCTCCGGGCTGAAAAATTATAAGTTTCTGCCCAATATAAATCGTGGCACTTGCTTCATATCGGGTGAGGTTTTTTTCTATTACTTACGTTTTACAAACACAGAAGGTTTTTTTTCAATTTTATGTAGTAGAATTGATGGTACAATCTTATTTTCAAACTTCACAAACATGATACAGCATCAACGAACTGAGCGCCGAAATTGTTATTGGTAACAGATTATTTGTCCTGTACTTTCCAATGTCATATTTATACAGCGGATAACGCAGCGGGACAAAGCTAGTCTAAAAAAAGTAGCCAATGTTACTCCCTGGATCACTACACAGCTATCTGGCAGTGAAAGTTCCGGCCAAGCCGTTCCAGAGATTACCCGTAACAAACAGACAGACAGAGAAAAAAAAATTAAAGTACATTTTTATTTAGTTACACTAGCTACATATGCAGTTAGTAAAAAAGTATTTAAGTATTTTAATATTACAAACATACACTCCAATTTCATTTATTTGTATAGAAAAGTAGCTAGGTATAGGAATTTATAAATTAACCGTCATATCAAACTGTCAACAAACCATTGCACTTTACATCGTGGCTGTGCTGTGTTTATTTCGATATTTCATATCCACAAGGTGCGCTGAGTGTTGCGGGTTCATACTCCGCATGGAACAACACTTTGTATGATGCACAAATTGCTGTTCTAAGTTTGTGTGTTCTTTGTGTTCGTATCATGTACGTCTGTACTCCCTACTCAGTCCCTACAGTACTTTACGATTTATTCCTGTGTTCTCTTCAAACAATTAAAATAAAAACTAAATAAGACTGGAAATTGTATTGTTTGAATTAGACTTTTTATATTATTGAAATTTAAAAAATCCTTACTTTGCAGGGCCCAGCAAAATGCTCTTTTTGTACACGCCAATGTTGTTGACATGCTTCTTAAACGTGATATTCATTGCATTGGTAGTTATTAGAATGTTACAGATAAAGAAACAAACAGAAAGGTTAGAAAAGAAGGACACAAAAAGGTAAGGCTAGGTTTAGAAAAGCTAAAAAAATGACACACACGCATCAAATATCCCGACATCTTGTAGTCTGCTATGATTTACTCATACCTGATTCTTTTGCTTAGTATTTAAATTTAATTGTAATTTAAATAAGCAGGAGATATTTTAATGAACAAATGTGCACTCTCTGTTCCCTCACACTTATAAGCTAATGGGATAGTTATCCGACGATACGACGATATAGGATGGTCACGATATTCTGCTATATTATTCTTTTAAAACTGTAATTACTCAATTTAATGTATGTATGTATCTTGCCAAGTCTTTCAAATATCGATCAATTTTTACAGAATGTAGGTATATCAAGATTGTTTTACTATTTATGTATACATCTTTTCTTTTGTTAACGACCTAGATCATTTAAGAAAAACAATTCCAAAGTCCTGCCCAAAGATTGTAGATACACCACGTGTTATGACGTTATGTATAATTTAATCAATTAATTAAAATTCCCTAAAATCCAATATTAATATTCATAAGTCTTTCGGACTTTCCAGCTAAAAGAGAATAATGTTTCTTTTTGGCCATAACCAAATCGATTAACGCGTGGTATTATGCGTATACACGCATTAATAAATTGATAATACCTCGCGTTAATAATGTGGAGAAGGAGGAATGCTTTGCGACACTAATCAGCTATTAATTCTAGGCTGTTTGATCCCTATCGAGGACAGGCGTGCACTATGATAATTATACATATGATAAAGATGCTTTTTATTTACAAATATATGTTATATATACGCTAGCTTGTTTGCTGTTGTTATATTACAATTTGTCCTAAGTGTCTGTTGCGGGGTTTGTCACAATAACAAACCCAGATCCGTCTATGTAAATGAGATGTCACACTTCGATATTAAATTTGTTTATATTTTTCAGATTTTTGGTGTTCATCAAGTTATTTATCCTCACTGGTTTCAGTTGGATTTTCGAAGCGATTAGTGACGTCTACCCGGAACATGAGTATTATTGGCGATATACTGACTCATATAATGTTCTCCTCGGAGTCATTATATTTATAATTTTTGTCTGTAAGAGGAAAATATTGACAAATATTTCAGAAAGGTACTTTTACATATTACAATTTTTTAATAAGATTAATAGCTCTAGTAACAATTTTGAAAGGATTAAAAAGACTAGTGTTTCCTCAGAGTTTCGACCGCAATTCATTTTTTTTAATTAGAACTGTTTAGGGTTACTTCTTCTAAGGGTCATCATGGCTATTTTTGACATTCAGTATTTTTTATTTAATTTATTTATTTGTAGTTAATTAAAACGGTTTACACCAAATACATTAATTATGACAGTATAGAGATAAAATGATCATCTATTTAGTTTGACTTTGACATAAATATCTACATTTGTGTATCATACTTTAAGCACATTTGGATGTATGTGTGTCATACGCATGATAGTGTGTGGAATGTTATTTCTATTTATTTAATGTATTTTTACTACATAATATAAGAAAAATACTAGCATTCTGTAGGTACTCCTTCTCTATAAAATAAACTATAAGTGTGCGAAATTTCGTACTGCTTATTTAAATTTTCGTTAAATGGAGTACAAAGATTTGATTCACGTATCAATATTTAGATTATTGTTGAAAATACGTAAAAGAAAATCAAGTCTTTAAGAAGCGTTTTCGTGCTTGATCAGCAAAAACTTAGAACTAATTATTCCCTACATGACTTACTGGTAAATTTATTTAATCCACACTACACATTTAGAATGAACCTAGACTGACAATAGGTCAAGTCAAAACATAGAAGATTTTTCTACCGAACCCGTCAGCTTCAAATATACTAGAAATTAATTAACCTAAAAATTTGAACTTATTTTGTTGTAAAAGTTTCATTCTTCTTTGTTATTCTAAATAGTCAGAAGTTATTGCAAAAATTTACATCTACGTAATGTAAACAGGTACAAAATGAAATGGTGTCATTCGGTCGAGCCTCAAAATAAACTATCGTCAACTGAACAAATTTCTCGCTCTCTGGAAACACAACTGGAAATATCAAGAGAAAACGTATCACAAATAACAATTGAAGCAATATCGAGTAAACTTTAAGTATTTAAATATTTTTTTGTTGTTTGAACCCATAGTTTAACCCAGTTAACTATTAAGTTTCTTAAACAATAATAAAAATAAATAAAAAAGGTAATGTATGTTCGTGTCGCTGCATTCGAAAACTGTTCCATAATAATATATGCATTGGAATGTCTCACATAGTTCACACCGCTCGCGATGACGTGTGTATATTCCATATCACGGGAGAAGGCCTCCAGATGCGGAGCTACAGTCATGCAACGAAATGTAGCCAGCCTTGATATTGTTAATAGTGTATAAAATTGAACAGTTTTTATTAATTTTTTTTAAAAACCCCATAAAAATTTATGGGGAACTGGATCAAATAAAACATGTCTAATTTAAAATTATAGTTTCTACATTTTAATATTATATTTTAGTTGGTCACCGATTGATTGGGTTCAGAACAAACTAATATGTAATCAAAATGTTTTGTTATTTTGTTTAGGTTATTAGTTCTGATAATATGGCTTCTGTTTAGTTTACTAAGTAAATAACTTTTTATGCAACTACTGTTTCATTTCAGTTTTTGGACGCAGTAGACACAATAGAATTTTGAATAGCGTCGAATATCTTTAGTAAAATGTCTAAATCTCACTATCGAGATTACTCTATTCTGTACCTATGTACAGAAATAGATAAATCCCAAAAGAAACGGTTTAATAAAAATAAATCACTGACAGCCCCACACATGTGTGTGGATTCTAACTCTCTTACAAACATTATTACATACATTTTTTATGTTTGGCCCTACCAAAATGACTTTGCTCTGTCTGATGGAAAGCATAAGGAGGATCCAAGAGTGGTGGTCACGATACTCAATGCGAATGCAGACAATGCAACAATGCAGCTTGGTGACCCATATGGTATGGGTCCTATGCATCCTAGTGATGCTTCTACATCATTGGGCCTCCGGTCTCGCAGTCAACGAAACACGACCGCACGAACGCTGTCATTTTACTTT
Organism: Spilosoma lubricipeda; assembly: GCA_905220595.1. Taxonomy (NCBI): domain Eukaryota; kingdom Metazoa; phylum Arthropoda; class Insecta; order Lepidoptera; family Erebidae; genus Spilosoma; species Spilosoma lubricipeda. The sequence goes on along the minus strand of HG992286.1, from coordinate 5,428,379 downwards.
CATTTTCTTTGCGAGGGTAGTACCGCCTCGGTCGAGCCAAAACGTCCAGATTCTGCAGTTCTACTTCACAAAAGTTTTTCACCTACAGTGTCTTTTCTCGAGCCGCACATATCACAACTTTAGACATCGTCAAGTTCAGCGAAATAGTCAATAGGAATTTTTATATTTCAATCATCATCATAAATACATATAATGAAATCGTAACTGGTCGCTGTCTGTACATGGAAGATAATTATGTCAGGAAAAGTATTATAGGGGGGTATTATGAAAGTAATAGAACCCAAACCACAGATTTTTAGAACTTTTCTCTGTAAGACCGTACGTTAGTGCGCAATAATATCAGGAACGGCTCACCGATTTGAATGCGGTTTTCACCAATTCGTTGTGGTTTGCTTCATTGTTAGTTTGATCTAAACCGGTTCATACATAAAAAAGTTGTCAGTTTGAAGAATCACCGCGAAAACCGACGTTTACGTGAGCAGAACCGCAGGTAAAAGCTAGTATAGAACACGTATAACTAACTACTACGAACTACTCGCAGTTTTTCTATTCAGTTTACCATTAAAGCTTATTATGACAGTATTGTAAAAAGATTTGAATGTACATTAACTAGATGATTGTTAGAATGGATTGAAGTGATGTAAGTAGGTACTTACGATATTTAAAACTAATTGCGCCCCGCTGTTTTACCCGTGGTTGTTGTTGTAAAGGTCCAAAAATAACCGTAGGTAGCACCGTAAGGCGCAGTAGCATAAGTAACTCCTTATAACATAACTGTCTGCCAGTGAAAGGCCCGTCAAAATTGGTTTAGCCCAGAGTTTAACTGGAATAAACATACAAATATACAAAAAAATGGAAATTCTTTTTTGATGTAAGTACCTTACTTTTATATGGATTTAGTTTAAAGCTGTTAATTTGGATTTACAAATAGGCACTTCAATTTTATTTATTTTTAAAGACTAGCAAGCTTCGCACGGGTGGAACGCAGATACACCTACCGGCGACACAATTCGTACGCTTTAAACCTGTAATATCTTCAAATATATTCATTTAAATTAGATACTGTGAAGGACTATATTAAGCTATATTAAATGCGCAATGTATTTAAGGTACTTATTTGAATAAACATTAATGCTGTATTGCTTAAAATCGCTTCGTAAATAAGCGATTATTTTTTTCGTAATTATAAAAATTCGTAATTTTTAAGGTGTACAATACTGTAGTATATTAATTTCACCTGTTTCGTAAGTTTCAGCCAGCTTTTGCAATCTAAGCGCAAAGAAATCCATGATAGATGTATTTCTTTTAGAATTATTATTACGTACATATCTAAGTATGTACATACATTAAAATTGAGTTTCTTTCATTATTTTATTAAAGGGAACTCAGGTAAAGATTACATTTAAGGGCAAGGTTGTTTGCTTTTATTTTATTTACTTACTGATTACTATTTTTTGTTTCTCTATTTAATATTGTTACTTAATGGTTATATTTTCTCCACCCTACTTGGGATAATTTGCTGACATTCGGATTTCCATAATCATTTTCTGCTCACCATATATATTTGCAGATATTGATAGACAGAAAGCGAAAGCGACTATGCTTTTAACCGACTTCCAAAAGGTTCTCAACTTGACTGTTTTTTTTTTAAATGTTGGTATACTGAAGTCGAAAAGTGTTATGAGGATCTATATTCCTCACGAACTAGTCCACCTGAGATACAGAAGACAGCGTGGATGACCCACGAGCTAGGCTGACACGCCACCTTACAGAAGAGTGACATCGATCTGGGTGAGATTAGAATGGCACTCGGACAACTATACAATAACAAAGCTCCGGGTGGAGACGGAACTACAACAGAGCTCCTAAAGGCTGGTGGCAGTCCTCTGTTAGTAGAGCTCTCACAACTATTTAATTTCGTCATTCATACCGGCACTACACCGGAGGCATGGGGTAGGAATGCGGTAATGCTTTTCTTAAAAAAAGGAGACAAAAGCCTACTGAAGAACTACCGCCCAATTTCACTCCTGATCCCTGTATAAAATTGTTTTCGAGGGTTATTACGAATCGTCTTGCCCAAAAACTCGATGACTTCCAGCCCGTGGAGCAGGCTGTGTTTTGAAAAGGCTTTAGTACTGTGGACCGCATACACACTCGCAGGCAAATTATTGAGAAGACAGAGGAATATAATCAGCCTCTCTGTCTAGCGTATGTGGACTACGAGAAAGCCAAGCCTTCGATACCATTGAGACCTGGGCTGTTCTGGAATCCAGCAGAGGTACCTGGTCGACTGCCGGTATATCGAGGTATTGAGATGCTTTATGAAGTTGCAACAATGACCGTCCAAGCACAAAAAGAGAGCACAAGACCAATCCAAGTAGATCGAGGAGTAAGACAGGGAGATGTTATATCTCCGAAACTGTTTACTAATGCTTTCGAAGATGTCTTCAAGACACTTGATTGGAAGACGGGGAATCAATATAGAATATTCAAGAATACATCTACCTTGTTCAAACTATCCAACTCGGCCAGCACAACTTCCATTGGGAGGCCGATAGAAGAATTCGTCTACGCTGGGCGGTGTACGGGAAGATACGTCACATTTTTGAGTCGCCAATACCACAATCATTGAAGACCAAGGTTTTTAACTAGTGCGTCCTAACCGTGATGACATACAGAGCCGAGACGTGGACACTCACCATTGGACTGGTCCACAAATTTAAAGTGGCTCAGCGTGCGATGGAGCATGCTATGTTGGGTGTTTCGTTGGGTGAATACGAAACGAGGTTATTCGACAGAAAACTAGAGTAACCAACATCGCACGGAGAATGATGTACCGATGGTCGGTGGAGCCGAAATATGCTTGAGTGGAGACCGCGATTAGGCAAACGTAGAGTAGGGCCCCTACGTCACGGTGGACTGACGATTTAAAGAAGATGGCTGGCAGTGGATGGATGCTAACTGCCCAAGATCAGGATAGTTGGCGCTCTTTGGGGGAGACCTACGTTTAGCAGTGGACGGCGATTGGTTGAAGTGGTATACTGATTATTCCGTCAATTGTAGACCGATTTTAAAAAAAAATGGATTAGAAAGGGTATGCTCTCTATATCCATTATCACTATATCAGGATCCGATGATGGGATCCCAAGGAAATCGAAGGAAACCTTCAAATTTGTTAGTCACGTACCAAGTTTTTCATGTATTTTCTACAGTTATTACAGTATTTATATTTGGCAGTCATCAGATCAGGATGATGAGCTAATGATGAAAGATAAAAGTTGACTAAATTGATGAAACACAATAATTGTTCTCACCCCTATTTTTGGTCTGTTTTTTTTTAATATTTCGGACATCAAACACACGACTCCATCTAGTCCCAAGCTAAGCAGAGCTTGTGTTATGGGCACTAAACAACTAATACTAATACATATATACTTTTTTTTTGTAAATACATACATATCATACATAGAAAACACCCAAACTCCGAAACAAATATTTGCAGATCTTACAACATTTAGTTCGACTCGGGAATCGAACCCGAGACCTCTAGCACAGCAGTCGCATACGCTACCATTGCGCCACCGAGGCCGTTATTTGACCGGACTAAAATCACAAGTGGCTATGAGCTGCAATGAACTTAGTAAATGTAGCTTTTTTAGGTTTTAGCTGCTAAAATGACACTGCCTGATGGAAATCACCATCCTCAATGCGAATAAGGACAATACAGCATGGTGCAGTGTGGGTCACACTATGGCGGCCAAGTGAATTGCTTTTTCACACCCCGCTTAAAGGGCCCGGGATCATAGTAGGAGAGAAACACGTACGCTGATAGTGAGTTCCAAGTTTTGACCTCTCGGCACAGGAAGGAAGAACCGAAGGCATGACTTCCAAGGTCAGTGTTGTCCTGTACAGGAAGGGAGAAAAGTGGACCAGTTAGAAGAGCTCTTTAGAACATTTTCCATGAGTGAGCTTCTGTTCTATTCCAAAAAATGATTTGTAAAATACAATATAATATACAGAGAACTATCAACAAATAAAAATTAAACAGATATCATAACGGTACGTTAAGGTAGTAGAAGGTAAAATAATCACAAAGGAACAAAAACGGTATGGTCATGAAACCCGACTTTAACAAAAGGTCATATAAAGTACTGGTGTGAGAGCGAGAGAACAACACTTATGAATACATTATTCATGGCTGTTTCCTAGACATTCTCAGATCAAACCAAAATGGTAGAAACCGTACCGACAACTTACACAATACAGACGAAAAGTAGCGTAGTTTATAGCAAAGTGCATATCGCGTATGTTTACTTGGAACTACGCGCCTTTTTTCTGCTTCAACAAAAACAAGGCGGTGCGTTATCTACCTTTATTATTTGATCTGAGTTGACATTTCACTGGATGTTAAGAGAGTGGATGAATTTAAACTTGAGACACATGATTTTGAAGATACCTACTGAAACAACTTCGAGTCGGCACACCTTAGTACCATTACATGCGAGACGAAATCTACCCAAAGACTAAGGAAAAGCTTTACTTAGAAATTATAGTAAGGCAGGTATGAATAAAATAATAATGATTCAAGATGAATTTCCTACTTAAATATCTCAAAAATTTTGTGCAAGACTCAATCTCAAAACCCTAACTACCTACACATGGAATACAGACTTTAATACTAAAACTGTGTTTCAAGTTTTAATAAGTTGAAAAATTGTTTAATACATACCTTTTGTCACTAATATTATAAAAAATAACAGTTACTGTCTGTTACGCTTTCACGGCTGAACTGCTGCACCGATTTCAACGAAATTTGGCATGGAGATACTTTTATTCTTGAGAAAGGACATAGGCTACTCTGTACCGCGATAACTGACATACAGACAGGCGAAGCCGCGGGCAAAACTAGTTTCATTGTAAACTACAAAATTTGAATTTATTGGCGATTTGAATCTGACCTTCAAAACCTGTTGTACCAGTTGAAAGAATACGTTAATTTAATGATAAACAGCTATTAATAGTCATCAAAAGAAACCCCGAGGTTGGGAAACCCTACTATCTTACTCTTAGTAAGCAGAAAAGGAATCTAAGATTGCATTGATTTATTCCTATCATTGAATGATACCCTGATACTTAGATTTGTTATTAACAGTCCTGACGTGGTTCGTCATTGCCACGGACGCTCACATGTAATTCGCAAAAAAGTGTAAGAATGCAAAAAATATTACTTGTTTTGTTTGTGATAGTGACGAGAACAGTTGCGAAGGTTTGTGAAAATAACAGCAGTGTGGAGCTAAGAAATCGATCGTTTAATAATAATATATATAAAAATGGTGAATACTTTGTGGACAATGAAACCGGAGTTGAGAGAGGATGTGTGTGTATGAAAGAAACGTGTATTCGGAAATGTTGCCCCCTTGGCCAAGGATATGACGCGAAAAGAAAAACATGCATTGATTTAACAGAAAAGTTTGATCCTCCAGTTTGGGAAGAATTTGCAGAAAAGCCAGGATTTCATGTTCTTGAAAAGTTTTACTTGTTATTTTTCAAAATGACGTGCTCAAAAGCTAACAATGAATATCGAATATTGCTGAGTGGAGTGACTGATGATTTTCATTTAAAAACGGTGAGAATATTTCCTCAAGCGGATACGGTAAACGAATTCTAATTATACTTTGACTGGTTTGTATATTTTTGATCTATCAAAAATAATTACGTGCTTGATATTAACATGTGAAGAGCTTAGGTAGAATAGGTACTTCAAGTTTTGTAATAAAACAATCTCAAGAGGACGAAATCTTCATTCATCTAAATACAATCAAGATGAGTTGACTGACCTTCATTGTAATTTTTTTTTGCGTTAATCTCTGGAATTTTTAGTTAAATCAGACAAACAGTTTTTCGTTGTAGTTTTCAATCAGAAAGGTTGTATGTTATGCTTGTTATAGCTCGCTATGTAAGTTTATGCTTTAGTACGGCACATTCATAAGAGTACTTAAGACGTGGACGCGAAAAAACCTGCTTTGAATGGCTAGAAACTAACGTAACCAATCAAAAAAAAATCTTAGGTACTTTGGTATTTCTTTTTGTTTTTGTCATTCTAATAATAGAATATACTGGTAATTTTGTACATATTAAATATTTTACTACAATGTATAATATCTCCAAGTGTATCTTCGACCCAATATTTGACCTTGAATGACTTAAGGAAATTGATTTATGTGTCTAGAACTAAACAGTCTGAGATGTAAACAAGTAAACAGTTTCTAGAAACTTTTGTTATGGTTAAAAATGTAGCTCAATCGGCGAATACTTTTTAGTTTTCCTGAACTACTGAGGGACTTGCTGACCTGCGGTGTTTATAATGATTACAGGGCCCTAAACTATGCCAGCTGACTGATGTATGTAGGTACTTGGAATAGGTATGTCGGCATTAACGCGTGTGGTTACGGAAAATTGTTAGATTAATAAATTATTAATTGGAACGTTCCTTGCCCCATACCTATATATCTTAAACACAAATGCAGCCTAGGACGACAGCGCTCCTAGCGGATAATGAGGGAGAGAGAAAGATTTTTCTAGTACAATTTCGATTCTCGCCGTACGAGCTTCGCATTGATTTATGTAAATGATTGAAAGGAGATAGCCAACTTATGTAGTGCTTATGTAGTGTAGTACTCTGTCTAGCATCTAAAAATTCACGTACATTAACGATGTTTGCTTTGTTTTGAATTAGGTATGCTCTAAAATTAACTGTAAAAGTATCACTATTCAGTAATTTCAGATTTCTTAGAAATTAACAAAAACATTTCCTGTTCGTTATCCTCCCAGTAGCTTATTGTAGTGTCTAAGCACAGTTACATACAACAACAACAACAGTTTGATAAAAACATATAAATGATAAAATAAAACGAGTCAATTGACTTCAAACGTAATTTTTAATAAAGAACTTGCTATTACAATGTTTGTAGTAAGCGCCGGGAAGTTGGTGGTTCTACAAACCATTCGCTGCGCTGTTTAGATTTTTTTTATGAAAAGTCGTGACTAACGAAGACACAACATGTTTTTTTAGCCGTCTCGTGGCTACACCGCAATTATTACACTTCATTGTAAACAGTTCACAATGTACAAAACGTACGCACCATAAAGTTCATATTCTTAAGCACTATAATCGTTGGGCAATGGAATCAATCCGTGTAGAATAGCAGTCGATATGGAGAAAATATTATTATTAAATATATTTACAAATAAGAAACAACGCAATGAGTTTAAAATCTTGTTCTACTTCTTTGATGAAATGGCAACCAGCCGGATCTCTCGGATCAGCTCGCCAATGTCAAGTGTTTTAGAATAGTCTTCAAATCATAAGTCTTCAAGTGTTTAAGTCTTCGTCGTCATGAAATTAATGTTAAAAATATATAAAATATGGATGAGATGAAATGGGGACCATCTTTCAAAAAAAAAACGATCTCCGTTGAAAATGTCAAACGAAAAAAAACGACGAATGTTGATACTGTCATTTCGTTTCGTTTTTTTTGTTTATACAAGAAAAAAGTTTTGTAAAATAACCATTTTAGGAGTGATGTAAGTTTTACAGTCGTTAGTCTAACATATACTTAGAAAGGAATGGACACTCACTAAGCTGAAAGCGGGGCCGTTTTACAGTTAGCAGGTATTAAAGGTGGATAAAAATCATGCTTACTTACGTCATTTTAGGAAGCCTGAATTTTATATAACATCATTACGTACAGTATTTTAAAATGTTTTCCAATCAGTCAGGCACGATCTAAGGTGCCTTAGACCTCCCCAGACTCGTTTTAAGTTTATTGTAATTAACGCCTCGGCTATATTTTTACCGTGGGAGAGCCACGCTTCAGCACGAATGGGCCTTTTCACCACCTTTTCTCTAAGACTTTAATGTTAGGTGCAAAGGAATTAATTTTTTGAATAGTCAAGAGTCTGTCTTTATTGTCACAAAAAATAATCACATTCGTCCGAGTTGAGGTCTAAGCCAATGGATTAAAATTTATTTTTAATAAAAGTTAAATCTTCTAAAACTGTATCTACTTCCCCCTCATAAAGTTCCGTCGTCAAGGTAACATATGTTAAATTTAGATTATATCTGCTCTATAATGAGATGTATTGATGAAACTGAAGATAACTGGTCCCAGTGGATCACCCTGTTGACATCCAATGGCAGAGTCTAAAAGATGGTCCTTATACATCAATCTTGTTGGATTTCTATAACATTTAATATTTTAATTTAAATATCGATTAAATTGATTGAAATTTAACAAAAAATAAAATGTCAAAATTCCGTGAAGTACTAGGCACGTACGTTGAGCTACATACAATAAGACTGCACTTCATTGTTCTATGGACAGACGAAAGTTATTCATTAGTTGTCGAAATTGTTCTTATTATAATCTCATCATAGCCATTTCTTGATATTAACATAAATTAAACGACCACAGTTTGTCCTTACGACCTAGACTAAATATATGGAAACCACTAACCAAAAAGAAAACAAAACATCAATAATTTGAGGTCAAACCAGTTTAAATTAAAATTATAGGATCCCACTGCCTTTTAAAATTAAAATAAACTGATAACAACTTTACTAAAACGAAGGTGTGGCTATGTCTGAGAATGTAACCTACTAAAAAAAAAAAAAACTTGTTGTCAAACAAGTTTAAAATGAAATTATAAAAAGACTATTTCTGTAATAAAAATATTTGAAAAAAAAGACAAGAAGCATCAACGTATTTGAGGTCACACAAGTTTAAAAACATAAACCTACACGCTCTTTTACATAACAAACTATCAAGCACGAAAAAGGCAAAATGTTTATTTAATCACCTATTTGGACATGGTTGAAGATATGTTTCATTAACATCACCCAGCAGACTGGCTTCTAAATATAAACGAAACCGCGATCACTATTACTCAATAACTTTTAACCCTTATAACTAAAATTTTTTTGAACCATTAAATTTAAACACATGCTTGTGTTCTACTTGTTACCTACACATTGCAAATTTTTCTACACGACTGTAATTTTGGCTTGGCTACGACCTGTTGAATTGAAAAGTGTTCTAGAACAGAAAAATTGATAGTAAAATTTCGCTGTGCACTAAATTGTACCTTCACTAAGTTCATAAAGATTACATTACACATAGGCGCGTTATTATTGGTCGGTACTACCGCATTGTGTTTTCAAAATCTGTTTAATGTACATTTTGTATTAGGAAGACTACGAAGTTGTACCTTGTATAATACTTTTGCTCCGTGGTATAATATAACTATAACTGCCTCGTTGGCCTAGCGGTTGGCGTGAGCGACTGCTGATCATGAGGTCTCGGGTTCGATTCCCGGGTCGGATCAAATGTTTGTATGATCTACAAATATTTGTTTCGGAGTTTGGGTGTGTTCTATCTATAATATGTATGTATTTACAAAAAAAAAAGTATATATGTAATTGTATCAGTTGTCTAGTACCCCATAACACAAGCTCTGCTTATCTTGGGACTAGATGGCGTTGTGTGTTTAGATGTCCAAAATATTTATTTATTTATAACTAAACTAAACTAAAATAACTAAAAAATATGTATTTCTTTCAAATAATTTACTCTAAAATCGTTGAAGTAAATATTTAGTTTGACACAATTAAAATTAGTTAGGTTATTCAATTTAGACCATATCTTTTACATATTGCAGGATGGAGAAATGCAATCCAGGTCATTATTATCGCGGCAGTAACTTCGTAGTGACCCTAATGCTTATTTTGGGGACTAAATCAGTACACACAGTACAGTCTCGCAGCAGCACATGCGATATTATCGAGCGATAATAACGCGCCTGTGTGGGCAAGCCTTTATACATAACAATCTTAGGGACAACCAGGTTCTAAAACTTAATTTCCTTATTTCATGTTGCTTTTTGTGGTTTCGGGGAATTCCATAAGTCATTAGATAAATTTGTTTCAAAATATTTACATATGTAGTATATAGTAGTCTTAATTAACCCAAAGTTATAAATATATTTTTTTTAAAGAGAATATCTGTCTATACTAATATATAAAGCTGAAGAGTTTGTTTGTTTGTTTGTTTGAACGCGCTAATCTCAGGAACCGCTGGTCCGATTTGAAAAATTCTTTCAGTGTTGGATAGTACATTTATCGAGAAAGGCTGTAGGCTATATATCATCACACTAAGACTAATAGAAGCGGAGCACCAATGGAGAATGTTTCAAAAACGGGGGAAAATTGTCACGCTACGGGCAATAGGAGACGCAAACGAGGTTGCGAGGGTCCTCTAGTTTTTATATAAATCCGTTTAGTTTTATGAAAAAGTAAAAGTATAAAGTCCAATATTTGTAATCCCACTTTTCTCTTTCAACGAAATAAGGAATTGTACTGTACTGTATACGTGCATCGTACTGTCTACTATCTGTCTACTACATACCTAACAAAAAAGACGCTTTTGTTAAAGGGTCGTTTGTATTACTCAATCGTATTCATCATCATGTCATACTCCGCAGCTGAATACAGACCTCTTTAACTGCACGACACTTGGTTCTAACTTCAGCTACACAATATTTGTTCCATAAACTATCATTTTACACCTGAACTACTCAACGAATCGTTATGAAGCTTATTACATTAAAATGGATAAAATTTAAAAAAAAATAACATAGTATTTACTAAGTTGCAAACTTTGGTGTGTCCAAATTCTATACCAACTACCAATCTGTCTGGGCAGAGTTCCTTTGTGATGAGGATCCTATGTCCTGCAGTGGACTGCGGTAGGCTGATGACGACCATGTTAATGAAATGATTATGATGTTTTTAAAATGGATAATCATTAACATTATCTAAGTAATTTAATATTTTAATATCTTAAAAGGTTAATTTTACAAGTCCAAGTTTTTTAATTCCAAAATAACAAAATCGTTATAGCTAAATTTAAATAAAATAAAGGTGCTTGCGGTGCTTATCTGTTAGTGATTGTTACACTAGACTAAGATATATTTTAAACTGTATTTTGATATATACTCAGTGTAAACAATTGTTGGTGAGCCAATCTACAAAATACTAATATAAATTAAGATGTAAAGCTGAAGAGTTTGTTTGTTGGTTTGTTTGTTTGAACGCGTTAATCTCAGGAATTACTTGTACGATTTGAAAAAATATTTTAGTGTTAGGTAACCCATTTATCTAGGAAGTCTATAGGCTATACATCATCACGCTTAGACCAATAGGACCGGAGCACCAATGAAGAATGTTACGAAAACGGGGGGAAATTATTACGCTACGGGCAACATGAATATTTACTAGGAAAACAAATATGATATACCATAGTGTGCATGAATATGAAAGAAACTACTTATGTTTCATTCAGCTACTTCTGACAAAACAGGTATTTTTCTCTTCTGTCTGTAAGAAACGATCGTTTTACGATGAATATAATATCAAATAAACAATTTTTTTTAAAGAGAAATGTTGTCTCAACATACTACAAACAATACATTGAGATCATTTTGAACAACCTCCTTTCATATTACAATGATGGACATAGGCTTCTCCTTATAGGGGATTTTGGCATAGGCACCACCCTGGCCATATGGTTTGCTATACAGTTTGCGTCAAGTATCCCTTCTCTTTCCAGTACGCTGTTGTCTTGCATTTTCTCTTCATCTCAATTATTATATTTCATGTAAGCCTATAAAAATATACATAGTTCTTAATTTTTAGGATTATTATAAGATGAGTTACTCAATCATCAGCAGCCTATCGCATTCCACTGCTGAACATAGGCCTCTCCAATTGCACGCCACTTAGTTCTATCCTCGGTTACTCGCATCCGGCTCCTGCCAGCCGTCTTGCGCAAATCATCACTCCATGTGGCCTGTGGACGTCTCACGCGTTACTAATGATGTTGTAAAATGGTTGATACAGATAAAAATCCCTTGTCATTCATCTAAACACAATGAAAGCAGGTAAAATAAAAATACCAGGGAAACTTTAATTCTTTTTTTTTTTCAGAATGGTAAATTATATGTCAAGGAGTCCGTGGACGAGCCAAGCATCGAATACAGTGCCGATAAATTCTGTCTAGATAACTTTGTTACTGACAACACTGAAACTACCAACACGTCAGTAAAGTTGAACGCTTTAATTTGCTACAGGCCAAAAGTTGAGAGTAATCATTACGGTGTGAGCGCTAGCTGTAAGTACTTCATACACTATAGCTGCAGTCTAACGGTTAGTGCATGCGACTGCCGATCAAGAAGTTTGGGGTTTGATTTCCAGCTCGGTCCAAAAAGTAACCCAGAGTTTGAAATTTTCGGTCTTAGCCGTGCCCCGGAGAGCGTCTAAAGCCATTTGTCCTACTCCTGATCTCTTAACACTGGAGGTGTCAGATAACCGTCCCATTGACACATGTTTCTGATTAATTTTATGTTGCACTAGCTGAACCCCGCGGTGTTACCCGCGGTTTTGTTGTACCGCGAGTAACGCCGGGACAAAGTTAGTCTAAAAAGAGTAACCTAAGTTACTACCTGGATCATGAGCTACCTGCCAGTGAAAGTCCCGTCAAAATCCGTCCAGCTGTTCCAGAGATTACCAGGAACAAACAGACAAACAGACAGACATACAAAAAAATTTTTAACCACATTTTTGGCATATGTACCGTGTATACATACATATGCATTTAGTAAAAAGCGGTTATTTTAATATTACAAACAGACACTCCAATTTTATATATTTGTATAGATTATGCATATTTATCTGTTATAGGTTTACCTATCTGTTTTTATGGTACATATTCTAATTTTTAAGGAAAATGAATTTGAGTTTTACCAATTCAATAAAATTAATATACTTATGCACTTTTGCTTAAGGTCATGTCAATGTCAAAAAAATTTTCAATAAAAGAAATAATATAATTATTGTTATCGATTCACAAATGGCTTAAGTATCGAGTGATATACACAAAAAATCGATAAGTCGAGTGTAGAGACTACGTTTTAAAGCAGTTTAATAATAATTATAATATTAATTGTCCTATATAGGCTTACATTACATACAACCAGTTTAAATGCGGTCAGTTTTTCCCCTAGGTGCAATAAAAACCACCTCGAAGTGGCAGGAAACTGTTGCATTATTGCGCAAAACTGTTCTTTGTAGTTTTCGAAAATAATTAGTTCCCGCACTATATATTAATAAGAGACATAAGGAAATTGAGGCAAATTAGGTTTAAGTGTAATCACGATAATATTAACCATCACAAAATGAATAAATTCATGGGCGAACCATGCTTCGGTGCGCATAGGTTAGCCTGAGCGAGTGAGCTCTGCGGTATCCGATGTCAATTAATTTTGTCATTGGATATTACTAAGTAAGGTTGCCTCCGTAACTCCCAAATTTTGAATGTACTCAAAAACAGGAAATATACACATGTCTGTAAATCTCTTGGTGTCCCTGGATGCTGTGGTAACTTCAAGATACTTTTAATTTCTAACACTGTTGCGCAACTAGTACCTATTTGTACTCAATAAAGTGTATATAATAATTTACATGTCTATTCTGAAAAGATATACTATAAACAGTATATCATGTATTTTTCTGGAATAAATTAAAAACTAAACTCTTCGTTTACTACTAAAGGACTTTTAAAAATATTCCAGGTATGCTGATCTCTTGTTTCTTCATCATTTTGACGGTAGCTGTGTATGTCATCCTGCCTAGACTAAGGACTCTGAATGGAATGGTGATGATAACATATCTCCTGAACTTATTTGTAGCTTTCTTGTTTATGGCTACCATGCAAATCTTATTGTTGAAAGACAATATTTCGCATGTTTACTGCGTCGGCATGAGTAAGTATAATTTGGATAGAATAAACTACTTTAATATGGATAACAGATTCTTAAGTCAACTCTTGGATTAGGGATTCATCCTGTTTTTTATGGGACTTAACAAACAATTCGTAGATCACACAACAAAGTGTTGTCGATCGAACTCATAACACTTAGTGCAAGTAGGAAGCAGCAAGGTGCTATGTTGTCCTTCACTGTTATAATATAACTAGCCGACCCAAGCAACCTCGTTTGCGTCCAAACTATTATCCCCAAAATGGGTTTGATTTCTAAAGATACATTTTTAGTACACCTCTTCACCAACTATAGAGCATGAATTTTAAACTTTAAATCTCTTCCTTCAAAAACATAGGACTTTCATACAAACTTCCGACCCTCATTTTACCCCCTTAGGGGTGGAGTTTCTTAAAATCCGGATCTTTCCACCCAATTTAAATTTTGTGTGTGTTATAGTTTCTGAGATTTCGTTATTAATCAGTGAGTGGTATTTCACTTTCATAAATAGGTATATATAGATTTTTACTCTCGATTATCCGCATTTGGTGGAACTTATTAAAATATAACCTTGACATTAAACTATCTTGTCACTTTATATCTACTATTTAAATAGTGTTGTTTAAAAGTTTAACTTCAAGAATGCACCTTATACCGTATGTGAACATTACAAATTATAAATTTATCTGATATCTAAACGCAAAGCATATAGCTGACATGTGGCAGCCAAAATCTGTCTTGGTTCTGTGAGATTTTCTGTCAAGAATATACTGAAGTTTCTTGCTCAAGTCTTACATATGATGAAATGCCGTGTGGTTTTAACCGAATGTTCCGATATACCACTTCAATGTGAACCCGGTTTGGTGATGATGAAACCCTTGGCATTTTTACATGACACAAAAATAATAATAACAATACATTTATATTGAATAATACAACGATTCTGTAGCCAAAACAAAACCAGAAGAGATAAAAAATCAAGTTTTACCGGATACACGAATAAGTCTAGACTAAACAATAAAAAAAATATTTTTGACCTTTCCATAAAATTATTCAAATCGATTCTATCTGTTGAATGCATAAATGAAGTGTGATTTGTAATATTTATATAAACGTACCCATATTAATTTACCTCGTTAACGTGATTTAATTTATAATAATTTAATAATTTTTAAACTTCCTTTTTAAGTAGAGGCTTAATGATGACATAATTAATACATGACTAGTCAGATAATTCTTTATTTTCGAATCCTATTGAAAGCAGTACTTTTTAAACTACTGAGAGAAATGTACTTGGGGTTATGATTAGATCGTATTTGGGACATAGAAGTGCAAAAAAAACAATTAAAAACTCCCCCTTTTGTATACAGTTCTACAAGTTAAAACTCTTTTTTGTTTCTTATTGTAATAGAGATAATAAGCGTAATATAATATCATCAAAACTAATAGAATGTTACTGAAGGATACCTACATCTAAATGAATGATTTAATTTTTTAAACGGACTGAGTCTTTGATGGGTTTGAGTTGCATTTATTTTCATCCAATGATTTCATCCTTTGACAACATGTATACCTACTAAATAATTTGTTGATGCTAAAAACGTTATAAGGATATTGTTGTAAAATTAAATCGTCAAATTCAATGAAATAAATTGCACTTTTGTTGATGATTCTTATTTTGTGTTTCAGCTTTTATAATATATTTTTCTATACTGGCAGCTTTCTTTTGGCTCAATGTGATGTGTTATGATCTTTGGTCGAAGTTAAGGTAAGTCTCATTACATTTTTATTGCTATTAAATATAGGTAATCTTAGATTGTGTAGAGTATCTGCTATTATTTTTCCCAATAAATGGTCAAAAATATAATTTTCGCCCCCCCATCTCGGAAAGAGTATGTTTGCCCTTCGATATCTGAGTTCAAAACCATTTTTATCCGCTAGGGAATAAAGTAAATTGAATTTAGAACGAATTAAAAAGACAAATTAAAAAAAGTACACCAAGAAGGTTCCTAGTCTGAGATTTTAACAAATTAAAAATAGATTTTTACATATTTGCTCGTAAAGGGTCTCTTATTTCACCAATTTCTCGAACAATACTCTTTTAAATATTTTTTATGCAAAGAGTTTTTAGATCAGAAAAGTGGTCAACATTTTATTAATAAAATTAACTTTGACAGATAAATATAATAAAGAAACATTTAATTCTATAATTTAATTAATTTTGACAATAAATTACAACCATTTATCTGTGACAAAAACACAAAAATATTAATATACTTTATTAGTAATACTGGCTGTTGGTGCCTTTGCCTAAAAAAAAGCGCCGATGCGCTCGCATTGCTAATTTGTGAACAATAAAAAAATATTCCTCGCGCTTTTTCTTTTCGCTGTATTGTTTTTATTTAAAAATGTCGTCAAGTAATATTGAATTTATTAATTCGACACCACCAGAAGTCTCAGAGGCAGCGAAAAAGGCTGCTCTAAGCCTCTTGCCCGAAAAATCGAACGATAGATACTTACAAGCGCATTAACATTTCATAATATGGAAAACAAGCAAAAATGCAAATTCATTTTCAGAAAGTGTGTTTTTAACTTATTTCATGGAACTTTCTCAAAAATATAAGTAAGCTCATTGTGGCGCTACTATTCAATGCTAAAAAGCATTGTGAAAACAAAACATGGTATTGATATCAAGTCATACTCCAACTTGCTGGCATTTCTTAAAAGACGCTCAGATGGCCATGTGAGTAAGAAGTCGAAAGTATTTTCGGCTTAAAATGTCAACAAGTTCCTAAAAGAAGCTCCGGATTGCCGATATTTGGTACCAAGGTCAGTTGAAACTAAATTTCTGTTATTAACTTCTTTCACTTTCGTATTTCTTTACAATATAGGTGTTATGGACGCTGTATTTATCTCTTTTCAGGTTGTAATAATATTCGGTATAAATGGTGCATGTAAACGTCAAGAGTTGGCAAACATCACAACTAATGATGTCGAGAGTAATGGGCGGATTCTTCTTGTCCAGGTCAAAAACACAAAAAATAAAATTCCAAGATCGTTTACAATACAGGGGCCTTTTTTTCAAAATTATCAAAATAGAAAATGCACTAGTCAACCCATTGGCATTAATCAATTTGGAGCAAGGCCGAATCAAATTGCCACTTTCTTAAATTTGGATGATCCACATGAATACACAGGGCACAGTTTCAGAAGGTCCTTGGCTACATTGCTCGCCGATTCAGGTGCGGACTTTATGACACTAAAACGCCACGGCGGGTGGCGATCGATTAGTGTAGCCGAGAGCTACATAGATGACTCGATGAGAAATAAAGAAGAGATTAGCTCCTGTATTACAAGGAATATAAATTTGGAGCCAAGTGTTGACTCTCGATTATCTACGAGCACACACGCGTACATTCCACCATCGTCGCCGCCGCAGCCGCTTCCGCCGCTGCCGCCGACTGCTGAACTCTGTGGTCTCGTTTCTTTTCTACTTTCACTCAAGAGAGTGAGAGAGAGATTGGTGACATTTTAATTAATCATAATAACTTGACAAGCTTAAAAATGCCAACTGGCAACGTAACAATCAATTTTACAAATTGTTCAAATTTTTATAACTGCTGTAACAAGTAATTAAAGATTTATTCAATCAAGAAAGTCCGAGTTTTATTTATTTCCTCGAAAATATGTTATAAAACGTCGTATGACATACGTGCGCTTTGATAATTACAACCTCGGCTTTCTTGTAGCAATATCGCATCGGTTGTAGTTTTCAACTTACCGCACTTATATCATAATGTACTATTACTTTATCCCCTAGCGTATAAAAACGACTTTTGCACTCAGATATCGAACAGCAAAAATACTCTTTCCGAGATGGGGGATGAAAATAACTATTATAAACTGGCGTAAACTAAAAATTTGTGTTACTGTAAATAAAAAAAAAGACGGAAGATTCTAACTGGCAACTGGTACAGAACTGAGCGTGTGGGTGGGATTAGAACCAAAAAAACTGGTACAGAAATATTTCTGTGGGCAACTGGCGTTGCCAGTGAGCAGAACTTAAATATCCCCAATAAATATTTTTCTTTCTTGTTTTATATACAGGTCTAGTCAGAATATGGCACATGGATTTGCAACGTCGGCACGCTTACGGTTCCTGTCGTATTCTGGGTACGCATTTGGACTACCAACAGTGTTGACTATAATACTGGCAGCACTTGAATTTTCAAACTTACCTGTTCATATCAAGCTGCTGCCTCATCTTAGACGACAAGGATGCTTTCTATATGGTGAGAACACTTATATCGTTTTAATAAACTCTTTCTCTTATAGATACGTACATTATCAACATCCCAGGTACTAATTGCAGTGGTAGAGTTTACGACTACTCTGCTTGAGGTGTCAGATTCGATACCCGGGTCGAACCAAATGTTTGCATAGTCTACAAAAATTTGATTCATAGTTATGTAAGATAATATGTATGTATTAAAAAAGTATATAGATATCTCTTTATATTTCTAGTTTAGATTAGTTGTTGCTGTTGCATATGTCGTTGTGTAAATGTGGTAGACTATAAAAAAACTAATTGCAACGTAGACATTGCAAATGACAGCGTCCATGCTGTGTGTGCGTGTTTCGTTGGTTAGTGCGAAACCGGAGGCCCAATGATGCAGAAGCATTACTAGGTCGCTCTGTTGTCACCATGCTGCATTGTCTGTATTCGCAATGAGTACGGTGACCACCACCATTGGATTCTGCTTATGCTTTTTGTCAGGCAAAGTAGAGTCATTTTAGTAGAGACATATATATAACAAAAGTAGAAAATGACAGTTTGCATACTTTACATCAATTACAGTAATGATTTTTTTACAGGAAGGAGCAAATTACTTTATTTGTATACACCGATATTGTTTGCTTGTATGGCAAACTTGCTATTCTTTATATTAACAGCCAAATTATTAGCACATATGAAGAAACAGACTCAAAGTGTGCGGAAAAATAAGGACTCACAGAGGTAAGGACAATTTAAAGTTAAATGAACTTAAAAAATGTTCTACAAAACTGTGACTATGTCTTTAAAAATAAATAAATGCTTCCCGTTTTTATAAATATTGTTTAGGGATGCTCCTATTGGTGGCAGCGTAATATTTTACAGCCATATAGCTTTTGCCCACGGCTACACGTGCATATCAGCTATCGCAGTAAAGAGCTTATAACCTTCCTCAAGAATCAAAGTATCTCCATGCCAAATTTCATTGAAATCGCTGCAGCAGTTTAGGCAGATAGACTTACTTTCGAATTTATAACATTAGTATGGATAACAATTCTCAATTAACAGGCTATCCAATATTTAACTGCATGTATGGCTTAGTGGTTTAAGCGGTCACCACGCCACTTTCTACTTGCAAAGTGTTGTGGGTCGAAATCCCACTACACTTTGTGTGATTCACAAATTATTGTTCCAAGTCTGGGTGTTATTTGTGTCCATTACATGCGTGTTTGTAATGTTCCCCGCGACACAGGATTTATTACTAGCGCGGGAGTTGTCTTAAAAAAACACAAATCTTTCAAATTAAATCTTCAGATTAGCGCTTTCAAGCAAATAAACAAATTCTTCAGCCTTTTAATATGGTACAGATTAATTATTGATTTAATATTTCAGATTCTCCCTGTACATCAAGTTGTTTATCGTCACCGGTATCAATTGGATATTGGAAGTGATTAGTTCTTTGTTCCCTGAAGCGAATTACTTTTGGCAGTTTACTGACGCCTATAATGTTCTAGTTGGGTTTATTATATTTGTCATATTCGTCTGTAAGAAGAAAACGTTAATATCCTTACGCAGAAGGTAAGTCATATTTACGCTGTAAACGCTGCTATTGAAGTTTACCTCTGGCCATGGTCTCAAGCTGACCACTAAGGCACCTCAAATTTATGTAACATGTTTTACTCGAGCGCGGTAATTACCGGGGAGAGTTGACAGTAAACAAGTATCTTTGACTGCACGGATGAACTAGAGCTGTGAATAGTCTCTTTGTCACTTTCTACTACGCTGAGTACTGTGTGTTCACATGAAACTAAATGTTAATTTAATACAAACAAACTTCCCATGTTCAGCAGTGGATTGCTGACAGCTGTTGATGCAGATGACGATAAATGTCTATAACATAAATGTGCATTATAAAATACATAAATTCATTAACAGACAATAATAAAATTAAATGAAAAAAACAACATTTAGAATTTGTAACAAATCAACTAAAACTACATTTAAAAATTCATCGAAATTATATAGGATTTTTTTATAGAGAAATAACATTTTCCTATAAAAAATATTTTTAATGAATGGACAAAGTTTTAAACACACCACACACACGTAAACACAGAGCTTGTTTATAGTGCATATTTTTTTAATAATCGGGTTAAAAACTGCGTCACAGATTCGAGTACTTCTATGAAAATAGAAACCGCAAGGATTATTTTATTTAGAGGTGGGAGTGTTTACCTCGAAATGGTGATTGATGTTGGTCAGGGGCGCATCATATATTTGCTACGATGAACTATCTTGTGACACTACTACTACATCGAAACACGACTCACTTCTGAGATCAAAAGCTCAATGTGTAGGAATAATTCCCTTTGTTTTTTAAATTTTGGAAACAAAATGTTACACCGATAAAATTGTTTTAAATATATTATAATTCAGAGAACATTATGTTACTTTCAGATATCAAATGTTGACGGGTAAAATGGTGTCCAGAACTGAAACCACAAATACTAGAACGTCGTCCTGTACACTGTCACATCAGTCCCAAAATGATTCACAGTTTAAATCGAATGTATCGATGGAGCCTAACTTAGAACACAAAAGGTAACATCATTAAAGTTGTTTTACTGAAAATCCACCTTTCTTTTCTCGTTTCCTCAAAAAATACGCTATCAGATACATAATAATGGTCAGTTTATGTTCCCGGTCTCTACGATTATAGAATGAATAAACAGATTAGCAACCCCGTTTTTCAAGCGTTACTGCAGTTTCCGTCCTCTGTCCGTCGGTCAATGAACGAACCCTGCGGTGTGACATGAGTCAACCACATAATATAACTTTTCCAGCAATATGAATTTAGCTTATTTAATTTGCACAATTTATTTTAGACTAGCTAAACTCCGCGGTGTTACCCGCGTTTATTGTTGTACCGCGAGTAACGCCGCGCGACAAAGTTAGTCTACAAAAAGTAGCCTAAGTTACTCCCCGGATCATCAGCTACCTGCCAGTGAAAGTCCCGTCAAAATCCGTCCAGCCGTTCCAGAGATTACCCGGAACTTAGCTAAGTCTATTAATTATATTTGCATAGCAAACAATAAGTAAAACAATCGAACTTAATTTATAAATTGGTTGCAAACTGAATATTGTACTAATTTCACAATTTTTGATACTCGCAATTGCAAACAACAAATGTACTGAGATAAAAATACTGTATTAACTACTATCTGCGTGTATTATTAATTATTTAATTTAATTTCAATTAAGCTAATACGTTTTGTACCCTTGTCCGCTTTAGGATAATTTATCGATAGAAATTGTGTCGCTCCTTATAAAAACTGACTTCACTTAGTTTTATTTAATACTAGCTGAACCCCGCAGTGTTACCCGCGGTATGACAATAACCGAGGGTAACGCCGCGAGGTGAAGCTAGTCTAAAAAAGTTGTCCAAGTTACTACTTATATCATCAGCTACCCATTAGTGAAAGTTCCGTCGCAATCAGTCAAGCCGTTCCATAGATTTTCCGGAACAAACAGACAGACGGTCAGACAGATAGACCGACAGACAAGCAGACCGACAGACAAACTGACCGTCAGACAGACATACCAGAATTGTAAAAGAAGTTAATTTTGGTAAACATACTATGTATACATACATGCGCATTTAGTAAAAAGCGGTTATTTTAATATTACAAACAGATACTCCAATTTTATTTATTTGTATAAATATAAATGTCATATACATACAGATAAAAATAACAAAAACTAAACTTTTTAATAAAACTAAATAAATAAATTTCTCCAAAAGCAATGAAAATTGAATTTGCCCGTCTAATGACCCTGATGAATAAAATTAACCATTTTTCTTAAAAATTTTAGCAATAATATTTCGAGTTTTATAATTTTTAACACATGAAATGACTGCTTTAATCGTGCATAAAACCGCTGAAGGATAGGTAATGGTTTTGGCAGTCCATGAATGTTTGAAGGTATATTTCGCCGTAGCGCCTTAACTCCGGAACCGATTTTAATGAATGAGATGTCAATCCTTACTAATCCTTACATTTACTAACATTATAAATGCGAAAGTAACTCTGTCTAAAACTATTGAACCGATTGAAATGAAGTTTGGTACACAGATAGTCTAGAGCCTGAAAAAGGACATAGGCTACTATTTTCGGCGATAACCGACGATACACGTGGGTGGAGCCGCGAGCAAAAGCTAGTAGATTCATTATAACAGCTTGGTTGACATAAGTTACATAAATTGCATCAAATGTTTTTACAGAGTTGTTTTATAGTTTTAGAAACTTTTTTTACTTGTGAATTTAAACACTGAATGTTTCCATTCAGTGTTTAAATTCACAAGTAAAAAAAGTAAATGAATTTGTTAATAGACAAAAAAAGAAAGCAATTAAACAGACAGAGTGTAATAATATTTTATTTGTTTACAGAAAAAGAAGCATTAGATTGAAAGATGTCAGTAAGTGTTTCAACGCGTATGTTCATGCTCGCTAATTTAAAAGGAAGAGACTGAAAGCATTTTCTACAAGCAAATTTGCCAGCCAGTATACGTGGTTATGAAATAGAAGTCAGCAAGTTTCAAGTTTTGAAGCATAAAAATGAAGTTTAGATATAAATATGCTGCTCCAAATTGTGCATTTCAAGACCATCGAGATTCGCGTAACGCAGAATGAATATTTCTGTATGATATGATTTAAACTTAAAAGCCGTCTATTTAGCTTAGGGGCCGTCTCGCGAGCGAGAGAAACGCGGCGATACTATCGTCGTGCCACAAGTTTATATACACTCGGCCATTCCGTTTTGTTTCCAGTCACTAATCACTTATGCATGGAAATTACCCGACTATAGAAGTACGGATCCGTCGCGATTCTCTCGTTTATGGAGATGCCCATAATTGCAGATATTTATGAGCGGCGACAATTACTTACCGTCATGTGAATAATCTGCTTCCTGAGCTCCTACTTACACTAAAAAATGATGCAAGTAGATACAGGGAATAAAGAAAATAAGAAGACCATAGAAGCACTGTTTAGCAGTAAAAAGACAAATTTGGTACATTGTTATCATGTATTTTTACGATCTTACAAAACTTGTAATTTTTTTAAGAGTTTGTATGAGTTAATAAAATTATTATTATTATAGATAAATATGGCAGAGTTGGCAAGAATTTCAGCCAGTCTATGGCATTCACCCATAATTAAAATAATTAAGATTGAAAATGATTTTTGAGTTTTATGTGGACAAATGTCATTGTTTTTATTTTGCTCTAATGCTTTTTCCTTAACAAAGAATTTATTTAAAAACAGGATAAATAATGTGTTCAATCGATAATTTATATATATACATCCGGTAGGTAATAGTAAATATATTTATTAACTTAAAATAGCATACTGCAAATATGAATCAGTAAAGCAGGAACAGTAATTTAATTCCACATTGTATTGTTTTCCGTACAATTTTTTTGCATAAAACTCGTTGAGGTAAAGTCAATTCGAATCAAATCTGCTTGGCTTTTGGAACTATTTTGGAGTGCATGAATTGCTCGTTTTTCTTTTTATGTATGTGCCTACCAAAGTTATTCCACTGAGCCTGATGGAAGACATGAGCAGAATCTAAGAGTGGTGGTCACCACACTCATTGCGAAAGCAGACAATGTGGCATGGTGACCCACACTATGGTTACTTACTGGGATGCTTTTGCATCCATTGGGTCATCCAATTAATTATAAAGTGTCAAAGAAAGAAAGCAACAAAAATGCATCTGTACTACTCAACAGAGATGATTATCCAATCTAAGCCATTACTACATACAGTTTTATAATACGAAATTTACGTTTTCAGTTTTTGTGCAACTATGCTTACGATTGCTAGATGCCAGAAGCTGAAGATCGAATCAAGTGGCTTGAAATCGGAGAGGCCTATTGATAATGATGCTTACATTTATACGATATTAGTTCATTATAACTGCCTCGGTGGCGCAGTGGTAGCATATGCGACTGTTGTGCTTGAGGTCTCGGGTTCGATTCCCGGGTCGGACCAAATGTTTGTATGATCTGCAAATATTTGTTTCGGAGTTTGGGTGTTTTCTATGTATAATAAGTATGTATTTACAAAAAAAAGTATATAAGTATTTATATCAGTTGTCTAGTACCCATAATACAAGCTCTGCTTAGTTTGGGACTAGATGGCGTTGTGTGTTAAACGTCTGAAATATTTATTTATTTATTATTATTTATTATTCATTTCATTTCATTTTATTTCATTTCATTTCAGTGATCTCATGACGGCCATCGGAGTGGGGGTTCTCTCGCTCGGTAACATGATTGCGGCCATGTTGCGGAGCGAGAGCGCGTTGAACTCTGCCGTCTCTGTCTGCGAGCAAGTTAGGCTTGTGAAGGAGATGGCGGAGTGGGTTTTTAGTCGGTTCGAGTCCGACATAATCACCAGTCGGTGGTATCCGAGCGGATTACCACACAACAAGAAAAGGGGACAATGAATAAACTTCAAGTACGCTTGTTTCTTTAATCTGTCTATGGTATTTGATTTGTTTTATTTACAATGCTCTATGGTCGAGTCATTTTAGGCATTTTAAACCGAAATCTGCGGAAAAAACCTATTTTGAGCTTAATTTTTGGATACAATTTTATTAAGACGTCGTCATTAAGATGTGAAAAATGAACATTGATATCGTGTTGGTTACAAAAGTTTTTAAGGTCAAAAGGTCACAAATAACAGTGATTCGCAAATACCTTGCGACCTATTACTCTGAGGTCATTATCATTTTAAAATTGTTTGTAGTGAAATTATCTACGAAAATGGCTCTTGCATTTTTTGTAAAATTAATCGTTTTCGGGGTAGAACGCCGAGAAAGCGACAAGAATGCACTCACATACGGTATTGTATACAGTACACCAAGGCGTAAACTCTATTGGTTTTTATTCATATTTGTAAGTATCTTAAAAACTTATATCTGATACTTTGGCATTTTGTGAAAAGTATACTTCTATTATAAACTTGGTAAAATCTACTAAAATGAATTATGAGACTATCTGGAATTGCATTTTTCTGGATTTCTATTAGGAAATTATGGACTTTAAAAACTTCTTAGATTTATTCCGATCTAGCCCGTGAAGCGCCCGTGTGCAATCATTGCTCTAGCGCCCTTTAGTAAGCGTAGCGTCTTTCAGTAAGTGCGCAAATTCATAAAAATTGCCTCGGCCAGCGCCCCTACCTCTGCTGAGCCTGTGTGCACCGCACATCCTGCACTATAGGATGCCCCTGGGTAAATAATACTTCATTGTTAAACGACGTCAGTAATAGTGTGATTTATAAGTCAGCGACATAACCCACATACCAATTCATCTTATTAGATACTTATTATGTGATACATAGATTCAAGGTGTACTTTCATACAGTTTATAATCATGTACTCTTTATATTCTGGTGCAGTAACTGTCTGTTGCGTGTTGTCTGGTACATTACTAAATGATTGCCTTTTGGCGGTATGTATATTAATTTAGTTAGAGCATTTGATTCAGTTTAAATTATCTGAGATAAAAAATGTAAATGCCTCTTTGGTGTAGCAGTTAGAGTATGCGATTTTACCTTACAAGAGATTCTTAATAATAGCTCGCAGTATGGAAGTTTGGTGGTGTGCATGCCCATGCCTCGAAAAACACGTTAGGTCACCGGTCCCGGTTGTCATGAACATCTTTAGTAATCTCTATTGACAAGTCAGTGCTCTCAAATATACTGACAACTAGTTGACATCCGAATTCACTTCGCCGTGGCAAAACTGTTAATCAGGCAAAACCTGTTGAACTTATAACAAGAACAGTTGAACAAATAATCTTAGGTATAATAAATAAAAGCTACGAAGATGATGAAGGCCAATAATTATATGTATTTAATTTATTTATCTATTACTCACTTCTTCATTGGACTTGAAAGAATCTTAGATGGCTATCACATCAATTATTTAATTGTAATTTTAATCCACGTACGAGCCTAATTACTATGTGTCCTTAAGACTTACTTTAAAAAAAAATAGAATTGTTTGTTTCAAAAGTTACTTTGTCGGTTTCATAGAAATCTATCACAGCGATCAGGCTATATTTTAAGGACTGTAAAAGGTTCGTATTTTACATTTTTATTGCAGAGCATAATCCTGTCAAGCTTCTGAGAACGCTATCTACATGTATCTTAATAACATTATCAACGCACTTGTGAGTCGGTAATCACTTACCATCAGGTGACCTGTTTGCTTGTTTGTCTGTGAAGTTTGTCTTTGAAGTGTCTGTTCGTAATTTTAAATTAAAAGTTGGAGTGTAAAGCTACAAGAATACGTAAGTATATTCTTCACCTACATCAAAAAATCCTTTTTAGATTTTTTTCTGACTGTATGTACCGGTTAGTATCTGGAATGGCTGTACCGATTTTTACGGTACTTTCAGTGGCAGATAGCTGATGATATAAGAAGTAACTTTTGTAACTTTTTTTAGACTAGCTTTGTCCCGCGGCATTCTCTTTGTAAAGGTACAACGATAAACGCGGGTAACACCGCGAGGCTCAGCTAGTTTTGAATATACTTATCATTACTATTTCTTAGAAACTGTAATGAGTCATCTAGTTTTATCATTGACTATACTTGTTCTTTAGGTCCATACCTATAGGAAGGTTATTAAATAACTATGTATATATAAATAAAAGAACATTATTTTCCTGATTGTTTACTTTGAGCCTCTGCAGTTGCGAAGAGATGTAACTTCTATGGCAGTCCTCTATGGACGGTGTTCTAAAGAACTCTTCCAACTGATCTCACCTTGTCCCTTCCCCTACACTACACGACAACACGTTCTGACCTTGAAAGTCGCCTTTTACAGTAGTAGTAGTAGTAGACATTCGCTCTCTAATTAAACGGTTCGATTTTCCTCCCTCTGGCAATCAATTAAAACCTGGAATTCACTACCAGCGCACGTGTTTTCCTTTAAAATTTAAATTTAGTTTAAATAAAAAGAATCTCACTAGACAGCCTGAATATGCGTCATCATGCTACTTTTGGATTCTACTCATGCTTTCTATATGGAACCCTTAAGTCATTTTGGCTGCTTATGTATATATATATATATAAAGAGGAAGGTGACTGACTGACATACCCAGAGATCAACGCACAGCCCACACCGTTGAACCTAGAATCCTGAAATTTTGCTTGTAAGTGAGCACTAAGAAAGAAATTCTGCCCCTAAGGGGGTAAATCAGGGGATGAAAGTCTGCGTGAGTGAAGCCGCCTGTAAAAGTTAGTATATAGATATAAATAACGAATTATTAAAAAAAACCGACTGTGTCAATATCTGCCGTCTTTATTAAATTAGAAGAGAGAAGAACTGAAAAGATGGAAAGAACTAGAAAAGAAAAGGTATTTAATATTTTTTTTGTTTTTTTAATTTTTTTAATTTGATGTACCCAATGTTACTCTCACGACTAAGATGAATCTATTGACACCACTCACATAAAAATACGACAAGCCGTTTAGCCTCTAAGGTGTACCAAAGAAATATACACACATACCTACATACATACACTCGAAAAACATAACCCTCCTTTGTAGTCGGGTAAAAAGAACTTATCCTTTCAGTAGGTAGTTATTATATGTGAAGAAATCAACTTAAGTATAGTAATGTAATTAATGTGCGTCATTTACTGTAACTTAACAGAATATTCAATATTTGTTAGAAAGACAAATAAACAACTAGGTACGGAGAATTAATTAATATATAAAACGAGACGTGACTGTTTGTTATTGAGAAACAAGTAACATTACGATGATAATATTGTAAAGTGGAACTATATTCATAAATAAGTATATATTTTATTATCGTATTAAGGTCGTTGTGAGGAATACGAGACCATTACTTTTATGTTCAAAGTCCATGTGACTATGTGTTACTTTCACCAATAAATATTAAATACTTAATCACAAACTTTAACAATAAAAACCGACTTCAAGAACTGGATCAAATTGAAATGGGCAAAGCACTAACTTTGACAAGCACTAACTTTGTAATAAAATAATCATCAAAATCGGCTGACCCAGTCGAAACGGCAGTCGAATTTATAACCTCCTCCGTTTTTGAAGTTGGTTAAATAAAAATTTTATAGCATGATTTGCATGATAGAAACTTATTGTAGTACAGTCACACTGATTTCAGCATGAAAGGGCTGCCTTGACCAGGGTGGTAGGCACTACCCTCTTACAGAAGACTCGTTGGTGAGTGCGAGATCAGAAGCCTAGAAGAATAGGCTGCATTTTTGCATTCAAAACGACTATGCCGACCACTAAACTTAGATTCCTCTGCATCATTCTCCTCACATTGAAAAAGAACGTGCATGATTACCTTCTTGGGATGGCAGACACCTAATCAAAGGTATACCTTTTATAAGTCTGTTATCTAGTGTCCGATGTGTGTATAGATGTATGTATATTTATGTGTTTTACTTTATGTCAATTGTATCTCGTTCTTGACAACTATAACCTCGATGCACCCACCTTACTAGATCTCTACACCACAAAGGTTGGCTGGTAGATAATGCCTAAGGCATTAAGCCCGCGCCGATGTACACAAGTACATGATTTTGTAAATAAATAGAGTCCCTTTGGCAGGCCTATGTACAAAAAATCAATATTGATGTGGTTCAATAGTTTTCCTGAGTTACTTAAAGACAATACTAGGTTTGAATACGTGCTAATTTGATAGTTATTGTTTTGTTTTAAGATAAGTGTAGTAATTAACTGTATTTCTCAGATTAAAATCTATACTAATTTACAACAACACTGAAACAACTGAAACAAAGCTAATTTGAATTTGATTTGAAAAATTGTTTCAGTGTTGCATAGTACATTTATCGAGGAAGGCTATAGGCTAAGACCAATAGGACCGGAGTACCAATGTAGAATGTTAGAAAAACGGGGGACAATTACCACGCTACGGGCAATAAGAGGAACAAACGAGGTTGCGTGGGTCAGATAATAAAATATATTTATTTATAAACTTCAGGAAAGAACTTGAAAAAAAACGATCTTGTGTTAATTCAATTTACCTTGTCAAGACTTTGAATATTTCATAGAATTTCCTGGTACGCGGCAGTAGGTTAATTAAGCATTTCATGGAAACCTGTTTTTGTCTTTGCTGAGCATGTAATTTAGCGGGAAGAACGAAATTCGAGAATTCCTTGTTAAGTACTTTGATTCAAGTTGTACCACAGAATCATAAAATAATCTATACTAATATATAAAGTTTGTTTGTTTGTTTATTTGAACACGCTAATCTCAGGAACCGCTGGTCCGATTTGAAAAATTCTTGCAGTGTTAGATAGCCCATTTATCGAGAAAGGCTATAGGCTATATATCATCACGCTAAGACTTACAGGAGCAGAGCAACAATGAAGAATGTTACAAAAACGGGGGAAAATTATCACGCTACGGGCAATAGGAAACGCAAACGAGGTTGCGTGGGTCGGCTAGTCAAGTGTAAAATAGGGTAATCAATTATGGTAGGTACTAGTAGTCTTCGTACTTACCTTGCTTACCTTCGTACTTCTTAAGAAACTTGAAAATCTAGGAATCAGAGGAAACCAGATAAAATTGTTTTCCGAGTATCTGTCACAGCGCTCACAATGTGTGAAAATAAATGATACTTTTAGTTCTGACTTACCTATCGTACACGGTGTACCCCAGGGCAGTATCCTTGGACCCAGCCTTTTTCTAGTGTACATAAATGGACTCTGTGATTTGGACTTACCGAAGGGTAAAATTGTGACTTATGCCGATGACTCAGTCTTGCTGTTTTCTGCTGAAACTTGGGATAAAACATTCGAAGCAGCTCAACATGGTCTTAACATTGTAACACATTGGCTTCATCGTAATTCATTGGCACTTAATACAGAAAAAACAAAGTGTGTTACTTTTACAATGCGTAACGTAAATATGCCCTCGGCCATACACTCATTAAAGGTTCCCAACTGTTGCAATAGTGTAAAATGTACTTGTCCTAAGATATTGCCAACAAATGCTGTAAAGTACTTAGGAGTTATCATCGATAATAACTTGTCCTTCAAATTACATATCGACCTAATTATATCCAGACTGCGAAAACTTACTTTCGTCTTTAAAAACCTTAGACACGTGGTTAAGGGAAATATGATGCGGCAGATCTACCTGGCGTTGGGACAATCAGTCATACAGTACTGTATAACTGTGTGGGGTGGGATTGGCAAAACAATCCTGAAACCATTAGAGACAAGTCAAAGGACCATACTCAAGGTTAGTTCATTTCGACCTTACCGGTATCCTACGTATCACCTCTATCAGTCCTGCGAGGTGCTTACGGTGAGACAGTTGTTTGTTTTGCTCACGTTATTGAGGCAGCATTGTTTGATGGGTTTCCAACCCTGTACGGAATCTAGAAGACGCGTAACCATCCCAAATCTTGTTCGTACTCCCTTTAGACATGTATATGTGGGGAAATATTTTTGCTTTCTGGGCCCTTACCTATACGGCAAAATTAATGGAATAATAAGCATTCACAATGAAAACAAGACACAGTGCAATGTCAAAATATTCAAATTTTTACATAAATTAACATATGAGGAAACAGAAAATCTTTTAATTGTGCCACAGTGACCTTACTACTCACCCTCTCTCTCATACACACACACACCCTCACTTCCTCACCATACTCACAGAGAGGACATAATTTTCAGAACACTATTTCCATAGTTATAAGTTATAAGTTTTTATTTTTTTTCAATTTACAGTGAGATTTAATAGAAAGTGTATGATGTGTGAAACATGTTATGTTAGTTGTAAAAGAGATGACAGTGCGGCTTGTTAAGTGAAAAGCGCTGATGTCTGGGATACAGATTTCCAATCTAGTCCAGGCACAGATGTCCCAGGTTAAATGTTACATTTGGACCTGAAACTATGTATCATGTAAAATACTGTTTAATTGAATAAATAAAATATAAATAAATAAAATATTCTAAAAGTAAAAAAAACGACCGCCATTAGGCAAATGCTTTAGGACGTCCTGCGGCACGATGGATCAACGATATGAAGAAAGGGACTGGCAGCAAATTAATGCGGACTGCCGAAGATCTCAATAGTTGGCATTCCTTGGGGGTGAGCTTAATGTAGCAGGGGAATTAATGTATATGTCACGGCAAGCAGGGCGAGTAATGGTTTTTAAGAATGGTGACGTCAGCCTTGCCGACGTAAGTTAAATGACAAATAATAAGATTAATACAGCTTAGTCATTCATTTATAAATAAAACGCAGTTTATGTTTGTCTGAAAAATTTACATTAGAGACATCTACTGACATTTACTGATTTCGTTGATATTTACGGATTTTAAAGACACATTTTTAGGACTTTTGAAGATGGACAATTCTGTCAGACATGATTTTTGCGAACCTTTTACCATTTAGGAACTGCACATAACGGGAGCTCACAAAATAAATAATTGTTTTTCTCCGTTATTACAATATTTTTTGGTATAATCTTGATTTTTTGATATATTATAATAATTATTTGATAGTCTCCTTCTACTGGTGGTAGTGTGATGGTATGTAGCCTTTCTTGATGAAAAGGCTATCTAACACTCAATTTTTTTTTTAATCTGACTGTTACTTTCTGAGGTTAGTGTAACACACTAATCTCAGAAACCAAACAAACAAGCTCTTTAGCTTTATAATATTCGAGTATTCGTATAGATTTATATTTTAACGTTATAAATGATCTTAGTAAAGGTAAAATATAAATTAAATATCAAAAGAGGATGATGATCAGAAGACGGTGGTTAAATAATATAAATTTTATTTTGAGCAAAATATATTTATTTTTGTATCTAATCTCATGATGTTTAAAAAACTGAAGGATTTGTTTGTTTGGTGAAATGCGCTAATCTCAGGAACTATTAGTTCGAATTGAAAATAGATTTAACTGTTTGAAAGTTCATTTACCAAGGAAAGGTTTGGTCTGTTTAACATCACACTACGACATCGAACATTACTGACAATTTTCTTTTTTCATACATAGGTATCTCCTAATTCATATCTCTCAAAATATATAAAATCCGCTTTATTTAATTTATTGGTGATATTTAAATGTAAAAATTTGTTTTTAATATTATAAATGAACTAGATGACCCACGCAACTTCGTTTACGTCTCTTATTTCCCGTAGCGTGATTATTTTCCCCCGTTTTTGAAACATTTTTCATTGGTGCTCCGCTCCTATTGGTCTTAGCGTGATGATATATAGCCTATAGCCTTCCTCGATAAATGGGCTATCTAACACTGAAAGATTTTTTCAAATCGGACCAGCGGTTCCTGAGATTAGCGTGTTCAAACAAACAAACAAACTCTTCAGCTTTATATATTAGTATAGACTAGTTGTTGGCGGCTCCGCCCACGTTATGTCGGTTTTCGCGGCAAATAGTAGCCTATGTGTTGTTCTGATGTTCGAGCTATATTACTGTAAAGTTTCATCTAAATTCGTTTAGTAGTTTTTGCGTGAAAGAGTAACGAACATCCATCCATCCATCCATACTTACAAAGTTCCACGTTTATAATATTAGTAAGATATAATTAGTGCTTAAAGTAAGTATTTTAAATAACCAACTACTACTACATCCGCGTTCTCTCAAATCTTTACAACGATGGATGCGATGACTCTGCTGCTGCTTATCTGCTCTTAGAAGGCTCTTTCTAATCGCCTCGGAGTCACTATAGCAGTAAGAAGTAGAGCCTCGCTGATTTCAGCACAGTTGGGCGGGCCCGACCGGGGTGGTACTATCCGCACACAGAAAATCAACGTAAAATTACAGCTTTCACGCTGTTGTCTTTCATTGGTCAAAACAAGGCCGGAGGCCCAATGATGCAGAAGCATTTCAATAGGCAACCACAGTGTGGTTGCTGGATTGTTACATTGTCTGCATTCGCAACGAGTATGGTGACCACCACTTTTGGATTCTGCTTATGCTTTTCATCAGGTAGAGTATAGTCATTTTGGCGGGCTCATTGATAAAAAAAGGAGTACTCGCGGTTGTTGTCGTACCGCGGATGACGCCGCGGCATCGAAGCCAGTCTAAAATAGGCAGCCTAAGTTACTTCCTATATCATCAGCTACCTATCAGTGAAAGTCCCGTTACAATCAGTCCAGCCGTTCCAGAGATTACCCGGAACAAACAGACAGATAAAAACTGTAAAGTATAAATTTTTGATATATATGTACCGTGTATACATACATGTGAATTTAGTAAAAAGCGGTTATTTTAATTACAAATAGACACTCCAATTTTATTTATTTGTATATATTTGAATCTGTTTGTAAAACATCCGTTAAAGTTACGCGTTTTAGGTATGTTATTGTTACTTACGCCCTTTCGGGAATGACATGATCGATCCCACGCGGTTACTACAAACTAAACTAAATTGTGGTTTATACATTATATTCATTTGTAATTAGAGTGGGCAAGACGTCGCCATGGAACGTGCGGTGATATTCGTTATGGTGTTGTTAATATGTTCGATTCAAATAGGAGACACCATAAATAATGCCACAGATATTGAATCAGACTATCCAGAAGGAGAAGAGGAAGGTGTTGTCCCTTTTGTTCCTTGTTCTGGCCCAAATTGTATATACAAGTGTTGTTCCAAAGGTGAATGTATCCGATTAAGGCAATGCGTTCCTTGTAATGCAAGTCAAGATTTCTCTGCGTTCGTTGTTTACGATGAGAACATCGTAGATATAGGAAAGCGAGTACCAGATATATTTCACATTGTACCAGATATATTTAAGAGTAATGAAGAGTTTCAAGATTCAGCAGTAAATGTGTATCAAATCGAATTCAACCCGTACATTATAAAGGTAAGTGTTTTGAATAAATTTGTAAAACAAAAACACAAACAAAATGTTGTTAAACATTTGGTGTGTTTTTGTTTTACTGAGTTAAAAAATAAAAGCCAACATATATGCGAATTGGTTTAGAAGAAAACTAGTTTATATTGCCACAAAGAATAGAAGTATTTTATTTATTTTGATTTAAGCATAACGCTTAAAACACCTAAGATCTGCTGCCTCGATAGTCTAGCGTTTGCGACTGCCGATCAAGATTGCCTCGGGTTCGATTCCCGGGTCGTGCCAAAAAAGTGTTATTTAGTTTTTCTGATTATACAAATGCTAAATTAAAAGCAATCCGGAGTATGAGAGTTGCGTTCTTAACCGCTGTGCCTTATAGCGCCTGATCTCTCCCCGGTTGTGTCAGATAATCGCCCCGTATATTGACCGCTATGGCCGAAATCGGCTGGAGTAGTCACTCAGGATACAGAGGGAGTGCCTCTGCATTCACACAAATAATGTTTGGGATAAAACTAATAATTATAACAATAGCAAATATAAACGTTTATGGAATAATTCCATGCTGCAACTTTCTGAGACCGTAAAATATAACTTATGTATATCTAATACTAGCTTTTGTCCGCGGCTCCACCCGCGTATATATCGGTTATCGCGATAAAAAGTAGACTTTGTCCTTCCTCAAGCATCAAAGTATCTCCATGCCAAATTTCATTGAAATCGGTGCAGTGGTTTAGCTGGGAAAGCGGGACAGACAGACAGAGTTACTTTCGTCTTTATAATCTATACTAATATATAAAGCTGAAGAGATTGACGCGCTAATCAGTCAGGAATCACTGGTCCGATTTGAATTCTTTCAGTGTTGGATAGTACATTTATCGAGGAAGGCTATAGGTCATATCATCACGTTAATACCAACAGGAGCGGAGCACCAATAGATAATGTTTCAAAAACGGGGTAGAATTATCACGCTACGGGCAATAGGAGATGCAAACGAGGTTGCGTGGGTCAGCTAGTATTAAATAGTTAGGATTGTATCGAATTGACTGATCAGTTGGTCTAGTTGTATAAGACCCCGTTGCTCTACCTCAGATTTGGGTAATGGGTTCAATCCCCATCCAGGACAACTCATTGAGTGATGTGTACGATTATAATATACTCTTTATCAGATTGGTTATAATAGCATCTAGACTCCAGCTAGTTTAGTGTAAGACGGCCGCATTTTAAAATTATTTTCAACTGCTTCTGCTTATACAAATTAACAAACTTAAGTTTTTTTTGTTTTTTGTTAAGTCACTTTTTTTAAAACCAAAAAAATTTAAAAACCAAAACCCGACTACGGGTAAAAAATCTTAAGCCGACTTCAGTCAGAACGCATTTAACGCATTATATTGTATAGCTGACCTGTTTTGAGTCTCCTATTGCCCGTAGCGTGATAATTTTTCCCCATTTTTGAGTGCTCCGCTCCTATTCGTGGCTCCGGTCGTGATGATATATATAATATATAATAATATAGCCTAACGTGTTCAAGCAAACAAACTCTTGAGCTTCATATATTAGTTTAGATTTTAATAAACTGTATTATTCTTACTTTGATAACTATGGGTATGCATGAAAGCACATCTTGGTAAATGAAAAATTTTGAAAATAGGTGCATTATTGTCGGGTAAAAAACAAATTAAAAAGAAGAGGCCAATTGAGAACTTTCTCAGCAGTGTCTGTCTGTCTGTCCAGCAGTGGACTGTGGTAAGATGATGGTTATGAGAACTTTCTCATTTCCTTCAAGTTTGTTAAAGAACGTTGCATAATTTCTCAGAGGCTAGAGAATTGCGGTAAACTCGATTAAAACTTTAATAATTATTAATATGCCAATGTAGTAATATAATTACAATGAGTTCTGACTTTTAATTCTATATATATACAATAGTAATTTAATAAAATAAGATTGTAAGAAGTTGATGTCTTTACATTAAATTTAATAGATATATTAAAGAAAAACTACCAATCCTGGATTTTACTCATACTTTCTATCTATTTACAGAGTGGATTTTTTATTTATTCGTATAATGTGTGTACGCATCTTAGAAGTAACTTAACCGATTTGAATTCGGGTATTCTTTTATGTGTTGAGGTAAACCTTATCATTTAGTGTTTGTTTACTTTCAATCGATTAATAAATATTTTTTTAATACTTTTAGAAAACACCGCGATAACCGTCTGATTAGCGGGCGAAACCCAGACAAAACTTAGTTTGTAATGAATTTAATCATAAAATTTTTCACTGATACCGTCACTAAACATCTATTTTATATTTAGATGCTTCAGTTTCAGTAGCACTTTAGTCAACCGATTTACTTATTCTAGTAGGTACAATACAAGTATAATATAAGTACAAATAAAGTTATAATATAAATAAATAATAATAAAATTACCTTATTTGAAGGGCTTTTAATTAACCACAACATACGAACGATAAAGACGTACGCACATATAACAATTAGGTCGTACTCACTGTGGCCACAGTCTTGTGAAAACAGTAGGACTACCGCTTAGCATTTTTTTTTATTTTAAAGAGGTTTTAAAGTATTTAATTTCTTACCTATTCTTTAGTTCATCAGATATCTAATATATAAAATTCTCGTGTCACAGTTTTCGTTGCCATACTCCTCCGAAACGGCCTCGACCGATTCTCATGAAACTTTGTGAGCATATTGAGTAGGTCTGAGAATCGGCCAAAATCTATTTTTCATTCCCCTAAATGGTAAGGGTCACCCATCCTTAAAAAAAATTTATGGCAAAACGACGTTTGCCGGGGCAGCTAGTATTTATATATACTGTAAATTTTAATAACTAAGCGGCGGTATTTTTGTATATCTTCGACGCACTATTTTAAGATGACGGAGTACATAGTAATTATAAATTTGGTCTCGAGATAGTTTGAGTTGTAGGAAAGGATAAAAAAAATGATTTCTTAAAAACTACCCACCTTACGGCGGTAAAAAACGTAGTAACCGATTTAGATGAAATATACAAGACTACGGGCCCGTGTCGAAAATTGATGGGTCATGTAAATCACCAAGAGACCTTTCTACCCGACTACGGCAAAGCCAAAGGAGAGTTATTTACAAAAATAAAGGTCCCCTGCCCCTCTAGCCAAGTTGCAAACGTTCTTCTTTCTACAATCGTTAACGCCTAAATTCTCGTGTCATTGGCTAATCTTAGACAAAGTATTAGCCAATGACACACGAGAATTTAGGTGTTAGCGATTGCAGAAGAACGCCTGCAACTTGGCTAGAGGGGCTGGTAGTTTGGATGCATTAAAAATAAAATAATGCATTACAGAGCATTACATACATAAATGTACATTTATATATAAATTCAACAAATACATAAACTCTATATACAAATACTTAAACACTATATAACTATGCCCATATAATATTATCTCGGAAATCACCCGTTAAGAGCATCCAAGGGAGGTTTGTAAGGGTAATTTATAACTGCTAAACCAGTTTAGATAAAATTTGGTATGAATATAGTTTCAGCTGTGAGAAAGGGATATTGAAATATAAAAAAAAAAAAAAACTTATATATCTTATATGTATGGGCATCAAACCCCTGTTAAGATTTTTAGATAGCCAAATTGTAATATACTTGGATCCGCCGGACTTCGTTATAGTTGAGGAATCGATATAGGCGACGAGTTACCTAGATATAGCAGAAGTTAGTATCACAATTAATTATGTTCTAAAAAGGAAAGATCTTTTTAAAATTTTAAAGTTTGCATTTGCAGTGACTGAAAAAATTAATGATGGAATAATGGTGGACAAAGTCTCTCATGTAAACATATACAACATAAACAATTTGAATATACCTATGATATTCAAATTGTATAACATATGCTTTATTTTTAAAACCTGAAACAATACAACTAACAAATACTATGCGTGCTAGCAAATAAGGAAAATAATAAACACTAGATCTTTTTATAGACATACATGCCAACGGACTCATATGGTATGACGGGTTTTCGTTTAAATAAATATTTAAGCTTCTAGTTTAAGCTTTTGGCCCAAAAAGCGTAACAGACGTCTTTCTGTTATTATAAATTTTAAGTTTTAGTTTCAAATTTATAATATTAGTATGGAAGTATTGAATAGGTAAAAATCTTAACACGTTAGTTTATCTTTTTTATTTTATTTTGACGATGTAGAAGGTTTTTTTTTTGTGCAGTCCCTATCTAACCATTTTCCGTTCCGTTATCATTGAAATTGTGGGTCAGTTTTGATAAGTATATTTTTAGCCACTGACTAAAATGTAATGTCACTATCGATATCAATAACACGCCATTGGCCAAGGTTTTGGGTATTTTAATGTGGATATTTCAATTAGGCACGATATTTTTTGGGATAACACACAAGGACAACGCATACACACGCATTTATGATCACCGATTTGGTAATATTGTTATTTTCTGTTGTAATATTCAAAATGAATACGAGCCGGTATTCATTGGTATCCATTTCTTGTTAATAGCTATTGATGGCTAGAGAAATTCAACGAAGAAGTGAAAGCACGGATTGTGGTCGCCTAGTCAATTCCTGAGTTATGTCGAGCCGCATCCACATGCGTCGTGTTTGCCACAAATATCGAACATGACGAACAAAGTCCCAAACGTCGACCACAAGCACCAAACACAAACAGTCGTCCTCACGCTTGGCGAACCTGCCAGTACTTACTGCATCGGCAAACATGACGGACGCCGGCCTTGTAGCAGCTAGCTCTTTCGCGTTGACCTAATTTTAATTTCAATTTAAATAAAATGGACTCTAAAGAAGAAGACGTAGGCAATAGTGTATGATAAAAATTCACAATTTATTTTTGAACCACGGATACCAACGGAACCAATAGGATGGGTTTCATAACTGCAGCCGTATGAATTTTGCAGAATTTGAATATTTGGTAAACATTATTTCGGACATAAATATTTTAGGCATCTAACACAAAGCGCCATCAAGTCCCAAACTAATCAGAGCTTATAGTACCTATACTATAAGCATATACAAATACATTTTATTTTTGTAATTACATTTATTATTAATAGAATACACCCAAACTCCGCAACAAATTTTTGTAGGTCATACAAACATTTGATTTAACCCGTGTATCGAATGCGAGGCCACAAGCACAGCAGTCGCACACATTAACACTGCGCCACAAAGGCAGTCGATCGACTAATCGACACGTCGAACGCCAGTAAGCGCGTGCGCAATACTGAATGTATACCAAGGGTGTGGATGCATCGCAAACTGTTTGACGAAAGTGTTTGGCGAACTTCCTATGATCTGTAAACAAAAACCGACACCGACTCCGAACAGTGGCGAACACAAACAAGAACAGGCAATCACTTACAAACACCCATCCACATGTCCGTTGTTTGCTGTTCGCCATTGTTTGCCGAGTGAGTGGATAAAGCTTCGCATTCGATACTCACATGGAACAACAGTCAACACTTTGTGTGATATGAAAATTGTTGTTCTGTGTGGGGATGTTCTTGCATTTGTGTCTTTGCATTTGTTTCTAAAGTTCCCCGCGACTCAGTGTAGGTGTACTTTTCTCGTGTGAGTGTAAAAACTAAACATGCTACATAATATATTTCTTTATTTTTATGCCCGAGAAAGGGCATAAAAAGAAAGAAATATATTATCTCCCTTGAAACTCTTGATATCACAGAAGAGGAGAATTTATTTTGTTCTGTGCTTGATACTATTGTGTTGATCACGTTAACATTGTCAGCAATCGTTTGACGTCTTTGGTAATAAGTTGGTAATGCGAGTTGGTAATGTTTGGAAATGATTGGAATGCGAATAAACGAGTTGGTAATGCACATTGAACGGTGGATTTTTCATGGTGACTATGGAGAACAATAACCTTCCCATCGATGTTTGAAAGAATACTAAGGATGCGGTAAGAAAAACGCTGCAAATATGAAGGGTATGTCCTTAATAAAAATAGTATAGTCAAATTTGAATCATTATAACGCCTTTTCAAACAAAGACGTTTAAGATCATTGTATTATGTACCTACTTATGATTCTTAAAGAGTCACTTGTGTGACTGAGCATTTTCTGTGGTTTACCAGTGTAATAAATATTCTTAATTCTAATTGTTGACTTCACAGAAAACGTGCTAAAATTATTTATTGAAAAACAATTACTTCATTGTGAAACCATTCGTCGTTCGGTAGGTTACTACAAAAGTTCAATATATCTGTGTAATCACTTCTATAAGGACATATAATGTGTATCTATATAAAATACTAGCCCTGATTGACTTTCTGATTCATCAAAACAGCCTAAAATGGGGAAAGAATCTGAACAAATGTTGACATTTAGGCATTAACTGCCCACTCATCTGTTTTTTATATAGTAATCACCCCTTTCAAAGGAGGCTTAAAAAAGGAATGTACGATTGTTCGTACATTCCTTATTTCAACCTCTTAGGGTGAAATATCCAAATAGAAGAATCATTGTTAAAGTTAGAAATGCGAAATAATAAGTAATCACGTTAGGTTGTGTTAACGTGATTTTTGATTATTTCATTAAACGTAGATATCACTGTTACCTTATTAGTAACCTTGGTTGGTTAAGAAGTAGCACTGATCTAGATGATAAGAAAAAAAAATGATCAGAGGTATACCCAAAAAGACAGACCACTGATATTGGCACAATACAATAGCGATTTAGTTTCGATAAGAAAACCATTGCAGTACATATTCAAGAGGCGAAGTGCATAAAAGTTTTTGGATGATCGCACGTGTGGTACGCTGGATATACGATTGACGGACCTTAAACAGTAATTTCCCTCAAAAATAGTTTTATATTATTTTATTTATTAAATATACTAATGATAAATATATCCAATGCGTTGCTGATATACTTTTACTTTAATTCTTAAGCAACTAAGTAGATATCTTAATATCTTTCTGCACTTTAATTTTCATGAATAACTATATTGTTTCAGACTGGCGAGTTAATACTAGAGGCACCAAACTCATATCACCGTTGGATTACAGTTCAAAGAGATTACTTCTGCGTAGACTACTTCATAACGAAAAAGGGAAAGTTGATAAACTCACCAAAGATTTGGGCTATTGTTGAAGGAGAAGAATACCCTGAAAGCGATATTAGTTTAACTGCCGGTAAGCACTAATTAAGAAAATAAAATCACGTCGGTTCACCACGGGTGTCATGTCCCTATAAACATAAGGGTAGATCCTCCGACCATACGAGATGATCGTACCTGGCTTGCCGGTTGATGTTGAGGCCTTGTATATTATTATACCGAAGGTAGTAGAGCCACGCTGATCTCAGCACGATGGGCCGGTTCGACCGGGGCGGTACTACTCTCGCACAGAAAATCAACGTAAAATGACAGCGATCATCTTGCTGTCGTATTTTGTTGGTGAGTGCGGGACCGGAGGTCTAATGATGCAGAAGCATCACTAGGCCGCCGTGGTGTGGGTCGCCATGCTGCATTGTCTGCATGTATGTAGTATGGTGACCAGCACTCTTAGATTCTGCTTATGCTGTCCATCAGGTAGAGTAGAGTCATTTTGGCAAGGCCAAGTTAGTTCAATGTGTGCTTAATTGTATACAGTATAAAGCTTTCAATTTAAGGCAATATTTATTTATTCTGCTGCTATAGTATATAAACATAAAATATTTCTTGTGGTCTGTGAGCGATAATAAAACAATAATTTAATTTGTTACCAATTAGTACCGCTAATGACACGCAAAGCTTATATTATTAGTCACTGAGGTTTTACGTAATTTCTACTTATAGCTGCTCATTTTAGCCATGTTACCTAAACGCAACAATTCCGTATCATCTTCATAAGATTTTCTCTTCGTAAAAATTGAAGTCAATAAAATTAGCTTTTTCTTACATTTTTAATGATCACTTCATTAAAAATGTAAGAAGAAATATTTGTGGTGACTGCTAAAGTTGTGAATGAGACAGCAAAAACAAAGATATACTACTACGCTATATACCGAAGACCCATCAAACGACGGAGTAACTAATCCTGTATCACAAAATATAAATTTTGACGCCGATTAGCATAATATATAGAACTTCCCAACATCATCGATTGGTCCAAGACCCGCCAGGTAGAAGAGCCACGCTGATGTCAGCACGAACGGGTCCCCTTGACCGGGCCTCACATTGAAAACCAACCTAAAATGATAGCATTCGTGCCGTCGTGTTTCGTTGGTGAGTGCGAGACCGGAGGCCCAATAATGCAGAAGCATTTCAAGAGGCCACCTGCTGCACTGCTCGTGCTTTCCATCATGCAGAGTAGTTGAATGAGTGTTTACCGTGGGAGAGCCATGCCTCGGCATGAATGGGCCGGCTCATCAGGAGTAATACCATGGCCTCACATAAAACTGGTGTGAAATAGCACTTGCGCCTTGTTTCATCGAGTCAGTGAGGATACCGGAAACTCCCCCCATCCCCCAAAGGCCGGCTTCGTACTTGTCTTGCCTCTGGTGTCCATGTCCAATACCATCGGAAGATCCTCCAACACGGAGGGGCTTGAAACCCGTTTCTCTACAACTTGCATGGGCTCTTTTCATTACATTTTACCTTTTTTTGGAAGGCCGCCGTGCCTGACGCCAATATCAGTAGCAATACAATCGAACTTTACCAATTTAATCACTACTAATACTGGACAAATGATGCATAGGTTTTTACTACCCAATAATGTAAGCGCATTGAACTTAGTAAAATAATTTAGGCTATTTTTTTATGTGTGTTGCAGCTACTTTGGTGTCCTGTGTGTTCCTGTTATTAGTGTTGGTAGTATATTTTCTGCTGCCTGAACTTCAAAACTTATGTGGCATGATCTTAATGGCGTATGTGGGTAGTCTGTTCATGGCATTTTTACTGCTTGCGACTATCCAGTTAGATAGATATGAAGACAACACATGCATCGGCTTAAGTAAGTTAAAACTTTTACCGTCTGTTTTATGATTTGAGAATCGATTAAAGGAATTTAATTTAAATCAGTTACAGTAATTTGAACGAGACAATTTGGAGGACGTCAAAAATCTTAATTTAAAAATTATCTTCTGAATTTGGTATTTGATGATATACATAAGTCATTAACTGTTTTCTGTAAAGCCTAATTGATTCGTTACAATAAGTAAAGTACCTATTTCATATCCTAAGTAAACAAAAACTGATCTATGTACGACAGGTTCCTCCTACATTTATATAATTCCGGATTTTAATGGTTCCTTTATTCTTTCTTTCCAGCTATGGGTATCTACTACTTTTTCTTGGCGAGTTTCTGTTGGATGAGTGTGATGTCTTACGATATCTGGTGGACATTTAGGTAAAATTAAAGTTTAATTCTATTGCTTTTAAAGCTTAAAGCTATAAATAATGTTTTATTTGCACACTGTTCTATTACAATAAGGTCTCATCGTATTTTCAAGTTATGACGATTATACATGACCACATAATAATAAGAAAAACTAAAATATACTACTACATCTAACAATCAGTAATTTTGGAATCTACAGGATAACATTACTGAATCTGAAATGAAAATTTAGATTTCAAAGA
This sequence comes from Spilosoma lubricipeda, assembly GCA_905220595.1. Classification (NCBI taxonomy): domain Eukaryota; kingdom Metazoa; phylum Arthropoda; class Insecta; order Lepidoptera; family Erebidae; genus Spilosoma; species Spilosoma lubricipeda. Next base: position 5,384,675 of record HG992286.1, on the reverse strand, counting down.
TATTTTTGAAAACATTTGATTTATATTACAGGGGTTACGCTAAAGCCCGTCCCATACATCGTCGTGGTGAACGCTTCAAGTTTCTGATGTATTGTTTGTACGCTTGGGGAGTTCCTCTGCTCATGACCATCTTCCTTTTCGTCGTTAATACGATTGACATGTCTCACATCCCTTGGTTCATTACTCCTAGCGTACCAGGAATGGGTTGTTTCCTTGAAGGTCAGTATTTTTATAATCAAAACCGACAAAGGTTTTTTACTGTGTATCATGTCATATCATGCGTCTTACTGCAAACCGACAACTTAATTCGAATGCGCGCATGGTGTAATTTTTTAAGCGGTCATCTCGCAGCTACCAATTGCGCTAAACGTTGCGGGTTTGACAACACACGACACTTAACACACGACGACAACACTCTGTGATTCTCAGATAAAGCTGTGATCTACAAACTGTTGCGCTGAGTACGTTTGTTTTATTTTTAAGTGTGTTTTAAATGTTTCAATCCAAATTTCGCTGTAGCAGGGATTATGAAATGGACTGGATTATGAAATTGTGTAGTAAGTTAGAAAATAGGAATATAATTAAGAATCATAATATCTAAGAATAATAAACAAAATCGGCTAGATATAAAGTAAAGTATTAAAATGAAGATTTTAAAATAGGTTTGTTTTTTTTCTAAATGCAGGTGGAAACAAAATGCTGTATCTATACGCACCTATGCTAATTCTGATCATATGTAACTGGATGTTCTATCTGATGACGGCTTTCAACGTGTGGCGATTGAGTCGAGGGACCGCCGTACTAGATTCTGCTGCTGCTGGCACACCTGCAGCACATCGCACTCAACGGAACAGGTCTGTTATATGTCTTTGCTCCCCAAAGGGGTAGCCATACGCGTATGGAACGCCCACTAGAAAACTAAATTCTTACGAAAGTTTTTATTTTACTTTCACAGGCTAATGGTGTATTTGAAATTATCAGTAGTAATGGGAGTAAACTGGTTGTTTGAAATTGTAAGTTTCAAATTCCCAGGATTCAAAGGATGGTACCTATCTGACGTCTACAATATACTAATTGGCTTTCTAATATTCCTCATATTTGTTTGCAAGAAGGACATATACAGGAAACTTTACAAACGGTACGTTATTATTCGTTATTTTAACACTTTTATATTGCAAATTTTAACGTCGAAATTAACGCTACATACCACAGTGATATGTCGTTTAGTTATTAACAATGCTTAAGCATGGATCACATTGCTAGACCTACAATAGACAAAAAAGATATTACAAATTGTCCATGCTTACCTAAATATATGGTAAAACGATCATATGAAACATTCTTTACCCCATAGCAAACATCAGTCATATACAGATGACTTTAGCGTTAAGAAATACCATACCATACCAATGCATCAAAGACACATTATGAGTTTTGACGACGTCAAGCAAAGAGAGTCAAGTCTTGATTTAAGGTAAATTTGGGTGCTTGAATATTCACTAGTTAATTCTTACCTTGAGATTCTGTGACATACCTACAGTTAAGAACCATTTCATCTTCCAACAGTTACGCGTTGAGCCCACGGCGGTTTTACCCCGGTTCAGTTGCTGGATCCCGGAGTTATTCCAGCACGAGTTCTGATTCCAATCCGGAAACCACTACACTTCAAATATGTCAAAATCCAAAAGGATTTAACGGTTTTTCAGGTTCAATGAAAAGCCTATGAATATAATATATACCAATGTTAGAAGACTACTTTTAAAGTATCATAGTTTATCTATCAAAGAATATAGCGCTATGCTAATGTTAAAAAGGGTTTCATGATCAAATGTGTGAATAAAAACTAAACCAGTTAAGTAGTTACACAATCAACAACAAAGATAAAATGCCAAAGTTTTAATAATTTATGATTAATTATATCAATGTTAGCGGTGTGATACAAATCATGTGACTATACCTACTAAGTTAATCTAACTTACTCTTTTCTTCCTAACGGTACTTATAAGAACCTCCATAACGAGTTCCTTACAATGGGGTAAACCAGCAGCCTGGTAAACATAGGTTTGCCTAGGTTGAAATCGAATGGTCATGTGCGAGAAGTGTGAGTATATTATTAAGATCGTTCTGTCGCTCCAATAGTATGAAATGAAATTATTTTGTTACCTCCCTTATAATTTAGTTACTATTTAGTAATAAAATATTTTATAAAACAAATTGATGAAACCAAAAGTAATCTAATCTCGTTGTTATATCTTTTTAGTTTTAATGTAGATTAATGTCGTATAAAAATAAATATCTATGTCTACTTGGGATCGCTATCGTATAAGTTACCTACTATAAGAATAGAATTATTATTATGTTACATCTGGGAATGAGTAAAAATAATAAAGTATTTAGCAATTATACCTACTACCCGTACGACTTATCTGTGCACCTCACGCTGCGACTTGGCGATGACGATACAATTTGCATAAAAAGTTTATATCGTCAAGTCGTGTGGTGTCGTGAGACACCCGATAGGAACGTAGTTCCTTATCATAATATATAATAATACATACAACTTACAGATGGCGCTATACTAAATTTTTCGTTTACGCTCTTTAAAAACTACAAAATTGTCTTAACACCTTTATTTTATTTAAAATGATTTATAAAATATATAACAATCTATGTGAGGTATAAAGAAAATAACTATTCAGGTACCTACATAAACATTTTTTGTTATGATTTTTTATCAATAAAAATAAATAATAAAACAAGACTGGTCACTTGTGCTGCCACCTAATATTCTCTACTGAAACAAGTTCTGTCTAGAGTTACTCCGCACACTTACAGAATGCGCTGTACAAAAGTTTTCGTTTACGACATAAATAAATAAATATTTCAGACATCTAACACACAACGCCATCCAGTCCGAAGCTAAGCAGAGCTTGTTTTATGGGTACTAGGCAACAGATATAAATACATATACACTTTTTTTGTAAATACATAAATATTATACATAGAAAACATCCAAACTCCGAAAAAACAAATATTTGCAGATTATACAAACATTTGATCCGACCCGGGATTCGAACTCGAGACCACAAGCATAGCATTCGCCTACGCTACCATAGTGACACCGAGGCAGTCAATCTTTACGTTACGGACACTTTTTTAACTAGCCGTTGCCCGCGACTTCGCCCTCGTGGAGTTAATTATTTGCACATAATTTTTATAAAAAATAAAAAAATCTCTTCTCCAGCGGAGTGCACAGTTAAGTCGTAGGGTTGTATGTGTAGCGTAATAAAGCTTGATGTTACTACTAATCTCAATAGACACTAAGTGAAAAATACAGTTACAACCTTATTCATAAACGCTATTTAACTTGAAGCAACGGTTCTGTGTTATTTTAAACTTTGAGTATGGAATTTTGAAGTTGAAAATTACACCAAATGATATGAATAAAGCTGTAACTTAAGTATATTTTTTCAATTGTAAATTAATGAATGTAGAATTTGAGTTTAAAAGCCAAATATTATAACTTTTAAAATAGTTCGATCACTAATTAGAATATTAAATTTTATTAGATATGTTTTTCTTTACTAGTCTTTTATGCCAACGAAACTAATTTTAGTTTTAAATAAAACAGTACTGTGTGTTGTAGTTGTACCTTCATACCTACTGGCAGTATGTATGAGTAACAGTTGTGATGTGTTTTTGTTAATTTGTTTATGGAGTACAATTGCAGAATAAATCGAAATCGCCAAATTATTTTTACGTTTTTTCCTGTTTTACTAATAGTATACACCTACTTAATTATTTTTATTAGTTACCATGTTTTTTTACCCTAGAACATTAGTATTGACCTTTATCTTATCTTATCTATATATTTTAGCTTGTAGTTTTACTTTTGTGTTTACAAGGAAAACCAAAGGACGATAAGGAATTGTTTTTAGACTCCCAAAAGTAGAAACAATAAAAAAACTGTAGGTAAATTTAAGTAAAATAAATGTTCTACAGAAAAAAATATTTTTATTTGTTTTCATAACATTTTCGTCCAGTTCGTGATACAAATGGATGTGTCTTGATTGCACTTTCATGCATGTTTGGATCACATAACAGCTTCAGGCATACCTAAAAATATTAGTTGTTTATTTAAACTGACGGATAATGTGTATAAAAAAAATATTTCTCGTTGGTTAATAGGGAATGTGCACTTTCGAAAATAGCCAATAGTGATATTCTATTTATCACTTACTAGTTTAGATCGAGCTGTGTTCGGTATTTCTTTTGCGGTAGATTTCCTAAAAATATCATCGATACATCGATCTAGCCTTTGCTAGATCGATGTATCCCCTGCATAGTCATGAAAATCGTCGCAGCCGTTTCCGAGATTTCGATTACATACATATATGTATGTAATCGAAATCGAAATCTCGTACATGTATATGCAAGAATGGCTCGTTTAAAGGTATTAGTTTTTTATTGAAGTATTTGAAACCGTATATTTTATTTCTCCGTATACTCTTCGCTGAATGTGTAAATAAATTTAGCCGGTCGTAAATAAATCCCGTCGGCTCATAGCCGTCCCATTAGATTATGAGAGTGAGGAAACAAAGAGTGTACCTGTATTAGCACTGCAGACCCACTTGTGCACTATAATATCTCCTGATCTCCGTGGGGACTGGTCGCTGTTGCCAAAATCGGCTATATACATGCATACATGCGGCATAAATAGCGTGATTTATTTGATGAGCAATAAGGAACAAAAGTGAGGCAAAACAACATCACCATCAAATGCCTTTTAACAGTCCGTTGCTGGACAAAGTTCTTTCTTTAGCAAGGAGATACGCATTAGGCCGCCATAGTCTGGGTCAAGATCCTGCATTGTCCCTATCCGCGTTGAGGATGGTGACCACCTTTTTTGCATTCTGCTCATGCTTTCGATCAGGCAGAGCAGTCATTTTGGCAGCTACAACATAAAAAGTAAAATATTTAGCTATTACCGTTATTTGGGATTATATCGTACCAGCCTGATAAGGGTTGGTATAAAGTTTTTTCAAGTTTCCTTCTTTTAGCAGTGATGTTGTCCTGCGTAGTTTGTCCCATAGTCACCTCATACATCTCTCATGAAATGAGTAGGGGTGACATTCCGTATTTTTTTATGGATTAGGTGGAAACGAGCAGACGTATCACCTGATGGTAAGTGATTAGCGTCGCCCATGGACACCTGCTACACCAGAGGCGTTACAAGTGCGTTGCCAGCCTTTTGGGAATGGGTGTGGGGTTGGGATATGGGCCTCCGGTATCCTCACTTACTCGGTAAAATATAGCGCGAACGCTCACTCCGTTCGAGCCGGCATATTCATGCCGAAGCGTTGCTCTCCTACGGCGAAAACTGAATTCTAATTCTTTGTATTTGTCTCTGACTGTATTCTTAATTCGTCACGGATTAACAATACCCAAAAATACATAAAAACCGGCCAAGTGCGAATCTAACTCGCGAACGAAGGATTCCGTACCATTATCTATAAAAACTATATCGAGCAAAAACGAGCAAAAAATCACGTTTATTGTATGGGAGCCCGCCTTAAATATTTGTTTTATTTTAATTTAATTATTTATTTTGTCTTTACTGTCTCTCTGAAATATTTGATCCATCCTAAGGTTGCCTGGAAGAGATTGCTTATGGCAATAAGGCCGCCCTTTGTCCACTACACTTCGGATATTTTATGTATTATGTACTTATTGAACTCTATAATAAGGTGTGCAAATAAAGAGTTTTCTATTCTATTCTATTCTATTTTTAAAGTAGTAGTATCTAAACACTGTGAATATATTTCAAGCGTCTACATGTCACCGTTGTTAATATCGAGCAATAACGAGCAAAAAATTACGTTTGTTGCTTGGGAGCCCCCTTAAATATTTATTTTATTCTATTTGTTGTTATAGCGGCAACAGAAATATATCACCTCTGAAGATAACAGGGCCTTCGTCTTATTTAAGGCCACCCGCAAGCCCAGAGCCTCCATACGCCCGACCTTCAGAGAAACACCAAAGGTTGCCAGGCGCGCCACCTCCTCGAAATTTACCCCCCGGGCTGTGACCGATGTGTCATCGGCGTAACAAATTACGCCCAGCCCGGGGGGGAGGCGTTCTCGAAGGACCCAGTCGTACCCCACGTTCCACAGGAGTGGTCCAAGGACAGACCCCTGCGGAACGCCGCTCGATATGGGTCGCCGTCTCCAGGCCCTCTCGGTCATCGTACATTACGGTACGCTCTTCTAGATAGTCTACCACTAGCTAGCACTAGCTGGCTCAGGTACTCTGGCACTCCGTGGTACTGGAGATGTTAACTATCGTATCTTGTAGGCACACATTTATAAAAACTGACAATCGGTTACTTCGGAATTCATCGTGAGCAATAACGGGATATGAGAATCATATACTGCTAGCTGTTGCCCGCGGCTCCACCCGCATTTATGTAGATTATCGCGGCCAATAGTAGCCTATGTGTTATTCTGATGTACAAGCTATATTCCTGTAAAGTTTTAAGTTTAAGTAGTAGTTTTTGCGTGAAGAAGTAACAAACACACACTTACAAACTTTCGCCTTTATATAAATAAATAAATAAACATTTCGGACATCTAACACACAACGCCATCTAGTCCCAAACTAAGCAGAGCTTGTGTTATGGGTACTAGACAACTGATATGAATACTAATATACTTTTTTTTTGTAAATACATACATTATATATAAATACATATATTAGTGTGATACAGGGTGGCTATGACAAAACGACATTTATTTGAACTAGACATACCTACACATGTTACAAGCCCTCTTACAAAAATTTAATAAAATCGGTTCAGTAATTTAGCCACAGGACAATTTTTTTCGTTTTAGTAATTTACTACACGATTTATCTAAATCAATAAAACAACATCATCAAGGGTTAACGACCATAGGACAAACGGTCGTTAACCCCTTGATGATACAATCTGCAATCGTAAACGTAAGCAACAGCTTACGTTTACGATTGCAGGTACGTAGCAACAGCTACGTCGCTCTGTGCTTTAGAAATTTACCTACCTTCTTTTTGCAAGTTAGTGAACTTAAATTACAAATGGTGTTCTAATTTTTTCTAATTATTTAGGATATTTAGTTAGTTTTTCTTTAACTTAAATTCTGGGATAAATTATACAATCCCAAAGTAAACTAACACATTTGAACCCACGGTTTCATATTATGCCGTATTGTCATATTTTCCTTGTATAAATAGTTCCATATACAGTATGATTAGGTGATAGAATTGTTTGAAAATAAATAAGTGGTGCACATTCCCTATTATAAGTCTCATTTTATGTCGAAGCTGGTACTAACCGTATGCAAAGCTTTTAAAGAGAGGTTCGTAGGACACATTGTTGTTCTCCGCTTGTTTATCACTAATAGTATTATAAAATGTTACTAGCGCAGGAAGACCCCATCCATATAAACAGCTCCAAAGCATTTTCAGTCTTTCATCCCGATAAAGTCGACGGTGTACCATTCCAAAACGAGCTCGGCGGCGGCTTTGCCTATAAAAACAATTATTTATTTATTTGTATTGAAGTCTTTATGCACAAATGTGACAAAGGCGGACTTAATGCCGTAGGCATTTTCTACTAGACGACCTCAGGGTGATGCAGAGTCAAACATAGCAGATGCACAGTTATTAGAAAACTATTTTTAAATACAGCATATATGTATACGGAATATTATATTTCAATTTATAATTATAGTTTTAAATTAGAGATATAGCGAAGGAGATTTCGAAATGACCTTTAGTCCAGTTCTTACAAGCTTTAATTTAGTTTCACCTGTCCCGATATTTGTCTGTAATCAAATGTTGTAAATTAAATTTGATCAATTTCAAATCAAACTGAAATTTTAAACATACCTTTAGTTCTCATGACAATGAAATAAATATAATATAAATATACTAATATATAAAGCTGAAGAGTTTGTTTGTTAGTTTGTTTGAACACGCTAATCTCAGGAACTACTAGTCCGATTTGAAAAAGTCAGTGTTAGATAGCCCATTTATCGAGGAAGGCTATAGGCTATATATCATCACGCTAAGACCAATAGGAGAGGAGCACCAATGAAAAATGTTTCAAAAACGGGGGAAAATTATCACGCGACGGGCAATAAGAGACGCAAACGAGGTTGCGTGGGTCTGCTAGTTATATATAATCGGTATTATTATTAATCTAAAATGGCGGCGAACATATTTTTAAACAATCCACCCAATATGACTATCAAATGATAGGACAAGTAATAAAAGATGGTTTTTTTTTTTTTTAAATTTTGTTTAAAAAATTCACTTGTTTTTTAAAACAAGGACCGCATTACAAATATGCCCTGTATCATTGTATCGTCTCACAAACATATTATATATGAAACGAATACAATAAACACTCAAACTCAGAATAACAATTTGTGGATCATACAAAGTGTTGTCCTATGCGGGGTTCGAAAGTTCAAACGACGACTTCTTAAACAACTTAATTGTGCATGGTGCAGTTAATATTGAAAATACATTTAAATTATACAACTATAAGCATATAATACCTTAAAGTCCACCATAAGTCAAATGGCGTTAAACTCAACCAACAGCAACTTGATAAAAGAAAGTAGTAGATTGTTAGACCTGTAAAAAAGAAATTAGCTTAGTTAATAATATTTAGGGTTAGATGTAGTTTTTTTTTACAAACAGATAACTCAATAATTACACAAATTTTAACGAACTATGCAAACTAGCAATTATAGGAAGATTTAAGACCTTTCATAAAAAACTACCACAAAAATGTCCCGTCAAAATCGGTTCAGCCGTTCCAGAGATTACCCGGACCAAGCAGACAGACCGAGAGACAGACAATTTTTTTTTAAATAAATTTTTGGTATATTTACCGTGTATACATACATATGCATTTAGTAAAAAGCGATCATTTTAATATTACAAACAGACACTCCAATTTTATTTATTTGTATAGACTAGCATTTCGCATTTGTTTCCAGATCTTTTTTATGACAATATTAAAAGAACTTATTTTGATTATTTTAAAAATCAACTCCCTAGAAAATTAAATATGTTTAAAATCAAGGTAGTCGAGCCACGCTGATTTCAGCACGAACGGGCCGGCTCAACCGGGGCGGTACTACCCTCGCACAGAAAATCAACGTAAAATGACAGCGATCGTGCTGTCGTGTTTCGTTGGTGAGTGCGAGACCGGAGGCCCAATGATGCATAAGCATCACTAGCCCGCCATGGTGTGGGTCGCCATGCGGCATTGTAGCATTGTCTGCATTCGCAGTATGGTGACCACCACTCTTGGATTCTGCTCATGCTTTCCATCAGGCAGAGTAGAGTCATTATGGCCGGGCCAAACATAAAAAAAAAAAAAAAAAAAAAAAAAATCCGTAATAATTGTCTCGGAGGCGCAGTGGCTGTGTATTTGCATGCTAGAATATTTAGATACTTTTTTCTTAATTTTTTTTGTAAATACATACATATTATACATAGAAAGCACCCAACCTCAGAAAAAAATATTTGCAAATCATACAAACATTCGGTTCGACCCGGGATTCGAACCCGAGACCTCAAGCACAGCAGTCGCATGTGTATGCGACCAAATACCAAACATATATTATGATATTTAGTCGAGTCTTATACTTTGATAGAGGGGAACGTCTGCTTATAACTAATCCCTACCGCTTTGCTCCATAACAACTAGTCAGCGTGATGCAAAAAAAAAAAAAATTCGGACATCTATCACACAACGCCATCTAGTCCCAAGCTAAGCAGAGCTTGTGTTATGGGTACTAGACAACTGATACAAATACAAAATGCTTTTTTTTTGTAAATACTAATAAATATTATACATAGAAAACGCCCAAACTCCGAAACAAATATTTGTAGATCATACAAACATTTGGTCCGACCCGGGAATCGAACCCGAGACCTCACGATCAGCAGTCGCACAAGCCAACCGCGAGACCAACGAGGCAGTCAATAAGAAATAAATAAGAAGCAGTAATTACAATTTACAAAGACCCTTACTTGCAGTATCACCAAATGTTATATCAATAGTAGTATAAATAAGAGTTATCAATTTTATAACGAAACCAACTAGCAGAGAGATTAGGGATGTCGTAAACATCATGCCTGTCAGGTGCTGCAGTCTTGGAAGCACGGCGTACACCAACGTCATGAACAGTATTAATATTGATGAGACCATCATTGCTGTAATAAAAAAATAAAGTGTCAGGACGAGCGTTGCACTTTTGCAATGGTCTTAGCTTTTTTTACCATTTGCGCACTAGGAATAAATCTTGTGTCGCGGGAGACTATACATTCATGAAACGAACACAAATAACACCTAGACTCAGAACAGTTTTGTGGATCACTCAAAGTGTTTACCCTTTTGGGATTTGAACCCACAACACCTGTTGAAGTTGAAAGCGGCTGGCGACCGTTTAAACCGCTAGGTCGTGCAGTCAAAGTGCAGTAACTTGTGATAACAAAGCGTGAGTGCGTTTTGAAATATGATAATGATGATGTAAGCCCTTAAGGACCTTAGAGTGGAGAACCAGTGAACCAGAAAATGCCAGGCTAAACCCATCCAGTTTCTGCGGAGCAAGACTCAAAGGACGGCACGCAGGTTGCTCAGAGGTAACTTCGACCGATTTACCATCACGTGACACCGGGTCCGTTATTCATCTGTTCGTTAGACCATGGTCGCTTTAACAGGAATAAACAACTGATGTGACAGGATAGAGAGAATATCACATTTAAGTCAATGGGTATGGTTATTATTGTTTCTTTGTTGGAACGAAGTTCCTTATGGGGCGTTTAGGAGGGGTGCCCTAGCCGGCAAAAAACGTCCGTGTATGTATAGTCTAGTATGATGGCTTTACAGTGTCTGATGTATAGTCTAGGTGATAATATATAATAATAATAATATATGATTTATTTGCTCACCAAAACCGAAATACAATACAATAAAATGAGGTTACATAATAGCATAAAAGTTTTGACAATTTCGGTTGTGGATCGCTGGAGTCTGAAGTAGGTATTAACAACCTGTGTTACAGGACACCAGGTCCCCACTCGGATCACGACTAATTATTTCACAATAATAAATTGATAAAGTGGTTACAATGTTGTTGCACAAGAAAATACAACGATTTTTTAGAATAAAAAATAAACAAGATTTAACAAGAAAAGGCGGCAGCAGTAAATAATAAAAATAGCGTGTGCGTGTGTATGTACGTGTGTGTGTGTGCGCGCGTATGTGTGTGTGAGTGCGTGCTTGCGTGTGTGAGTGCGTGCTTGCGTGTGTGAGTGCGTGCTTGCGTGCGTACGTGCGTGCGTGTGTGTGTGTGTGTGTATTATTGCCTTATTGTATCACTGTATGACAATAAGAAGATCTTCCGTCTCCCTGTATGAGTTCCTCAAGAGCCATTCTGATATTATATAATGATTTTACATTGGTGCATATTTAGACTATATGATGACTCTGACTTGTAGTGCCACACGACGGCTGCGTGCAACTTGCGATCGCGGCGAGCACGTGAGAGGCACTGTACTCCGGAGACGATATCTGGGTCTCGGTCAAAAAGAGCAATTCTGGCTTTGCTGTCTCGAGATGGTGATGGACAGCATTAAGATTACTGTGTAATCCCCTGACGTTGCAGAAGTCCACGACCTATGGGCCTCCTGTATCCTCACTCACCCATAGAAACACAGCGTAAGTGCTGTTTCACACCGGTTTTCTGTGATGCGGTGGTTATCACTCCGTTCGAGATGGCCCATTCACCCCGAAGCATGGCTCTTCCACAGATAATTTTATTTGAAAGTTTGTTATATATTTTTTTAAATAATTTAAAATGAAATAAAGGTGTTAAGATAATTTTGTTAAGTAGTTTTTTTATATTTTTAACAATAACAAAAACATTATAAAAATGTATACCCGTATAATTATTTTCTTTATACCTTAAATAGTGCTTGAACTTAATATTTTTATAATAAGGAACTTCGTTCCTATTTGGTGATTCCACACTTTTTTTTTGTTACCAAATATAATAATAATTCTTAGAAAAAATGGGAAGTCATGTTTTATTGGTGAGTGCGAGACCAGAGGCCCAATGATGCAGAAGCATCACTAGCCCGCTATGGTGTAGGTCACCATGCTGCATTGTTGCATTGTCTGCGTTCGCAGTATGGAGATCACCACTCCTGGATACTGCTTATGCTTTCCATCAGGCAGAGTAGTCATTTTGGCAGAGCCTAACATAAAAAAAAAAAAAAAAATTTTTTTTACAATTAAGACTTTTGCCTTCATCAAAAATCAAAGCTGGTCAATTTAAAATTTATATCTTACGCACCTGCTGCAAAATAAAACTCCTTTCTATTTGCATGATGGTCAAACGATTCAGGCACAACTCGGAATGCTATTATTAAACTAGACTTTACTTCTTCATAATAAAAATCAACACAAAATTCCAGGCTTTTTCGGTTGTAGATATGAGACTTTAAGGAACCATCCTGTAAATCATTTAAATACACACATTTGACTACTAAATAGCTAAAATAAAACTTGTATAAGTTAATATTATATGCAGCAAGGGGTTGTAGTCTAAGGCGGATCAGTGTTCCACACACGCCACAGTATACTGCCCTGAGGGTGACTCCAGAAGACTCTAAGCTCCTCTACTGCAGAGTTAGGGCGCCGCGTTAATGCCCATCTGTATGGTTTGTGTGATATAGGCTGCCAAAGCCTTTCTAAGGAGAGGCCTAGGTTCAATAGTGAACTGTCAAAGGTTGTTAATGATGATGATCTATTGGCATAGGGTTCAGATAACCTCATGTTTACAGCTCAAAACAGTCGTAGATGTGATGTCATTACATGTACAACCAAAGAGTCAGAAGTGCATATTGTTAGCTATTATCAGGGGAAAAGGAGATTAAGGCTCCTCACCAAAGCCCTTAATCAATCAATTAAAAGTAACTTAAGAATTAAAATAAAGTACCCAAATAAAGTAAATTGTGTTGAGGAAAATTAAAGTCTCATATCAATAAGGTAATAAGTGCATTTTTTTTACAATCGTATATTATTTAACAGTAATATTTAAATTGAAAACAATAAGATTATTTTAATAATGTTAAGGAAGGAAAACAATAGATGTAAATATTTCCTCTGTTCATTATTATAATACGCTTATTGTTGTTGAAGCTGTTTATGTGTTACTAGCTGACCCACGCAACTTCGTTTGCGCCTTATATTGCCCGTAGCGTGAAAATTTCCCCCGTTTTTGAAACATTATTTATTGTTGCTCCACTCCTATTAGTAGTAGCGTGATGATATATACCCTATAGCCTTCCTCGATAAATGGACTATCCAACACCGAAAGAATTTTTCAAATCGGACCAGTGGTTCCTGAGATTAGCGTGTTCAAACAAACAAACAAACAAACAAACTCTTCAGCTTTATATATTAGTATAGATATACACAACTAGCCTTTGCCCGCAGTTTCACCCATGTCCATGTCTGTTAGTACAGTAAAGTCGTAGCTTATGCCCTTTCTACAGAATCAAAGTATCTCCATGCCAAATTTTAATTAAATCGATACAGTAGTTTAACCGTAAAAGTGAAACAGGCAGATAGTAGAATATTACCTATACTCTGTCCATTCGTTTATTTTTTTTGACAGTTCAATAAAGTTCGAAATATTACCGATTCAATTTGAAATGATAAGCGATATTATTTATAAAGAACTTTTTCGATTTCATAGTTTAAACAAGAAATATAATAATGTAAGATTGGGATCGGGACGTTACGATTGACAATATAAATGAACAAGAATTAACAAAAATAACCGAGGACTCACTTGACGAGTAAATTATGAAGAAGAATCTCATGGATCATTATATTGGATATGGATGGATAGATGGATGGATGTTACTCTTTCACGCAAAAAATACTGAACGGATTTGGATGAAACTTTACAGTAATATAGCTTATACATCAGAAGAACACATAGGCTACTATTTGCCACGATAACCGACATATACGCGGGCAGAGCCGTGGGCAACAACTAGTATTTAATAATTTTACTTCTATACCCAATGATATTATAAAAATAAGGTAGATATCGCACTATGGCGCGCTAATTGTTGCAGACAAATGTAGACAATTAATTGTCCTGATTTCATTTAGTAGGTTAATAGAAGCTAGCGAATAAACACGTTGTCAGAGCGTTTTCGTGGAGTGTTTATTATTTAACAAAATGCCGAGCTGTGTGTTAAGAAGATTTTTTTTTTTTTTTTTTTTTAATGTATACAGTATGAAAGTAACCTATCTTTCTTATAATATCATTGTCTATACCCAATTACGCAGCTAGATTGTTTAATAAATAAGTAGTAAGGTATGTGATTTTCCAAGTATATTTGCTCATAATTCTTGATTTAAACTTAATTAACCACGCGCTAAAGTTCAATTTCACTAACGCGTGCATAGTTACATCTCAAGGCAGCCGTCAAAAAATAAATAAGTTAATGAACATATCCATTTTCTGTTTTTGCGCACTAGATGGCGCTGATTGAATTCGCTTCATGTGCAAGGGGGAGTTGGAAGTGGGAAGTTAGGTAACGATATTGGGATAGGAAAATAATAATGACTGTTCCCAAGCCTCAACACCAACTGATGAGTTGGTGTCATCTGGCCAACGTGGTGCAGTAAGCTAAAATCTCTTTTATAATGAGTGCCTTATGTCTAGCAGTGGCCAATTAAAGGATACTGATGATATATATATATACATGTATTGTAATGTCGTATAGACGACATCACAGTAGAAATTATAACCTATTCATTTTGTTTACATTTCATTGTTTGAAGTTTAATTTTTGACAGATGTCAAATTGATGTTCTTCAAATTTAGTAGGGATGACATTCTCGTTTCGGATTTTTTTAATGGATTTTTAATCGACTTATTTGAAAGTTATCTGTCAGACAGATGAACACTGAGGTAATTTTGTGGCTGTTAACATTCTATTTCTTGAGATTCTCTTTTTTCGCGTCGGAGTGATTGAACATGGCCCACCTTATTTTAATTAAATGTTAAACTTGATAAATCATTCTTCGTTTGTTTAATCTCCACGGTCCATGGCCAGGTAAATGTGGCCGAAGTTATCTTGCTGTTAGTTTGTCGTGAATGAAAGGATATTTCGACATTTTGGGTAAGTTCGAATGAGACTGACACGTTTGACAAAATGTTTTGTATAAAGAGCAAGTTCCCTAAATGTGGTGGTTTTTGTTTACAGAAATAACATCGGAGGAATTGTTTATGGATTTGTTGGAGATTTGAAAGATTTAACATGTTATGTTGTTACTAAACCCTGGTAAGTTTTCTTGAATTATTACAGTGAGGTTAGGATTGAGGGCCAAAGTGATGAAGAAATTAACCAGTAAATTCTTTATTTGTTCCAGCATGAAGCGGGTTTTTTTTTTCTTTTCCCTTTTTTTGTTTTGGATTAAGTTTTTTTTATGGTCAAGTTTTTGACTAAAGTTTTTAACTAAGATTTAATCTTAACCTTTAAATTCAGTTCTTTTTTTTAAATAACCTAGTTTTTTTACAAAGGTTTGTTGTTTAAAGTTTTTCTCAACTGATAGTTTATTTAACTATAATTCTACCTCTGGCATTATTTTACAAGCCATAGAGGTACAATGCTATTTTAACATCAAAGCAAGGAGAAGTCAAAGTAGGTCAGCCCAGCGGCCATGATCTGGGACAACAAGACATCTCTTAAGCGGCTAATGTAAAGTACTAATTTTAAGATAAGAATTGCAATAACAACAGAAGCTATAACCATGTTAGCGCTACTATAGAATAGATTATCCATTAATTAAGACCTTACCCTTCAGACTCTACGAGTAATAAATCTGCTTTTAAACTTAACCTGCTTATTAGTCAGCACTCCCTGCCCTAGATTAAGGGTTTGATGCTGGCTGAGTTATCCATGGCATTATTTATTATTTTTTAGGTTATTGGTAAGTTACCACTGGATGGTTTATTTTTTAAAGCCGGCACCTGGCGCCCGAGATTCATTTGTTTTATTATTATTATTGTATTTTATTGGTGGTTGCCGGAATTGGTTTGTTTGTTAGTTCACACCCAGTGGTAGCAAGCCAAGACCATTTCATTTCATTAGTTTATTTTATTTATTCTTCACCCAAAAACACCATTTTTAAATTTTTAAATTTTTTTTTATATTACAGTATCTATATTACTATAGTTAATAGTCACCTTTGCAATATAAATTCCTGGATCCATTACTGTTATAGTTTTGTTAGTATCCAACAAAATTTTATTTTGGATAAATTTCACTTCTCTGGATGATTGATCCTGTATGTACTTGTTAAATGCACTATAATTTACCCGTAGGTGTACACATATAGGTCCAGATCCACTGCTGCTAATGACAAGTCCATCAGGACAACATTTTATTATACAAGTTCTATTTTTACAGTATTCGCTTAAAGGGATTTGTTTTTCACTGTTTTGTAAATCACTCCATCTTCTGTCACTAATTTCTTCACTTTTCACTTGCATTGATACACTTATCAGAAATAATGCACTAGTTAACAACATTATTATAACTTAAAGACTTGAAGACTTAACATTTGAAGACTTTAAACACTTGACATTAGCAGAAATAGCTGATCCGAGAGATCCGGCCGGTTGCCATTTAATCAAAAGAAGAAAAACGTTATTATTAAAATCGTTTTTGTTCTGCACTTATACAGCCGGCGGTTTACTAAAGATTGATTTCGTAAACTATTTTATATAATAAACTTTTAAATTTCATTCCATAATTACTTATTAAAAACTTAACAAAATAAGCAGACAACTGATTCCTAATACTGTCTGGACTGTATATAATGTATTTAATTTAGTTATTTTACTTATATTTTTCACATTTCACACTAGTATATGTCAAAATGGAAACGTCAAATTCATTTATTTTTTTATAACTAGAAT
Organism: Spilosoma lubricipeda; assembly: GCA_905220595.1. Classification (NCBI taxonomy): domain Eukaryota; kingdom Metazoa; phylum Arthropoda; class Insecta; order Lepidoptera; family Erebidae; genus Spilosoma; species Spilosoma lubricipeda. Next base: position 5,367,609 of record HG992286.1, on the reverse strand, counting down.
TTTCGGCTGTGGGTTCTAGCCCTTTAAAGCCAGTACTTGATATGTGTTTGATTGGAAACAGTTTGATGGAGAGTTTTGCTTTCAAATTTACAAGTTTTTTGTACAACATTTCACAGTTCACTTTACTATTAAAGTGCTATTAAAGTATTGTCAAAGTAAATAAGGTGAAAACATGAAAATGCATTGCCTGCCTGTGTCGATCCTTAATTCCAGTTTCGAAAAAGCGTATAACCTTAGAAGAATACTGAAAAAGAAACTCATGACCAATTAATTTGTGTCTAAGACCACATTAGCGTATGTCTTTTTTTTTCTTGGCTTCTACTTTATGCTTTTTAATGGGACAGTCCCGAGAAATAGCCTTGACAGTTGATACATTTAACAACTTATGAGAAGTGCATTCACTTAAGTGGTGCTCCTCTGAGCAGATTGAACATTTTTGTGCAGAATTTAACATTTTTGCACCATGATTAAATTTAAAACACTTGAAACATTGGAGGAGGAAAGTCGCATTGTAATGGTACACTCAAAACCTAAACTGTGCATGAGGTTTCGGGTTCGAATCCTGGCTCGGACCAAATATTTGTATGTTCTGCAAATATTTGCTTCGGAGTTTGGGTGTTTTCTCTGTATAATATGTATGTATTTACAAGGGGTGGATGGCATTATGTAGGTTGAAGTAAGTAGTATAAAAATACCTACCTGCAACAACTACTTCAATTTCGCTAATATAATTAATTACTTCGTAGTAATGAAGTAATGACCATATTTGTATTCTATATAACTAGACATAATACTCTTATATGTAGATGGACCTCCAGTATCTTCATTTACTCGGTGAAACCCAGCGAAGGCGCTATTTTACATCAGTTTTCTGTGAGGCCGTCGAGCCGGCCCATGCATGCCGAAGCGTGGCTCTCCCACGATAAAGTATTGGTATTGAGTGCTCCCGGCCATTTGGTTATAATTTCGCCGGGATTTTTATTGGAAATTGGTTTGATGAGAGCATTGGAAGATTGCAAAACGTTTTCTCATCATACGTAGCTCTGTTTTGCAGTCGAATAGTGGGCTAAGTATTGGCTATGACACGAGCTAAAATTGTACCGCATGGTGCCGGATGCTGAGTTAATTTGGAAATTGTTGATGAGATGTTTGTAGCGTGATAGCTTTCTCATTAATGTTGAAATAGCTCCGTTTGTTGTCGAATTGTAAGTCAAGTGTTGGCGAGGACACGAGCTAAATTTGTAACCACGTGACCTTTTGATTTTCTCTTGCGTGTGCTATTTTGTCGTGAAAAACTGTTAAATTCCTTGAACATTAACCAACCCCTATTGTAGTGTTAATATTGACACACGAGTTTTGCGAAGTACTTTTGTAATTTATATTGTGAAAAATAAACTTTTGAGAAGACAAGTGTGAAACCTCGCTAACAACATTACCGTGGGCGAGCCACGTTTCGGCATGACTGGACTGATACAACAGCCTCACAGAAAACCGGTGTGAAATAGCGCTTGCGCTGTGTTTCACCGAATGTGTGAGGATACGGGAGGCCATTAAACCCCGACCCCTCCCTACATCCCCCAAAGGCTGTCAACGCACTTGCCTCTGGTGTTGCGGTTGTCCATGGGCGGCGGTAATCACTTACCATCAGGTGATATGTCTCCTCGTTTGCCCACGATGTAAAAAAAAGTTACAGGTAACTAGATTCTCAGCGCAGTACTTTTAGTTCTTATTGTATCTTGGAACAGTAACGTGGTTGACTTGGCTGTATCCATGGGACGAGTGAGTAATCATATATACTATATTTAATTTTAGTCGCCTAATTCTAGGACCTGATCTTATGGGCCGAGCACAATCTTCAGAGCAGAAACTTCATCTCCGAGGTTCAGGTCTAAAAGGGTTGGTTGGTGTTACAGAGAAGTGATAAAAAGTAACATGTCCATAATACTTCCATTTTACCATGTCTTACACGCGGTTGCCAGACGTGGAAATTTACCAATAGATAAGATGAAGAGTAAAATAATAACGCGTCAGAGAGGAATGGAACGCATCATGCTCAGATCTCAGAGCTCAGCTGCAAAATAAGAAAAACACACCGTCATAAAAAAATAATAAATATTTCAAGGGCAAGCGGCGTGTTGGTAGACCATACACGCGCTGGGAGGATGCCCTCAGAAAAGTAGTCACTTGGCCAAAGACACCTACAGAAAGGGGTCCATACATAAAAGTACGTTAAGGAGTTAGTTATCATACCTGTGTTAACAGTCTATCAGAAGGCTACAGGGATGGTAAACGGAATATACTACTACTGTTAATGTTTGGTTGGGTGATATAGTCTAGTGTGACTTTATGTCACGTCTAGTCAATCTTCACGGTACTGCCTTCGATTTCAATCGACTCATACCGAAATCTTTACACATCGCAACGCTAAACGCGCTCACTGTGGCAATCGAGTCAATGTGAAACAAACTCATAGTAGATCACCTTTTTTGTTTTCCCCGTGCGGCAATCCTCTCGGATACCACCGGTGGCATGTTGGACTCAAACCGACTAAAACCTCACGTCGTCTCGGGTACTAGCAGCCGGGGAACCAGGTGTACCCTAGCAAGAAAACCCTGGAACCCCGACGTACCTCGGGCCATCTATGGTTCGTAGATGCGTAGATGCCCCAGAAGGTGTAGTAACCACCCTAGAATGTGTTGCTTTTTGCGACTTAGAGCCCAACAAAATGCCTAACAACCCGTATGCTGAGACATCATTACGCTAATTGAGACTAAATTGTAAATAATTCTTCACAACTCATTGCATCATCAACTACTGTCTCTTCGATACATTTTGATCCATCCTAAGGTTGCCAGGAAGAGATTGCCTTCGGTAATAAGGACGCCCTTTGTACATTATATAATTATCATTTTCTGTACTCTCTTTTAAATCTGTAATACGGTGTACAAATACAGAGTTTTCTATCTGTCTATAATTAAATAAACCTACAAAGACAAACAAAGTGTATATATATAGTGAGGGGTCCTAATACAAACATCAGCTTTATATATGTTTCTTTAACTAGTTACTATCTCGGGATCTTAAAGTATCATCACACACATAAACACCTAAACAACTTGAAAGAAAACAACTAAGGCCTTATTCGTATAAATGGTATTTAAATAATCATCTTCTTACTCCCAATCGTTTTACTTTCTATCATCAGCTCATGTGAATAACTGAAAGAATGATATCAAAATCATCCTCTAATCCCTAACTGTTGAAGAGTTTAACCTTCTAAAAAGGTAAAAGAAACCTTCTAAGAAAGTATACAAATAAAAGTCTATAGATACGTATCAAATTGAAAGAATAATTCTCCAACTCCTAACCGTTGAGGAGTTGTGCCTTCTATCATCAGATGACCTAAATAACTTGAAAGAATACGACTAAAGGTAACATACGTACATATATTATGACATTTAAAGATTTATCCTCCAACTCCTAACCGTTAAAGAGTTGTACCTTATGTCATTAGCTCATCATCATAAAATGATGACTACCAGATGAAAATACCGGAGTAATCGGTGAACATACATAAAAAAAACAGTCGAACATAGTACTTACCCCACTTTTTTAAGTCAGTTAAAAATGAAAAACAAATGAATAAAAAAAAGCTATACACAAGCCATTGAACTAATATGACACAGGCTGAGACTAGATTACACGGTGGTATTGTTATAAAATGCATCTATTAAATTTTGAGATCCGCAAGTGAAATATGTCCATCTTAGTGAAATTATCGTTTTAAGATTTCATTATTCTTTAGCAGAGCGCGATCTCCATGTTGCAATTAACAAAGAGTGTAGGGAGCCTAGTGAGAGTTTGTGCCCCAATAAAATATTTTTAACCGTTTAATTGATTTATTTATATATCTGTGGTAAGGGTAGTTAATTCCAAGCTCCTAGGGGAGGATTTCTGCGAGCGGCGACTTCTAATCTGGCTGGAATGGCTGGTTTCGGTACAGGAATTATTTGATGGGCGCAGACGGTCTACGAACCTGTTTTGTATGTTCAACCTGCAAAGAAAACGAATTATAATTTTATAACAGAGAATAACAATCTATACAAATAAATAAAATTGGAGTGTCTGTTTGTAATATTAAAATAACCGCTTTTTACTAAATGCATATGTATGTATACACGATACATATACAAAAAATGTGGTTAAAAAAATTTTTGTCTGTCTGTCTGTCTGTCTGTCTGTCTGTCTGTCTGTCTGTTTGTTCCGGGTAATCTCTGGAACGGCTGGACGGATTTTGACGGGACTTTCACTGGCAGGTAGCTGATGATCCGGGGAGTAACTTAGGCTACTTTTTTTAGACTAACTTTGTCCCGCGGCGGTACAACAATAACCGCGGGTAACACCGCGGGGTTCAGCTAGTTAAATATAAAATTGTACAATTAATTATTAGGAAAACACATTTCAAATAGTAAGTACACTGTATATTTTAAGGTTACCTAAAACTAATTATTCGTTTAAGCTGGCATCAATTATGCTTCAATAATTATATCGATTCTTTTGTTATACCAAAGATAAATTTTGAGAGTCATTACTAAAAGATTAAAATTTCGCTTTCTTCCGGGCAATTAAAAACCATATAAAATGTTACGTTGTTCCATCTTTACGTAATGTGTCCGTTATAAACAAGGCCAAGATCTTTGAAACGTTAATATTTACTTACCTTTTACACAGCATTACAATAATGGTTTTCTTACACACGAACATGTAGAATATAAAAACTCCAGACAGTAGTGGCATAGAATTAAGCAGAATGTGCCAGACCCAATCTGTCGACGAGATCAGTCCAAAGACCCAAGTAACACCCATTAAAATGAATAGTTTTATGTAAATCGCAAATCTGTAATTAAAATGATAGCAGATTATGATAAAGTCCTGGAAGGGTCATACCCCGCTGAAAATAAATTGTAAAATGGCAGAAGAGTGATGGAAATGAATGATCATTTAGTTTGATTGTTGGTATAGTTCTATAGTAGTTAGTGATTCAGAGTGATAAGCTAAAGATCGTGGGTTCGATTTCCATATAGGCCAAATATAGAGAGATAAGTACAATCATTTGATTTGTGTCTTATGCAACAAAGTCGCCTCTGCTATCTGTCCGTGTAGATCTTTTAAACTGCTTAACGGATTTTAATGCAGTTTTCAGGAATTGATAGAGGGATTCAAGAGGAAGGTTTATAGTGTAATACATGCATAATATACTAGTCGAAATCCAAAAATTACTAAAACTTCTGGGCGAAGCCGGCTCGAAGTTATCTATAATATGTATGTATTTAGAAAAAATAGATTGATAGAAAACTCTTTATTTGTACACCGTTTAACATATTTCCAAGAGAGTACATAAGGTGACCAATAGAATAAAATAAGTATATTTATCTGTAGTTAAGCTGTTGCTGAATGATGAAAACCAGTATCATGATACAACAAGCTAAGGCTTGATTTGGGATCAGGCCGTGTGTGAGATGTGTGAAGGTTATTAATATTTTTAATTGTTACCTATTTTGGTGCCTCTTAGTGTTCCTTGAATCATTATTATTGACTACACTGCGTTTGATCAGCCATATATTGTAAACAGTCATCGAAAATAATACGAAATTACCAAAAGTCATTATTGCTATAGGCAGATGCATATAGACTCGGACCGAGAAATCTGCAACATAGGTAAAGATATATTCATTTGTTACAGAATTAACACTGATATGTAATTTAAATATTCAAGTGTTCCAGTTAGTTTCACCAGTTCACGACAACGTTTCAGATAGTAATCTGTCATTATAACAGTTATCTGACATTTCAGCAACACGGGAGGGGATACCACCGAACGGAGGATAATCGCCATAGCGTATTTTTCCGATACAGAAGACTTTCACGCAACAATGTAACGCGTAGGCCCATTTGGGCTTATACTTTGACAGAGGGGAATGATTGCGTATAACTACTCCATAACGTGCTGGTCACATGTCCCTCCAACACAAAGGGACGATCCTCCACCAGGCGAGGTGATCATGCCTGGCGGGACGCCACTTCATAGTTCAGTATATTATTGGTAGATGGCGCTGTCATATGCTTTTGTTGCCGCTGTATGTGGAAGTCGAGTTGGAAATATGAAAGTAAAAAATCTAAATTGCATTACCAACCTTCAGCAAAACAGTTTTCAAGAGGAGGTTTATATTGATCAGCATACAGCTTTTGTTTTTCAACGATGTAAACCAGAAATGTTATAAGTAACGGGGTGCCCCAGGCATAGGCACTGTACCAAAAGAATTTAACATTCTCGCCACGACGATGAATGTCACGACACTTACGTTGGCCTCTGTTAAACAAAAAGAAAAACATAACAGTTTTATTTGTACGTTTAGTTCTTTGAACAAATTTCGTGTGTGTAATTCGGGTTACCTAATGCATATTACAATTACTCACTAATAAGGGTGACTTGGAGTCAGTTTCAACAGTTTCTTTTGAAATTTTAGATAGTTACAGACGCATGCCGAGGGCACAGGGTTACAGAGAAATTGCCACAAAAAATAGTACACGTTAATTATTTGCCAGCTGCTACTATAAGCTGGTTTTTTGTCTCCTTAGTTTACATAAACAATCTTATACTGATGTAACAAATCAATATCGTAATATCATAATAACTGACCTACAGGACCGACATTCTGCGGATAAAATGACCTTGTCAGAATTTTATTCCTATCTCTGAGAAATCCTACTGCTACTGTCCATAGACTATCAACTATGGATTTTAAAGTGAAACGGGAGTTCTAAGCAAATACTGATAGAAAGCGTGTGGTTGCTACAATCAAAGTTTGCAAACAGTTTTAAACGGGCTATACCGCTCGTGGTTATGGGTAGACTGGTGTAAGCTTCCTTAAGAACACCTAAGGATGTGATATCGCTGCAGACACCCGGAGTATACAAATTGCAGCTGTGGTGAGTGAAGTCTTACATCGGCCAGACAAAACGCAGAGTAGCGGAAGGAATAAAGGAGCATATCGCGGCTGTGAAAAACCATCAAGTTAGCTAATACAAGTACGGTGACTTTAGTGTCTTCTATGACCTTTGTAATATCGTTAGTCACTTTGGGGTGAGCGGTAATTGTGCTGTAACCAGCCCTTAAGCCTGATTGTACAGGGCATATAGGCTGGTTTCTGTGCACATCTTGTGAGAGTTGCCTATGAACACAGGCCTCGCGCACTTTAGATGGGAAGGGAACAATAAAAAATTGTCAAAAGTGTTTAGGGAGTGACGGATTATAGATTTTCGGAAGAGGAATAAGGTAAACTTTCCTCCACAAAGAAGAAAGAAAAAGAAAGAAAGATTCCAGAGTCGAGAGAGAAATTGATTAAATGGGTAATTACTAAAATAATACAGTCCAAGATGGTGACAACAATCAACGAGATGAGATGCGCGTCACGAAGGCGTTGCTAAGCTCATACCAGTCTACCCAAGACCACGAGTGGTATAACCCGTTCGAAACATCGAGACGTTATAGAAGGTATCGTTACATTTTAACATCATCATACCTTAACTCGCAATAAATCATAACTTTATCGCTAGTAAGTTCCGCTATACATCAAAAACTATATGTTGGGCCTTGTACATGAACTCAGTGGCAGTGGAGCGGACGCCCCGCTCGAGCGGGCGCGGAACAGCAGCGGCATGTTCAAATGTATAGATTTATATGGGAGTGTTTACGAATAAAGCGGAGCGGGGAGTGGGCGACGAGCGGTGCGCATAGAGGTATTATAGATAGAGTAGGGAAGACATACGGCTGCCAGTAAGTGGAAACGTCCTACGGTTACAAAGAGAGAGAAAATCGCGGTACCCCATCTGCCTTTCTCTCAGTAGAAAAATGCGTCAGTACGCATGCGCAGTAAAGGACTGCTTGTTATTATGACTACCTCGAATAATCAATACGTACCTAAGAGTCCACCATAAGTCAAGTGACATTATATTTAGCCAAAAGAAACTGGCTATGATGAAATAGTAGAATGCAGGACCTGTAATGGAAAATAAACGATAATTAATTACAGATAGATCTATAACAACATTGTATTTTACTACGGCGAGATACCAAGACGAAGGGTAGTTTTATAGTAGTGGCGCCTAAACTACTGAGTAGACAGATCGATAGATTCGTAACAATGATCTGGGTGATATAGGCTATACAAACACATAGAGGATACCGGAGGCCTATACACCAACCCCTCCCCGCATCCCCAATCCCTCTTCCCGTCCCCATCCCTCAAAAGCCGGCAACGCCAGAGTGCGTTGCCGGCTTTTGAGGGAAGGGACCGTTGCGGGTGCCCATGGGCGGTGGTAATACATATTTTATTCCAAGTTTTTAGTAGGTGAGTGATTGTTTTTTAAAGTTTTTTCTTGTTTGTGATGATGTTGGGATCCATGGCTTATCATCTTACCGAAGTTGAGGGTGAAGTGGTGTCAAACTTATATTAACTTTTTGTGACTGCATAGCGGAGTAACCGGGATAATCTTGCATATAAATTATACGACTTATAGACTTGACTGCCATGTGGACTACGATAGAAACGCTAAACACCGAGTCTCTATGAGGCAGTGTATCACTGCGATAGAGATGGTCCATAAGTGCTAAAGCATGGCTCGTCCACGATAAAGTATAGTATTGGCATAATCTATATCCAATCATCACTGTCACACCGACAGCCTTTAACAGTCTACTACTGGACATAGGCATCTCCTGAGAAAGGAAGTTGTGTCCTAGTATACCACGTTATCCAGAAGGGTTGGTTAAGGGTTTATTTCAAGTGTTACTTCTTTTTGCTGCCTTCTTACGTCAGCCATGGGTTACACTCTATTCTTAACGGGTTGCCATACGAAGAACTATTTAATAAATATTATATACATATTAAGTTTCTATACGATATGATATTTAGGAGTAGATTAAAGTTTACCTCTAACATTGCGCACGTAGTTATGTGAAACTAACTAATTGCGGTAACAAGCGGGAATTTTCAGGATAACAACTTCTGATGTATATACAACGTATATTACAGGGAAAATATCAACATAGATATTACCTTGATTCTATACCTAAAGTTAAATGGACAATTTTAATATACATTCGGTCAATACCTATAATGATCTTGCGGTAAACATTAAGTTTTGCTCTATTTATCGATTTCCACTCCCCACTGTCAACAAAGTATACAACACTTTGGATTTATTTCAGTATTTCTTGAATTGTGCAGTACAGTAATATCGAACAGTTTGCGTTTACCTACTTAAAACATAAAAACAAAATTATCTTTCTTTTGTAAGGATTATTTATTTATCTAAGGATCTCACAACGAGAAATACACAAAAACAAAACAAAAATAAATTAACAAAATAACAAGTTTTGTGCTTCCTCATTTATAGGAGACCACATAATGCACAAGAAAGTTCGCACAAATAAAAAATAGGAATATAATAAAATTTAAGTGTAATAAAAGTATAAATAGTGTACATAATATTATTATCATCCCTCCATTTACACTTTTACGATCGATTTTACAAACTTAAAATATGTAGTTACCTTGACAAATGAGTTAACATTTTCTTTTGTTATCGATACTTATAAAATAACATGTCCTGACACCTGACTGACTGATTCATCATCGCCGAGCGGAAACTATTAAAGTTAGAGCTATGAAATTTGGTGAGTATGATCGTTTTATAGAGTGGACACCCACAAAGGAAGGAATTTCAAAATTTCTACCCTCAAGGGGGTGAAATAGAGGTTGACATTTCGTATGAAGGTTGGTCTGCAAATCCGTCATTTTTGAAACATGTAACTTTATTTTTGGGTTACGTATTTAAACGTTTCTGGATGTTCTACTCTTAAAGTGGTGGACACGTGGACACTTACGACATGACTGGTTGAAGTTTAAAGTCGCTCAGCGTGCTATGGAGAGGGCTATGCTCGACGTTTCTCTAAGGGATCGTATCAGGACTGAGGTGATCCGGCAGAGGACCAAGGTAATCGACATATCCCACAGGATAAGCAAGCTACATTGGCAATGGGCTGGCCATATTAGCCGCAGAACTGATAACCGTTGGAGTAAACGGAGTGAGAGTGTGAGTTCTTGAGTGGAGACCGCGTCTCAGCAAACGTAGTGTAGGAAGTCCACAGACCAAGTGGAATATTGATCTGCCCAAAACGCCTGGCAGGAACTGGATGAGAGAAGCCGAGGATCCCACCAAATGGCGTGCAGTTGGAGATGGCTATGTCCAGCAGTGGACTGCAATGATGATATTGATGAGATACGTATTTAAATTTATAATTTTTCTGAAAATCCTACCCTTCAGGGGGTGAAATAGGGGTTAAAAGATTACATGGAAGTCCGTAATGTTTCTGGTTAGAAACATGAAACTTTATCTTTGGGCTATTGAATAAAAATGAGTAGATACATATTTTTGTGTTTCTGGATATTCAATCAAATCTTGGTAATGAGAGATTCCAAACTGTACTGCAGTACTCTAACTAGCTTTCTACATAACTATAGTACAATTGTACCTAATGTAATATATGTAATAATGTAATTGTACCTAATGTAATAAATATAGTAATAGTACTAAATGTAATGTTATCTATACCTATAGATACTGAGATCACTGAACATTCAGTGAGTTTACGGTCCAATTAAATGCCCAAATTTCGAATCACTCTTACTACTGTTAGAGTGTTATCTTGGATTCTGTATGAAGACTAAAATGTTATTGCGCTATCTAGTAACTTTGACATAGTTACGTTTAGAACAGTTTGTACAGTTTTAATACATTTTGTTACAGAAACACCATCGAGGTTTATATCGAAGGTGTTTCTAATAATTCTCATAAACTGTTTATATCCGCCTGTAATAAATGTGTGTCGGATTCATTCAAAATTTTGCATGTAAACTTTAAATCATCTTTAAAAATACTTGTGAAATGTTATTGATAAAAATATTAAGAAATAACGGTCCCAAATTAGACCCATGGAAAACACCAGAAGTCGCAGTGTAAGGGTCAGACTCATCACCATCCACAACAACAGAACATGGTTTATCTTTGAGATACGATCTAAACCACTTTAATATTGTACTGACAATGCCCAATGATGGTGCCTCTTTAGTAATATTTTATGGTTAACTTTGTCAAAAGCCTTCGAAAAATTGGTATATACTACATTAAATTGCAGACTCTGATTTACTGGTGTAGTTAGATCAGTTACGTAACTTACAAGATTAGTGTTTGCAGTCCTTCACGCGGTCAAAACTTTAGTTTCTACCTACGGTATTAACTTTAATTCGCGTTTTAATTTATTTTCAATAACTTTTTTCGCTGAAAACTTATGTGCCAAATTAATTGCGTATGCCATGTAGGTATTTCTATGCCAAAATTTTCCGTACATTCGCTCAACGTTTTAAGTGCGTTAAAATAATAATAACAAAGCCTTTTATTCGGACATATGATACAACTATCTTACATTACTGCACTGTTATATATACGTATAGGTACCAATGTTATACATACTTTAAATTACTCGCGTATTCAATGCTTTTTACTACATAGTCATTTTTTTTTTCATATTTAAGTGCGTTACTTTGGATTTAATTTCCAAAAATAGTAAGATGATGCATACTCATATATAAATTATTGTTACGTCCGTAACAATACCTATTATATATTTAGATCGCAAATAGATAGACGTACTATTATTGTAAACAAAACAATTAGTAGCAATGATTTACTAACATCTAATTACTAGCTATTGTGCATAAAACATTATTGGTGACTTTAACACAATTTGCGATCTTTTCCAGTTAACCTTTGGATTAATTAAGGTCATATTCTATTTGTTGTATATTTATAGACAGAAGCTATATTTTTGTATCTAACTAACCACCATGTACCATCCACGAACACAGCGAGTTATGATACTCGATAAGCCTTATGAAAAAAAAAATCTTGGAACTGGGAATCGAGTTGTGAATTGCATAAATAGATAACACAAATATTTGGTCCGAATCGGGAATCGAACCCGAGACCTCAAGCACATCAGTCGCATACGCTGCCACTCCGCCACCGAGTACGAAACACACGTAAAGGTAGCCATACACGTCAGGGTAGGTATACCTGAAAGGTTTGCCCGAATGGATGAACTTTACAGGTAAACCGGAGCTTGTATGTTGCATACCTGTGCAGTTATGTCCTCTACTCATTGCAAGCTTACCTAACGCAGCAGATACGGGATGAAGTGAACCTGTCCATGTACTGCTAGCTTAACAGCGCGCTAGTCAGTTAGTAGCACTGTTGTATGGAACACAACAGTTGTAATATTAGGTACCTTCATAACAGTATAATATATCTGTTATAGGCATCAGTGAACGTGTAACAGGAAAAAATGTACTGCAGGATTAAAAATAAACAGTTATATGTATTTCTAAATGAATACATGCCACAATTCATTTATTATATAATAAATTATTAATATAATTAATATATTAATAAATCTTCTTAGAGTCTCCATTCTGTAACAAGATGCTCAATCATATGTACGCCTACACTATTACACATACACACACAAACATACAAATATATACACATACACTCACACATACATTACATAACATAGCTATAACTAATAATTTTAAAAGTTTTTATGTTGTATCTTTACTTCCTCATTGGCGATCCACTCTGTAAAAAAGTAAGAGATGTATAATCTGAGAGAGCACTGGTACCCGTAACACAAGTTAGATCTTATCATGGGTACCAGAGTTCCACTGCCATTGACACCATCATTGTTTTTCTTTTATGTACATTTTTAATGATGATGAAATGTTAATTCAATTAGTGGTAGATTTTTATTATCTGCAAAGTTAATATTGAAGTATCCACGTAAAATCATCAGTACATTATCATATTTTTCGCCAAATCTATTTTCGAATATTTCAGAAGTTTCGTTTATAACATGTCAATAACATTTTAAGTTAAAAGTTTTCACTTCTATTGGCAGTCTTTTTTGTAAAATTAATGCGATAATCGACATACACGCAGGTGGAGCCACAGGCAAAAGTTAGAACATAATGACAGAGGAAATAAATATGAAGGAACTTACTTGAGTCAGTGCATGAAAACGAAGCATAAGATGGGTATGTGATGACTATCATTTGCGCCGCTCTTATTATGTAACCAATACTTAGTGTTAATAAGTATGCCATCAGCACCTTGCCCACTATATTCTGTAGATTTGGTAGTAAAGCGTACACCACCAATACCAGAAACATAAAAAACGATGAGATCAGCATCCCTAAAAGTAATTGAATATCGATAAGAAGGATTATTTGATAACCCACCAACACATTTGATGTTTGTTGTCTCACGGTTTCCTATTTTCTAGTAAAGTTATAAAATTTCAATATTACTAATCAAGTACTTAATTAATATTATTAGATGGTACGGTGCCACAACTAAGTCGCAAACGCTTTTCTCGTTTTTCGAGATAGAAGTTCAGAAATACCGCCTGTACCTGGCTGTTCTCAGTCTACACGATTTCCATCTGAGTACTGAGTACAATCATATAACCGATAGCAAATATGCAGAATTACTTTACACTTATGTAACGCCTAGAAATCAAGCCGGTGGCAAACAGTTTTTATCAACCAAAGGCAATCAAACGTTCGATTAGCTCTCCGTTGAATGCGGTCTATAAAAGTAATAGAGATATGCACACTATTTGACATGAGTCTGAACCAAAGCCTTATAAAGTTAGCTTTGGTGAAGTACTGTCTCAAGTGTTCAGATAGCCAAGCTTCTTACAGGTGAGTTTGACTTTGTTCTCAAGTGACAGCGTTGCGATGAATATGATTTCTATGACACTTGAACAATTTTTAGGTTAGATCTTAAGAGGAAAGCTGCCGGAGAAGCACTTTGTGCCAGCGTTCATCGAAGGCTTTTATATTTACCATAATTTTGGCACATCTCTATCCTTTACCTACTAATGAGTCAGATACAAAAGAAGATCTGAACTGAATCTAAAGTAGATGAACAATTCTGATGTAAACCGTGTTGTTGATCATTGAATTAAAGTATCTAGCTAAGTAATATTCTAAGTGCTTCAAGCGCTGGCACCTAATTCAGAAATGCAATTGCTTTAGGGATTAGAATTAATATTGATGAAACAAAAAGTTAGACACACTGAAGTACCGCTTCAGCGACACAAAGAACAACTAAGTTGGGATCGTCCGGTATTAGGCGATCCTATCTCTAATGGCAGATTTTACAGGACGCAAAAATAGATCATAAGCGATCCCAGATCACGACTACTAAATAAGTCGAGCCTTGAAGCTTAGCTCGCCCGTTTCTTTAAGGAAACCTAATTCACGGGACGCTACTTCTAAAAAGAGTAAATTATAAACTATTATCTCTGTTCAAACTGTGGAATAGTGGTGAATAGTACTATTGTTCCTTTTTGATCCAATTACTTTACGCACCTGCAACAATGAAAAGGTTTTTAGCCTCCACATCTGGTATCTTTGGATCTCGTTGCAATTTAAAAATAAGCCTAGGTGGGGTATTCCATTTGGCCTTGTAGAAGTCCACACAGAATGTTAATTTTTGTATGATATCGGATTCATTAAATTTCATTGACCCATCCTGTAAACAAATCAGTAGTTAATAATTATAATACGAATGAAAAAAAATTGTCCGAGCAAAGAAGAGGATCAAGTTTATATCTATACTAATATATAAAGCTGAAGAGTTTGTTTGTTTGTTTGTTTGAACACGCTAATCTCAGGAACCGCTGTCCGATTTGAAAAATTCTTTCAGTGTTAGAAAGCTCATTTATCGAGGAAGGCTATAGGCTATATATCATCACGCTAAGACCTACAGAAGCCGAGCAACAATGAAGAATGTTACAAAAACGGGGAAAAATTATCATGCAACGGGCTATAGGAGACGCAAACGAGGTTGCGTGTGTCGGCTAGTCAAAAATAATAGCTGACCCAAACAATCTTGCACTCCTTATACTCCAGTCATCTTAGGCCAAATTAGGTAAATATCTCGGAAAATCGACATACCCAGTATATTCTATCATAACACTCGTAGATGTGATTGGTGGAACTATAAATTATTCGAATTACGTAGAATCTGTCGGAAAGCTCATAAAAAACTAAATGGCATTAAAAAGCGTAATGTAACAGAAGATATCTTTTAGAATTACTTGTGCCCGACGATCGGCCGGAGGATGACACGGATTATCACCGACAAATTAGGCAGTGGGCCATCGAACCACCATAGTCTCCAATGTCTGATTTACCATCTTCAAACGAATTGGTATTGTTAGATCATTACCACTAAACAAGGCTTCGAGCGAAGATAAAATATCAAATAAAATGATAAAAGAAGCTTGTAAACTGTCAGGTGATACGATTTTAACAGTTTTTAAACGTTGCATTGCGGAAATAGTATTTCCTAGTGTTTGGCGATGCGTTAATATTCGTATAATACCAAAAAAACGGCAATAACTCGCCGGACGATCCTAAATCCTATTGACCTATAACATTGTTACCATCGCTAGGAAAGCTTTTAGAACGTCTTGTAGTGCCTCGACTTCTACGGGTGGAGTTAAATTTCATGATAGACAATTCGGATTTAGGTTGGAAAAACGACAACAGATGCGGTTATCTGTAAGGAAAACTGTCACTAAGTCAAGGTTTCAATGCGTCTTAGGTATTTTCTTAGATATATCTGGCGCCTTCGACCAGTGTTGCCACATGCTATTGCTAAAATTAAAATCAAGAGGATGCTTTAAAAATATTTATTCCCTTATCTCCTCGTACTTCACACAAGGCACAACTAAATTGAGACTTGGGCATCGTTCTGTGTCGAAGGCGCCTACGATGGGGTATCCTCAGGGCTCGGTGGTAGGTCCATACTTGTGGAATATAGGCATCGACGTTTTCTTACAATACCTATACCACCCGGATGTACCCTAAACGCGTATGCGGACGACGGTTTATTACTGAATTAATGTACAAATTAAAATTAGTCAATTATTTTACATGAGATACATAGAATGGCACTTTCACCAATAAATCGATTTTAAAATTTCTGATTGTTTCTTCCGGCAAATTTCGGGAATGCCTGTACCAATTTTGACGCGGGTTAACAAACGGGGACTCAACTAGTGTTTTATGGTATCGGTATAAAGGTTAAGGAAAATAGTAGTAATCCTTTAATTACTATTTTAATACATAAATATAATGCGTAACATCCTTAAGGACTTCAGTAGAGAAATACCATAAGCACTACTAGCTATTCCAACATAAATATGATTATATTTTTACTAAAATCATTATAACATACTTTTTATACAGACATTACAAAACAGTAAAAAAAGAACGGGCGCGCTGATGAAGTCGACTCTTAGACCAACTCTACGTCAGGTCGAAGCTGGATGCGAAAGCTTCAAAATCAGTTCGCAATGTTGGAAACCGGGCAGAACGTGAATGACGCCGCCGACAGTCTGATACGTGTCGTCCGCGAGGTGGGTTGTAAATACTTTCGATCAAACATTATTGGACGCAAATCTAAGCTCAACAGTGAGCCTCTTGATCTCATGAGGAAATGACGAGAAGCACTGAACGCCACATCACACATTCACAGTTTGGTATCGGCATGATTCAAGCTGTGGTACTCAGACTTTCCGAACAACCAATTTTGATTTTATATTTAATACAACGAATCCCACACTGATTTTATCCTGTACTAGTTGAACCCCGCGGTGTTACCCGCAGTCATTGTCGTACTAGCTGAGTACCTGCGGGGTAACGCCGCGGGGGCAAAGCTAGTCTAAAAAAGTAGCATCAGATACTCCTTATGTCATCAGCTACTTATCAGTGAAAGTCCCGTCAAAATCAGTCCAGCCGTTCCAGAGATTAGTCGGAGCAAACAGACAGGCAGATGGACAGACAGACAAAAATTTTAAAAAAATAATGATTTTGGTACATGTACCATGTATTTATACATATGCTTTTATAAAATGCGGTTATTTGAATATTACAGACAGACACTCCAATTTTATTTATTTGTATAGATTGCGGGGGGACTTTAGAAACATTAAAATTGACACTCAAACTCAGTGCGACACGAGCTAATACAGCTGATCTTTGCGTTAGGATAGGATGCCTTACTTTGCTGATTAGTTTGTGGTATTAATAATTGTTATTATCGCTAGTAAGTAAACATATTGTTGCATGTCGGTTAATAATATAATAATCTTTCATTATTTGCGTGTACCATTACTTTACCTTGTGTATACGAACTACTACCGCTATTTGCCCCGTGGGTATCGTAAGATCTGACTAAGGGAATAAACTGTAAAATATACGTATATAACGTTTCACAAAATGTACCAGATTATTAGGTACATCATTTTAGTAATCGATTTCAAGAATATGATATAGGAGGTTCTAAATTTAAATGTTTGTTTTTTGCATTTTTGTTACCTTTGGTTTTAGTGAACTTTATTCGTATTCACTGTTTAAAGTCCGTTAAAGCATTTAGTAGTTTTTCAAATAGTACCTACGTACTAAAGCAAAAAATAATTTAAAAAATTTTCCGCCCTCAAAAATTCGCTATCCTAGGCTCCAGCATAGTCAATTTAATAATAAATCCTCTACTGTAAATAGTCAATTGGTACTGTAACTAATTAATGTTATTAATTTATTTATCTTCAACTTAATTCAGAAACTTACCTTTAACAATTTAAATTTCGTATTCGAAAATGGTTTATAATTGTTATCTAGATCAGCGAGTTGGTTGTTTTGTATAAAGTGAAAGTAAGATACGTTTGATTTACTCAAAGCAACATCCCATGCAATGTATTTGTTAAACTCAGAATAATCAACCCTGAGAGGATAACATGAATAATTGTCAGGTCTTCTTCTAACTATCAAATGGCCATCTGGACAACACTTCACTAAACAATTCTTGTTCTTGCAGTATTCTACTACGTTGTTTATACTACCGTTTTTCATATCCACCCATGTACTTTCACTGACAAAATCACTTTTAACTTCACATAATACTAATAATGTTAGAGTGGCTATGTGGAGCAACATCTTAAACACTTGTTGATACGAACGGCGGATTTGTTATAAAGTCTATCCTGTGTACTATGTTCCCGTACTCGATACTCTGCGGAAAATTTATCAATAATTGGTTTGAATATGACGTTTGTTGTAAAATGAGCGTAACGTAAACCATGTATTGCCTCGTTGGTCTGGCGTTCAGCGTATGCTACTGCCAAGTAAGAGTTATCGGGATTTATTTCCCGGTCGTGCTAAAAAGTGTTCTTGAGATTTTTTTATTATAGAAAATAAGTAACCAACCTGAGTTGGCTCACTCGCTTGAGTACTATAATATCTCCTACGTAGTTAGTTGAGTACTAGTCACCGAGGTCGGATTTGTATAGGGGCACATCATCATCATGTTAACTATAGATAATTTTAATTGCTTGATGAAGTAATTAACTAGGGTACCGTGATCGAGTCAAATTCACTTAATGAGTCATCATCGTCAATAGCCTTTAACTGTCCACTGCCGAACATAGTCATTTCCTTAGAAAGGATTTTTTTAAATGTATTGTAATGCATTTTGTTTAAGGTAGTACAACTTACGAAAAGAGTTCGTGCTGTTGTGTTTCGTGAGTGAGTGCGGGACTACAGTCCCATGATGCAGAAGCATCACTTGGCCTGTGGGTCACCATGCTGCATTGTTGCATTGTCTGCATGCGCAGTGATTATAGTGACCACCACTCTTGAATTCTGCTTATGCTTTTTATCAGGCAGAGTAGTCATTATGGCAGGGCTAAACATCAAAAAAAAGAAAAAAAAATGTGAATTTTAGATTTGATTTGGCACTATTCGCTACCAAGATTAATAACACCGTAACAAAGTGCATTTCATGTATGTATGTACAATGCATTTTGTTTTAAGTAGTACAACTTACAAGATGGTAGAGTCACGCTGATTTAAGCACGAACGGGCGGCCTCGACCGGAGCACTACTACCCTCTCAAAGAATACCAACTTAAAATTATAACACTACATGAGACCGGAGGCCAACTGATGCAGAAGCATCACAGTAGGCTACGAAGCTACATCGTTTCTTTGTCAACATGCACAATACACACGTTCTCGAGTTTTAACGAGACAAATGAACAGCAATTGATGTTTAACCCATTTCTAAAAGGAGGAGGTTCTCAATCTGATTGGTTTTTTATACATATAAGATTTAACAATAAATGCGTACTGTAACTCTTTTGATGATTAATATGTATTTTTTGCAGTAGCTTTCTAAATAATTTCATAAACAAAAAAATACGCAACATAAATCTGTACCGTGTCTGGTGGCGACTCCATCCCCTTAATCCTGGGTTCCCCCTTTGATGGGCTGATATGACTAGTATTCCTGCGTCATATATTGTTAAAGTAATAGAATTTATACATAGTTAAGCCTGACCAGCTATGTCAGCATATTTTCAGATATGAGTAACTATAACTAGCAAAACCGAACTTGATTTTGGAAGTCCGGTTGCATTACGCTTAGTAAAGCTGACCGTCTGACTTGAAGGTGTAGGCGTACGAGATCCTGGGTGTGATTAAGCGCATTTGATCACTGAGTCATCAAGATCCATCACACGGGCACACACACATAAAACATTTTTTTTAACCATCACAGTCGATTCATGTTTGTGGTTTGAATTGAGTGAGTAAGGCACTTAGCTTTGTTCACATTCGTAGAAATACTTAAAAATAATATGTCAAAGTTCAAGTGATGTACCGTTGCATAAACTTTTAAGTAAACCATATAATTCTTGGTATTAAAATGTATATGGCTACTTTGTAGTCACAATAATGAGTGCTTAAAAGGCTATACAGGTAACGCATGAAAACTCTAGTGGGAAAAGTCACACCCCTCCGTCCTATTCCCTCCATACAAAACAAACTTTCACCCTTTGGTAAATCTAATATTATAGCACAAACTCAATTTTGCGAGTGCGTGCTAATTTCTTTGTAGGATTTTTTAGATAGGTGTTGAATAATCAGACAGGTCACTTGCTTTTAACTGACTATAGCCGCCCTTGGACGCCTTCAACTCGAGAAGTGGTAAGACGAGTGCGTTACGGCCTTCGAGAGGTTCGTATGTCGTATTCGTTCGGAAATATGTATAGCAGACGATAATTTGTTCCAAAGATGAATTATAAAACAAAAAAAAATATGATAAAAAGCGCCTAGTGATGGAGTGTCTTACCGTTGGATGTTGTCAAGCCGCCTAAAGGCGTCCAACTAAGCTTCACGACTATTATCCTACTGTGATAATCTATATAAATATAAGAGGTGACTGACATACCCAGAGATCAACGTACAGCCCAAACCACTGAACCTAGAATCTTGAAATTTTGCATGTAGGTTCTTTATATAACGTAAGTGAGCACTAAGAAAGGAATTTTTGACTTTGCACCGCTAAGTGGGTAAATCAGGGGATGAAATTCCACGTAAGCAAAATAGCTTGCAAAAGCTAGTGTAGATATAAAGTAAATGGCTCTTGATTCGGGACAGTAATTTAAAGTAAATGATTTTATGAGTTTCCGAACTGAATTTAATAGATACTTTGATAACATCTGCCTATTCAAAGACAATTAATGATTGCGTAGGTACACTGCTGGATTAACTAACCCATATACTTTAAAACTTTTTAAATAAGTCAATATTCGCGTACTAAACTGATAATAAAAACTGTAATGGAATAGATGGCAGACTTCGAGAAAGAGCCACGCTTCGACATGAATGGGCCGGCTTGACCGGAATGATACCACGGTCTCACAGAAAACCGGTATGAAATAGCGATTGCGCTGTGTTAGGATACCGGAGGCACATACCCCAACCCTCCCCACGACACTTTCCCCATCCCCCAATGGTCGGCAACGCACTTGTAACGCCCCTGGTGTTGCGGGTATCCATAGGCAGTGGTAATCACTTACCATCAGGTGATACGTCTGCTCGTTTGCCACCTAAATCATAAAAAAACTCACTACAAAGCTATCACATACGTTTGTAAAACCACTCAAATCAACTTGCAAATAATCTTATGGAAAATGAATCCGGCATAATAGTATAGGAGCTAGCAACGTTTTCGAGAAAGAATTTTAGGTCAGCTGATTTTGTGATATGTCGTCCTTATTGCACTTTCGGTTAGAGTCTGGGCTATCTGGCTGGCGGTAGCGGTTGCGTTCATTAGTGCGCATCCTACCTGTCCAGGTAATAATCCTGGATTTTAAAAACATTTTAGAAGGCGTAATTTTTTATTTTTTGTTTTTAAATAAGTCTACCTGACATACTTTTTTTATTGCCAGACATTTTTGACAATGCTAACTGTGTACCATACGCGATTTTTTAATTTCTTTTTATAAAAATTTCAAAGTATTTTATAATGTCTGTAACTTTAATATTATGTTATTTAAAGACAATAAAAACTTTAAATAAATTTGCCAAACATTAATTCGATTGTTAAGTCTTGAATTAAAATTAAAAAGTCATAAAAAGTATTGTATAAGTATATTATTGTATTTACTCTTTATGCAAAGCTTTACCATGCTTCCACGCAATAACCGGATGTGATTACACGCCAGCTTTTTTTAGAAAAGGCAAAGTTAAGCCTTTTAAAATATTAAAAAATTCTAAAGAATACCAGTTAACTTTTGATAATATAATTACGGATGACGAAGAAGTACTTGAAACTACGTTTGTAACGCTGGAGAAATTTATTTGTCAAATGTATGGAGTTAAAAATTCCAATGTTAATGATGTTCGATTTCATTTATTTTCAAGTACGTTTAAGTCTAAAAAATCAGACGAGAACTTCGACAAAAAATTCGAAACTTTGACTCATCCAGTTTGCCACCCTGTAAAGCGGAATTGCAACAGCATTTATTGAGAGTTCGTTACGTGACGAAAATTTGGAGAAATGCTCACTCAAAACATCCAACATCTTTATCCCCAATGGCTTTCGGTTAGACCATTAACGGTGACAAATATGATTTGGTCTGGTTTTTGGGAGATCAATTACCATTCTCAGTTGCAGATATTATTGTTCAAAGTAAGTGTGAAATGGAATATTTATCAATAATAACTAAAATGTTTTATAACAAACAAGAAGAATTACACTGTTTATTTTTTTATGTTACAGATGATAGAGTTTTAGAAGATAACGAAAGTTCTCAAGAAGATTATATGAATGACACTGACAAAGACAGCGACGATGATGATGATGATGAATGAAGATGCCTCTTTTTTTGTGACGTTACTATAGGCTGAAACAACTTGAACAACTTAATATTAATTATTTGTAATTTACATTTAGTAATCAGAACAGTTTAAATAAAAAGTGTTTTTTTTTTTTTTTTATCTAATTTTATATTCCTTTTTATGCTTACATTTTTTTTTAAACTTCCTGTGACTAGAATGATTATTATTATTATTATTATTAATTTTTTTTTATTATATGCACAGTGAAAAGTAATTTACTTTCGTAATGGTTCCCTGTAT
Source organism: Spilosoma lubricipeda (assembly GCA_905220595.1). NCBI lineage: Eukaryota > Metazoa > Arthropoda > Insecta > Lepidoptera > Erebidae > Spilosoma > Spilosoma lubricipeda. Next base: position 5,344,934 of record HG992286.1, on the reverse strand, counting down.
CATTCTCGACTTATTCTGGAACTGTCTCTCTCGGACTACTAGCATTATACTGCAATACTTTTCATGACTTTTTAATTTTAATTCAAGACTTAACAATCGAATTAATGTCTGGCAAATTTATTTTAAGTTTTTATTATCTTGAAATAGCATCATATTAAAATTACAGAAATTATAAAATACTTTGAAATTTTTATAAAAAAAAAATCTAAAATCGCGTATGGCACATAGTTAGCATTGTCAAAAATGTCTGGCAATAAAAAAAGTATGTCAGGTAGACTTATTTAAAAACAAAAATTAAAAATTACGCCTACTGAAATGTTTTTAAAATTCAGGATTATTACCTGGACAGGTAGGATGCGCACTAATGAACGCAACCGCTACCGCCAGCCAGATAGCCCAGACTCTAACCGAAAGTGCAAGAAGGACGACATATCACAAAATCAGCTGACCTAAAATTCTTACTTTTCAAACGTTGCTAGCTCCCGTACCATAACGTTTAACAGATTAAAAAGAGGCGTGCGCCCCATCTATACTAATACTAGCTGACCCACGCAACCTCGTTTGCGCCTTATATTGCCCGTAGCGTGAAAATTTCCCCCGTTTTTGAAACATTCTTCATTATTGCTCCGCTCCTATTAGTAGTAGCGTGATGATATATACCCTATAGCCTTCCTCGATAAATGGACTATCCAACACCGAAAGAATTTTTCAAATCGGACCAGCGGTTCCTGAGATTAGCGTGTTCAAACAAACAAACAAACAAACTCTTCAGCTTTATACCTATACTAACATATAAAGCTGAAGAGTTTGTTTGTTTGTTTGTTTGTTTGTTTGTTTGAACAAACAAACAAACAAATGCCAGTCCATTTATCGAGGAAGGCTATAGTATATATATTATCACGATACTACTAATAGGAGCGGAGCCACAATGAAGAATGTTTCAAAAACGGGGGAAATTTTCACGCTACGGGCAATATAAGGCGCAAACGAGGTTGCGTGGGTCGGCTAGTGTTATAATCAAAATTGTAAATTACACAAAATTTGACCAAATCACTAAATTTGAAGCCAAACACTCCTAATATAAATTTACAGACAGGTTATAAGAAGATAAGAGAGATAAAAAAAGCTTTTTTTCTTCTTGAACCAAAACTGACCATTTTTTGTCACAGTATATTTTTTTCATCCCAAGGTTGCCTGGAAGAAATTACTTTTTAGTGATAGGCCGCCATTAGTACATGGTCATTCATAGTTAATAATAAAGGTATTATTTTAATATCAATTGATTTCAATGAATTTAATATCAATCAATATTTTAATTTATATCTGGTGTATAATAAAGTGTATTCTATTCTTTATGGCACGGCATCACTTGAAATAACGTTTAGTAATTTTTATATGCGATAAAACTAAATCTGGGTTGTCAAAAGACGTGGATAGACAGATGATATATTTAATAGAGATAGACATTGGTCCCTTAAAGTATATACTAGACTAGCTTTTGCACGCGGCTTCGCTCACGCAGACTTCCTTCCCCTTATTTACCCCCTTAGGGGTGGAATTTCCAAAATTCCTTTCTTAGTGCTCACTTACGTTATATAAAGAACCTACATGCAAAATTTCAGGATTCTAGGTTCAGCGGTTTGGGCTGGGCGTTGATCTCTGGGTATGTCAGTCAGTCACCTTCCTCTTTTATATATATAGATATTGGTCACTTGTATAGATACTTGTCGTCGACACGCAGAATTTCACCAAATTTCGTATTAAATTAGGTCTTCTGTGTCAGTGTGGAACACGCGGGTACACGGTAGCACTCAAACTGACGTATCCTATCGGATCATGAGAATGTTAGATCAGATCATCTGTGTTTTCCACACACTTGTACACTATAATATGCCTTGCCCAATTCACTGGTCTCCATTAAGGCTGGCTGCCGAGGTCGAAATGAGATAGGAATACATCAATTAATATTGAATTTATCAACATATTTATATTAATGACAATCGAGGATGATGCGAGGCATTCGACGACAAATAACCATAGCGGCTTTTGACCTCAAGAGCCATGAGTGCGTTGCGGTCTTTTTAAAAGGTTTGAAAGCTGTATCGGTTGGAAAATACCGTATGTAACAATTTAATTAACAGGTTCGTTAAGGAAAGGAAAATAAATGTGAACACAGTTTATTTCAATCTGTTTATTATTTGGAATTGGCATGAATCCGGTTAGTGATCTCAGACTTTCCGCAACAACCAATTTTGTTTTCAATATTTAAAATACAATGTCTCCCGCACTGATTTTACTGACCTGATACACGAACTCAGAGTGACAGACAGCTTGTGGCAGTAGGTAGCGACAAGGCTACCACTAAACGACTACGTTATCCGTGCAGATAGATTTCAAGTGATCTACTCGAACAATAGTTAGGTAATGATGCGAGTATAGGGGGTGGAAGCTACTGCAAGCAATTTAAGCAATTCTCGTTCATACCACGCTACCATTTATATTCCTCTTCAAATTCTAACTTTTCTTAACCAACTCTTAAGCTATCTGGTTGGCAGGGTTGCCCTTATATATTTGACTAGCTGAACCCCGCGGTGTTACCCGCGGTTATTATTGTACCGTGAGTAACGCCGCGGGACAAAGTTAGTCTAAAAAAGTAGCCTAAGTTACCCCCCGGGTCTTCAGCTACCTGCCAGTGAAAGTCCCGTCAAAATCCGTCCAGCCGTTCCAGAGATTACCCGGAACAAACAGACAGACAGACAGACAAATATTTTATTAACTACTTTTTTGGTATATGTATCGTGTATACATACATATGCATTAAGTAAAATGCGGTTATTTTAATATTACAAACAGACACTCCAATTTTATTTATTTGTATAGATAAGCCTATACACACCCTCATACAGCTGATCTTTGTATTGCTTTGCTGATTACGTGTGTGGGAGTAAGAGCTGACTGAACTGACTGAGGGAACAAACACTGCAGGACAAGTTCACTGCAATGAGAAGGGACACTTAATATAATCCTAAAACCAACAATATGGCCACGGTGATATACAATGCAAACCTAATTTCTAAGCTATGCTATGTGGATTGCTTAAGACTGTAGATGATGACTATTAACTATTTATCTATTAATATTTGTTTCCTAGTTTGGGTGTTTTCTATGTATAATAGGTATGTATTTACAAAAAAAAAGTATATTTGTAAAGAACCCCTATCATAAAGCAATCGATGATTAATTATAGAATCATCGTATTATGGCATAAACTAACAAAGGACCACGATATTTAAGAATAAAATAGTTTAACAATTCTCTTGCATTGACTTTTAATTGAACGATCCAATCTTTTAAGTTACCGCCATCATTTGTATAGTATTGTTTGTACAAGAACCGCCGTAAATGGTGTAAACCGCACTCAATTATAGCTAAGAATGGTAGCGTTACGTCACTCTAGAGAACTACGTGATGCGTTTAAACTTCTTCATATTTATGTTTTACTAGCTGAACCCCGCGGTTTTACTCGCGGCTATTGTTGTACCGCGAGTAACGCTGCGGGACAAAGTTAGTCTTAAAAAAGTAGCCTAAGTTACTCCCCGGATCATCAGCTACCTGCCAGTGAAAGTCCCGTCAAAATCCGTCCAGCCGTTCCAGAGATTACCCGGAACAAACAGACAGACAGACAGACAGACATACAGACAAAAAATTTTTTAACTACAATTTTGGTATATGTATCGTGTATACACACATATGCATTGATCAAAAAGCTGTTATTTTAAAATTACAAACAGACACTCCAATTTTATTTATTTGTATAGATTGTAAAAAAAAAATAGCAACTTCTCTTGTACTAGCTCTACTACCAAAAATTGAGACAAGTTTACTTTTGGGAAAGTTAGTTAAAAAAGTTAAAATAGAAAAAGCTTCTACTACTCAATTTGTAGCAGTAAATACTAGTACAAAGTTCTAGAGTAGAGACCCCGTATCCACAAACGTAGTTTACGCCCACACTTGCCAGGTGGAGTGATGATTAGCGCAAGATGACTGGCAGAAGCTAGATGCGAGAAGCCCATTAGCGATCAGAGTGGCGTACATTGGAAGAAACCCATGTCCAGCAGTGAACTGCAACAGTCCCTTGATGAAAACTAGAAAAGTGAGTAAATAATCAACATAGCCAGTAGAAATTATCGCATAGATAATCTGAAAAAAAAAATAGGTAGGTACACCTATTCATTTCAGCTTTGACCAACTACTGAGATATAATATATTTTATATAGTTAGCAAAATGTAACAATACATGATTGAAATAAGATATTATTAGGAGGAAAACAACATAGCGAATAATACATAATTAGTAAAATGATATATTATAAATATCTGTTGTGGTATGTTTAATGATGCTTATAAATATTGTTAATAATGTATGTATGTATGTATTTATTAAGCAGGGTCACTTAAAGGCTTAAGGGATTTTAAGGTGAGATACACTAAGGTACATGATTTATTTTGACTTTTTTGAATGCCTCGTTGGTCTTGCGGTTGGCGTATGCGACTGCTGATCGTGAGGTCTCGGGTTCGATTCCCGGGTCGGACCAAATGTTTGTATGATCTATAAATATTTGTTTCGGAGTTTGGGTGTTTTCTATGTATAATATGTATGTATTTACAAAAAAAAAGTATGTATGTATTTGTATCAGTTGTCTAGTACCCATAACACAAGCTCTGCTTAGCTTGGGACTAGATGGCGTTGTGTGATAGATGTCCGAAATAATTATTATTTATTATTTTGAGAGTGGCATTGGACTTACGAAAATTTAAAAATACCAAAAACATACTGGATTTTTGGCGCGTTTCTTTTCTCGAATACGCCTTTTTTGTCTTACTATCTTCACGATTACTACAGCAGTATTTGGTATGAGATTATGGTGTTGAGATAATTTTGTAAAGTAGTTTGTTTTCATTTTTATCGATAAAAATCATAATAAAAAATTTACTTCAATTAATTTACTTAAATATGTATACCCGAATAATAATTTTCTTTATACCTCGAATATAACTTGAAATTAATATTTTTATAATAAGGAACTTGTTTCCTATCTGGTGTCTCACGACACTACACGGTTTTTTATGACAGGTACTATTTTAAAGATGTTTTTGACAGTTTGGTCCGGAAACTCGATTTTATCAATCATTCTCAACTGTTTTTCCACAGTCCAGTACTGGATGTAAGCAATTCCTTTTAAGGATGTTTTCCTACTACATCACGGCCAAACGAGTTGGTAATAGTGTAGGGTTTTTACAAGTTTCTCTTATTTTTGCAGTGATGTTGTCCTGCGTCTGTCCCCTTAGTCACCTCCTATGGCACCCATGGGATGAATTCGTGGTCGTACTCTGCATTCTTAATCTGTCACCGTGCGGATGAAATTCAAAATTGAGCACATTAAAGTCATAATTAGTATAGTAAAGATTTCATAGCAATTTGTAATCTTTAGGATTGACGCTTACATTTCTAAAAGATTTCAAAAAGTTGGAGGTTCTATGTTAAGCTGCATATTTTTTTCTGTATGCTCATCGATTACTTCATCAAATCGTAGAGTAAGTTTTTAGGGACAAAAAATAAGAATTTATCCGTTATCCCGTTACATTTCAGCGATAAATTTATATTATATAGATTAGGAAGAGTGTTTCAACTACTTTTACAGTATTTTACAGAATCTTATGTAAATACCCTAAGTATTATACCCAAAGAAAAAATTATAAATAAATTTTCGGTTTGAATATGGTATAGATAAAAGCATGTAGGGTTCAGGAAAACCATTTTATCAAAATTAGAAACAGACTTCAGACACAAACTGAATTTCTCGATTAAATTTGAAAAGTAACGACAAATATGGTCAGGTAGACATTGTAACACAGCAACCACCTTCGTGTGGTCCATTCATTCACCGTATGATGGCAGATGGCAGGCAAAGAGATGGAGAACTTGAAGCAAACTTTATACCATTCAGTACAGCCAGCGCGAAGTACATTAGGTGAAAGTTTCCCTTCTACGGGGGCCCTATGTCCAGAAGTGGACTGTTAAAAGCTGTTGCCGGTAACACAGCCATACATATGCCGGTAGATAGAGGTGATGATCATTGCGCGTCTCGAGGGTTTCCCCAATACTTACTCCTAGGTTACAAGTCCCAGTAGTGTTGTATTGCCACCATCAATCACGCGATGAACCCGGCATCAACACAGTGAATAAATAGATTGATAAGAAATATATAATATATTCCTACTACTTTCGCTCTCAGCAAGCGATCGGTGCTAAAGTTGTTCTTTATATGATAGATAAGATGAAAAATGTAAGAAAGAATGAAAATTAAGCAATTATAACAAATGTTATAAACTTTTAATTTGCAGCAATTAATATAAATATTTAGGTTTTTTAATTTTCCTTAAATTATAATATTAATTTAGCTACAGAAGTTTACACAGTGCCTAAACATGATATATCGCCATATATTCTATTAACCTACGTAACATCCGTTATCCTGTTTGTCCTATTCTGAAACAGTATTAAGTATCCCTAAGTATATCAAAACCATTTTGAAACATACTGGACAAAATTCAATAATGAGAATAATTTATTGTCATCGGAAGGCAATAAGTAGACCATAATTAAAACGAACAAGAAAACATAATTGATGCACTCGAACCTACTAAAATCGCACCCCATCTCATACAAGGTACTCATATAAGGTCTCATACAAGGTAGTAGAACCACGCTGATTTCAGCACGAATGGGCCGGCTCGACCGGGGCGGTACTACCCTCGCACAGAAAATCAACGTAAAATGATAGCGATCATGCTGTCGTGTTTCGTTGCTGAGTGCGAGACCGGAGGCCCAACGATGCAGAAGCATCACTAGCCCGCCATGGTGATGGTCACCATGCTGCACTGTAGCATTGTCTGCATTCGCAGTATGGTGACCACCACTCTTGGATTCTGCTTATGCTTTCCATCAGGCAGAGTAGAGTCATTTTGGCAGGGCAAAATATATAAAAAGAAAAAAAAAAAAAAACAGGAACCAGGTCACCAGGTGAACTACAACAGAAATCCCTGATACTCCGAGGGACCCTGAGCCTTCCTACCTTTAAAGTGCGTGTGCGTTATGGATTGCGTCGTGCTCCTACCTGGTACCCCCAGGTCTGTGGTTATAGAGGATGGAGGTCGATCAACTATCTCCAAAGATTGTGCACCTGTGGTATCTGGATCATTTTCGGACCTGGCAGACCCAGATGTTATTTAGAATTTTGCCAGTCTACTAGCCTGTCCGCCACCCTCTCATTAATGCGCATAATTTGTTTGCAGAAAGAGTTAGATAGACAGTCTTTATATGTATAAACATGGTGTACATACATTGCATGCAAGATAACAATAACAGTTTCAGTCATGTTTGGCCGCATTTATCGGCATACAAATTAGTTTAGTGGTGCATAGGCCGTGCTAGCCTTGCGACGATAAAAATATCTATAGGCGCAACCTTATTAAAAATTATTCTATCACAGTCGTCTCTAATACAGGAAATCAATAACAATACTATTTAATTCGTAAATACTAATTATAAGTCAGTGTCAAAATAATAAATTAAAACATTGTTAAAACCGATTTAAAATCAAAATAGCCCCAAAGATAATCCGTCATAAGATCTATCTATCTATACTTATAAAATAACAAGTCCTGACTGACCGTGAGTTGAACTTTTTATTTTATAACTGTTACACATAAGTCAAGTGGTAATTACTCCAGTTCCACACTATTTTGACACGTAGTTTTTATTGATGAAATTTCGGCATTGATTTTGTTGCTGCTTGCAGATGTCATCAGCAGAGCCCAGAGAGCCAGCAACAAAATAAAAACTAACAATCGGCCCACCGGGTGACCGGTAATTAATTCTTAGTGTCCATGCTATCTTGACACGCAGGTTTTATTGATGAAATTTTGAGTACCTTTCCTCTAATGCCATACGCTTATTTATGAGAGAGGAATGGTTTACATAGTCAAACGCCTGCGTCATATTGCAAGATATGGCACAAACAGGAGTCCTTTTATCTACATTTATCATTACATTATATAAAAAATCATAAATGGCCAAATTTATATTTTGTTTTTTTGAAATCCCTTTTGCTCCTCCGCCATTATCCGATACCTATCCAAGTAACTGTTTATTTCACGATGAAAATACTTTTCGAAAACCTTAGATATGACTGGAATGAGTGCAATTGATCTATAATTTACCATCACATCGTGATTATCTTCTCTGTCAAGCGGTTTAACAATATTTTTTTTAATGAGTCAGGAAATTTACCAGTGCTTATGCAAAAGTTAATAATAAAACTTAAGTGAGTACGCAGCCGCTTTTAATATCTTTGTTGCAATACCATCGCATCCAACGCTACAAGTGTTTTTAAAATTGTCATTTTATTGAATACATCAACAATGTTTTCAATATTAGAACACGACACCAATCGACATTCTCTTCAAAACTGTTCTAGCAAATTCTAACCGTAATAGTGACAGACATTTTTTCTTTGACATAACCAATTACTTTTACCATAGAGCATACAACATCTAGAGGGGCACGCGAACAGGCCGATACGATTCCTCAGCGTAATCGGTTTCGAACATGACTAATAATTTATTTTGTTTAAATAAACACACCAATTAAATCGCGAGCAGGAGACTACTCAAATACGTATTTGTGCTGTAGCAGGAAAGTTCGGCAAATATAATTATGGTTAAAAGTGGATCGTTACACATAGGTACTTTGATGATGTAATATACATATGAATGTTTGTACCTACATATTTTAAGTTTAAAAACAGTAATCATGAAGTTAGCTTGTGCAGTTATATCATTTTATTATTTAATACAGTTAAATAATGCATTTAATTATAGGTTCCTGAATGCAAATCCTAGCACACGTGAGTCCAAGAATGTTGTTGAATCCCGAAGTGTTAACATTAGTGCCGTCTGTAATTCGCTGGAAAGAAAGTGTATATGGAAATGTTGTCCTTCAGGAATGTATATGGTACGGAAAAAGAAGTGTAAACCAAGAAACATAACTTTTTCAAATATAAAAGTGTACGACTCAGAATTAAAAAGTACTAAGAAATCTTTTGATTCCGTTTTTCAAGTAGTGCCCGGACTCATAAACGATGTATCATTCAGTCAAAGATCATTTTTGGTTTCAATGATTGCGGAGTCGTATCTTAATGAGGTAAGTAACATAATAAGTTGCAATTATTTTTTTAAGATACTCGATGCATACCGTTATCCTCCTTGAGACTTAAATATTAGATAGTAGTTCTGTCAATAGCAGATATATGTGTACATTCTATGTTGAAAAAAAACTAGGAATAATAGAATTCTTAACTCTCTGAGGAAGGCTCGAACCAGATGTTAAACATTTGCCCTGTGAAGATCTAGATTAAGAAATTGCATGACATCATTAAAGTTCTACATGGTTCACCACGAAATACCAGTTACTCAATAGTTTGGTCTATCTGCGCTAGATAACACTAAAACACTTTCATTTTGATTTATTGTATGTGGAAGTCGCATATGAAACTCTTGCGTCACCTGACACAATTAGCATTATAAAAGTGAAGTAATATATTATGTGACAGTGACTCTAAATTCAAATGTATCTTTGAGACTCTCAGATAAATGAGACTTAACGATTTTTGAAAATAAAAAACATAAGACAGACAATTATGTAGTGTTCTACATGAGCGTCGCGTCGTGAAGTATTTATCGCTCACCCAGGACACCCTATTATACAATGAACCTATGAAAACTTAGACAGATACAAAATGTTCAGAAACATTACTTACTTACAAATAAAAAAAACGAGTGCGTATCGGGACGCCAGACAGAAGTGATAACTTACAACTAATCTAAGTTGAACCATCTAATATAGCGCTGTGAGTTAGAGTGAGAAAGGATGAGACTGCCTGCCGCTGCCGAAAGATAGGGTAGCCAAACAGATTGGCTTCAAAAATTTAAAAATTAGTTTCCTCGTGTCTTTTCACCGGAACGTGACGGTATACACTGACTCACTATCAAGGTGGTAACGATTTATTTTCCTGAAGAAAAGATTTAAGAACAGCTGCTGCTAGTAATGGTACTGTCCCAAACCTATTTTCAAATATTCAGAGAAATACTTGCAGCACCGCGGTTCACCGCTATCCAACACTCTATTGCTGCTATCCCCTACGCTCTAAAGTTTGTTTTTTAACCGACTTCAAAAAAGGAGGAGGTTCTATGTTTTTTTATATTATGTTCACCGATTACCCCGTCAATTATGCACCGATTTAAAAAAATCTTTTTGTATTCGAAAGGGAGTTTTCTTTTTGTTTTATATGTGTGGCCTGTCAAAATGACTCTGCTCTGCCTGATGGAAAGCATAAGCAGAGGCCAAGAGTGGTTCAATATCTCAATGGCCTCCAGTCACACACTCACCAACGAAACACGACAGCATGAATGCTGTCATTTTACGCTGATCTTCTGTGCGAGGGTAGTACCTCCCCGGTCGAGCCGGTCCGTTCGTGTTGAAATCAGCGTAGCTCTAACAAAAATCAAACCAGTAGGTTAATTTTATTTGTCTAGTTACAGAGATAATCAAGATAAACGTCAAAGTCATGATTTACCTTGCCGTGTTTAATAAGTGAGGGTTATAATACTCAAATAATATTGTAAACACATTGTTTCAGGATGGAAATCTTTACATGGAATTCCCAAATACATATCGCAGATGGTATTTGGTCGAAACTGATAGTTTTTGTGTAGATATGTTATCAAAACGGAACACAGAAAAACCAATTTTCATGGCAGACGTGCCAATAGAAAACTTTATTAAGACGACAGTGAACAACGTATACGGTAAAAGAAAACTAGATATAAGTATATGTATTTATATCAGTTGTCTAGTACCTATATCACAAGCTCTGCTAAGCTTGGGACTAAAGGACGCTGTGTGTTAGATGTCATATTTAACTTGGTTAGACCGTTATCTACTGAAAGTATGACGGCACCTGACTATGACTACCTTAATAGCTAGAGGGAGCACCCTCTAGCTATTAAAGTAGTCAATATCTTTATTGAACTTGGTAATACATGGATCTGACAACTTTTTACGGTTGAAGAACTGAATAGCGAGACTTGTTTTTTTACAAAATATGTTTTTGATGGCATAGTATTTGTCCAGTGATAGTATAACAACAATTTTTAATAAAATGCTTTTGTGTTCTGTAAAAGTTTGATATCTTTTCAGCATTGGCCATTACCATTGGATTTCTGTTTTTGACCATATTGCCTTATGTTTTGTTATCACGGCTCAGAGACTGGAATGGCCTAATTTTGATCACTTTTATAGTTTTGTTTATAATTCCCATGGCTATTAGACTACATCTATTACACTCAATTTATATACAATTTGATACTCTTATTACAGGTATGTAAACTTTTATTGAAATTTTTACCTTTTATTCTATATACACACACACACACACACACGCACACGCACACGCACGCACGCACGCACGCACGCACACACGCACACTCGCACACACGCACACACACACACATACACACGAGCAGACGTATCGCCCGATGGTAAGCGATTACCGCCACCCATGGACACCCGAATACCAGAAGCGTCACAAGTGCGTTGCCAGTCTTTTAATGAGTAGAATGTATGCTCTTTTCTTGAAGTTTTGAAGGTCGTATTGTTTCGCGAATACCGCAGGCGACAGTTCATTTCACAGTTTTGTTGTGCGAGGCAGAAAGGTCCTGTAAAAGCGCACAGTTCTGGACTGCCAACCCTCTAGATGATGGGGATGAAACTTCTGTCGCGATGGACCATGAATATATATATATACATAAATCATCTTATTTCAGGTTTAATATACTATTTCTCCTTAACGTCAAGTATTTGTTGGACTAATATAATGTTTTATCGTATTCTAAAGTTGGAAAGGTATGATTTATTTACATTATTACACAACATTACTGTTATTTTTTTTTATTTTGATGTAGTGGGCAAACGAGCAGATGGTTCATCTCGTAGAAGGTAACTACCACAGCTCGAAGGCCACTGAAACGCATCAATCACATTTGCCCCTCGAATCAGAGGGAGTGGAGATTTAAATAATCACATCACTTGTTGAAAAATAAATAAAGAAATTGCTTATTTGGCGCATGTAATTCTAGAGACACAATCTATTATCGTCCTTGAAACGGTCCCTTTACAAATAATGATTATTGAAATTGCTTACTGTGAGGCCTTGATATCGCTCTGTTAAGCTGGCCTATTTTTGCCGAAATAGTGTGGCCACAGCACAACAGAACATTTCTACATCGTGATACTGGATTATTTACTCCGTAGTTCGACATGACTTCCGTAGATGGCGCTGTAGTATGTTGTGTTGCGTTATGTGTAGATGTCGCCACACGTAGCTCTGCTACAGTAAATCTCTTGGCATTCTTCAGCTTTATATTTTTTCATAGCAACATCATCGTGTTGTGCGTCTAATAGAAAATTATCAGAAGTAATTGTAATAAAATAAACATTATAGACCAACTAGCTCACCCCGTCGTGTTGCATGTTTCAAATATATTTCAATTCCCTGTTTATCCAATAGAAATAATACATTTGTGTAAAGGTAGCCTGTAAGTTAATCCAGGTCATCAAAGCCCCATATAAAATTTTATTGAAACTAGCCTAACCATTTGAACGTGAAGAAGTAACAAATACACACTCCTCCATTTTCCCTTTAAATTTCTAAATTTATTTGAGCTTAAGTGTTATAAATCTTATTTAATTTTCCAGAAATGATTCAAGTGGTGATCAAACTGGTACCTTAGCGACGAAAAGACCACCAATGCTAAAATATTGTTCTTATGCTTATGGTCTACCTCTGCTTCTAACCATACTAGTACTAATTACTGAAGGAATTGACATGAGGCATGTAAAATGGTTTGTTACACCCAAAATAGTTCAAGCGAATACTGTGTTGGTCGACGGTAAGTTTAAGGAATTTTCAAATTACATGTCAAATAAAGAAACGTCTTTCTACGGAGAGGCTTATATCCAGTAGTGGTTTTTTTATGGCATAATGGGCAAACGTGCAGCCGTATCACCTGATGGTAAGTAAGTATGTTGCAGGCCTTTAGGTATCCTCACTCATTGGGTGAAACATAGTGTAAGCGCTGTTTCACACCGGTTTTCTGTGGGGCCGTGGTATCACTCCGGTCGAGCCAGCGTGGCTCTCCTATGATGAATATAAGGCTGTTGATGAAGATGTTTTTACAGGTAAATATTTCGTAACAGATCTAGCTAGAATTCAACTACATCTAAGCTATTAGCTTATTTAGCTTAATGGACAGTAAATTATGAAAGATAGTTTTTGTAAAATAGTTTTATAATCGTTTAATAATCTTTGAAAAAAAAGGTCTGTTGATCTAGTGGTTAGCGAAACTGACTGTTAAACCTAGTGTCTTGGATTCTATTCCAACCCAAAATTAATATTTTGTGTCGAGCACAATTATTTGTTCTGTGCCTGTAAGTTAAGTATTATTAAAAACTAATTAAACTAAGTGCTGACAATTGGAAGTGGAAGTTACATGAGGTATGTTTTTATAGAAATATATGTGCCAGATTGAAGACGACAGACTTACCTATTATAAAGTAACTTGGATCAATATGGTATGAAACAACGTAGATATTTATTGAAAAACGTGTGGAAACCTCCACGGGCCGTCACCCCGTCGGGGTTTGCGGTGTGCTGTGTCGGAATCGGACCGACTAAAACCACGCGGTGTGCCACTCTGCGCCTGAGAAGGATTCGGGAACTGCTGTTATTAACACATCCAGAGCGCAGTGTAGTAGACTAACCTTACTTTCTAAACAGAGGCCCAAGTCTAACAGTGAAGTATGAAAGACTGTTGGTGTTGATGATGAATTACCCGCATTTGTGATGTACCTTCTCCTACAAGAACTAAAGACGTGTGTGTATGCATGTAGATAGGAGTCATGATCAATTGAATCAGTCCTTCTTAACTAGGGCTAAAGTTAGAATCTTGCTGCAAAAGCTATAATAAGAATAATAATAATAATCTTTATTGTTTTAAATAACCTTTTACAATTGCCTTAGAGCTAAAGATTACAAGGTTTAAGGTAAAGGTCACACAATTAGACTAACTTCGGAGTTAGTGTTCTGCTGTTACAGAGATTATAATGTTTAAGGGTAGAAATCTAAAATTAAATAAAGTGCATGCGTGTCTGTGTGTGTGCGCGTGGGAGCGCGCGCGCGTGCTTGTGTGTATGCGTGTGTGTGTGTGTGTGTATGTGTATGTACGGCGTACGTGCATTCGTGTATATATGTGTGTGTTTATGTACGTGGTACGCTATAAAATCTAAACATAATTGGTTTTTGTTATTTCAGGCCCAGAACTTCTTTACTACCTCTACACACCCCTATTTCTATTATTGCTGTTCAACTGGATAGTATGCTTTAAAAATGTTATTAGATTTTATAAAGAAGCAAGAGTCTTTCCAATTTCGAGAAATGATTCGATGGTCCTCAAAAGTCCGTTAAACAGGTACCTATTCTGATTTATTTATTTTAGCGTGAATGAATTTGATTACCATAAAAAGGATTATGAGCCAGTCTTTAAAAAGTATATAAATATTCTTAACGGATTTGCGAGCGTGATGATAGCCTTCCTCGGTAACTAAGCTATCTAAAACTTATAGAACTTTACAAATTGCACCAACACTTCCTGAGATTACAACCTCTCAAGCTCACAAACCATACTTCTCTTCAATCTATAGAGGAGAGTAACTGTATATAGGCAACCATTTTGTTTATGGATAAAAAATAAACACTATTTAAAATTCAGAGGTTGCACCAGCGGTTTCCGGTATTCTTATCATGAGTAGGGTAGTTAGCAGCTTAGTCAAATCAGTTACTTTTTATTAACTGTCAAAGTGATAACTTTGTACGATACTAAGAACTGGCTTGTGACGTCACTGTTTTAGACTACTCAATTGAGCAACAATGTTTATTTGATTAAAATTTGGAATATAAATCAAAAGCTGTAATAATAATATTTTTCGAGACGTTTTGTGATATTCGTTTTAATGAAAGAGACATCGGTATTTATTTACGATACAGTCAATTACCCTATTGTAATTTGTTTTAAAGTAATAGATTTTCTTTTTACAGCACATCCCAATACGTGAAGCTGTTAGTATTGCTTACCGTTTACTTGGTTTTGAAGGTAGTCGGAATACTAAGTACCAACACTGACATCGACTACGATACACATTACTACTTTTTCATGTTCATTGGACCTGTTATATTCATAACATTTGTTGATAAAAATGTATGGAAGATGGTAAAGGAATTCCTAACCGAATGTAAAAATGATTTTACGACATTTATATCAGTTTATTAATGTTAAAAATTGAGATAGATAAAATAAAAGACCATAAAGAGAATTATACATATTTTATTTTATGTGTAGGTACATAATGTGCATTGCTTTTAAACTTGTATATTGTACTAGCTGAACCTCGCGGTGTTACCCACGGTTATTGTCGTACCGCGGGTAACACCGCGGGACGAAGCTAGTCTAAAAACAAATAGCCTAAGTTACTCCTCAGATCATCAGCTACCTGCCAGTGAAAGTCCCGTCAAAATCGGTTCAGCCATTCCAGAGATAACCCGGAACAAACAGACAGACAGACCGACAGATAAACAAAAATTTAAGAAATGTTGTTTTGGTACCTGTAGGTACCGTGTATACATACATATGCATTTATTAAAAAACGGTTATTTTAATATTACAAACAGACACTTCAATTTTATTTATTTGTATAGATTATAAATACTTCAGTTAACAATTTAATGCAGATTTTTACGCCATTTGCTTAAAAAGGAGATCAAAATATGCTTAAAACTTTAAACTTTTATTAAAATTGTAGGCTTGTAGTATTGTATTGTAGTCTATTTCTTTAATATTCTTGTACAAAAATAGTTCATTGTCAGTATCAAATACATACCTATTAACGATACATTTAACAATTTTTATGTGTCAATAAAAAAAATAAAAGTAGACAAGTTTTACAATTTCCCCGTAATCTATTCAATTTCAATGAATACGCATACATTTACTTTATTAGTCATTTTAACTTTTTAAATAGAGAGAGATAAATAATTGTATTTCCGTAATGCAATATTCAAATAAATATCTAGACTATCGGTAGATACTACCTACCGCTCCAAATATCAATACCTGTGCGGAAATATCATCACTTGGAAAAAACTTGCAAAATGGTGCAGACATTTTGGTAGCTATTTTTTTTAATGGGACTGATCACTCCCACACGCTCACCACTGTAACTCTTGTACTAGTGTAGTATAACTCTTATACACTAGGATCAACAGCAGTGACCTACGAACACACTTAGCTATGACACTTGGGAAGTCCCTAGAAAAATAAGAACTGTCTTGAAATACGCAAAAAAAATATTCAGAAAACATGAGCAGTTGGAAATACAGTACCCTAACCCCTCCCTACATCCCTTTCTTCATCCCCCAAAGGCCGCAACGCACTTGTGACACCTCTGGTTTTGCGGGTGTGCATGGGTGGCTGAAATAGCTTACCATCAAGTGACAGGTCTGCTCGTTTGCCCCCTATATCATAAAAAAAATGTTCATAAATGCGTTACAGTTATTGAAACAGAGACTGATATAGTGAGTTTTGTCTCTTTTCAACAAATCTTTAAACCTATATTCATTTCATTTGTTTATTTAAAAGAAAACATGGAACTTTACAACAATCAAATGTATATCTTATCAACCATCTCACATATTTAAAGACGTCCATAAATTCGTACTTTTGGACTAATTGCATCATTTGCATATAATGGACCCATCGAATCCGGAAAAATATTACACATCAAACAAGTTAAAACAAAGTCAAAATCTGTGCTCATATTACCAATAATCAATTAACTGTTTGTTTATAGTTTCAAGCTCACGTCTCTGCTCTGATAGTCATATTTATTAGTTTCGAGCATCAAAAAGCAACTTTATTGCAAAGACATACTTGTATGCCATAAAACATTATTGCAGTACGACGTACGTGACATATAGATGCAAAACTCAATAGATACATCTCTTAATGTTAAAACTGCAAAGCCATTATTAAAATGAAACACTTATTAATCTACCAATGTACGTTAGCTTACATATTTATTTTATATTTAATGATAGTAAATTCCCTAAAATGCCTCTTGATGACTTTATTAGCATATAATTATTTTATTTAAGTCTCTTTGGACACCTGACACATAATGCCATCTATCCTCAAACTAATCAGAGCTTGTACTATGAAGTCTAAATTTACTGACAGAATTCATGTTTACATTTTTGTAAATATGTGCATTTTATGCATAGAAAACTACGATTATTTTTTGCAGATCATACAAACATTTGGTCCGACTCGGGAATCTAACAAACAGCAGTCGCATATGCTACCACTACGCCACTGAGCCTGTCATTAAACATAGATTAAACACACACGAGAAAAAACCTTAAGACATGTACGTGCATATTTATAAGCGCTATTTAACTTACGGCAATAGTTCTGTGTTATTTTTAACTTTGAACTCGCAGATTTAAGGTTGAAAATTGTACAAAACTGTTGCTTAAAGTTAAATAACGTTTACAAATATAGCTGGTACTTACAGAAAGTCAAATAGTTTCCACATATATCAAGATATATATTCCACATATATATGTAGTACAACGATGCAAAGATTTCATTATATAACGCTTTAATTGAATAAAACGGCAGTTTTTTTACGTACAAAACAGACAGAAAACCTTACTTCTTAAACATCATGTATTATAATGTTATATTAAAATATTTATTTTGTATCATATTCCCTTTTCTAAGCTTTAAATGTTCGTCATATAGCCACGTCTATGATGGACACCACAATATCCTAATAATGAGTATATTACGACACTACCTAAATAATAACATAAACAGTTTTATTCCATATCTTAGACTTCAAAGGAAATGAAGATAGCCAACAACAAGTACATACACATTCATTAATTCCTTCAGTTTTATAGTAAATGCATCTATAAACGTTTTTAAGTTACTTTTTTTATATATCTATCCATTTTGAGCGTGATTAACTGGATTATTCGAGTAATCCGTGAAATACAGAAATCGTAATAATAACATTCAAAGTACAGTACATGTTGCGGCGACAAGGTCCCGTTTTAGTGTCTTACTCTCATAACGAAAAGTGCTTATAAGAGCGATAAGAACATTTAAGTAAGCCAAGTGCAATAAACATTGAACTACGTTATATACAAATTATAAACTAATACTTAATTAAACTATTATTTGGTTGAATAAAAGATTACATCAAATTAAGTACACTAAAACCTATTTAAATACATTTAAACATAAGTCTATAAAACAGTCATAGCGGAACAACATTCATTTTTATGCGAATTGTGTATAAATTGTGCAAACACATTTTATAGGTAAAAGTAGGGTAGTTTCTTTACTTAACGTATTTTTTATTGCGATAGACACCGAAATATTATAAAATCTTTCTCTTTCTCCCAGATCGATCGATCGATCGATCGACAAAAGGAATCGTAGTATTATTTGTGGTATGTTTTAGTGGTAATGTTTTTAACCGACTTCAAAAAAAGGAAGAAATTTTTCATATATTATTTTTTTGTTTGCAAATTTTGACAACTTGGTTTTTATTTGCTGTAAGTGCAATTTCCATTTGATTTGTCAAATGTTAATATTGGAATTACATTAAAAAATTGTAAGTTAATAAAATCTTTTTGTGTTATCCAAGTAGCAATAAATTTTAATATAACTATTCCGTGGTTATGTATTAATTTGATCACAAAGTGAATCAAATGAAGATGATGTATACCTATAGACAAAAGTAATTAACAAATAAAAACCGAATTCAAGTACGATTATGATGATAAACTGATGATGGCATCAGTGAGAAATCGATCGATTTTGATTTCTCATTGATGCCATCACCAGATCTTGGTATACTTATATATGCCACCGTTGGGATATCTCCTTTTCATTAAAAAAAGAATCATCAAAATCGGTTCATGAACTACAAAGTTATCCGTGAACACACACACACCTCCTCCTTTTTTGCAGTCGGTTAAAAATATAATAAAAAACAGAAATTAAATCTGGCCGACGGTGGATGTAACCAACGATAATATTGGCGTCTTTTACTAATAAACTACCCCACATTATCTTCAAGAAAGTGATTGAGAAAAAAAAACATATAATTTTTGACCACTGAGATTCTTTCTAAACTTCTTTGTCGAGCTGCTTTGACTAGTAAGGTATTATATAAAAAAACATTACCCTCCTTGACACAGTCGGGTAAAAATAAGTGTTTAATGCTTGTTTGAAGCAGAGAGCATGCCTATTTCATCCTTGGAGTGAGAACAAGTACGCGTTGATATAGATGTACTCGTAGTTTGGGTTCTAGACAGCGGAGGCAGACCCATTAGTTGTCTGTACCTGAACATAAAACAAATTCAATATTAGAAAACAATCGTTTATCTGAAGAATCTAGTTTTACATGCTGTATTATAGACGCATAGTTCTGCTTGTTCGTCTTAGAAAGATTAAGGACCAGTTTCACCAACAACTGATAAAGTTTCAGAAAGTTGTCTGAAATATATCATAATGTTTTTCTTTTAGTCTCTTGAGTACTCGACCGTCGTATTGTAATATTAAACAAATAAAAAAATGTTTTGATTGGTAATTAGCTTATTAAATAATCTTCGCATGCTACTACTGGGTGTCAAACAAACAAAATAACTGGTCCGGCACCACAAAAATCTAATAAAACAAACAAATATTCTAGGGCGCCAGGTGCCGGCCTAAAAAAAATAATCAGAAAGTTTTCAGAAATACATCACTATACTTTTCTTTTAGTCTCTTGAGTACTCGACAGTCGTATGTATTAATTTCGGTCACCTACTCGCAGACAATATCTATTATAATCATCAATACAGCGGTCACGGCTGGTAGGTAGTGCCAGCAGTGACCGCTGTAAATATTGTATGATTTTCTTAAGTAGCCTATTTTGGATAGTCTATTAGGAACTTTAGCAGTAAGTGGTGAAATTGGTCCTAATTGTATTAAATTTAACCTTTATAGAATATGTTATTGTATTAAAAACTATTTTATTACCATTCTAAACAGTGCTTAGTAGTTATTATCATCGCGTTTAGACAAATTTATCGTTTAATTATTAATACAATAAAAATTTTAAAAGCCTCAGAGTTATAACGGTTAGAGCATTTACATTTAAAGCAATTTAATTCCAAAAAAATAATTATGATGTTTAAAGAATTCTTATGTGTAAAAAAAACGGGATGAACATATTTTCAAATGTATTTTCTCCCTCTTTTCAGCATTTTTTTAGGCTCTCCTTCCTAGTAAAATTAAATATTCATTTCGTTAAACTATTAGTTAAGTTAATTTCCATGTATTATTAGTATTAATCACAATGCCAAGTTTTAAGATCTATGTTTTTAATACTTGTATCAACATTTTGTTAACACAGAGGCACATTATAGTATTAAGCAATCATCGGAAATTGATTTTAGCACCAGATAAGGTTATCAAACACAATTGCTCAGAATTTATAAAGCAACAATCATTTGCAAAATTAATATTTTATAAATAGACCACGTACTTAGTGTTCTCTCGTATATTCCACATATCTTCTCATTTCGCCGGACCCCTTTTAGGCTTAGCTAGTTATAAGTTTAGTTGCGAGCAAACTTTACACAATTAACAATATTCCACCAAAACCCATTTTTATTTGAAGTGCAAAAATTTTGTTGGTTATTGGTGCATTTATAGAATACAGTCTACAAATTCTCTTAGTCTAATAACAAACAAAACAGTCGTTATAAAAAAGCCCTCCCTCAAAATTAGTTGCTTTTTAGTTTTTGAAAAAATGGTAGTATATTAATAAAACTCTAACCAAATCTAATCTGTCTTATGAGTACCTCTTAAAAAAATGTTCCATCTTATACATTCATAGCTTCGTTTCAACTTGATGACAGCTGGATTTTGTTCTATTCTTCTAAAAACCAGTGTCTGTTATTCATTGCATCGGACGAGTATAGCTTCTATATGTTTTGTAGAAATATTCATAGCAAATTATACTCTCATTAAGTACCTTATTAATTTTATTATACGAAATAGGTACGAATATCTGAATCGAGTATATGTTGCGTGGGGAGCGTTTAGCTATGAATGTATCGTACCATTCAAATTATCAGATCTGATACTCTTGGTATCAGAATCTTGTCCGATCGTAGTTCTTATTGTATCGATACTGGATCTTATTTCAGTCCCATTTCGCCAATGACTCAGCTTTACACGACTGATAGATTTCATTTCTCCAAAGTTTGAATTAGATCGTTGACAATTTTTAATCCTGAATACAAAATTAGTCACTCTTATGTTATGATCACATTTCAGAAGATAAACAATACAATAATGATGCAATTAAGCACGAATATAATACATTTAAAATATTTTTAACCACTTTCTCATTTTAAAATATGTTTGAATACTACACACAATTGTCATTTCTTAAACTACATTTGTAACTAAAATGATATTTATTTACATTTAAACTAAAATCCATGACAAATATGTATACACATTTGTATGTGAATTAATAATCATATGTTTTGTTGTAATTCCTTCCCGATACACAAAGACAGCACATAACGCACCTGTGTCTTATCATTTTTAGAATTTTAACTTTGCAGACGAAGATGATGAAAATGATAAGACCGACGAGAACGTTGTAGGCATCAGTAAATTTCCAAATGTCGTCACCCTCCGGGTAGAAGTAGCTAACCACCTCTAAAATCCAGTTCACGCCCATCACGAGGAACAGCTTAATATAAAGCCACAATCTAGAATAGAACAGAAATAACAAAGTTTAAAGAAAAAGTAATATTTAAATGGAATTTACACCTACTAAGAGACAAACATAACTTTTCATTAGAAATAATACATGAGTACAATGTGTAAGATTTACAGCTTATTGTTTTATTTTTAACTAGTAACACGGCTTTACGCGCGTTTAAAAAAAAATATCCTATGTTACTTCCAATACCTCCAAGAATATTTTTACAAAGTTTTACGATGATCGGTTAAGTAGTTTTCAAAGTAGTTTTTGAAGCGTAACAAACAAACTTATTATACATTTACATTCACAATATTACTAGCTTTCGCCCGCGTCTTCGCTCGCATTTAATAAACAGTATCCTATGTTACTTTTAATACCTCCAAGAATATGTGTACAAAGTTTCATGATGATCGGTTAAGTAGTTGTCGCGTGAAAGGGAAACAAACAAACTAACATTCACATTTATAATATTGAAAGATAGGATAGGATTAATTAAAATTTTCCTTTCCCGTTATCTTTGAATTTTTCTTGTACATAAACCTTGTCCCAACAATTACGAACACATAAAAAAATATTTATTTAATTAGGTACATATGATATTTTGTTTTTGAATGGCGGGTTTCACTAATGCGTTGTGGTTGCTGGTGGTGTTTGTTTCATTTCTATCGGTACATCTTCTTCTTCTTCCTAGCTTTTATTATTCCCAAGATTTTGGGTCGGCTACTAGTTCAACCGACTTTACCTGAATATCAGTTTTTACACGGAGCGACTGGCATCGAACCTCCGCAACCCTGAGGGTGAACTGAATTCGAAAGTTGAAGTAGTAGTCAAAAAAAGTTTTTTTTGTACATAAATAAAAATAAATGTATCAGTTTAAATAATCACCGCCATAACCGACCTTTATCCGGATGGAGCCACAGGCAAAAGCTAGTATATATTAAATGTGTTTGTAAATATGTTAAACAATTTTGTTTTGCGTAAGTTTTGGTAAAATAAAAACTTTCAACGCTATTCACATTTATGAACTCAAAGAGCGTTTCTTACCTTTGTTTGTCCTTCTTATTCAGCACTTGAGTTTGTCTCTTTATTTCTGCTATTTTCACAGCGGTCAGTGTAAAGAATACCAAATTTGCCACACATAATATCAATATGGGTACGTAAAAGTAAAGTACTTTACTGTTCCCTGAAATATTTAAAAGCACAATAACAACTGTCAGTATTGTTTCATTACGCAACTATATTTATTAGATACCCGGTGTTACCCGCGGTTATTGTTGTACCGCGAGTAACGTTGCGGGACAAAGTTAGTCTAAAAAAGTAGCCAAAGTTACTCCCCGGATCATCAGCTACCTGCCAGTGAAAGTCCCGTCAAAATCCGTCCAGCCGTTCCAGAAATTACCCGGAACAAACAGACAGACAGACAAAACTTTTTTTAACTACATTTTTGGTATATATACCGTGCATACATACATATGCATTTAGTAAAAAGCGGTTCTTTTAATATTAGAAACAGACACACCCATTTTATTTATTTATTCTATACAAATAAATAAAATGGGAGTGTCTGTTTCTATACCATATAAACCATTTAATTGAATCAATAACGATCAAATAAAGTGTTTTTGGAAATGGTTTATTGATTAGACGCCTGCTGCTTAATATTTCTGTAATGAACAAAACGAAATCTCGAAATAAGAAGAGGCTTATAAATGTTTACGACTCGCTGACTAACACATATCATTTTTTTCAGATTCTGCACTCATATTTGCTGACCGTCAATCTCTTGAAACGAATAATTTATTTCTTCAATTGATTGCCTTTATTGGATCAGCTTAACAAAAAAATTCTCTTCAGCTTATAATATTCGTACCTATATATATTATTCAAACACTTACCAAATAGAAAACATCCTTGCAGTCTAATGCGAGGCAATAAGATACTTATGTTGTTGTCGACTCCAAACTCTAGAACTGCGAGCAAGATAGTGAGACACATTGGGATACCGAATGCGTAGATACTGTACTGCATGAACCGCACACGAGCTGAAGATGGTACTCCAGCCAACGCTCGTTTACCACTAAAATAAAAAGATTTAACATTATAACGACACCAACATCAAAAACTCTTAACAACCACTATAAGACATAGGTAAGCCTAGGAAGGAAGATTTTGCCTATACCGCATGCCGCTCTGGCGAGACAGAAAAAAATAAGAGTTTTCCTGTTTCCATGCCTTTGCATCGCTGTTGTATCTTCATTTCCCTCATCCCTTAACTGCCTCGGTGGCGCAGTGGTAGCGTACGCGACTGCTGTTCTTGAGGGCTCGGGTTCGATTCCCGGGTCGGAACAAATGTTTGTATGATCTGCAAATATTGGTTTCGGAGTTTGGGTGTTTTCTATGTATAATATGTATGTATTTACAAAAAAAAAAAAAAAAAGTATATAAGTATTCATTTTTCATTCACATCACATTAGTTGTCTAGTACCCATAATACAAGCTCTGCTTAGTTTGGGACTAGATGGCGTTATGTGTTAGATGTCCGAAGTATTTATTTATTTATTCAGCGTAAGAACGAATGATTAGGATAGGTGCCGTTCCGGATCCGTCACCACAAGGACTGAAAATATTTTACAGATACACATGAAATGATCATAAATGACACTCAAATTTAGGACGACCATTTGTAGATCAAACAAAGGGTTGTCTCTGTGAGAGCTGTGAGTTCTTCAGGAAAAGCTTTCGATTAAAAACGTCTCGAAATAGCAAATGAAAGTGATCTTTCGTTAAATTAATTGGTCCAATTACTTTCTAATCACATTTATACGTACTTCAAGCCTTAAATTTAATTAGGCTTTGTTTGATATACTTAAAAAGTTTAACGTTCTTTTTTAATTGGATCAATCTTTACATCTATACAAATTAATAAAATTGAAGTGTCTGTTTGTAATTGTAAATTAACAGCTTTCACTAAATACATATTTAAGTATAAATAGTATAGTAATAGGGCAAACGAGCAGACGTATCATCTGATGGTAAGCGATTATCGCCGCCCACGGACACCCGCAACACCATGAACGTCACATGTGCGTTACCGGCCTTTTAAGAAGGAGTACGCTCTTTTCTTCAAGGTATAAGATTGTATTGGTCCGGGAATATCGCAGGCGACAGTATATACGGTTCTTACATCAAAATATAATTTATTAACATTTTTGCCTATTTATTTGTTCCGGCTAATCTCTGGAACGGCTGGACCGATTTCGACGGGACTTTCAATGGTAGATAGCTAATGATATGAGGAGTAACTTAAAAAACTTACTTTTTTAGACTAGCTGAGCCCTACGGCGTTGTTGTATAGGTACAGCAACAATCGCGGCTGACACCGCGGGTGATAAATAAATACTTGACATAAACGTCTTTGTAAGTTAGTACAAGATTGTCCGATCAAAAAAAATCAGTATTATAAAAATTAAGTTTTTAGTTTCAGACAAAACTGTTTATTTATTTCACATTGCTTCATCTAATATAGATATGATATATTTCTTAAAGAACTCAAACATTTTTACCGATAAACACTTATAAAGAGGTATGCAACAACTGACTTAGATAGATGATGATGCTTTATCACTTTAATGAATATTTATAAGGTCCCATAAGCCTGAATCGAATCGAACTAAGTGGCGTGCAATTGGAGAGGCCTATGGGCTATATTAAATAAATATTTCGGACGTCTTACACACAACGCCATCTAGTCCCAAGCTAAGTATAGCTTGTATTGTGGGTACTAGACATAGACTAGACTAGATAAATACACATTTGCTTTTTTTTGTAAATATATGTATATTATACATAGAAAACACCCAAACACCGTTTGTACCGTAGGAGAGCCACACTTCGTCATAAATGGGCCTGCTCGACCGGAGTGATACCACGGCCTCACAGAAAACCGGTGTGAAATAGTGCATGCTGTGAGTGAGGATATCGGAGGCCCATACCCCAACCCCTCCCCTTATCTCCCCTCCCCCCTATTCCCCAAAGGCCGGCAATGCACTTGTGACGCCTTTGGTGTTGCAGTCGCATACGCTACCACTGCACCACAGAGGCAGCCTGGACATATCCAGTTGTGGACTGCGATGGGCTGATGAAGATGATGATAAGCTTGCAGCTGTTTTCTGCATTACCAATAAAAATAAGATATTGTTTTTACCTGAATGTCCACCAGATATCATAACACATAATATTCAGCCAAAAGAATGCGGAAAGAAGCGAGAAGTAAATGATGAACGCTGAAACATAAGAATAAATTACTAAATGGATAATCAAGTAAAATAACAAAATAGTAATTTACTGAGAAAGGCATCTTCTTATTCTTACAAAATTATATTTAATCTCAAGGTAGTAGAGCCACGCTGATTTCAGCACGAACGGGCCGGCTCGACCGGGGCGGTACTACCCTCGCACAGAAAATCAACGTAAAATGACAGCGATCATGCTGTCGTGTTTCGTTGGTGAGTGCGAGACCGGAGGCCCAATGATGCGAAAGCATCACTAGCCCGCCATGGTGTGGGTCACCATGCTGCATTGTTGCATTGTCTGCGTTCGCAGTATGGTGACCATCACTCTTGGATTCTGCTTATGCTTTCCATCAGGCAGAGAAGAGTTATTATGGCAGGGTCAAACATTAAAAAAAAAAAAAAAATCATAGTTCAAAAAAACAATAAATTCAATTATATTTCTGTTGTACTGTTTCTTGCGGCTAATCCAGGGAATGGAGGTACCGATTTCGTGTGATTTTAACTGGCGTGTCCCCGATGTTGTTGGCAGTAACTATGGTTTCTATTATTTAGGTAAGCAATAAGATATTTAAACAAGACGGGACCAAAGTCAAGGCGTTTGTAAAAAAGAAGAATTATTGATAGTAACCCTAATGTTGAAAATTTCCTGTCATTGATAGGTGTCAATTTTTCATTACCATTCCATCAATAAAAAATGGTTACCTTATTCACTGCTTGCGTAATGTAAGTGTTACTGTCAAATAATTAGCACTTTAGGATTAAAAACCCGTCTGAGAATGGGTATCTTTGTTTACCTAAGCAATCGTAATAAAATTTTGGTACGTTAGCTAAAAGGTGTAAATGTATGTACTTTAAAGTATTTATCCGTAATTTAGGAATTAAATCGGTTTATACTATACATAATTATATCATATACTTGTCCTAGGGTCCCGAGAATGCTAAAAGTAATTTAAAAAAAAACGCATTAGGTATTTGCAATAATACATCCGATCGATATTTGTCACGTTGATCGTCTCACAATAATGATGTCATAGACACCTAAACATAGGTAAATTATGAATCAACCAGAAATTATAAATAGATATTTACTTTGTTTCTTATTTAACGTATGTTCATTGATAAGACATCAGAGATGTTGATAAGATACTTCCACATAGTTCAAATAAGCAAATAGCCCCATTTATGACAAGTTTCTTTAGTTTTAGAAAAAGCTAACTGTGCCCTGGCACATTATGGTTGTTCATAAGAAATGAAGTATGAAACTGAGGCACACAATTTATCAAAAACAAACAGAAACCGGTTTATGCAGTGTGTCCAAATGTGAATTCAATCGTTGCAGAGCTTTTTGAGTTTTTGAAACGTACATAATTCGAAATTTACTCTGTTAGTCTGTTACGCTTTTGCGGCTGAACCGCTGCACTGGTTTCAATAAAATTTAGCACGAATATACTTTGATTCTTGAGGAAGAACATAGGCTACTCTTAACTGCGTTTTATCAAAAGCTTGTTTTATATATAAATCTAAACTAGGATCGACAAAAAGTTACATTTTAACGCATTTTATATCCAGTAAGTTTTTAGGTTTATGTGTATTAACTACAAGTAAATAACTGGTCCTACATTGTTTTTGTACAAGTTTGCATAATTTAGATGTTATCAATATATTAATAACAAAAAACAGGTTTTTGATTGGCCTCGGATTTGTTCTTTTACAAAAATACAAAGCAACCACGCTGTGGAACCAGATTTGGCTTTAATTTTATTCATTAGTAGCAAAACTATACGATGGTTAATGATGTTATCTTAACTAATATTATAAATGCGAATGTGAGTTTGATTGTAATTTGTTAGCTTCACGCCTAAACTACTATGCTGAGTTTTAAAATTCTTCTGTAGATAACACTTTAAACTTACTTTTATACGAAAAAGTAATTAATAAAAACACACAAAGATGTGGTTAAGTTACAAAAACATAAGAGAGAATGCGACATACTACATTTAAAAATATTTTTGTAAATTGAATGTCATGTCTCCCTTCAATGATAAATATAAAACAGCTGAATATCAGACGCCATTAAAATGTATTTTTAGCTTCAGCTATAATTTTTAGTTAACTGACTTTTATAACGGTTATAATGTGTGTATTTTCTTAGACATGTTTTATGTAAATTTAATATTACAGATAAAAAATCATTCAAGGTTTTGATATTTAAAATCGAGATTCAAAATTTACTGTGCCAAAGATCAACTGCGTCGGATTAGGAAATTAATATATGACGTTATTAGTTGTTTTGAAATTTTGAAATTATATCTATTTTGTAAATAAGTTTTTGGAAGTCGGACTTTACTGCTTGAGAGCGCTGGCGTTTCCTAACATTTATTCTGGAAAGAAATGTCGGAACTTTAATTAGCTTCATCTGTATGTTTGTTTGATTATTTGTGACTGTGATACTTTTAAGAAAGTTATTTAGCTTTTTCAAACTATGTAAGGTCCGTAAACATTCATAAATAAAAACTATGTGAGTACAGTATAGGGTCTGGGTTGGCCCTAATCTGTGGACAAATTTGTATTTGCATAAACCCAACCCCTCCCACATCTCCATCCCCCTCCACATCCCCCAAAAGCCGGTAACTTGTGACGCCTGTGGTGTTGCGGGTGCCCAAAGGCCGCGGTAATCGCTTACACTCAGTTGATACATCTGTTCGCCTTCACCCCATTCCGCAAAAAAAACTGTTATATATGTCAAAGCTCTGTACAAAAAGTTCTTCATTCGTAGTCGTAAAATAACAAATTGGGAAGTATTCCTTAATTTCTACCGAATTTTTAATTTTAATCTATAATATAGTAGCTGACTAAGTTACTGAAGTTGTGGGACAATTTCATCTGCGTCAATCTTGGCTTCTATTGGTCTAAGCGTGATATTAATATCATATATATAATATCTTAGGCACGCCAACAAAACACATTTAAAATGAAACGTGAAAATCGGTTAGATAGTGTCGGAGTTTATCGTCAGAAACAACGTGACATCAGAATTATATACAGTAAGTATGTATTTAGGAATAAATAAGTATATAAGTAAGTCAAGTTACCATATAGTACAGTTCCACCTAGTTTAGAATACAACGGCTCATGTATTATTATTATAAATAATTTTATATTACATCAACAACACCGGTACATAGCGCTCTACAATAATTAGGTCACCAAAATATTGGCATACACAACAGGAATTCTGTTAGTATGCGATGATACGCTTATTATCTCGTACTACATAATTAGCTTTATATTGGAGTTTGCGACGTTCGCATCTACATAACCCATCTATTTATTCTGTATAATTTGTTTAAGAAAAACAATTCTTAGTACGTATTTTTTCAAAAGGTAATATACAGAACCGCAACTATTTAGAGTAGTAGTAGTCCGTTTGTTTTGAGAGATTAAAAATGTGTTATATACTTAATAGATTAAAACATTTGTTGTGTTATATTTAGACTTAAGGTCCCCGGCATATTTTAAACGCGCAGATGACGCGCGTTTCAGGAACGGGCGTTTGCTGCGCCGTAGATTAGTTCGGTCAATCTAGACCAAAAAATGAGAGTGAAGGTACATAAAATCCCAACAAGCTGAAAAGCCGTAAAATTGATTAAAACATAATTACAAACAATGTTTAAAAGTTCCCCATCATTCCCGTATATGGAAAAATACTATTCAAGTTCGAAGATAAAAAAAAAATAGTTTTTCGCGATTTTCAGCAAAGCGATAGTTTTATCATAAAAGTACCTTAGTACTAAAAATGATATGTACGTCATAATATGCCCACGTTTCGACGCCACATATGAGGTACCCAGTGTACTTAGTCCGGTCAATTTAGACATTCGAAATGTCTAAATTGACCGGACTAATGTCGAGTTTTGCGTGTGGCAGCGTCATCTGCGCGTTTAAAATACGCTGTTTGCTAGGGGTCTAAAAGTCTAAGTCATATCTATTTTCTAATCCAGAGTCACATATTATATAAATATCGCAAAATAGATACTAAAATATAAAGACGTGTTTAGGGGTTTGTGCAAGTAACTTTTGCATTTATAAAAATAGTATCACAACATCAAGCTCACATATCTAAATAATAACGAGACAAATACAAGTTAGTTGATGTTAAATAATCTGTTCGTATGAGATAAATTTGATCAGTGTGAGTTTGTCTCCTACAAACCAATGATATATTTCCACTGGGCATTTCATCAAATGCATACTAAATCATGCGACGCATTGTTTTGTTTCAAAATAGGATTGGAAGAGGTTAATCTAATGACCCATGGGTTTGTATTGAACTTATATTTGCACTAGTAGGATGTTAATACTTTTAACATATGTATTTACAAAACAATCACAGACCTCGTATTCTAAATTATTAATTTGTACTACATTTTACGTCTGATATTTCTGAAATTAAGTTTATTATACGGACGAGTTTCATATTGCTTGTATTGCGTAAAAAATATTTTGTACCTTGGAAAGATCTATTAACAGTCCTCTTAGCCAAGACGCTTACGTACCTATTCTCTTGTATTATTGGTTAATATTTTGTTTTGTTGTCACTTCCATAAATTTGTTACTGTTCATAATTTTATTTGTAAAATTAATGTGTACAATTAGTAATTTCATGTTTAAATAAAACTTATCAACATCAAACATTAACATGTCGGTGACGCGGTGACGTGAACTTATAAGATTTTCCCCTACCAAAAAGTGCTCAACGCGGCGAAAGAAGTTTGCACTTCAAGAAACATGTATAGGTAAATATTGCTTCGGTTGTGGAGATCTGATGTAGTTGCTCCACATAAAAAATTGAAGCTCAGACGGTTTACAGAAGCCGACCCAGCCTAGTTCAAGAAAACTTTAGGAAGATGAAGAAAGAGATGGTATCGTTTACTTACTGAAACTGAGGCACATTTCTGCTTGGGGGTTGTTGCTTAAAATCTTTATTTGCATGGTAGCCATGAATGTGAAGCCCACCAAGAAACTGAGTAGGTACGCCATCAATACCATGCCATGGAGATTTCTGAGCTCCGGTAACCACGCGTATACAGCAACCGTCAGGACGATGAAGAAACATGAGATTAACATACCTGAAAAAGAATACGTAACTTTTTTAGACTTTCGCAACGTTTACACATAGGTATTTATCAAACACACTAATCATCTACACGGCTGTAAGATTCTAAACTATTAATAAGGATTACCAATGGTTCTGGTCTTCGGATAACATTTTAAATTCATTCTTTTAAAAATAATATCTTTTATGCCCTCTATGCCCTTAATTAGGCTGGACATCTATATAAATAAAAATTATTAACTCGAGAATGGCTGGACCATTTCGGCTAACTTATTTTTTTGTGTGATCCTTAAATAACGCAGGAGGTTTTAATAATGATAAAAAAAAATATGCGTGTCCACGAGAGGTTCACAAAACCACAATAACAGAACGAAGTCTGTCCGGGCAGCTAGTTATAGTAATAAATGTTAATATTGACCTATACAAATAGATAAAATTGGAATTTATGTATGTAATTTTAAAATCACCGCTTTTATTAAATGCATATGTATGTATACACGGTACTATTACTAATATTAAGGATACAATAAATTATCGGGTAACCGAAGTTACAATACGCATTTTGTATATTTGTTGGAATTTTAAAGTTCGTGAAAATTGTTGTATGCGGTAATGCCAGAATCGACATCGTGAATATCGAACGTGCCTAATAGCCTAATACATTGTTTGAGATATCTTCAAATATCTTTACGAAACCCTTTCGAATGAAAGCTGTTATGGGTACTTTGTTTGAAGTTAGGTAGAAAGAATTTTTGTGGATATGAGTGTTTATCTCAAGTATCTCAACAAGGCTATCTCATCCTAAATTATGCGGAGCCCGTAGTAAGATAAGCAGGATGCTGATAAAAATGCTTATTTTATCACAAAAAATATACGTGTTCTCATAAATAACACCCATACACAACTGATCGTACTCATTATATGACTACTGGACCTGTTTAGGAACCACGGCGTCGTGAAGTCCATAACATACATAATACGAACACAACAAAAAATATTAGTAAAAAATCAGACAACACCGTTACTGTTATTAGTAGATGCCAAATAAGGAGCTATGGAAAGTTGCTGTGTGTTGTTTGAATAGATAGGTACTTGAATAGATAGGCATCGTGACCTACAAGAAGTCAGGTTTTATTTCATACTTCGACAGGGATTCCATTCCGAATTTACACTATGAAATACAATAATATACATGTATTTCTAAAACTATTTTATTTTTTTTAAAATAACTATTTGTTTTTTTTTTCACATTATTGTATTGTCATCGGCCCTTGATCCCTGTGCAAATTTTCAAGTTAATCAGACTCCTAGAAGTAGATGAAAATGAAGTTAAAAGATTTTGTTACATACAGACATGTCAAGCTAATAAAAGCGTGTCAGAAATACCGAGCAAAGTTCGGTCATCCAGATAAAAAAAAAAAAAAAAAGTCACCAGGTTTATTTATTTGTTTTTGTTTTGAATGAATCACTGACCATTTGCTGCGATACACCTTAATCTAAATTGCAAATTTATCTTGTTGTAGATTTTATATGCCATTCAAGTTACTTTTTCCTGTTTTCATTCTTTTTTATTTAAAAGTTTTATGATCTGCAACTTCGTTTCATCATGAAGGACGAAGAGCAACGACTCCTAGCCAAGTTGCCATTCTACAAACATAAACAATAATAGAAAACTAACAAATGTATGGGTATGACATTTCTCGATGCAAAGTCACATTTTCAAAACAAAATAGCCAATTATACAAGACAATATAGGCCTTGGCGATTTTAGAAAGAGGTGCGACGTGAAGCACTTGAATCTTGGCTAAGGGGCTGATTAAGAAATATTTCTGAAGTGCTGACTATAATAATGAAGATTCAGCTTGACTGCACGGTTGGCTTAGTGGTTTAAGTGTCGCGGGTTCAAATTCTACAGGGGACAACACTTTGTGTGTTGTCCAAAATTTGTTTACCTGAATCTGGATGTTCTTTGTGTCTGTAATATGTATATTTGTATATATATATGTTTTTATATCAGTTGTCTAGTACCCATAACACAAGCTCTGCTTAGCTTGGGACTAGATGGCGTTGTGTGTTAGATGTCCGAAATATTTATTTATTTATTTATTTGTAAAGTCCCCCGCCACACAGAATGTATATTTCTAATGCGGGAGTTATCTTTAAAAAGAAAATATTTTATATTACAGTGCTGCTTATACATCAGAATAACACATAGGCTACTACTTGCCGCGATAACCGACATATACGCGGACGGAGCCGCGGGCAACAACTAGTTTTTCAATAAAATTATAACTTTAATGATAATATAATAACTAACAAAATAATATTTTTTATTTTACTATTTCAAAAACCGATCTCTAAAAATTCTTTCAATAATTTGCAATTGTTAAAATATAAATTCAAAGAACATTTTGCACCTCTAAAGATGGACTGATAAGGTTTGAAGAATATAACTTATTACAATTTATCATAATTTAGACACAATGCAATACATACAAGTATTTGATAAGCTAACAAGATAAAACAACTTGCCAAAACTAATAAACTTTTGGGTGTACCCAATCACATCTTTAATAATAGATCTTATTTTCTAACGGTACATACAAAGTTGAGTATAAAACATTTCATTACTATGAAGTTACATTTGTGTATACCGGTTTCTTGTTCAACTCAGCCAAAATGGTACTTCAACCTTGCAGAGGGCAATGCCGTGAAAAGCCTCTCGAAACGGATACATAATATATAATGGTCGAGTATATTGAATATCCGTGATATGACTCAACAAACTTTTTGGTAAAGTATTGATTAAAAATAACTGCAGTCGATATTTTTAAATTCTGCATAGCTACTTAAGGTTTGTGGATATGGTTTTTATAATATTGGGTCAGAATAAAACATTAATTGTTTACTAGCTATATAACAGACTTCATTATGCTACGTTGTGGTGGCTTTGAAGAGATATGAGGAACAAAGGCATAACGAAAAATTTCACAGTTTTATGCATATATACGGTCTTATTTTTAAACGTTTTTAACTGTTAATGTTATTTTGCACTTTAAAAATATGGATTTAAAGTTTAAAATAACATGGAACCGTTGCTGTCACACACTACTGCTAAATAATGTCTTATTAAATCTTTGTGTTTAGAAAAAAAACAGGTTTATGGAACGTGTAAGTTATTATTTAAAAGGTAATCAAAATGACGGATAGGATTGTCCCAAACTAAAATGACCTCATAGTTAAAGTTTTATTTATATGAAACAATTTCTGAAAAAAATATTCAGAAATGAATAATCAATGAGAAATATCTATTACAAAGTATTTATAAATAAAACATCTTGTACGCAGCAGTAGTTAAACAAGTACAATTTTAACAAAAATAAAACCAACTTCAAGGTTCGACTCGATTTCTCTTGGATGCCATCTTTAGATATTAATGTCCTTATGATGGTACCACCGTTGGGACATCACCTTTTCATTAAAAAAATAATCATCAAAATCGGTTCAATAACGACGAAGTTTTATGCGAACACACATAAAAAAAAATATATACGGTCGAATTGAGATACGTTCTCCTTTTTTGAAGTTGGTTAAAAACCAAACTTATATTATAAACTAGCTGACCCACGCAACCTCGTTTTCGCCTTATATTGCCCGTAGCGTGAAAATTTCCCCTGTTTTTGAAACATTCTTCGCTGTTGCTCCGCTCCTATTAGTAGTAGCGTGATGACATATACCCTATAGCCTTCCTCGATAAATGGACTATCCAACACCGAAAGAATTTTTCAAATCGGACCAGCGGTTCCTGAGATTAGCGTGTTCAAACAAACAAACAAACAAACAAACTCCTCAGCTTTATATATTAGTATAGATTTGAAAGTAACACTGTCTGTATGTCTGTTACACTTTTACGGAGAAACAGCTGAACCGATTTCAATGAAACTTGGACTGAAGGTATTTTGATTCTTGAGGAAGGGCATAGGCTACTTTTTACTACGATAACCGATATATACGTGGGCGGAGCTGTAGGCAAAAGTATTAAGGTTTAAATACTTACATGTGCTGCTGACTTGATAGTGATTTTCAACAACAGTGGAAGCCTTGAAACAAATCAATGCACTGATCTCTGTTCTGTTGTCGTCCCACACGAAGTTATCAATGCAATATTGGTCTGGATCATAAATGGTTGAACTTCCTTGCGTCACTTCCACGTATAACTTGCCATTCTGGAAAGATGTGTAATGTTTAGATACAAACTTGACTTAGATGAGTAGCACAAAATAGTTCGTGTAACAAAAAATATTTAACTGGTCAAAAAAGGCCGGATATGTATATATTTTTAACGATTATTACAGACGCTAATTAAAGACTGTGTTCAAAATTAGTTTATCATATAAATTTAATCTATTGAACTAATTTCCGTTCACTAATACTAGTAAACTAATAAAATACATTTGAATTGCAACCATGAGTAATTTTAAGATGTACCTTCTCCCCAATGTAAGTCTAGACAATGTAATTATTTTCTTTTAAATAACCGTTTTCAGCACTATATCTATCCTAATATATAAAGCTGAAGAGTTTGTTTGTTTGTTTGAACACGCTAATCTCAGGAACAGCTGGTCCGATTTGAAAAATTCTTTCAGTGTTGGATAGTAAATTTATTGAGGAAGGCTATATATCAACACGCTCGGACCAATAGGAGCGGAGCACGAATGAAAAACGTTTCGAAAACGGGGGAAAATTATCACGCTACGGGCAATAGGAGACGCAAACGAGGTTGCGTGGGTCTGCTAGTTAGTATAGATACATAGCCTATTATATTAGCGTTATTATAAATAGCCTATTGCCTTCCTCGATAAATGGGCTATCTAACACTGAAAGAATTTTTCAAATCGGATCAGTAGTTTCTGAGATTAGCGTGTTCAAACAAACAAACAAGCAAACTGAAGATTAAGAAATAAAGCTGAAGAGTTTGTTTGCTTATTTTTTTAAACGCGCTAATCTCAGGAACCTCTGGTCCGATTTGAAAAATTGTTTCGGTGTTAGATAGCCGAATTATATATATCATCACGCTAAGACCTACAGGAGCGGAGCACCAATGAAGAATGATACAAAAACGGGGGAAAATTGTCACGCAAACGAATTTGCGTGGGTCGGCTAGTATTTTATATAAAGCGATAATGGAATAAGATATCAAAGCGTTACTAAAACCTAACTAAGGTCATGGACTCGCGATTGTCATCGCTTATCAGCTGATAAGTAAAGCCCTATTTGAAGTAGCGTGATAAGTTTTACGGGTAAATGTTAGTATCGCTAGGATTAATACAAAGACAGTTGACACTAATACCAGTAAAGCAATATACACTAAGATATTTTTAGTCTGTAATATAAGGAGATGGAACATCATCATCGTAATCAATGGTATTAAATAGTGCAATGCTGAAGACAGATCTCTTGTCAGAAAGGGAGTTTTGGTCAAACGAGTTGGCATTGGGTTTGTTT
The DNA here is from genome assembly GCA_905220595.1 of Spilosoma lubricipeda. NCBI lineage: Eukaryota > Metazoa > Arthropoda > Insecta > Lepidoptera > Erebidae > Spilosoma > Spilosoma lubricipeda. Next base: position 5,307,946 of record HG992286.1, on the reverse strand, counting down.
TAAGTTTTCCTCCTCTCTTTACTGTTATCGTTCCAGTTGTACTATCAGTGCAAAAAAATAGTCATTTTGGCAGCTAAAACACAAAAAAAGAAACAAAATTATATTGACTTCTACCGTGTTCACCCTTGGAAAAACAATACTCACGAATTAACGGCAACTTTCTGGGAGCACATTACGTAATAAGAAATAAAAAAATTCTGCAATCTTCTCATGACTATAATATTTTAAAGTTTAAGCGATAGCGATACCAGTCTAACGAAGGCAATACCTGATACAATGCCTGATGCAATGTAAAACATTTAAAGGTCAATGCTACCAAGCATGTCGTTATTTATCATAATCTCAAATATAATTAATATTGCATTAACTTGAGTCTCATGACGTTTGTAACTAATTTTCGGAAATATCACTTACTAATAATTCCTAGGCGTCATTAACTGAAAACGTTTTTTCCTGTTGTTCTCGCCATTCGGAGATTCAGGAAATATAGGGAACGTAGGTTGTAGTCTGTATTCTATGCATATTTGTATGCTGTAATGTAAATATGTATATGTATACATGTATATACATACACATACATCTATACTATAAAGCTGAAGAGTTTGTTTGTTTGTTTGAACGCGCTAATCTCAATAACCGCTGGTCTGATTTGTAAAATAATTTCAGTGTTGGATAGTACATTTATCAAGAAAGGCAATAGACTATATATCATCATGCTAAGAACAATAGTAGTGGAGCACCAAAGCAGAATGTTGCAAAAACGGGGGAAAGTTATCACTCTACGGGCAATATAAGGCGCAAACGAGGTTGCGTGGGTCTGCCACGCAACCTCGTTTACGTTTATATATGTATAAAGTCCGTGTATATTTGAATGTTATGTATGAAATTTTGTGTAGTGTATATGGTAGTTGATTAGTTACTAATGTGCCGTACACGTACACTTCTACACCACATAAAGATTGACTGGAGAGAAGTCCTAGGCTTTACATCCAATGATGTGTAAAAGTGAATAAATTTATGTAAACTAATAAACATCGGCGACTCAAACATTTAAGTTTAGGCCTTCTGTCAAACTTTCTATACATCGAGCAGTCTTTGGACCAGATACAGTTCGTGGCCTGCATCTATACATGCATATATATAAAATTGGAGTGGCTGTTTGTAATATTAAAATAACCGCTTTTTACTAAATGCATAATATATGTATACTCGGTACATATGCCAAAAATGTAATTAATTTTTTTTTTGTCTGTCTGTTTGTTCCGGGTAATCTCTGAAACAGCTAGACCGATTTTGACGGGACTTTCACTGGCAGGTAACTGATGATCCAGGGAGTAACTTAGGCTTCTTTTTTTTAAAATAACTTTTTTTTTGCGGTACGAGAATAACCGCGGGTAACACCGCGGGGTTCAGCTAGTAACCAGTATAGTATCTCTCTCGGAATATTGTTTTGACTGTAGGTGTAGCGCGGCAACATTTATAAATGGTTCCACGTCCATCATACGTGAAAGATGTGCTTTGGTACTCGCTTCAGTGTATTTTGTGATAAACGAGAACCTCCAACGTTGCTTCATTGGATATAACACCAAACGCAGTCTTTTTGTAACACTAACATAGTAATAATCTTTTTTTTTGTGTTTGGCCTGCCAAAATGACTCTACTCTGCCAGATGGAAAGCATAAGCAGAATCCAAGAGTGGTGGTCACCATACTGCGAATGCAGTCAATGCAACAATGCAGCATGGAGACCCACACCATGGCGGCCTAGTGCTGCTTCTGCATCATTACAGCCGGCACGTTCGTATTGAAATCAGCGTGGCTCTACTACGTTTTGTTTTTAATACTACTTCTGCAGTATCAATAAATATTGTGTCGCGGGGGAGTTTGTAAATATATATAAAACGGACACAAAGAACACCCAGATTCTGAACAACAATTCATAGATCACACAGTGTTGTCCCATGTAGTGTTTGAACGCACAAACTGAGCACTAAGTAGAAAGCGGCGTGGCGGCCTCAATATATACAAGACCAACCGAGCAGTCATAACCAAAAGTATTATTTTTGTAATATACTACTATTAAAACTCAAAACTGAACTGTATAAACACGCAGTAATTAAAAACTCAATTTGCACGCTGTATAGGTTAAAATAAATGTTCTTCCGTCAGTCAAATCGTATAGAGAATATCACAAAAAAAACAAGAAGTAATTTCAGACTAAATTCTGAGTGAAAGCCACGCTTCGGCATGAATGAGCCGGCTCGACCGGAATGATACCACGGCCTCCCAGAAACCCGGTGCAAAATAGCACTTGCGCTATGTTTCACTGGAGGCCCATACCCCCAACCCCATAATCTGTGGAATCATTCGTGTTATTTTTTTTTTTTTTTTTTGTTTTTATGTTTGACCCTGCCAAAATGACTCTACTCTGCCTGATGGAAAGCATGAGTAGAATCCAAGAGTGGTGGTCACCATACTGCGAATGCAGACAATGCAACAATGCAGCATGGTGACCCACACCATGGCGGGCTAGTGATGCTTCTGCATCATTGGGCCTCCGGTCTCGCACTCACCAACGAAACACGACAGCATGATCGCTGTCATTTTACGTTGATATTCTGTGCGAGGGTAGTACCGCCCCGGTCGAGCCGGCCCGTTCGTGCTGAAATCAGCGTGGCTCTACTACCTTTAAGTTTTATTTTATATAGTGTTATTTTATATATCCGTTTTACATACGCCGCTTAAATGTCGTTGAAACGAGACATTAATGAGAGCTATAATTACAGTAAATTGTATATTTCCTTAACTTTAATAGATACCAATTATAACAAATAAAGTAGCTTAAACAAACAAAATAAAAATCGCTGGTTTGTTAGTCTTAAAAAAATCTTAATTCATGTCCAAAGTCAATTTGCAGAGTTCATTATAATATAGATGCATTGATACGCAAACATTTTGTTAGTTTTTATATATTTAACTAGCAAAATGTGGATTCCCATGCTGCTGTATTGCATTGTCTACATTCGCAATTTGTATTTTGATAACTACTCTAGGATTCTGCTCATGCTTTCCATCAGTCAGAGTAGACTCACTCTGGTAGGTTCATATAAAAATAAAAGCTCAGTCAAAACCATTGGGTAACCATCTGTAAATGGTATAACATCCTTACTACATCAAATAGGTCAAGGATGAGTTTTTATGTGTTGCTTGTACAAACAGTGTTTATGGCCGACATTCAATATTATCAGACACTCCGTTTCACTCCAGAAGCTTTCCATCAGTTTATATTATACTAACTAAAGGTTTCTAATATTACTGTACTATTGATCTAATGGCAGTGCGTCCTAGCTCTTTTAAAAAGTTATTACTTGAAAATCTTAATGTTTATTCAAATTAAGTCAAATGTTAGCCTACAATATTATATATGTACATATATATATATATCTCTCTAATTTTATATCACTGTCAAACACATAATGTCGCTAATGTATGTTGTATAGTTGTATCTAATGTTCTCAAAGGAATGAAACCCTGTTAATGTCACATTACTACTATGTGGTAAATGTCGCTGATAGCACAATTATCCATACCTTTATGTAATTGTATTTATAACCTTGTATTGTGTTGTTGTTTATTTACCTAAATAAAAAAAAAAAAAAAAAAAAGGTTATTAGGCTACAATTTTAAACCTTTTAATTTTTAAATCAATCTGATACCCTAATCCAATTTGGATTCATTGTACCTATACTTAGAATATATAGATAATTTAGAAGTACTAGTACAATTTATAATTATGTCAATAAATATGACAACAACTTTCTCAATGTTTGTCATCCCATAAACACAACATCCTATGGCGTATTTATAACTGACACGATTCTAAAAGATTCACGGTGCTCATAAAACAGAACAAAAAATAGAACAGTTAACGTACACAAGGCGAACGTGGTGAAATAAAGATGATTTTTATAGCATACTAGCTGATTCACGCGACCTCGTTTGCGTCTCCTATTGCCCGTAGCGTGATAATTTTCCCCTGTTTCTGCTCCATTGTTGCTCTGCTCCTATTGATCGTACAGGAATGATATATAGCCTATAGCTTTCCTCAATAAATGTTCTATCCAACACTGAAAGAATTTTTCAAATCGGACCAGATTAGCATGTTCAAACAAACAAACAAACTCTTCAGTTTTTTAAATTAGTATAGATATAGTACAGATAGTGTGAGCAGTTCATTCGAACAGATTATCATGGTGCTACTTTATATACGTATATACACACAACACGGTTATTTATAGTAAGTAGGTACTAGTTTCACTAGTAGTAATCTATTTTCGTTTTATCTATCTATACAAAGAAATAAAATTTAAGTGTCCGTTTATAATTTCGAATTAACATCTTTTCACTAAGTGTAAAAGTATATACGGTACTTTCTTCAAAAAAACATTTTTTCAAACTATTGTCTGTGTTGGCTGCACCGATTTTGACGGGACTTTCACTGGCCGAGTTAGGCTACTTTTATTTTAAGATTAGCTTCGCTCCACACGGTGTTGCCAGCGGTTATTTTTCTTAAAGTGGAACAGGGAATAATATATTATAATCTTGATTTGTTCATCTCTTCAGGTTAGCAAACTGTCCAACATAAAACTCGATAAACAACAAATAAAATACGTATAGCCATAAGTGACGTCACAAAGCTAATGATATCATTACGCGTACATTAATTTATGAATGACCCTCAAGGAAACTGTGAGTTTTATACAATAGTGTAAGCAATTCGTTCTTATAGTATATTCAGTCGTGTACGTGGGTTCAATTCCCACCCAGGCCAAATAATCGTGTTATAACCAGGATCATTTCTTCTATACTTCGGTGTTATTTATTAATTAATATTTGTGTATTTAGACATGTTTAATGTATGTGGTATACGTTTCTGAGCTGTACGGTTACTTGACTTCCTCAGTGGCGCAGTGGTAGCGTATGCGACTGCTGCGCTTGAGGTCTCAGGTTCGATTCCCGGCTCGGGCCACTTGTTTGTATGATCTGCAAATATTTGTTTTGCAGTATTGGTATTTTCTATGTATAATATGTATGTATTTACAAAAAGAAAGTATTTAGTATGCTGATTTTTATGATACTGCTTTAAATTTTTGATTATGATTTAATTATTGCGACTGAGGGTTAGCTTAACTTACAGTAATGGACCATGAACGATTAGATAATCACCATGAAATGTTTCGGCGCCATAGATCTTCTACGGTGCCTTTAAAACTAAAACCGAGGGTGGTGGAGAGTTTATTGAAGCGTTAGGTAAGTATGACGTTACTCACAGATTAAATTGAGAGTCACGCTTTGAGTAGTTGTGGATTACATTAAGGAGCGAGAATGGCTTGAACATTAATATCTGTGTAGTGTACATTCCACCTCCAGGTAAGCAAGACTATGTTGATTCTCTTATTAACAATATTATTGAAGTCTAGACAGTAGTTTAAACTTCAGAAATCATTAAGACAATATAATTAACAGAGCATCCAAGTTACCAGGTTTCATAATTCTTAATATGAAACCTGGTAACTAAAGTCTTTGTATCTTTGGAAAAAATCATTGGATGTTGTTTAGAAATGAAAATTTTTAGAGAACCGAATCTTACAATTTTTATTATAATGTTTATATTAGGAGTAATATGTATGGTCAGTTTGCATTCCTCGCATTGGCAGTCGTTCGGTGAACCAGACGACATTTATTGTGCCCCACTACCGCACTAAAATGGTCAAATTTAGCTTCAGTTAGATCCAAACTAAGAGAATTAATAGAATGATTTTAATTTTGTATAATTTTAGATTTTCAATGCGTCTTTTAACAAAAAAATACGTTTATTAACTTCAGTTTTAAGTGCGGAAGCAATAATATGATGTTTATCATTATTTATGTAAGTACGTGAGATTTTACATCAATTTTGTGAATAATAATAAAAAAAACAGTCGAATTCAGTACCTTATCTTTTTTAGAAGTCGGTTGAAAATGCACTAGAGCTGAGATGCCCTTGGTCAAATAGTGCTGTATTCACCTTAACTACGTAATCACTCGTCAACAGGTCATTCGATGCGCAACCATGCGTACGACCATCTAATTCTGCACCTAGTGATGTAACGGACATAAGTTCATAAGTGTCGATATTTTGTTTGTGAACTATTGCGATTGCGAGTTTCGAAAGAGGAAAAAGACTATTCGTCTTTCTTGACTTTGATGTGTATGTTGGTATATTCTAATTTGTCAGCGGTTTCTACATCAACTTTCAAGGACTTTTGAAAGCGTGTAAAATAATCTATAGGTTACATAGAAATCTAAAAAATTCACATTTGTCATATCTTACAAAGTACATCTGTAATCATATTTGTCTGGCATTAATGTTGAACTCTTTGAGACCCTTCGTTTAAAGTAAGGTTACTTTTTCAAGGTCAGTCTTTTACTGTATTTTGTGGGCTTCATGGCGATTTCATTTGTTAATGCTTGACTTTGTGACAAAAAATCTAATGGAACTAAGAACAGTTACCCTCGAATCCGGTCGAAGTGATATTTCTTTTTTCCTCTTGATAAGACTGATTATAATATCTTGAAAATATAACTGTGAATAGAACGTAATGCCATTCATTTACCAAAAAATATTGCCCGCGACTTCAATCGTGTGATTATTTCGTATTCCGGTTTTCTTTCCAACTTTATCCCTTATTTTATCCTCTTATTCCCTGCCAAAATTCTTTCTCAGTACCCACTGAGAAAGAACTCGCTGTTAGCACACCCGTGCTTACCATTAAAATATCAGTTGCTAATATTTCAAGCTAGTAGCTCTTGTTGTTTTGGCTTTGCGTTGATGAACCCGCCATTCAGTTAGTTGCTATCTATACAACTAAATAAATCGAAGTGTCAGTTTGTAATATCAAACTAACAGCTTTTCACTAAATAATATGAAAGTATGTAGGTAAGGTTTTTACATTAAAACAACATTTTTAAAATTTTGTCTGTCTGTTTGTTCCATGTCTTGTCCTGGACCTGGACCGATTTTGACGGGACTTTCACTAATAGGTAGTCATCTACCTATCAGTGAAAGTCCCGTTTCTAATGTAAAAACCTTACATACTTTCATATTATTTAGTGAAAAGCTGTTAGTTAGATACTACAAACTGACACTTCGATTTATTTAGTTGTATAGATAGCAACTAACTGACTAGTGGATATCATCAGTGATATAAGGAGTAACTTACACTGGGTATCCGCTCAATGATATAAGAAGTAACTTAGGGTACTTTTAATTTTTGACTTGCTTCGCTCTGCAGTGTTGCCCCCCGCGGTGTATTACAACTTTATTGACTAAAGTATTAAGTTGTAAATTCTTATCTCAAACCAATGATTACATTATACAAACACCGATAAGTAGGTTTTGGGTCCGTTACACAATAGATGGCCATTTCGAACAGGATCGAGTTTATAAGATATAGACTTAAAAATAAGTAAGTGAAGCGCATCTAATCTAAAGTAAAAGTAGCCTAAATTACTCAGCTATCTGCCAGTGACAGTGCCATCAAAATCGGTTCAACCGTTTCAGTAATTAAGCGAAACAAACAGACATACAGACATAATAAAATTAAAATGATTTTTTAATGTTAGTACCGTATATAGGTATAATTTCATAAATATTATGAAAATCTGTTAATTTAAAATTAGAAACAGACACTTCAGTTTTATTTATTTTGTCTTGATGTTACAATTTTCATAAAAGAAAAGAAATCAAACATTTAAGGATCAAATATAAAAAAATCTACTTTTTGTGTGTGTAAAACATACTATATTTCGGCAGTCATTTACTGCCGAAATATAATGTTTTACATTTTTAGATACCATCTTTTAAAACTTCTCATAGTAAAACAATAGACTAATAATACTTTTGTTTTTACACGACCTTAACCTGTTCATAATGATTTTGTTTTGATGTAATGATGATGATAGTGACAACGTGAACAATCATAATACTCTGTAACATTGTTATCAAAGCCCGAAATGAGCAGAATTTGTACTTTTTTAGTACAATTTATTTTAATTCTACGTTAAATTATATACCTTGAATTAAACATCTGGGCGTTATATTGCATACATATCTTTAAGTAACAGCTAAGCTTGTAACCTATGTGCACCTACCTTATAAAATGTTTATACTTTTTTTCTTTTTTACGTGTGGCCCAAGGGGGTTCCTCGGGCCGTCACCCCGCCGGGGTTTGGGCCGGGGCGGTGTGTCGGAATCGAACCGACTAAAGCCACACGGTGTACCACTCTGCGCCTGAGACGGGAGGGATCCGGGAACTGCTGTTATTAACACATCCGGACCCCTCCCAGATCCGGACCCCTCCCAGCTCATAAAATGTTTACACTACCCTAAGGTTTACCGGTAGGGATTGCCGGTAAACCTTAGGGTACCGGTTGAGTTTCCTTTTGACGAGAATCTCGTGAGTGAAGAAGAAAAACAAATAAATATTTGGATTTATCTCACGAGATTGTCATTATGTGGAATGTGGATTCGGTGATATTTTTCCGATAGTAGTATCTGTTAATGGTTTGATAGCCAAGAGCCTCGACCGAAACCTTAAGAGGCTCACGTTAGTAGGCTGGATCTAGGATATGGTACAGAATGCAGTCCTCCTTGATACGGCTTATATAGTGAGGAGGTTCCTGTCTTTGGAGTCCTAACTACCTATTGCTTGGTCCCTGTACCCGAAGTCAGTTCTTCTCTTTTTACCATTTTTAAGTATATATTTTAATTTCCTTTTTTTATATATTTTATAGTGTTAATAATATGTGTATCATCATCATCATCATCATCATCATCATCATCATCAGCCCGTTGCAGTCCACTGCTGGACGTAGGCCTCTCCCAAGGAACACCACAGAGCCAATATGTGTATACAATAGAAAAAATGACAATATTAATAAACAAAATATACAATTGTTTGACTAAATATCTCATTCAATTATTATTTTCACTAAGCGGATATCCTTAAGACGAGATCCAAATAAAAAGTCATAAATCTCATAAAAAAAATTCCAGTTAGAACAAACGGGCAATGCGGTTATAACGTGTCATTCACGTAGAAACACGAGTCATTAGCTGGCTATGGGTTTTCCCATTTACCCTATACTCCAAAGGTTGGTAATTACTTCACCAACTTAAATATTTATGTATAGCCGGGTGCACGAATGGCGTAGTGGTTAGACTGGTCTCCAAGCCGCTTTCTACTGCGCTGAGTGTTCGATTGCTCTACACTTTGTGCAAACCACATATTTTTGTACTGAGTCTGGGTGTTTTTTGTGTGTTGTGTTAGTGTGTGTCGATAAAGTCCCGCGCTGTAAATTTGTAAGGAGAAAAGGATTCATTCCTAATGCGGGAGTTATCTATACGAACCCCTATGCAAAATAGTTCGTCTAGTGTGAAATTTTCTCTGGGAATTTTTTTAACTTCATTATTTTTGTATATCTATATGAAATATTCAGCTGTTCTACTATCACATGTCGCGTTACTTATGCCAATTTATAATTATGAACCAATAAACTATTTTAGCTTTTTAAATTTATACATATCCTGTTCTAAATTCGAAGAAGTTACAAGCAAAATAGTTCGTCTCATTGTTAATCGATGGAAAAGAGTTCGTCAATCGGTGAGTTAAATAAGATTATTCCTTCTTTGTACAATTATGTTGCATAATTTAAATTTGTAAAACTTATTCTGTATCATTTGTCAAGTGAGACAGTATACGAGTAAAATCTGAAAATTTCTGTATTTTTTTTTCATTAGTTTTCAAATAAAAATGCGTCGTGGCAAACCTGTGTGTGAAGAGCTTCGAAGTCGAATAGTTTGTGGGTTCAGTGCTGGCAAATCAAGTTACCAAATATATAAAGACCTGATACTTCCCAGGTCTGCAGTCCAATTTAGCATTCAGCACTATAGAAAGAATAAAACGACTACGACGACGAATTAAAGTGAATTTCAATGTTTGATGATACATCAGTACTACAATACCTATTATTTGAAAGATACAAATCGTTTGGATATCATTGCCGGACGAACCTCAAAGACTTTATAGTTTTTTTTTTTTTTATTTAAGTTAAAACTATTTGACACAAAGTACTTTACAAAAAAATCTGTGTGTTTAATTAAATCTATTGACAGTCAAATTTGATTACCATGTACGTATTTGAGTGTTATTTATTATCTTTTGAAATTGTCAGTCAAATTTTAGTACTTGGTAATTTATGAAGTTGTTTTAGTCATATCGAACAAGAAATGCGGATATATTTTTTTTTTTTTGTTTTTGAATTTTTATTTTATGTAGTTATTTTTTCATGTATTTATTTTAAAATCTTAAATAATCTATTTAAATATTTGACCAGAGTTTTAATACGAAACTCCACCTTAGATGCACCGATTTAAACGCAAGTTTTTACTGGCAAAAATATAATAGTTAATACGCGAAATATAAGAAACTTTTACCACTGTTATTGTCAAAATTATTAAGGTTCTGTTAAAACAACAAAAATCTACAAGCATCTTCATGAGAGCTAAGAAGACACCAGCTACAGCGCATTGAAACTATACTAAGTTACCTAAGATAATGCTAGCAGAAGTAAAATATCATGTTTTAAAACGTATCTATGACGTACATTGACCAGGTCACGTATTCTGCAGAAACGAACGAACGTTAAATAGTAAGCTACGCAAAACAGTGCGTATTCTCCGAACTGAAGTCTTACACGAAAACAGTACATGGCCAGGCATTACAAGTCTTAAACAGAAGTCTATGTTAAAATGATGACGAGTCATCCTCGTGGGGGGAGTAATTGCGAAAAATACTGTAATAATGTGCATGACCAGAACTATTACAAATGTACCTAGATACCTCTAGGTATAAGTACTGTAAATTACTCATTCATATTGTTTGTTCGCGAAGAAATATTGTCGATTGAAATTAACCATAGACATCTTGGCAACAAGTCCGGCTAGTACAATATGTTTTCAGGAAGTTTATATATATAAAATAAATGAATGAATCTTGTATCACATTATATTCATTACTAGCTGAACCCCGCGGTGTTACCCGCGGTTACTTTTGTACCACGAGTAACGCCGCGGGACAAAGTTACTCTAAAAAAGTAACCTAAGTTACTCCCAGCTACCTGCCATTGAAAGTCTCGTCAAAATCGGTCCAGCTGTTCCAGAGATTACCCGGAACAAACAGACAGACAAACAACAATTTTTTAACAAAATTTTTGCTATATGTATCGTGTATACATACGTATGCATTTAGTAAAAAGCGGATATTTTAATATTACTAACAGACACTCCAATTTTATTTTTTTGTATAGATAACATGTCAAAAACTGATATTATTTATATATTTTGTCTATGGGAAATAAACTACGTAAAATTCTTTCATTTATTTTACTAAGGATTAATCTCTTTTTAAAATGTGTAATGAGTAGGATCACTTGTTTTGTTGTCTGAGAGTAATTGGCCTGTAACATGTGTGTATTTTTATAAATAAAGGCTGCCAAAACGACTACTCTACCTGTTGGAAGGCATTCCAAATGTACTCAGTGGTGTTTACCAATGAGTACATTTAGAATATGGATAATGCAACATTAAAGACCCACGACCATAGTTGCAGGAAAACACATGCGCCGGTAGTGAGTTCCAGGTTTTAACTGATTGGCACAGGAGAGCCAAAGTATTTAGTTCGAGAGCGTATGTCGGCTACTCTGAAACGGCATTGGAAGTATCCAAGGCTGTCTGGAGGAAGGGAGAAGGTGAAACCAAGTTAGAAAAGCTCATCAGAAAAATTTAGAACTGCCATACAGGTGACACCAGTGGATCAAGGGACACGGTAGCTTCAGGACGGTTGATAATAAATGTATATATTTATCAGCAGTTTAGTTAAATCACAACAGGTTCTGCCAAAGTGTGAAGTAATATTCATCTAATAATAAGGATGTTTAACAAATTATCATAGGAATGTAATGTATCTCCTAACTTTTTTTTATGAAATAGGTGGCAAACGAGCAGACGTATAGCTTGATGGTAAGAGATTACCGCCGCCCATGGACACTCGTAACACCAGAGGCGTTCCAAGTGCATTGCCGGCCTTTTAAGAAGGAGTATACTCTTTTCTTGTAGGTTTGAAGATCGTATTGGTCCGGGAATACCACAGGTGACAGTTCACAGATACATTATTCCACAGTTCTGTTGTGCGAGGCAGAAAGTTTCTAGAAAAGCGTCATCTAGATGATGGGGATGAAACGTAACAGAGACAAACTAGAGACTAACTGAGACGAAGAAGGACTTTATCGGGTATTTTTTATATCCTTTCGGAACTGTTTATAATTTTTCTACTAGCCATGGGTATGCAGCCCATCTACTAGTTTTAATTTAATCAGAATTTCCCATTTGGTCGTGTACAATTTACCAGTTATTATAGTAAAAAAGGAAAAACCCCTCACTCTATATACAGTGCATTCATCATCACCTGTACGCGAAGAATAAAGTGTACGATAAAGTTAACATGTCTTAATCGAGTACTAAATTAGTCAGCTGTTTGGGTGATTGGTAACGTAGCCAAGTCATGATTGCCATAAACACGAACAATAGTTTCTAATTTGACGACTTCCACCATTAGGAATCTCAAATCCTATAAATAAACATGTGTGTAATTTGTAAATTGAGATGATTCACCTTAAGGCAATAAATTCCGTGTATTGTCCTCGATCAAGATTAACAGGTAAATATTAAGATGATAATAACATAACTGTTTAGGTGTAGCAGGTGTACAAGGTGTACAGTAACAAAACTAAATATAAATAATACATTGTATTCAAAAGGAGAAATTTTACAGGATATTTCATGCACAGTGAGTAGCCAATACAAATTAAAACAAAGAGATGCATAACAATAAAAACTTCGTAGTCAGAATTCATGACATCCTGGTAAAATAACTAGATAATGATAGTGGTTGGCGTTACTATCACAAGCGAAATTTTAACCGTTCTTTGATACATCACATAATTTTGAATACTGTAATTTATTTAGAGCATTTTTATTGGCATAGGTATTATAATTTTTTAGGTTTCAAACTTAACACTAAAATTATGACTTAAGATATGATCATTCTCACCGTTTGCAGCTGGAATGCCACTAAACTGGCTTGTATAGGGACTCGTAACTCCCCTAATTCACTTGAACAATTCATTTTATTAAACAAAAAATGGAATTCCCGTGTAATATTGAAATCTGGCCTCAGTGTTGATCCTTCCCATATTGGTGGTTCAAACTTCTTCGGAAGGTCGATACATTTCTTAGTGATCTTCTCGTATCCTTGGCCAAAAGGACAACATTTTCTGGCACATGTTTCTTTCATACACACACAACCTCTTTCCATTCCTGTTGTGTTGTCCATAAAATATTTACCTTCTTCATATCGTATACCGTTATGAAATCTGTTCACTAATTCGACACTATTTTCATAGTTACACTTTTGAGATTCGGTCCTTGTCAATATAACAAATATGATTAATAAACAGACAACGCCTGTCATGTTTATAGTCATTCTTTATTAGCACTCATTTACTTTATACGTCTGTTGCGTCCGCGAGTCGCGAGGGCACTACTAAATATTACTCAACAAAAGTCTCAACGGGGTTTCCGTAATCGCACACGCACCTCTGCGAGACCATTAATTACAACTAAATTAAATCAATCATTTTTTTCTCGTTTGTAGCTTATCATTATCATTACATAATAGCACCTATTACAATCTGTGAGATTGTTTATTGAATTTACGTCATAAAGACAAAATTTATGGATGTTTTTATAATATCTTAAACGAAATGGTGTATTGATGTCTAGAGGAAGTTTTTCTTACAGCGGTTTAAGGAAGCAAATATTAGGTATATATATAAAACATATGTATGCAATGCATAAAAAATATATAACTAGATCTGCCCGCGGCTCCACCCGCGTATGTCGGTTATCGCGGCAAATAGTAGCCTATGTGTTATTCTGATGTGTAAGCTATAGTACAGTAAAGTTTCATCCAAATCCGTACAGTAGTTTTTGCGTGGAAGAGTAGCAAACGTCCATCCAGCAATCCATTCGCGTTTATAATATTAGTATAGATAAAGATTTTAACCGTAGTTTGTTAACTAAAATCAGTATTCAAAGTATTTATGGACAAACAAAAGTAGGGATTATTTTACTGTATAGTAAATTATAGTAAAATGAATGAATGTTGACGTGTAGGTAGCATCTGGAAATTTACTCACTTAATTTAATAAATAACAGGATTTCTACACAAAACAGGCTGCGACATGTGGCATACATATTTCCGACAACCGACAAACCGGTTTACGTCGTAAACTGAGTTATTTAATTTCGGTGTATATTGATTCGCATATTATTAAATGGTAAATACTTGTAGGAGTTTTGGATTAACAAACATACCAACTTAAATTGTCAAACAAGTAATTGTAAATTTAATTCCATGTATCATACGTTAATAAACGTCAAAATAATTGACGATAATGTACATTTTTGCGTAAATAAAATAATAAATTCTCTAAATAACTGAATTGGCTGTTGTTTCTAAAGTTTCTGGAAAATAAGTATACGTAACAGGTACATGCTATAAGTACATTTCATTATATTCTTTTGTGTTTGACAATTTCATACTGTGAAAAGCCAAGAAAGGTAAACATTTACCTTAATATGGAAATACTGGATAGAACTAATAAATGCGTAAAAATTATTTGATGTAATAAACACGTAAGGAATTTTAAATGAAGATACTTAGTTATACCTATTTATGAAACAGATATTTATAGGTTTCGCAAATGTTCGGAGTCTTAACAGCAAACTGTACGTGTGTGAAGTATTAATGTAGTAACATGTGACAACACTGGTCTGTGTGTGATCCGCTAGCTGTTTTTGTGAGTCGAGCTATTCTTTGTCTTTTTTTCATTTGTCTATAAATTCAAATGCAGAATTCTTAGTGTCTTCTAATGAGATAATCTATACAAATAAATAAAATTGGAGTGTCTGTTTGTAATATTAAAGTAACCACTTTTTACTAAATGCATTCACTAAATGTATACACGGTACTTATAACAAAAATGTATTTCAAAAAAAATTGTCTGTCTGTCTGTCTCTTTGTTCCGGGTAATCTTTGGAACGGGTGGACGGATTTTGACGGGACTTTCACTGGCAGGCAGCTGATGATCCAGGGAGTAACTTAGACTACTTTTTTCAGACTAACTTTGTCCCGCGGTACGACGATAACCGCGGGTAACACCGCGGGGTTCAGCTAGTATAGGATAAATATTGAAAATATTAAATATAGGCGTACAAAGTAATTTAAATAATTATCTTTATCTTACTTCTAAATTATAAATGTGAATGTAACGGGATGTGACGAATTGTGAACGTATGTTCACCCGAAAAATACTAAACCGATCATCATGAAACTTTGTACACATATTCTTGGAGTTATTAGAAGTAACATAGGATATTTTTTATTAAATGCGAGCAAAGGCGCAGGCGAAAGCTAGTATATAATAATAAGAATTGTTTTTTCTCTTTAGAGTTGATAGTTAGAGAGGCAAAAAGTCAATCAATGGAGAACTGAGTGTTTGCTTAAAATTATTCACAATTCCCGTTATTGACAGTAACATGTTAACTTTTTGTGCAGTTCATTGCTTTTATAGTTTAGTTCTTATAAACAAGTTTTTATGACCAAAACATTCGGGTTATCTTATGATTGTTTGTTCTCAATTTTTTTTAAATACTTCTCATTGTTTGTCCTTGAAATTCTTTAAAGGCATGTTTTATTATGTATCCTATCAAATCATATGTGTAGGCCTATCAAAGTGATTCTACTCTGCCTGAAGGAAATCATGAACTGATAGTTTGGTGACTACCATTCTTGGATTCAGCTCATGATTAACCCATCGTAAATCCAGACAATGCATCAATGCAGCATTGTGACCCACATTGTGGCGGCCTATTGAGATGCTTCTGCATCATTGGGCCTCTAGTCTCGCACTCATCAATAAAACACGACAGTACAAATGCTGATCATTTTAAGTCTGTCTAATGTGAGAGGGTAGTACCGCTCCGGTTGAGCCGGTCCGTTAGTGCTGAAATCAACGTGATTAAACCAAGTTTTTAATCATTACTTTCTACTATGGGAAATATTCTAGTCCATAAGTAATAAGGTACAAATTTGGCAGAAATTTTAACAATATTTCTTGGATTAAATACACAATATTTCGTAAGTATTTGAGCTTAACAAATACTGAACATTTTTAGTCATTATTTTATTTTTTGAAGAAATTTTTTTACGATAAAATATTTAAGAATGAGGTAAGACCTCTCAAGTTAATACTTAGAGCAAAAAATATTGAAATTAATCTTTCTATTTATTTGATAATCACTTATTCCATTATATAAATAGAAAGAGAAAGGGATCATGGAAAGGGAGCATGGGCGTCAGTCTAGTAACGTTTTATAATATTTATTTGGATTTTTCAATTTCCGAAAAGAAATTAAACAAACTGGCCAATCAACTCCAAGCGCTCTTTGATTCATTGTTCGTTAGCTGTCTAATGAACTCGGGTATGACTCCCTTCATCCGTTTTCGGAAATGTGTCTTCTAACGTAACCCGACAATTTGTTAAATTTTACTGAAGTTATTAAATTCAACACGTTAATTAACCTTTCGATAAACATATCTACAATCTATTTGTCCGTTCAAACGTTCCATGTGAGAAATTGCTCTTTAGCGATTAGGCCGCTAGACAAAACTAAAAAAAATGCAGTGAACTGAATCTTTTCCGTGACTTATGGATAGTAAACTATAAACTGGTACAATTATACCTATTTATATGGAAATTTGAAATTTCTTGTTACTATATTCCTGGAAGGTTCAGTGGAACTTTGGATGGGATCCTTTTTACCCGACTACGGCAAAGCCAAAGGAGGGTTATGATTTTGACAGGCTATATATGTACGTATGTATGTTCATCTGTTCCCTCATAGCCCCTTAAATACTTATTAGAACTAGACAAATGAGGTATCGTTAGAAGCGTTTTCATCGTTCGCTGGTTATAGGCTATAATAATATGACGTGTCACTGAATCCAATGTGGTGGTCTCTGGCCGACATAAAGTACTGTATTGAACATAAAAATAATTAATTAAGAAAATAATTTAAAAACATTAATTTAAACATGCCGTGTTTAGTATCGTTCAAAATGGCATTACTTGTACATTTCAAAAATATATATGTATGTTCTTAGCATTTTCTCCTGACTTTCTCCGTATTTATTCAATAATTGTAAAATTTCTATGGTACCTAATTAAAATATACTTTGCAAAAATTTTTTTGTTATAGAGGCACCAAAAAATTTTAATTAAAAAAAAAGTAAAAGGTAAAACCCAAGTACGACAAAAAACGACGCTGAAACATATGAAACAAGATTTTCAGGCCACTGGATTAAACAACATTAATGAACAAACATACGATGCGATATTTATAGTACACAATTATCAGTGTACAGAGCTACACATATTTAAGTTTGAAAACCCGTAGTCGGGTTGTTAAAGGGTCATGGTACGTTTCTATGTAAACCCGTGCCTCGGAGAACACGTTAAGCCGTCGTTCCTGGTTGTCATGAACATCTATGGCAATTGTTTTAGGAAGTCAGTGCCATCAAATATAAAGACAACTAGTTCAATCTTCTAATTCAGTTCTCTTTTACAGATATTCAGGCAAAATCGGTTGAAATAGCCGACCCAAAATAATCATGGGAATGATAAATGCTAGAAAGAGTTTAACTTCTGTGAAACTGCAGTACAACTCTTTCGAATTAGCTGATGTGTGTCGAAACATGGCTCCTCACAATAAACCCAGGGATTTTCGGGAACTAGTAGATGCTTATCAAATTCATATTTCTGTTTCAAAAGCAATTAAAGCTTTTAATTATTAATGCTAAATAAAATTCTCATCACTATCTAAAATATAACTTATTCTTCGTTAGTTGTTTCATAATCTGGTTTGATTGTAATTCTTACAGATCTGTGATTTCGTCGTTGAGTCCGGTGGAGTCCGAGGCGCTAACCTTTAAAATACGCTGCAGATTCAGATAATTGATAAAGTTGGATTTATAAATGTAAGCCTTTCAAATGACCGAAGTATTTGAAGCTGTTATGTAGATAATATATTTCTTATCACGTATTTAGATGGTTTCGTATTTTGCCTGAGTAAACTCAATCTATTTCTTTAGATGTTCTTTATTATTATTTATCGCAATTGTTGAATTGAAAATACCTCTTCTGAATATTCTAATTTATAATATGACTTGTTTTTCTAGTTTTAAAGTACTTTTTATTTGAAGAATTTTTAGATTACGTACAGATATTATCTATATTTATAAAAATAATTCCTAGAAATGTATGTACGCTCATAATTTCCGATCGGCGAATTCTTTATTTATGTGTTCCTTATTACTAGGAATGAGTGAGCTTAGAATAAACATAGAATATTTCGAATTCGAAAGTAACTCTGTCTGTCTGTCAGGCTTTCACGGCCAAACAACAACTGCATCGATTTCAATGAAATTTGGCTTAGAGATACTTTGATTCCTGAAAAAGGACATAGGTTATTTTCTGTCGCAATGACCAATATACACGCAGACGGAGCCGCGAGAAAAAGCTAATTAAAAATATATTAAAGATGTTATATTTAATATAATATAACGGTCTGACACACAAAAATGCACTTATACTTTTAGCACACGACTTAACAAACGAAAATCTGAAATAGCACTGAAATTACCCCAAAAAAAAATTGCCTATTACTCGTATTAATTAAAATGTAGCGACATGACGCGGGGGTTACGAAAAACTAATATTTTAATTGCTCACTTTAGGGTGACAATGATATATACAACTTCCAGACATGAACCTCTTTAAAATATTACAATATTTATACTAATTTCCTTTGGGTACCTTTATTCGTCTATAAATTTGTAAATGTTCAATATTACAAACAAAAAAGACTAATTAATATGTGAGTACCTTTTTGTAGTCAAATAACATCGTATACTGTAATTAAAAGCTATAATAAGAACTCTTTTTTGTATGCACGTAGTGGTTTAACGACGCTCTACTACTGTGTGTTTGGACTGAGGACCGTCTTCCGAAAAAACAAGAAACGATCTCCACTACCGCTAGTCGTTGAGGCGTGAAATTCGAAAGACGCAATTTGAAGTAGACATCTAAAAATCTAATTAGAATTGTCATAAAATCTTGGATCTCAAAGAGTATTTCATATGTCAGATCAAATTGAAAACAATATTGAGTAGAGTAGATAGAACTTATATTGACAACTTGATGTCAATATCTGTTTTATCGTAGATATATGAGACAATAAAATGAAAATAAACTTGAATTCTTATAAAAGAAAAACCTATATTTCTTTATGGTAGAAATAAATAAAATGAAAAATCTGTTTGTATATAACAATTGGTTTTTATATGGGTTAAATTTCCGAAGGGTAAAAACGAGTCTATTACTAAGACATCCCTCTGTCTGTCCGTCCCTCCGTCTGTCTGCTCATTTGTCTGTCATCAGAGTCTATCTTATATCTCATAAATTTAATCGTGATTGCTAGCTAGTTGAAATTTTCACAGATGATATATTTTTGTTGGCGCCATAAAAGCAAATACTAAAAATAAAATGCATATTTATGGGGTCTGCCATACAAAAAACGTGTTTTTTGATCGTTAATAATGGAGGCAACAGGTAGACGATGGAAATATATAGATAACTAGCTGAACCCGCGGTGTTACCCGCGGTTATTGTCGTACCGCGGGTAACGTCTAGTCGACGAAGCTAGTCTAAAAAAGTAGCCTAAGTTACTCCTCCGATCATCAGCTATCTGCCTATGAAAGTCCCGTCAAAATCGGTTCCGCCATTCCAGAGATTACCCGGAACATACAGACATACAGACAGACCGACAGACAGACAAAAATCGTAAAAAAATGTATTTTGGTATATGTATCGTTTATACATACATATGCTTTTAGTAAAAAGCGGTTATTTTAATATTACAAACAGATACTCCAATTTTATTTATTTGTATAGATGGTATGAAGCACGGAAGAGGAGAATATGTATGTCGATATAATCCTACTTAATATTATAAATGCGAAAGTTTTATAAGGATGTGTGTGTGTGTGTTTGTTACTCTTTCACGCAAAAAAAATTCAAGGTATCTTTAATACATATTCTCTTCATTCTCAGACTGATCCGACGCTCTCAAGGTAGTAGAGCCACGTTGATTTCAGCACGAACGGGCCGGCTCGACCGGGGTGGTGCTATCCTCGCATAGAAAATCAAAGTAAAATGATAGCGATCATGCTGTCGTGTTTCGTTGGTGAATGCGAGACCGGAGACCCAATGATGCAGAAGCATCACTAGCCCGCCATGGTGTGGGTCACCATGCTGCATTGTTGCATTGTCCGTATCTTCACTCTGTGCTGTGGGAAATAGTACAGAAATTTTTAATTACGTTGTCTTTATCATAATTGGCTGAGCATGGGTTTATTGCAGTAGCTAATTTATTGACTTAGAAAATTAATAGACTGCAGATCACTGAGCGTTGTAATTTAAATAACAAATTGTTAAAACTCAACCAACCTCAACTGTCTCATTGACATTTGTTTCTTATTGAAAATTGATTTTTTAATTTAATAATTTTGATTAGTTGTCTTGTGTTTGCCTTTGTTCAGTGCCCCAGTGCAGGATGCTCCAAGTTTGTGTATTGTCTTGCATTTGTTGGTTAAGTTTTAATTTCGTTCATAATACTTTGTATGGTCTTTATCTGAATTATATGGTTTTATTATGGTCCAATGATACAGAAGCATTACTAGGTCAGCATAGTGTGGGTCTCCATGCTGCATTGTCTGCATTCGCAATGAGCATGGTGACCACCACTCTTGAATTCTTCTTATGCTTTCCATCAGGCAGAGTAGAGTCATTTTGGCAGGGCTAAACATAAAAAAGACAGACTAAAATTTATAAAATTATCTATTTAGTGTAATAATGATTTTTCGAAATATAAATCTAGTTTTGCAACATGTTTATCTCTATATATATTAATAATACTGAAATTTGTGGATCCTTGGATTAAAAAAAATTGTGTTAACTTCTTCGATCAACAATACAACTAGATATTGCATCGGCGCAAAAAATACGTCTCCTTAAATAACAGCTCACTTGAGAAATGAGCTCTTATTTTGTTTAGTTCACTTGAATCACAGCCAATGTAAACACGTTTCACAATGCCGCTTTATGTATTTAAAATTCGTAAAAATATCGTCGGAGTGTCTTACTTTCGGTAAATACATGTAGAATAAGTTATATTTTAAACTAAGTAACAAATAATATAAAAAAAAATGTATTTAAAACCAATCCATACAAATGTTTTGCAAACGTTGGCCAATACAAGTGCAAACTTTTGTGAAACTGAACAGTAGATGCATGGAGTAGATTTGTATTATAATCGTTTTTTATTATTTATTACCGACTGCCTCGATTAATGACTGCCTCGTTGGTCTAGCGGTTGGCGTGTGCGACTACTGATCATGAGGTCTCGGGTTCGATTCCCGGGTCGAACCAAATGTTTGTGTGATCTACAAATATTTGTTTCGGAGTTTGGGTGTTTTCTATGTATATGATGTATGTATTTACAAAAAAAAGTATATATGTATTCGTATCAGTTGTCTAGTACCCATAACACAAGCTCTGCTTAGCTTGGGACTAGATGACGTTGTGTGTTAGATGTCCGAAATATTTATTTATTACCACAACTTTATAAAATAGTTAATGCTACTTATGTCTCTATTTTTTTACTCTCCTTAGATACTTAGCTTTATTTATTTTTTCTTTAGCTTTCTTAGTAATCTGTTCATGAGTGTAGAATGGATCACAATTATCGCTAGAAAAAGAAGTGTGCTAAGAATTCCGTTATAATATGTTCGGATCACTTTGATAAATCAGATAAATCTGGAAATACTAACCGACGTCGATTGGTTACAACAGCAGTCTCTAAATTACAGGTACATTCAGTAATAATACACAATCGAAATGTATTTTTATTAGTTTTCTACTTAAAAGTACCTTTTTATGACACGGTAAATCATTGTGATATTGGAATTAATGGTAATTTATCAACACCCTATCTATACTAAACTCTCAGTATCTCACACTGAAGTGCAGGTGAGTCATTTTTATTAAGTAGCAGTCGGGTTAGCAATGGGTAAAAATAGTTTTAAATGCTATCGCCAAACAAAATTTCCTGTGACAAATCCAGGTGGACTAATACTATTTCTTACAGTCAGATAATTCCAAGACACTAAGAATACACCAAACGCATCTAAAATGGCAACGTGTTTATGAGTGAGTTCGTGATTAGTGATTAGAGAGAACGCATCTTATTTGTAAGTCAGAAGAGTTAATGGATCTCGCGAATTCATTAAGTACGCGCAGTGGTAGCGTACGCGACTGCTGTTCTTGAGGTCTCGGGTTCTATTCCCGGGTCGGATCAAATGTTTGTATGATCTGCAAATATTTGTTTCGGAGTTTGGGTGTTTTCTATGTATAATATGTATGCATTTACAAAAAAAAAGCGGCGACCGGTCGGCCGGCCGCTGCATTCGTTCATTACGTCACAAATCACGATCATTGTAAACAACGGTCTCGACCAGGGTTTGCTTGTTTGTTTATTTTAATAATTTTATTATGAAATTTTATATTTTAATATGGTTGCTACAAAGGTATATAAGTATTAATATCAGTTGTCTAGTACCCATAATACAAGCTCTGCTTAGTTTCGGACTAGATGGCGTTGTGTGTTAGATGTCCGAAATATTTATTTTTATTATTATTTATATTGCTAAAAATACCAAAACAAAGTCGGCAATAAAAGAATCATTGTACCATGGTGCATATTATAGTGAATCCAGTCGTTTAATTAACTTTTGACAGCTCTAATACGTAATCAAATAGTGATACCCTGACCCGTTACTGATTCGATGATTTCTTTTATCGATCGATTTGAAAAATGAAGAAAAAGATTCTTTATAATTAAAAATAGTATTACAGTACCTATTTTGGTTGTTTTATTTTTTAATCCTTAAAGTACTATGAATTTCAACATTTTGTACCTGTTCTGTATTACAAGTAGGTACCGCAGTTCATTCAAATGCTTTTTATTTGAACCAACTACAGTAAGTCTAAACGATTATTTTAGATTAATTAATTTGCAGAGAATACAGTCGATCCGTTTATTAGGTACGATTACGATGGAACTGTTTTTAACCGACTTCAAAAGGAGGTTTCTCAATTCGACCGTATATATATATATATTTATGTGTGTTCGGGAATAACTTCGTCGTTTATGAAACGATTTTGATGTTTCTGTTTTAATGGAAAGGAAATGTTCCAACGGTGGTACCATGATTGATATCTGATAATGGCATCCAAGAGAAATCGAGTCGAACCTTAGTCGGCTTTATTTTTGTTAAAATTGTACTTGTACGTAAATTATTTATGAATTAAAACAAAGACATTTAGGGCATTTAATGCAAAATAATAAAGGTTTTTACGTGATTTGATATAAAATATAATCACAATAATTTTATTGTATGGTTTATTAATATAATCGATAATCGATTTATTTCAAAGCCGTTTTTATAGTCTGTGGTCAATAATTACGAATGACACATCTCTAAGTAGGCGGGGCCCGTCCCTGTAGTACATTGTATCAAATATTATTACAAAACTTCATGTGCGTGATCTGTCAAAAGTTAAATAAACGATTGGATCCACTATAGTACGCATGGACGATGAGCGAGAAAAAAATCATTTAAACAAGTAAATAAAATTGTAGTGTTTGTTTGTAATATTAAATTAATCGCTTTTAACTAAATGCATATGTATGTATGTATACACGGTACATATACCAAAACAAACTTTTTTTTAAATTTTGTTTGTCTGTTCGTCTGTCTGTCTGTCTGCTTGTTCCGGCTAATCTTTGAAACGGCTGGACCAATTTAGACGGGACTTTCACTGATAGGTAGTTGATAATATCAGAAGAAACTTAGGCTACTTTTTAGACTAGTTTCGCCCCGCGGCTTTATCCGCGGTACGACAATATCCGCGGGTAACACCGCGGGATTCAGCTAGTTAAATATAAACTTCAACATTTTGTACAGTTTCAATGTAAATTACGTTCCCGAAAAAACGATTATGTATTAGACTATTGGACGTAAGTATATAGCTTAGCTTGATATTTAGATTCGACAGTGAATTCATATAGATCTAAGAATCAGAGTTTTCCTATAAGACACTTTAAGAAAATAACGTAGGGCTTTAATATACTTTACAATTTAAAAAAGTGTAACCATAAGAATTATGTTCAGTCATTACTGTATATGTTATGTGCAAAATAGATACAGTAAATACTATGATTTCTATACATAGAGAAAGTTTAGTTATTGTTTCTAAATTTGTCTCAACAAAAGTACCTCGTTTAGGTGTAAATTAATCTAAATAAATTAAGCTCGCTAAGTTAAGTGGCCAAACTCAGCAAATCTTGTAAGTATTTGGTCTTTGTGGTAATTTTTCGTAGAAATATATAATACACAGTAAATAGGGTCTCTAAATCTCAGCTGTAGTTTCAAAAGCAGCCGTTCCAGAGATTACCCGGAACAAACAGACAGACAGACAAAAATATTTTAAAATACATTTTTGGTATATGTACCGTGTATACATACACATGCATTTAGTAAAAAGCGGTTATTTTAATATTACAAACAGACACTTCACTTTTATTTATTTGTTTAGGTAGATTAAAATTCTATGACCCCAATGAAGAGATCAGTATACATTAAAGTATTAACTATATTCATCAATACTCGTCATCATCATTATCAGTCTATCGCAATTCACCGCTGTACAGAGGCCTCTTCAATTTCCACTTATTTAAGTTATATTTATGAACTAGCTGAACCCCGCGGTGTTACCCGCGGTTATTGTTGTACCGCGAGTAACGCCGCGGAACAAAGTTAGTCTAAAAAGAGTAGCCTAAGTTACTCCCCGGATCATCAGCTACCTGCCAGTGAAAGTCCCGTCAAAATCCGTCCAGCCGTTCCAGAGATTACCCGGAACAAACAGACAGAAAGACAGACAGACAGACAGACAGACAGACCAACAGACAGACAGAAAGACAGACAGACAAAAAATTTTTTAACTTCATTTTTGGTATATGTATGTATCGTGTGTACATACATATGCATTAAGTAAAAAGCGGTTATTTTAATATTACAAACAGACACTCCAATTTTATTTATTTGTATAGACGAGTTTAATCTGGTGAGGTGTAAGGAAAAGCAAAGTTATCGGCCTGGTTATTGGGAATCCGAGTTGAGTTGTTAATATCAGCAAGGCGATTATTTATGAGATACTTTTAATTAAGTTCGTAACTTCTTCTATCATTATTGAAACCTAAGAAGTTTTATTATATACTAGTTGTTGCCCGCGGCTCCGCCCGTTTATGTATCGGTTATCGCGGCAAATAGTAGCCTATGTGTTATTCTGATGTATAAGCTATATTACTGCAAAGTTTCATCCAAATCCGTTCAGTAGTTTTTGCGGGAAAGAGTAACAAACATCTATCCATCCATACTTACAAACTTTCGCGTTTATAATATTAGAAAAGATATTGACTTTAATAATAGAAAAATAGACATGAGAGCCCTTAGAAGACGACGGCGCGGCGGCGTAGCATTTGCGTTGACACTGACACCTAAATTAACCACATCCTACGAATCCACTTCAACATGATTTACCACCTCGTTTCCTCATTAGAAATCTTTATCATTCCCGTTTAGTAGTATACAACTAAACGATAGGCAGTGATAGGCTGTGACGATTATTTATCACCCTTCGGTTTATTTAGCATTTAAGTAACACTATTGTTTTGTATCCGTTTTGTATTAGTTTCGTATCCGTTTTGTATTAGTTGTGTATCTGCTTTGTATTAGTTTCGTATCTGCGTTTTGGTACATTTTAAAGCTAGCTTTTGCCTGCGCCTCCGCCCGCGTTGAAGTCGGTTATCGCAATGAATCTTTTAAATGATATAACTTTTTTATTTGTAGGTCGATAACAATAAAATAAACACAAAATTTGAAGTGAAAGTTACCGCGATACAGAAGTGAAAACCACATCCAAATCGGTCAAGCTACTTCTGAGAGTAGCGCCCACAAACAGACTAAAAATCGAAAAACTATTTTTTTTAATTCTGTTACTCTATTCATTGGGTTTCCTTAATATGTGTATACAAACATATATTATAATATACAGACATCGACCTGTCACAATTTTATTAGATGTATCGATAAATTCGACTTAGACACAGATCACAATGCTCATCAAACAATAATTTGCCCTGGTGAGCATCAAATGGTTGGAATCTAATTCACGACCTCTCACTTAGCAGTCAGGCTTACTAGGCCAACAAACTCTACAATATTTGCGCTCAATGCTTCCTATGTATGTAGCTTATTTCGAGTATTCTAACAAAAAAAATAGTAAATAAATGATGTGCTATTAACTATTAAAAACTGTTTAAAATTCTTGAATCATAAAGGGAAAACAATTTAGTTTATCATTCTTCAAAAATGTCATTAGTTGGAGCACGGAACCTTATACAGTCCATGTGCATCTCCCAGATGGGTAACCTTTGTGAAGCACGGCTCCCCATTTCTTAGCAGTCAGCTTACCAAAGTACATGCTCTGCTGAGATTAGTGTCAGACGACCATGTGTGAGACATAAAAAGACGTATAATTAGAGTAATTACTACTTATCGATCTTTCGCTATACTGACAAATATAATACACAGCATTAATTACCAATTACCGTATTATAACCTGTGTTGTGTATAAAAAAGAATGCCAAAAAACAATAAAAATGTTGCTCACCTTCATCAATTTCACCTTGTTCCTTCTGGACTGTACTACAGTATAAGAACCATTCAATTGAGAGCAATCTTCCATTTGAATAGTTACATTAAAGTTTTGCATAAATTTGAAGTTTTCAATTATTACGAGGGCCTTGGTTCGCTTACTTATATATCCATATACCGGTGGTTTGAATTCCTTTTTCATATCAACGCATTTTCCAGATGCTAGGTGTCCTTTTTTCAGATCACAACACTTTTTAATTGTAACCTTATTATTTAACGATAAAACACTAACCAACAATACGACAAATAAAACAAATGTTAGAATTCTCATTTTAAAGCCGTGCTAAACCACTGTAGATCTTGATATAAAAATAATATAACAGCTTTTTTTGTCTAATCGATGTATGCCAATGGCAAGAAATACACAAAAAATGACAATTTATGGATTTATTGATATTAAAATCAATATAAAGATTTATTCTGTCATTATTTACACCAAATCAACGTAATACAATTCTTAAATCCTTAATATTCATGATATTTTTGAATATTATATTTGAAAAATTTCGACTAAGTCATTTAACAAAGTTAGTTCTCTATTAAATATTCAATGTTGCACAATAAGTAACAGATAATTGCACAATTATAAACTGGTCATACTAAACATATATCTAATATTCATCACGAATTTTTAATATTTGTTCATAGTTTCGTGTTTAGAGGGCATTTCGAATCACCCTCTAAGGACGTCTGACAAATTTTAGATACAGACGATATGCCCGACCGCGATCCGAACCACAACTGAACGATAACTTAGTTCTTCGAAAATATAATATTATAAATTAATAAAAAAACAACCGAAATTGCTTTTGGAATTTGAAGACAACGCGTTAGTGTGTGTTTTACATTATATACCTGTTATCTAAACACTAAATTAGTTTTGATTCAAGGTCTACATATATTATTGGATACAAATAATTATATTATAGTGGGTTTTAGGTTTTATTAATCAAACTAGAGATCAGTTTTTTAAATTATGCAATCATACATAAAATATAAATAAGTAAAATGCATCAAGGGTTTCGATAAATATGTATTAGATATAGTTTTAATAAACCGTAAATATACTATGTAAGATGCAAAAATAACCTAACAAGACTCTAAAACCACTTTTTCCATTGTTCGATTGCGAAAACGTTAGTATATTCGACTGCGCGCTAATCGTTACCTGTTCGGTTCCCATTTAGTGCAAATATGAAATTTCAAATTCAACTCAAATGATTTATATCGGACTTTTTAGAACATTCATATTTTGTTAGTAACATAATGACTTAACCTAGTGTTAGTATTATAAATATTAAACTAAATATAATTTAGTGTGGATATATTATAACCACCTGGACATAAGGGGAGAGTCCCACTTATCTGAAAAAACATTCAGGATGATGTTGGAATAAGATCGCAAGCGTGCAAGCATGAAAGCAAGAAATAATATACCTTTGTGTTTTTGAATTGGTTAGGATGATTATATTTATAAAACATCCCTTCAAAGCTCGTTTGTATGTAGGTTTAGAGAGTGTTGTTAATATGTGAAAATATTTTTTTTATTACAAAAAAAGTTTGATAGTAACTATCCGAAAAATAATAAATATACACCTAGCCACTTTCGACTACGGCGGCACGTTTAACGGAGACCAGCTAACTACGCAGGAGATATGAAAGTGCACTATCGTATGCGTAAACACAATTGCACTCTTTGTTCCCTCGCTCTCATGAAATGAATTGGTAAAATTGTTGTTGTTGTTGTAAGAATTTCACTTACACAACCACATATATACTCAGAATGCGTAGATCAGTTCGATAGTGAGATATTTAAGAGGACTTTTTTGAGAAGGGGAAGTTATTGATAGTCTGTTTTCCTTTTGTCATGCAACACTAAAATATTAAAATTCAATGGATCCGTTTCTTTTGTAATCAAACTTACCTATCTTACTTAATAAATACTTTATCTTAAGTAAAAATACCGCTGTAATAAATCCCTATCGGACCGTACCTACCATAGCTATAACGAACAAACATTTATACATTTATACAAATAAAAAAATTGGAGTGTCTGTTTGTAATATTAAAATAGCAGCTTTTTAATCAATGCATATGTATGTATACACGATACATATACCAAAAATGTAGTTAAAAAAATTTTTGTCTGTCTGTCTGTCTGTCTGTCTGTTTGTTCCGGGTAATCTCTGGAACGGCTGGACGGATTTTGACGGGACTTTCACTGGCAGGTAGCTGATGAATCAGGGAGTAACTTAGGCTACTTTTTTTAGACTAACTTTGCCCCGTGGCGTTACTCGCGGTACAACAATAACCGCGGGTAACACCGCGGGGTTCAGTTACAAATAAATATATTAAATAGTGACAAATGCTAAGGTCATAAATCATGTTACATAGTTATAATGTATTCTTAAGAAGTGGATAAATTAAATATGAGACCTTTTACAGACATTAAGTTTATAAAAAATTGCCAGATGTTTGGGATTTCCAGAAAATATTTGTCAAATGTAAAGTTTAAAAGCTATATAAAATAGTATTGGAAGTTTGTGTTGTTGTAAGGCTGAATGTGTATTACGCCAAAAAGGACTTGAAACAAAAAAAGCAAAGAAGTTCAACGAATTCCTAAAAGATTCACCGGTACTTTACCTTTTTAAGGCACAGTCTGTATTTTCATCATCATAATCTCAGCCATAAGACGTCCTTTACGGGACATAGGCTTCCCAAAGTTCAAACATAAATGTTAATAGTATACAATGATCTTTTCTAAAAGTGTCTTTGTCAATTAGGCATAGAGTACACTTTACATTAGAAACTAACAGGACTTTTCCATTAATTGCTGTTAACAAGCTTTGGCCTCCTATCTTTCGTCCACGCCGGCCAGCCGAGTTGAAATAATGTAGTTGTTGTCATTCTTTTTAAAGCTCTATTTTCGTTCATAATTTGTTTTCTTATTCAGCTCTTACAACACCCACTGGTTGAATAATGGACGGAATATCCTAAACATAATATATTTTATATTTTCATACCTATTATCTTGCAACCCCCTCGGCTTCGCACGGGTTCTTTACGGCAAATTTAATATAGCCTATGTTACCCCGAGAAGATGTGAGGCTTATTTTCTTTCGACGTCCCAATATATATCGTTATATTTTAGCCAACATAATCAGCAATTAGATATATCAGTATATAATATAAAATCCGCATCAAAATCCCTGCAGCTTTCGAGTTTATCGCGAACAGACAGACGCGGCGGAGGATTTTGTTTTATAATATGTTGTGATATGGTAATTTCATTAGATTCTTGTGATAAGCGAAACAAAACTTTCCTCAATGAACCTTAGAAACGTATGTGACAAATGCGTCATCAATGCGCGATTATTTGATTATAAGTATGTTGACCTCTTTATAAATCTCTCAGTTTTAGGTTTTGAAGTGTTTGTTTTATTTTCATTTAATAATATTAAACATGCAAAAGGTAAAAAATTCAATGGAATATGTCACATCTCTTTGGTAGTTGAGGAATTTTATCAATTCGTTCCATGTTGAAACAAATTGTGCGATTTGCAGATAATGTATTTTCTTAAAACCGGCCTCTCGCAAAATACAACCTATGACTTTGGTCATGAAACATCATTACCTTGTACTAATTATTTTCTAATTATTTTCTTTTATAGGAGAGTCAGGGTGAGATACGCAGGTGCCGAATATCAAAAGGGTACAGAAAAAGGCTGCGTGCAAGGCTCGATCGGCGGGCCAATACTGTGGAACCTCCTCCTGGATCCCCTACTCAAAGAACTGGAAAGCCAGGGAATCTATTGTCAGGCGTTCGCCGATGACGTCGTGCTGATGTTTGAAGGTAGCACAGCACAGGAAATCGAAGGACAGGCAGGAGCCGCACTCGCGCATGTTTTGGGGTGGGGTAACAACAACAAACTCAAATTCGCGCCCCAAAAAACCAGCGCCATAATAATCACCAGAAAACTTAAGTTCGACACCCCACGCCTGACCATGGGCGGGATCGACATCAAAATGTCCAATGAATTAAAACTACTAGGCGTCACGATAGACGACAAACTTACTTTCAATAAGCACGTTGCGAACGTCTGCAGCAAAGCAATAGGAATCTATAAGCAGCTGTGCAGGGCTGCTAAAGTGACGTGGGGTCTTAACCCGGAGATCATAAGGGTGATATACACAGCGACAATAGAACCCATTATTCTGTATGCCGCCAGCACCTGGGCTCCAGCCGCAAAAAAGAAAGGAGTTGTAAAACAGCTGGGTACTGTCCAGAGAGGAGTAGCACAAAAGATGTGCAGGGCTTACCGAACTGTCTCCCTGAATTCATCGCTTGTGCTGACTGGGGTGCTCCCTCTCGACCTCCGAGTCCGTGAGGCAGCCTCACTTTACGAGGCTAAGAAGGGGACACCGCAGCGCTTTCTGGGGGACAGGGAGGTCGAGCAAATGCACTCTGCATTACTGGCGCCGCATCCTGTGTTGACCTGGAGTTCGACCTGATAGACCAAAACCAGCAGACAGTACTGACAAATTTCGAGGTTACTATCTTTACAGATGGTAGCAAAATTGCAGACAAAGATGGAGCAGCGCTGTCAATATGGAACAAGGAGAAAGAAATAAGATCTGTCAAGTTAGTGTTACCAGCGTACTGCACGGTATACCAGGCCGAGCTCCTGGCCATATGCGTAGCGACTAGGAAAGTCGGGGGAATTAGGGCCTCGACGTTTGGAATTCTCAGCGACTCCATGGCTGCACTTATGACAATAAAAAATCACAATTGCCTCCACCCACTAGCGGTAGAAATAAGGGAGAACCTTAAATCACAGTCTCTCCAAGGCAAAGCTGTTGCTTTGTACTGGGTAAAAGCTCACGCAGGAGTGGAAGGAAATGAGCGAGCGGACTATCTAGCCAAGGAGGCCGCTGAGAGGTCCAAACGAATACCGGATTATGATTTGTGCCCGATTTCATACGTCAGGCGAAATCTGCGTATGCAGACACTCGAGGAGTGGAATCAAAGGTACAACACTGGCGAAACCGCAAAAATTACCAAGCTATTCTTTCCAAATGCGGTGGCGGCATACAGAATAATAAAAAAGATAGAAATAGGAAACATTACCACACAAGTAATGACGGGGCATGGCAGATTTTCTGAATACCTGGAACGGTTCCGGTGCAAGAAGAGTCCATCCTGCACCTGCGACCCGGCTGAGAGGGAAACTGTACCCCACATACTTTGCTGTTGCCCTGTCTTCGCGATGGAACGACACAACTGCGAAAATATACTTGATGTAGAAATTAAAGTACAAAACTTTGCTAAGATAATGGAAAGTAAAAATAGGGATAAGTTCTTAGATTACTGTGTAAAAATAGCAAAAACTGTTATAAAGCGAAATAAAACTAGAATATAATAAATTATGTTTACATAATATAATATAATATATTAGTGTTAATCATAAAATGTACAATGTAAGCAAAAATAAATAAGTAGTCATAGAAAACACTCCCAATAAACTAGAAATAAGAAAAACCATGTTCTAAAAATAAACATAAGAATAAATAAACAATGTTAAGGAATAAATAGATCTAAGAAATATATTTAAAAGTTAATAAGATTACCAATATATAAGAAACAGTGTGTCGTCCGTTAAAATAAGTAGCTGTAAGAAAACATTGTAAAGAGAAAAAAAATTAAAACTAAGTGTACTAGTTATTTCCCCTGTAGCATAAATTGAAAATTAAACAATAAAGGAAAGAATATAGATTACAAAGATATATAGAATAGATTAGAATACATAGGCTAGTAGTAGACGGGAGTCCCACCCGTCAGAAATGATAGCGATGAATACTAGAAAGACCAAAGTATGCAGAAAGAAAGTGCGAGA
Organism: Spilosoma lubricipeda; assembly: GCA_905220595.1. Taxonomy (NCBI): domain Eukaryota; kingdom Metazoa; phylum Arthropoda; class Insecta; order Lepidoptera; family Erebidae; genus Spilosoma; species Spilosoma lubricipeda. The sequence continues at coordinate 5,274,874 of HG992286.1, read as the reverse complement.
GGCATAAACGCAGAAATGGAATGAAAGTAAAACGAGAACCATAGACTCCGATAATGTTGGAGGTGTAGATTAAAAAAAAAAAAAAAAAAAAAAACAAAATATTTTCTTTTCAACTATACAAGAATAGAAACACCTAAGACTTTGAACAGTTAAGACTGAAGAAACACAATTGACTGTGTGGTCATTTAAAACTACAAAACCAAAAGTCATCACAAACTGGTACTTTCAGTTTCATATTTGTATCTTTCTTACCGTACCGTCTAACAAGAAAAAGTCTAATAAGAAAACTATGGAAAAACCCCCAGTTTAAAAAAAAAAACAAAATCAGATTAGACACAGAAGCACATTTTTTTCGAACTATTGAATTTCCTAGTTAGTTATCAATAATTTTAAATGTGTTTATGTGTCTGAGCCAAAAACAATATAATCCAGTCTATCAAACGCGATTACTTTAGTGAACAGGAAAAGATCTCTCAGTTTTGATAAAATAATTTGATACACAGTATTTATTATTGTTTTCGAGAAAATGAGACCCCGGTTATTAGGGTTCTGTACTCATAGGGTAAAACGAAATAGGGCTGTCACCAGGCTGTATTTCATGAACAGTGATGGTTAGATAGTTGAAATTTTCAACATCATCAACAACTGTAAATTTCAAAATGTATTTTATGTATTTTTACTTTACTACTACAAATTTTTACGACCCTAAAAATTTTATCTTTTCTAAATTGACGTAATTCTGGGCTGACCAGGATCTCAGTCTATTGTTGGATTGGTCGAGCGGATCTCGATTTTTGCGCTTAGCAACACATTTTGCGTTTTTTTTTTTTTTTTTAAATCATGATACAAAGATGATTAAAACTGCGGCTGAATACTGAATAAATAAAATTTGACTTCAACTTCAGCACATAACAAAGAGGAATATATTACTTAGTCAAATATTATTTGCAGTACAATGAATGGCACGTGTTGCACAATGTCATGCGATTGCAGTCACTCAGAGGAAGCTAATAAAGTGACCGCGCATCTAGGGATTTAACATGATTGTAATGTCCTCTCATAGGCGTACTTCAATATTATACTGTGGCATATGTCTTCTTCTTCTTTGATGAAATGGCAACCAGCCGGATCTCTCGGATCAGCTATTTCTGCCAATGTCAAGTGTTTAGAGTCTTCAAGTTATAAGTCTTCAAGTCAATAAGTCTTCGTCGAGATGAAATTAATGATATAAAATATAAAAAATGTGGATGAGATGAAACGGGGACCGTCTTCCGAAAAAACAAAAAACGATCTCCGTGGCATATGTCAATTGGTTTGCAAATTCAATGACACCATCTGCATGATTGACAGACACCGACTAAATGTTACGCCAAAATGTATTTGTGGACTTTTCATCTCACATGGATTCGGTGCCTACCATTTCCGGTACACAAACTTCTCATTTCTTTGAAACATACGATTTGATTGAACTGATCTCCTCGGTTTTTGTATTGTCTCATCCTATTTGCCTATGCATAAATTTTGTGCTTCAAGAAGTCAATGTGCTCCGTGACACTATACATGTACTGTTGAGGGCTGATGGTAAACCTCAAGAATGCCAGTTTCATAAAGCGCAGGACTCTCAGCCGCGTAATACCTAATTAAAACGCAATTAATTTGCCGATGAGTGTCCTGGTCAGCAATACGACGTTCTATTCTATACCGCCAAGCTGGCACGGTGTTTTTGGGTCGAGTAGTGAATTGTTCAACAAATTTAACACCAGCTACTCGACAAACTGCAATAGTCGCACAGTAGAAAATACAATGTGTATCACTAAGATCTTTGTCATTATCAAAATAATCCAGTAATAGCGTATTCAGGACACTCATCAATGCTTCATTGGGTTTATGTCTGGGTAAACGGGGTCTGTTATTATAATGAATATGCGTCGTTGGAGTAACGTCCAAAGCACTCCTTATCCTGTCATTATATTGGGTACTTAAGGATATCACTCTCCACTTGTTTATCAACATCTTCATTGTGTAGTAAATGAGGTGTAGTACCTACCAAATCCACAGCATGTGAAGAAGAAGGAATAGTGAAAGTATTCCGTATTATTATTTTTAAGATTATAAAAGCCATAAGTATGTTGCGAAGGTAACCAAATTAAGAAAGAACATATCATATATATAAGGGTTTCTTTATTATACCATAGACTGCGGTTTTAGACGATTTGATACAATTTTTTTTTGTTTTTAAAGTGTGGAAACCCCCTCGGGCCGTCATCCCGCCGGGGTTTGCGGCGGGGCAGTGTGTCGGAATCGAACCGACTAAAACCACACGGTGTGCCACTCTGCGACTGAGACGGGAGGGATCCGGGAACTGCTGTTATTAACACATCCGGACCCCTCCCAGCGCCTGCCCGCACTGAAGCGGGCACCGTCTGCTGTTAAACTCTAAATTTTAGGCGACGTACGGCACACGCGTAACGTCGCCCCCTCGCGGGTAGCCACTAGAGCGGATGGAGGGGAAAACCCGTCCTAACCATCCGCGGCCACACTCAGGGCGGCATGAGGCGCTGATAGGCGCGCCTGCGCCGCCCGGTTCGCCGGCGGCGGATTGGGTCCGAGTGGAGGTCGTCCTCCCGGGCCTTCTCCACCGCCTCCTTCTGCGAGATTACATCTTCGCAGAAGGTTGCGACCGCGGTAAAACTGCTGTCGCTACCGGCCATGGAGCGTATGACGGCCGGCGTATGACGGCCGGCGACAGATCTCCTCCGATGACTGCAGTGAGGGCCCGACGCTGCGACGCCCATGCGGGGCAAACCGCCAGCGTGTGCTGGGCCGAGTCCTCACTGCAGTCGCAGTGGTGGCAGGCGGGACTCAATTCCCTCCTGGCGACCGAGTGCAGGTACTTCCCGAAGCAACCGTGCCCGGAAAGCACCTGCGTAAAACTCAGTAGTTTTAGTTTTGAGGTGCAGCAAATTTTTTATATAATTGCCTATTAACTGTCCCTGTATGGGTTTTTTGTACGAACTTAAATACCAAAGTTTAGTAAAGAATATTATTCTATTATAAATATTTTTGCTATTTATCAGGCTTTAAAAAATCTAAATTTGATATTCGTACGTGAGCGATAATTGCGTAAAAAGGGGTACGATATTCTTTTCATGTATCGTTATAATTCAGTCTGCCCATAAATAATACTGTGAGGATAATAACAATGTAAAAATAAAGATAAAAATTTTACAAATAATATACATTTCCATTAGGAGCCTTTCATTATTATGCCAATATATTTGTTTACCATTCTTGTGGTAACGTAAAAACTCATATTACGGTGGTAGTTAAAATTCTTTCGTTTCAGAAAGTTTTGGAATATCAAATAGATTCTACTTTTGTTTTCCATCAGGCCGAGTAGAATCATAAATGTTTATATTTTCTTTTTTTATGGGATAGCTGGCAAATGAGCAGACGCAGAATGGCAAGCGATTACCGCCGCCCATGGACACCCGCAACACCAGAAGCATCACACGTGCGTTAACGACCTTTGGGAAACGGTGACGGGGGAGGGGTTAGGGATGCGGGGAGAGGTTGGGGTATAGGCCTTCGGTATCTTCACTCACTCGGTGAAATACAGCGCAAGCTCTATTGTACACTGGTTTTCTATGAGGCCGTGGTATCACTCCGGTCGAGCCGGGCCATTCATGGCGAAGCGTGGCTCTCCCACCCAAATCAGACGATTGCAAACGTTACACAGATTCAACTTACCAAAATCAGTCTGTTCAACGGGGTCCAGCAGTAGCACTTCTCATAAAATCACGCAACGCCGTCAACAAAGATTTTTATTTTTAATATAATAATATCCGGCGGTGTTTAACTTTTAGATTAAGAAGATACTTAATCGAATTAAGTTGAACACCAGACTATTGATAGTAAACGTCGCCTGTCAGTGATAGATGATGATGATGATGTCCTCCAAGACGTATTTGTCGAAGGCGACACCCTGACAATTTTTAATATAAATTCCTTCGTTTATGTGCCCGTACGTGACTTGCAAAACCAAATTTTGTTTTAAATGTACGGATACAAAAGGCACAGTGATGGTTACCCTGCGTGTTGTAATAATAAGTGTAGTTGTAGGAAGGCTTGGGTCCAGTTTAACAAGAGACAAGAAGATTCCAGTGCTGTGCGGGACTGCGTCCAAGATGTTTTTTTTAATTTGCCAAGCAGCCGAAAAAACGTATTGATAATACTGAGGTTGAGTTCTGCACATAAGGTGAGTAAAGCATAGCTGTTCATATTTGTCCTGGTGATAGTAGACAACTGGACTGAAAAATTGGACTGTAGTTTGCGCAGGTTTTTAATGTCTACAAGGATATGACACAGTGCAGAGCAGTGATCCCATACAATGTCTTGAGGCGAGAGTGTTAATACGATATATGTAGTGGGAGCCGCTTCCCGCACCCCGCTTCTCCTTGCGTGCCCATCACCAGCGTCGCGCGCCGTTCGCCAGCGGTTCAGCCGGTTGGAAGCACCGGCCCACCGCGATGTCGAGGATCTAGGTTCGATTCTCGACATAGCCATTGCAGTTGCAGGTTCCGATGCCATCCCTACCAATTACATTATTCCAGGCTATGCGTTCCGTGCCAACAAACGCATTAAATTAATCCAGCTGAACGAACTTATCGCATTTTGGGATTGCTACAGAGTCATAAAGTTGGTTATATAACTTCGCGTTCGCTCTTCTTATCAGAATAGGTCACAGAACAAAGGAATATACTTAATTCTCTTTTTCTGTGGAATAGGTCATGGTGTCACACACTTACAAGAGGCATGAACTTTTAGATGCCTTGTGTTGTGAAGTAGCACCGTAATGAGCCTGTCATTGAAGCCTTTAGGCGGTCATGACAGTGCGTGCGATATTGTTCCTAATTGCGAACCCAACGCCATTAGCAACGCGTTCCAATGTGGGCTTCCTTGACCAGAAGTATGTGTACCCGCTAAAAGCTTTACAAAGCAGATGCCGAGCCGATTTCAGGCAGATGCGTTTTGCTAATAACGACGATGTCAATATTATATCGAGAGAGTTCACGGGCTATAAGCGCTGTCTTGCGCTCAGGACAATGATTGCTGTCGTTGTCAAAGAGTATTTGTCATGTTCCACGTCACTATATTGATGGTATTCTATATATTTGTACGGGGAATGTGCTGATGCTAAATTCTCCAGTACACCCCAACTATTTACCTGGTTGGGTTACTTTTTATTTCATTCAAAATAATTATAAAGACCTGCTCTAAGACAATGTTCATGTGAATTATCATAAACAGAGGTTTTTATTCAAATTCAATTCTTTGCACATAAATGCTATGGATTATTTTCCTCTAATTCATTAAGATCTTCAAGTCCACATTTGTTATTCAAATAAGTGACGCTACATTAGGTACATATTCTTGTTTACCACTGATTTTCCTCACGTGAGTGAGGTGAGGAGGCGAGGTACGTGAGTAATAGGGATAATAATTTGGATCCTACCGCTTTGTAGGTATACTTGTGCTAAAAACATTATATATTGTTTTTATCAGGCTTGTCACAATAATTAAATTAAATCGAGAAATAAAAAGTAGGTAAATCAAAATTAATAGTCCGGGATCCCGGAACAAATATTACAAGTTATTACTATCAAGCTAATTTTACATGAGTGCCTTCATTTTTATAGGGGGCGGCCCTACTTTCTTCTTACAAAAGCTTTCGCTTGTGGTAGCTAATAATGGGGTAGTAGGGATAAAAAACTTTTGAGCGTAGGCCCGGGATAACGTACCACGCACTTTGTAGGACAATGTGGCTGTTAAATTATATAAATTACGTAACAAATTTTAATCCTTGACAAACCATTTAAATGTTAGATATTTATCGTAACACGATGCGTATAAGTAATATGAACTACATATACTAATATGCCAATTATCTCCTGTTATCATCCTCAATTAAATCGCATATGTTTTAAATTATTACGTCAATGAGCTGCGTTACGTAACTTATCGGTATTCTTTTACTATATTATATAAGAAAATAAAGATAAGGTCAAATATTTTATAAAGTTCCTGTATGAAAAAGATGGTCAATGCTCGTTTGTGCCCATACCATAAAAATAATCACTAATTGAAACTCTTCCACATTGTCACCTTCTATGATGTAAAGGGTTATCGTCAAACAATGTATTTATTATAATGAAAACGTGACCTCTGATAAATCATTATACATACAAACAATGATTCTGTGTGAGTTTTGACGTAATACTGCGAGTGACAGAAACCGTCAGAAAGCCTAGTGTTAGTTTATTTCACTTCTACGTGAATCATCATCATCATATATACCGTAGAAGGTATACACCGACACTATCAAGTGTCGGTGTATACAACGTTGTGATTCGCCCTCACCTAAATCTTCACCAGTGGACTCAGGCGTCGGGGATCGCAAAACGATATCCATCCTCCTTAAGCGCAAGCCTGAGGGTGACAGGCCAGCTCATCTGTCACCCCAAAAGAAGCAGCCCGGGTGTTGCGTAAGTACTATGTACCCTGCCCCCACATCGCACACGCCGTTTAGGGGGCCGAAAGGGAACATCGGGGTTTCCACAAAGGAGGGGGATTACTACCCTCGCATTGGTGCTGTCGTTTTTCGTTAGTGAGTGCGAAACCAGAGGCCCAATGATCCTGAATCAACACTACGTCACCATGCTGCATTGTTGCATTGTCTAAATTTATTCAAGCTTAATGCACATCTTGTACATAAGCGTACTTTCGTCTTGAATGGGAGGCGGTTTGTGGACAGACATCCTGATTTCGGAAGAAAACGCGTTCCAAAGAAGAACTGACAAAGTAGGAAGAATTTATAAAATTGGAGGTGTGGGGGGGGAGGGGCAGAGAAGAAGCATGCTGTTTCTTGATCAAAGGTTTCGATCATATCTGGAGCATAATAGACGAAAATGGGAAAAGAAATAAGAGAAGTGAGTGCACGCCAACAACGGAGCTGACGAATTGGGAGCCATTGTAGCTGGGAACGGAAAGCAGACAACTGGTCATACTTGCGAAGATTGAAGACGAATCGAATGCAGTTATTGAGAAGGCGATCAAGTTTATTAATGTGGTCTGCATTCAGGTCTATATTTGCAATGAGTATGATGACCACCACTCTTGAATATTGCTCATGTTTTTCACCAGGCAGGATAGTCACTTTGTCAGGCCTACACATAAAAAAAACAGGCCAAGTGCGAATCGGACTTAGAAGGTTCCGTACAAAGATGTAGGTATATTATACGAAGTAACAAACATTTATGTTTTTCGCAATTATTTCTTTATTTATGGTTTGTGACGTTGCTTCGTACTAAATTTCAAGATTACAAGTTCACGGGAAGTACCTTGTAGGTTTGGTTTTTGGTCAAAAATTTGAAGCATAAACGACTGTATCTCTTGATTGTGCTGGCTTAATAGTTTGGGGCATATCAAATATTATTTAGGTCTACTGACCCTTGGAGCTGTGTAAAATTCAAATATATGTACATATATATGTATACATAAATAGTATAAATACACATAAAGTAGAATGTGCGAAGGCAGAGCAGTGAATGGGACAATGAAGAAGTAGATTGTTAAGTATTTAAGGTTTCTGTTGTGGTTTGCATATAAATACTATAGATAAGTAGTTAAATAGAAAGGACATCTTGGAGAAGAGGATAAAGAATATAAGATAGTTAGTGCTCATATCTGTCTATGTTGGCGAATTAGAAGCCATTTCAAGTGGGAGCGATGCCGAGACATGTGATCATATATACGTAAATTGAAAACGAATCGAATGCAATATTCTTCACAGACAGAGAAATCTGCACTTAAAAATTCATTTTAAATTATTGAACTTTGACACCTATAAATTAACAACATCAGTTTCCAGGTTAAATGTATAAACGATAAAATACATTGAGTCGTCATCAAAATTCAAATGTGTTCTTCGAATAAAGTTATAGATAACTAACGCAACAGCTAAAATAAATATTAACATGTTTTAGGTATCATAAATACACTGATATAAAAATATTAATAACCTCACAAACCTCATGCATGGTAGTACAATCCCAAACTAGACAGAACCCGTGCTATAGTAACCAGAATGATGGTATTTTATTAAATCATATTGATCGTTGGTTCTCCTTGGTTTCTGGAAATTGGTCCGGATGTGTGAACAACAGCAGTTCCCGGATCCCTCCCGTATCAGGCGTAGAGTGGCACATCGTGTGGTTTTGCCACACGGCCCGAGGGAGTTGCCACACGTAAAAAAAAACTGGTAATTATTTTTAACTGACTTCAAAAAAAGGAGGAGGTTTCTCAATTCGACCATATATATATATATATTTATGTGTGTTCGCGGATAACTTTGTCGTTTATGAACTGATTTTGATGATTCTTCTTTTGTTGGAAAGGAGATGTCCCGAGGTTGGTACCATGAAAAGGAAACTAGATTTGATGATGGCATCCCAGGGAAATCGAGGGGAACCCTAATTTTTTCAGGTACATACTATGTTTTTCATATATTTTCTGAAAATACTCTTATATTTGCGTCTGGTAGTCATCATTTAATGATGATGAGCTGATGATGTAAGGTACAACTCCTTAACGGTTAGGAGGTGGAGGATAAATCTTTAAATGTAATATGTGTGTATGTTACCTTTAGTCGTATTCTTTCAAGTTATTTAGGTAAGCTGATGATGGAAGGTGCAACTCCTCAACGGTTAGGAGTTGGAGAATAATTCTTTCAATTTCATACGTATCAAAAACCTTAAGTTGTAAACTGTCAAGTTTTTGAGGTGTATTCGAAAGAGTATGCTTCCGAAGTGGTCCCATTGCCACCATATCAGGATCTGATGATGGGATGCCTGAGAAATGGAGGGAATCGCTTATTTTCTTAGGCACGTACTATGAATTATATGAAATAGTTCAACTTACTGATAACCTACGATTGCTTGCACAAAAAATGGTAAAATAAAAAAATATATAAAAAAAAACCAAAAACTTCCAAAAAGCATCCAACGAAAACTCCCTGCCAAAAAGCTTAAAATAAACTGGCTCTTTATAAATTGCTATGCCAATTCTTGTTCAATACCTAATTCTTTGTTCATTTAAATACTTGCTTGGCGCCGACTTCAAACAGGTTTTAGGTACCTAACACACATAATAATACTACTATCTAAATGAACAAATAATTAGGTATAGACAAGAATTGGCATAGCAATTTATAATATTTTATTTATTTCCTTAACACTCAAAATCACTCAGCGTACCATGGACAGAGCTATGCTTGTGTATGAGTCTCTCTGAAGTAATCCGTCATTTTCAATTTTTTCCACATAGCGTCTGGCATCAGACCTCCACAATCCTGAGGGTAAACTGAATTCGAAAGTTGAACGAGTTGTTATTAAATTTGAGAGCACTGCCTTGCCAATAACGATTACCATAGATGTTCGTGACAACCGGGACCCACGGCTTAACCTGCTCTCCGAGGCATGGGACGATACTATTTCTATTAACCAAGCTACCTGCCTAAATATTTTTGCTGCCCATACTAATATTTTTACTTCATCTAATTTTCTTTAAAAGCGATTTGAGTTTATCAAGTGGTCAGTCAATATCTATACAAATAAGTAAAATTGGAGTGTCTGTTTGTAATATTAAAATAACCGCTTTTTAATTAATGCATATGTATGTATACACGATACATATACCAAAAATGTAGTTAAAAATATTTTTGTCTGTCTGTTTGTTCCGGGTAATCTCTGGAACGGCTGGACGGATTTTGACGGGACTTTCACTGGCAGATAGCTGAAGATCTAGGGAGTAACTTAGGCTACTTTTTTTAGACTAACTTTGTCCCGCGGCGTTACTCGCGGTACAACAATAACCGCGGGTAATACCGCGGGGTTCAGCTAGTGTTATAATAAAATTTTGCCAGTATTCGCTATTTACTTTGTAAATTATTCGCAATGGAAATCAACGAAAGGGTTTCATTGTTCTACACTTAAAAGTATTGAGTTTACTGCCAAAAGAAACTTAGAATGAGGTAAAGTTAATTTCGTATTTGAAACCGATTAGTTTATATAATAGGTTAAAATTTTGTAAAATGTAGGTATCTGGTTACTCTTTATCGAGATCTTAACAACTAGAACCTTAATGTTTTGTATGTAAAACCAATAAAGCTATCAATTTAATTAGCCTCTAGGCACGTGCTAATTTTGTCCCAGTAATAATTATACGTCTGATTTCTGCTAATAATATTTAGTAGGTTAATACGTGGCAAAGTTAAGCAATCCTAGCCAGGTAAATTTGTGGGTGGTTGATCATTTGTTGAGCTTGTGTTATAGGTACTAGACGACTGATATAAATATATATATACATGTACTTTTTTATTTGTAAATCTATACAAATAAATAAAATTGGAGTGTCTGTTTGTAATATTAAAATAACTGCTTTTTAATAAATGCATATTTATGTATACACGGTACATGTACCAAAATATTTTTTTTACAATTTTTGTCTGTCTGTTTGTTCCAGGTAATCTAAGAAACGGCTGGACCGATTTTGATAGGACGTTCACCGGCAGGACGTGACCCAGGGAGTAACTTAGGCTCCTTTTTTAGACTAGCTTTGTCCCGCGGTACGACAATAACCGCGGATAGCACCGCGGGGTTCAGCTGGTACTTACATATTATACATAGATAGAAAACACCGCAACTCTAAAACAAATATTTGCAGATCACACAAAAATTTGGTCCGTCCCGGGAGTAGGAATTTGTGAGACCGTTGACCCCGGTAGTCATATTAAAATTTATAGCAATTATTGTTGCTGGTAGTTGAAGCCCTAATAAGCCCAATATCAGTATTTTTATAGAACAGAACATCGCTACATGGATTTTGGAAGTTTGATCGCAATCATGCAGCGTAAAAATCAAAGTTCATCCGTATCGTTGTAAATTTATAGCCAACTCTAACGGAAACAAGTACAATTTTAACAAAAATAAAACCGACTTCAAGGTTCGACTCGATTTCTCTTGGATCATCAGTTATTAATTTCCTTATCATAGTACCACCGCTGGGACATCTCCTTTCCATTAAAAATACATTCATCAAAATCGGTTCATAAACGACAAAGTTATCCGCAAACTAACATAAAAAAAATAAAAAATATACGGTCGAATTGAGAAACCTCCTCCTTTTTTTGAAGTCGGTCAAAAAGATTTAGAAGGAAAAGAAAATATTGGTACGCGTGTAGAAGAGGAGGGATTTAAGATCGCATCACCTCAATATACTAGTTAGTTATTGGGTCAATATGTGAAACTGCTAATGTACTATTGAAACATTATATTTGATTAATAAGACACTGCTACGATGGTAAAATTCGAATTGAGAATTATGGTAAAATTTAACGCCACAGCAGAACACTATGAGTCACTTCTAAGACTACAGATAATAGTATATATGCATACATATAATTATAGCACATGAAATAAAAATAATTAAATGAGTAATAATTATCTAAATAATAATTATATTAAACAACAAAAAATAGGAAAAGACTAGTACATTTCGCACCTTCGCTCGTATACGTCAAAAAGCAAAAAAAACTTGACGTCTATAATTTATTCCGTTTTTATGTTTCCCTTCTTAAGTTTTTGGGTTTCTAACTTATTATAAATAACTTCTTTTCTTGATAATTTGATTAATTAACATAATATTGATCACATGTACGATTCCATAATACCTATCTTAATAAAGTCAACCGGATCCGCCTCACGATATTTTCAAACGGTTAGGTATTATGGTATATACTTAACCTTCGATGTTTAAAACGTTTTAAACAAAAATATATGAAAGCTACGTAGCTGAAACATTAAGGAACCTACGAATTAGTTTCAACTAATGAGGTATTCCACTTACCCAGTGTCTCAGATATCCAGGTATAAAATAAATATCTGTCTCATTTATAGAGACTCCAAGAGGTGAGAATTGATAGATTTTTTTCACCGCCTCGTTGTCGCAGTGTGTGAGGTCTCGGGTTAGATTCGACCAAATGTTTGTATTGTTTGTATGATCTGCAAATATTTGTTTCGGAGTATGTGTGTTTTCTATGTATAAGTAAGTTAAATTTTCTAAGTATTTACAAAAAAAAACTATATACATAGTGAGTGAGGATACCGGAGGCGCATACCCGAACCCCTCCCTACATCCCTTTCCCCATCCCCCAAAGGCCGGCAACGCACTTGTGACGCCTTTGGTGTTGCGGGTGTCCATGGGCGGCGGTAATCGCTTACCATCAGGTGATACGTCTGCTCGTTTGCCCCCAAAATTATATCAGTTGTTTAGCACCCATAATACAAGCTCTGCTTAGTTTGGAACTAGATGGCGTTGTGTGTTAGATGTCCGAAATATTTAATTTAATATTAATATAGAGTGAAACCTGTTTATTGGGATCTCAAGTGATCAAGGATTTTGTACCATTTTAAAAGGTATTCATTTGTCCAGTTTTCCAATTATACAGGTTTAAAAATATAGTTTTACCATTTACAGAGGTCCCCTACTTATAGAGTTCGAACTTATTTATGTGTTATGCACCGTTATTTCATTTACAGATACGGAAATGTTAATAAAAATATATAATTTTCGTGTCATTAACTAAGTGTAGGTTACAATATATTGTTTTAAACTTTCATGGTCAGTAACATTAAAATGGGAATCTGCGGGATTGCTACCATGTACCTATCACGGAGTAACTCAGAGAGTTACTCCGAGATCATGACGCTTGCAACAGCACCGAAATATCGGATACTCACAAAAAAAAAGGTACATGGTAGCAATCCCGCAGATTCCCATTTTAATGTAGGTTACAAAACATTTATTTCTTATTTTTTATTTTATTTTACAGATTATAGGTTATTAAAACAAAGCACGTGCGAAAGAAATTCTTATATTTGTAAACAAACGTGTTGAAACCAGTCACAACCTAATTAAATGTGTGATTTATACAGGGAATTGAGATACAGAGTTCCAATCGAATCCAATCGAAAAAATCCCGGAAATCAAATCTCATATAACCAGGTTCAAAAAGTCCCATTATCAGAGATAATTCGATAGTGTGTTGTAGTTCGAAAGAGCCAGGACCTAGTAGGACTTCCCTAATATAATATATATATACGAGTATAATAGTATATTGTTAGAGGTTTCTTACTTATTCAGCACCCACTTAACCATATTTGATTGTTTTTTTTTTATAGTTTTTGGCTGAATAAAATTATAATGTATTAGCAAATCTATATCCCCAATAGGATAAAAAGAAATGTCTACCAACATCTTCTGCTAAGAAAATTAATAAAAGAGTTAGCCTGTGATCACGGCCAGTGCAACATGGTCGAAACGTCAGGCAAATCAGAAGTATGTACTTTATATCTTTTAATAAGTGTTTAACTTTGTGTCAAACTATATTCACTTATCGCATAACATCATGGGGTGCAGCAAAGTCAATATTATTACCCTTAGAACGCGTGCAAAGAGCCGTGCTTAAGGTACAGCAGCATACATACTTACATGGCTTATAACATACTAACAGTCCGAAAGTTATTTATCTTCCACTCCATTTTAAAACAACATACTGAACTTCTCTATAACTCCATACCGTTTGATAAGAGAAAAAAGCATATAGTATGCTCCAGACCTCAAACTAGCCAAAAATTTGTTCATAGGTTATATTTCTTTCTAGGATCTTTATTGTACAATAGGATAGGTATAAGGTACCAAACACACGCACTATGCGCTTCAATCGATCTATCACCACAATATCAGGCTTAGTGACAACAATAGTCCCATCTACGATAATAGATCCCAATATAACGTAGCATAACCGTTCTCGAGAATTGGGTCGGGACCTCTGAGTTCACAAGATGGTATTTAAGAGCAAGTTGCTGATGTACGATCCTGGCTACTTGGTTTTGCCTGAGCAAATATTGCCGTTAGTAAGACGAGAACAACCAGAAAGAATATCCTTATCCCGGGACGACTTAGGATATAACTCCGATAGTTATTCGTCATAATAACTTCGTCCATACCAGCACAAACAAAACCTTCGGTTTCTCCGAAGAGCTCACCATACCGTAGCCAGGACGTCAATGCTTTGAAGTCTATTTTGGGTCTATTAAGGGCCCGATAAAACCGAGAATGGAGTTTTTTGTCCTTCCATAATTCCCTGCGATCATTAGTACTAAGTACTACAGGTTTACGTCAATTCTCTTTAGACAGAGCAAGCGGAGTCAATCCGGTATCCACTGCAACCATATTGTAATGCACACCCACATCATTATGTAGACAATATTCTCTAAGATTTTATATCTCGCGATTGTTTAAGGCCTTGATATTTAATAGACCACGACCCCCAAACTCTTGCGGGATTTACAACCTCATAACCGATGAATGTGGGTGGTGCATTTGGAAAATAGTCAACAATGTGCGGGTTCTCCTATCAAAGGCATCTAATATTCAGTCTAAGTACACCAAAGGAATACACCAGAACCGGCATGAACAAATCATTATAGGCTCACACCTTCCTACCAAATGATAAAATACTTTTAAGTACTTTTTTTATGCAGCCAAAGAAGCATTCCCGCAACGTTTGTTTCAAGTCAGAGAGTCAGTTGTCAGCTATGTAGTTAATCCAAAGTCCAGTTAAGTGATGTACTACTTGACTAGTTGATCTCATTTTCCTAAAGCCGAATCAGTTCTGCGAAACCTAGTTGTCCTCGAGATATTTAATCAACCTATTGTTTATAATTTTCTTCAAAATTCAGACAGACCTGATAATACCGAGATGGGTCTGGAGTTATTTAGACTTGTTTTATCTCCTGATTTGTTTGAATACAGGCGTTACTAATGCTTTTTTAAACGATCTTGGGAATGCACCTTTCTGCAGACATCATTGGAATAAGTAGATTAACGGGGAGGCAAGTTAAGATAATTTTCGAGGATTCAGATTTTCTACATATCCCCATGATAACTGGAAAAACACTACTCAAAAATAATTGTAACAACTGCCCGGGTGACGTATCGCCGATTACACGACGAATAACAGATTTTATTAATTCATTCGATCGAAAATCGATTTATTAGTTTAAGCGCTACGGTGGAATATACAAACATACACAGACTGCTAAATCTATTAACCGTCCATTTAGCTTAGTCGTAGTCGGATAGAAAAGGGTACAAAAGTTCTGGCTATTTTTTTAAGTAGTTTAGTTGAGACTTATTACTAAATAAATATGGTAAAGCAGTATCTTATAAAACAACTTACAGAATCAACATCTACATAATTGTCATCTATTATTCTTAGTATACCTATCTGCGGATGTATGTATCGATGTAAGTTTATCTGTATTGAGTTGTATGTATAGTATGTATTAGTTCTAGTATTTATGATAAGCTTACATAATATGCGTATTTGATATATTGCCTGAACTGTTTATTTTAATACACTTTTTACCAAAATGTCTTCCTGTCTTCTCTGCATCGTCCAATGGTAGTCAACCATTAGAGGTAGAGAATTCATTAGGCATTAAGTCCGTTGCATGTATTAATTAAATAAATGTAAGTCACGTCATTTCGTCCGAGAACTCGAGGTCATAAGAATAACCCACAATAACTTTCCCGCAATTCAATAGTGAATAGTATTTATATTTTGAGTGATGTTGTAGGCAGAGCGTATGTCCTTGAATCCAAACCACTACCTATTGAGAAGTCCTTTTATAAGTAAATATAACAGATCCAAGTAATCGGGTGAGTATTTACGTATTTCGTGAATCACTATTGAACGTATTTGTAGTGAAATACTATTGACCTAATTGTAGTAAAAAAAGTAATTTAAATTTGTTTTTTTTTAGTCAATAACACGTGTGTCTACACAAACTGATAAAAGTGTCTGACATAAGATATTTGATGTAGCTTATAAAATAGCAATACGGCATATTAAATATGTTGTTAAGTAGCTGTGTTATATTTTATGAAAGGTTACGATGCTTTCTATATTCCTACGTTTCAAAAGGGATAAACGGGTCGTGGTCACAAGTAGGGATCTCAATCAGTTATGGCACATTAAAGACTAAATTCAACATTATTTTACAATGTTTCTTAAATACGTTAAGCATTCTGCGAGCCAAAAGCTTGAATAGATAAGAAAATGTCCAGACTTGACATATCATTTTACTTTTTCTCTTTAAAACCAAAGACATATTGAACATCCAAAGTCTACAATTTGCTTCATTCAAAGTGTTTCGTCATTTCCATGTGGGATTTGAAGACCACAAAACCTTGAGCACTTGAAATCGGCGTGGCGACCGCGTTACATACTACGCCATTATCTAAAAGGATATTAGCTGACCCGGCGAATTTTGTACTACTACATTTCTTTTGTATTATGGCGCCATCTACCGGATATTTTGCTGCCTCGTTGGTCTCACGGTTGGCGTGTGCGATTGCTGATCATGTCTCGGGTTCGATTCCCGGGTCGGACCAAATGTTTGTATGATCTGCAAATATTTGTTTGGGAGTTTGGGTGTTTTTTGTTTACAATATGTATATATTTACAAATTAAAGTATATATGTATTTGTATTAGTTGTCTAGTACCCATAACACAAGCTCTGCTTAGCTTGGGACTAGATGGCATCGTGTGTTAAATGTCCGAAATATTAATTA
Organism: Spilosoma lubricipeda; assembly: GCA_905220595.1. Taxonomy (NCBI): domain Eukaryota; kingdom Metazoa; phylum Arthropoda; class Insecta; order Lepidoptera; family Erebidae; genus Spilosoma; species Spilosoma lubricipeda. The sequence continues at coordinate 5,258,115 of HG992286.1, read as the reverse complement.
TATTAATATTTATGTCTATGCAACTTAGATGCCAAACTGGCATCTATTAGGATTTTATAGAACTAACCGATAAATACACACTAAAGTCGTATAATAAACATTTAATTTATAATAACAAACATTGAGAGCAATAATTGAGATAAAAACTACCCTATCGACCAAGTTAGACCAAATTACATATGCTTATAAAATTTGATAAAAATTGGTTCAGTAGTTTCGGAGTTTATCGTGAACATACATCGTGACAAAAATAATAAAATTTATCAACAAGTGAAATTAAAAGCAAACATCATTATTATAAGTGTTTACTTGTACATTAATATGTAAGGAATAATTGGCAATTTCGATCAAAATTCATATATATCTCGAATTTTACACAATTATTTGATTAGGTAGTCTACCAAACTACATTTTGCATTTTGCTACATTTTAGATACCTTTAGTAACGTAAAATAATCAGAAGTTGAGGATCGTGGCGGTACAAGATATGTAAGTTATTTTCATAGTATTTGGTCCTTTCCCATATATCTAAATAGATTTTAATGAAATAACTGCAGAATCAAGAAAGATAGTTGAAGGAAGAACAAGCTTAAAGCACACACAAGCCGTCACTACCCAGGTAATAGATATCATTATCGCACACGGATTTACTACAAACCTAAGCCTTGTTTATAAAACGTAGGTCTTTGAATATTTCAGTTAATTTGAGGTAGGCACAACTTTAGGACAAATTATTGATCATTGAATTATATACATATTACATTTAATAACCTTTTAATCTTCGTCATGAGAATTTAACTTTTTTTTAAATTGCTAAAAATAAAAAAAAATGTACCCATTTTTTTAATAACTTTTTAGATCAAGAAAAAAAGCTCATGTTATATTTAAACTAAGTGCTGCTGTAAGTTGTATGCTGGGCCGCTCAGTAGTTGAGTTGCTACGAATACAATAATGACGTAACGTGGTAATGGCCACTTGTAGCGTCTAGCCAGTAAGTACGACTTAATGGAATATTTATTTACATAATAGGTAAATAACATTGTCTTCGGTATATATTTTCTTGGATAAGGCACTCGTCCCACCGCCGGCGAGCTAACGACTAACTATCGGTTATTTTTTCGCTAAAGAAACGTACAATAGATATATGTCATTCCTCAAGAATTGCTAAGAAGAATGCTCAAAAAGCGTACAATAGAAATAAAAAACGAGTGCTTTACAGTAAAAAGTGTCGAAACAGTCTGCCGAAGGACATCAGGATAGAATCAAAAAAATTTTTTGAAACGAAACAAAAAGTTTTTATTACATTTACTATATTAACTTTTGTTGTATCTACGTTTAAAAGTTTAAAAAAAAACTCGAGAGGTGTTAAGGGACACCCGGATGGAACGAAGTTCACTGTCAGGATTCATTATTTTTATTATTTATTATGTACAAGAAACCTGTATATACTCAACAAAAATAATCGTCGCGACACCACACTGTTTAATGCGAAGTAGAAATGAAAATGTCTGGCTTGCTTTCTGTAAGAGAGAGAGAGAGAGAGACAGAGAAACATGTGCACGCCGCACGGCTTACAATCGCTTACTGTAGCAAAAAGTGTCGTGACAACTTTTCGTAATAATTTTTGTGTCGTGACAACTTTTCGTCAGAATCTTTTCCGTCTAGCCCCCTTTCACAACGCGCGATAAGGAACTTCGTTTCAATAATTTCTTAATTAGTTGCAAAGTGTTTTGTTTTCCAAATTGTTAGTTAACTTCAGTAATATGTACTATTTTATAAATTCATAATTGTACGGAGACTCGATGCCCCAGTCAAACCATTAACCAGGTTTTGGGGAACAAAGATTTTAACTAAGTTTGTTTTTTTCTTGGAATAAATAAATAAGTGTACATCCCGTATTAATACAAGTACAATTTTAACAAAAATAAAACCGACTTCAAGGTTCGACTCGATTTCTCTTGGATGCCATCATCAGATATTGATGTCCTTATCATGGTACCACCGTCGGGACATCTCCTATCCATTAAAAAAATAATCATCAAAATCGGTTCATAAACGACGAAGTTATCCGCGAACACACATAATATATATATATACGGTCGAATTGAGAAACCTCCTCCTTTTTTTTAGTCGGTTAAAAAGAGATTCCACTACAGCACAACTTGTTTTTCATGAATTGCATGTGTCCCAGTGAAGATTCATCTGCACTTTTACCATGTCATGTCGTCTTTAAACTAAGCAACATAAATCTCAAAGAAACGTGTATCCTTCTTTGAAAAACGCATTAGTAATTTACAGTTACAATTATAATTGCTATATAAACATGAACAGGCGCTTATTTTTTATATTTCTTCCAAAACAACACTCCATATGTATGTACTAGTACCGAGCAGTAATACACATTACCAATATTATTTCTGTTCTGTTGTCTAGTTAAGGTAAATTTTGTGTTACATTATGCATGAACAAAATAAAAAGCTGCACTACGAAAAAGAGAAACAGTAGTCACCCTAGTTCATCAACATTTAATAAACAAAGTAATTACTTAAAAAGGCCAAATAATATACCGACAGTGCCTATTATAAATTCCGTATAAGATCATGTAATTTATGAAGTCATTCGTTTTAACAAGTTTCTTACTGTGGCTTGGCTTATGACAAATTTGATTTATTATTAATACTCTTTACGAAACAAAAAGAAAGCAAAACTATAAATATAAACGTTCTAAAATAATCAGATCTCAAATTGGTGAAACTTCGAATGGGTGAAGGCAATGAATGTTAATGTAGTATTGGGAATAAAAATGATCAGAAGCTTGTTTATACGCGACTTTGATGTCAAAATAAGCTCGATCGATACACATTCCAACATTATAGTAGGAATACTTCACAAATTAGTGTGTTTAAAATGCCTTGGAACTTTGGCACTAAATAACTTTCTATCATCAGAGAATAATTGATAGGTATTTATAAAAATGTAAAAATTAGCTTTTGCCCACGGCTCCGCACGCATATACGACGATTATCGCGGTAAAATATAGGCCTGCCTTTCCTCAGGAATAAAAGTAAATAAATTAAAAAAGTAAATAAAGCCAAAATTCATTGAAATTGGTGGGTAGTTTGATCGTGAAAACATAACAGATAGAGAGTTACTTTCGGATTATAGGTAGGTAATATTAGTATAGGATCGATCCTAAGCAATAAAATTGCTTAGGATCGATCCTATGCAATGCGTGCAATGATACGCTAATCTCAGAAACCGCTGGTCCGATTTGCAAAATTCTTTCAGTGTTAGATAGCCCATTTATCAAGGAAGGCTATAGGCTATATATCGTCACGCTAAGACCTACAGGAGCTGAGCACCAATGAAGTATGTTACAAAAACAGGGGAAAATTATCACGCTACGGGCAATAGGAGACGCAGACGAGGTTGCGTGGGTCGGCTAGTCGAAATATATCTGTGTAAGATTCACGTAAATTCACATACTCATACAATTACTGATATGCGTAAGAAAAGTTTACGCACTTTTCTGAGAAGAATTTGTTCAAGTCAAGTCACTACACAAGAAAATGTTTATTTAGTATCTGAATGACCCAGACATAGAAACGGAGAGGAAAACGAGATGTAGCTAAATAATATAAATTATTTTATATATATTTAGGTTAAGGTCGACTAACTGAGGAAGTTGAACAGTGTAGTGACATTGAAAAATCTAGTACTGATATAAATTCCAAGTGCTTTTGCGAAAAATGCTATGGAATCATCATCATCTTAGCCGAAAGACATCCACTCTTGGACATATATCCCCGCCAAGGCTCTCCACAACAATCGGCCCTGTACAGACCCGAATCCAACGGCTTCCCGCGACCTTCACCAGGTCGTTGGACCACTTTGTAGGACCACGGGGAGATGTAATGGTTTTACAAAATATAATTATATACTAATATTTACTAATAATTCGTTTAGAACTAATGGTGGATGGGATAACACTTTGATGCTGAGTTAAATGCACGTTTAGCGCAAATATTACTGTGACCGTTCGATAACGTGATCTGGCAGGAAGCCATGATGATAAAAATCCTTGCTAAGATAAGTCTAATTGACCAAAATTTATTGCGTTATTTCTTGTTGATGCGTCACATACAAAAATATAATAATTTTATTTTACATTTAATAATAGATTTGATAAATCTGGAGTATTTGAAAAGATTTATGTTTCCGGTAAATTTAAATATAATCTAATAGCATATTTACTACACAACTTGACAACAACCCGAAGTACGGAAGGTTGCGGTATTTCAAGTCCATGCAACCATGCAACTGCAAACCATGGCGCAGTGGTCGATCGGTGTTGCCGTAGTCGCGGAGCCCTATTACGTTCCTCCCCGTCCAAACTGGATGGGTGACTGGGACGGCTCCGTGGCAGTCGTCGGTTCCGGGGCGGCTCATTCCCCGCCCTTGTCGCTTAGAGACAAGGGCTCTGGATATGTTGCCGCCGAGTGGGGGGGGATCACCGTTTACGGTGTTTACTTCTCCCCCAACCGGAGTTTGAGCGACTTCGAGGTCTTCCTTAACAGCTTGGAGACCTCGATGCGGCGATTAGCGTCTGGGCACGTCCTCGTGCTGGGGGACTTCAACGCAAAATCCATTGCGTGGGGGTCCCCCGGGACGGACGCCAAGGGCGAGGCCGTCGAGGAGTGGGCGGCTTCGGTGGGCCTCTGTTTATTAAACAGAGGCTCCACCAACACGTGCGTGCGACAGCAGGGGGGGTCGATAGTGGACCTTTCGTTCGCTACCCCTGCTGTTGCCGCACGAGTAAGGAACTGGTGTGTCCTGGAAGAGGTCGAGACGCTCTCGGATCATTTGTATATCCGATTTGAGCTCTCCCGGTCCCAGGGCCCCAGTAGGGGTCACACGGCGCGGCATTCATCCCACTTTCCGCGGTGGGCTGTCGCCAAGCTTGACAGGGACCTACTAGAGGAGGCGGCCATTGTTCAATCTTGGCTGTCTCCGCAGGCCCCGACCGGTGAGGTCGGCGTGGACGTGAGGGCTGGCCGTTTTCGCGATGCGATTACGCAAATCTGCGATGCGGCCATGCCCCGCATCCAAGGTCGTCGGCCTCCTCGGAAGGAGGTCTACTGGTGGTCCCAGGAGTTGGCGGACCTCCGTGCGGAGTGTACTCGTGCCCGGAGGTCCTACACCCGCAGCAGGCGACGTCACCGTGGAGACGGTGGCGGGGACCAGCTTCACGAGGAGTACCGCGAGACGCGGAAAACTCTGAAGCTGGCCATATGCCGCGCCAAAAATGCGAAGAGAAAGGAGATGCTGGAGAGTCTCGACCGTGACCCCTGGGGTCGCCCATATCGTGCGGTGCGACAGAAGCTCCGCACGGCGGGCCCCCCCCTTACCGAGACTCTCCAGCCCAGCTTCCTGCAGGAAGTGGTCGAGGGCCTTTTCCCGCAGCGGGCGGAGCACACACCCCCGTCGATGGCCTATGCGGTCAGAGACGACGGGGGTCGAGAGGACGACGTGCCGCCCGTTAGGGAATCGGAGGTTGGGGCGGCTGTTCTGCGGATCCGTTCCAAGAACACCGCCCCCGGGCCGGACGGGGTTCCAGCCCGAGTGATGGCCCGAGCCCTCGATCATATGTCGGACCGCCTCAGGGAGGTGTTGGACGCTAGCCTGGCGTCCGGACGCTTCCCTGAGTGCTGGAAATGCGGGAAGCTGGTCCTATTGAGGAAGCCGGGACGGCCTGCCGATTCGGTCGCGGCCTATAGGCCCATCGTGTTGCTGGACGAGGCGGGCAAGTTGTTTGAGAGGATACTCTCTGCCCGCATCGTCCGGCACCTCTGCGAGGTGGGGCCCGACCTGTCGGACGCCCAATTCGGATTCCGAGAGGGGCGTTCGACGGTCGATGCCGTGATGCGCCTTAGGGCCGTGACCGAAGAGGCAGTGAGCTGTGGCGGCGTGGTGTTGGCGGTGTCTCTGGACATCGCCAACGCCTTTAATAGTCTGCCATTCAGCTGCATCAGGGAAGCACTCCAATACCACGGAGTGCCAAAGTACCTGAGGCGGCTGGTGGCAGACTATTTGCAGGAGCGTACCGTCGTGTACGAGGATCGAGATGGCGCCTTGAGACGGCGACCCATGTCGTGCGGCGTTCCGCAGGGGTCTGTCCTTGGACCACTCCTGTGGAACGTGGGATACGACTGGGTCCTACGAGGTCGTCTCCCCCCCGGGCTGGGCGTAATTTGTTACGCCGATGACACCCTTGTCACAGCCCGGGGGGCGAACTTTCAGGAGGCGGCGCGCCTGGCCACCATTGGTGTCTCTCTGGTGGTCGGGCGCATCGAGGCGCTGGGCTTACGGGTGGCCCTGGACAAGACGGAGGCCCTATTGTTCCATGGGCCCCGTCGTGGGCCGCCCCCCGGCGCCTCCATAGTGGTCAACTCGGTCCTCGTACCGGTTCGGGCCCAGATGAGGTATCTGGGCCTGATCCTCGACGGTAGGTGGCTCTTCGACGAGCACTTCCGACAGCTTGGTCCGAAGCTGGTCGACGCTGCCTCTGCCCTTGGGCGACTTTTGCCCAACTTGGGCGGAGCCAGCGTCGCAACGCGACTCCTCTACACGGGGGTGGTCCGGTCGATGGCGCTGTACGGCGCACCGGTGTGGGTGGCGGCTCTGACCGCCCTCAATAAAGCTCGCCTCTGGCGGCCTCAGAGGGTATTGGCGGTCAGAGCCATACGCGGATACCGCACGGTGTCGACCGAGGCGGCGTGCGCGTTGGCCGGGACCCCCCCGTGGGATTTGGAGGCGGAAGTGCTCGCCGAAGTTTATCGACGGGTGGCTGAATTCCGGGCGGAGAGAGGCATTCGCCCTCCGCCCGAAGAGGTACGCGAGTGGCGTGAAGCCGCCCGTCGAGCCACGATGGCTCGCTGGTCGTTCCGACTGGAGACTCCACGCGCTGGCTTTGCCGCCGTGGAGGCTCTCCAGCCGGTCATCCTCGAGTGGGCAGGGCGGCAGCACGGGACTCTTTCCTTCCGACTGACGCAGGTGCTTTCCGGGCACGGATGCTTCGGGAAGTACCTGCACTCGGTCGCCAGGAGGGAACTGAGTCCCGCCTGCCACCACTGCGACTGCAGTGAGGACTCGGCCCAGCACACGCTGGCGGTTTGCCCCGCATGGGCGTCGCAGCGTCGGGCCCTCACTGCAGTCATCGGAGGAGATCTCTCGCTACCGGCCGTCATACGATCCATGGCCGGTAGCGACAGCAGTTTTACCGCGGTCGCAGCCTTCTGCGAAGACGTAATTTCGCAGAAGGAGGCGGCGGAGAAGGCCCGAGAGGACGACCTCTACTCGGACCCGATCCGCCGCCGGCGAACCGGGCGGCGGAGGCGCGCCTATCAGCGCCTCATGCCGCCCTGAGTGTGGCCGCGGATGGTCGGGATGGGTTTTCCCCACCATCCGCATTAGTGGCCACCCGCGAGGGGGCGACGTTACGCGTGTGCCGTACGTCGCCTAAATAGAGAGTCTACAGCTGACGGTGCCCGCTTCTGTGCGGGCAAGCGCTGGGAGGGATCCGGATGTGTTAATAACAGCAGTTCCCGGATCCCTCCCGTCTCAGGCGCAGAGTGGCACACCGTGTGGTTTTAGTCGGTTCGATTCCGACACACCGCCCCGCCGCAAACCCCGGCGGGGTGACGGCCCGAGGGGGTTTCCACACGTTAAAAAAAAAAAAAAAAAAAAAAAAAAAAAAAAAAAAAAAAAAAAAAAAAAAAAAAAAAAAAAAAAATTTCAAGTCCATGCCTCCGAGAGCACGTTAAGCTGTCAGTCCCATTTGTCATGAACACCTCTGTCAAACATTTGGTAGTCAGTATCCTCCAATATACTAGTTGAACTTATTATATATCGATTTTGTAGATAGTAGAGCCACGCTGATTACAGCACGAATGGGTCGGGACCGGGGCGGTACTACCCCCGCACAGAAGATCAACGTAAAATGACAGCGTAAGTGCTGTCGTGTTTCGTTGGTGAGTGCGAGACAGGCCCAATGATGCAGACGCATCACTGGCCAGCCATAGTGTGGGTCACCATGCTGCATTGTTGCTTTGTCTGCATTCGCAATGAGTACGGTGACCACCTCTTTTGGATTCTGCTTATGCTTTCCATCAGGCAGAGTAGAGTCATTTTGGCAGGCCCAAACATAAAAAAAAAACTGATAAATCCGACTGAATTGTAAGCCGACACCAATTAATCTTGGGAATAATAAAGGCTTAGGTACATTGAGGTAATAATGTAGTAAGAATAGCAGAATTCTAAAACTTGTGAAGAATATTTATTTGTCAATTTAAATGTACATTGATCTAATCTTACAGTATAGTTTTTTTATATAAATTCATGAACAAGACTATATTTTTTTAATAATCCATACTCCATTCTAATATCATACATTCAAAAGTATTCGAAAGAAGAGCGCCCTTGCCGTAGACCTACTTTGATTCTTGAGCACATAGGCTAATGTTTACCGTGGTAACCGACATATCTTTAATATTATAAAGAGAAAATATTTCATTTTTTATTTGTTTGAATTGAGTAGGTTCCGAAACTACTGCATCGATTTGTTGATCGAGTTATCGAAAATGTAACTCAAGGTGTCAATAAAAAACCAGAAGAAATCCCTATATCGCGTAGGTACGGTACAAAAGTTATTGACAATAGAGCAAAACAATGCACTAGAATTTTATGGAGGACATCAATATCAAACAAGTCCGTGTCACCAATATTTAACTTATTATAATTATGGCACAATAACTAAGCTTTCATGTTACAGTATTCAATATTTACGCCGGAACAAACAAGGACACATTATTAGAACCTATAATATATGTACTTATCCGAAAAAAACACTTAAGTATTCAAAGCAAATAGCATCAGCAAATGTAAATTATTTTATGAATTATTCAAATCGGACATAATAAAATTTGGCTAATGGTTCCAGTATGAGTAAATGAGTGTAACATCACGCCTATACCTATCCTTCACGGGATACGCAGAACATCAAAGAGTGTATGTAACGATTGGAAATCTAGTTTTTTCTATTATTTAAGGCTTAATGTTCTAAATATTTAAACGTAATTAATGGAAACCATGCAATAACTACAAATTACATTTAACATGTAATTTAAGTAAAAAATTTCACTTTTAAAATCTGTGTTTATTCATCAACCGCGTCCGTCATGTCTCGAATTTCGCGCTTCATTCTCACTCCGCTACCAGCATTCCGATCGGACAGCTAGGCAGCATCATGCGATGTGGGCATCACTGGGGTGTGGGACGGTGAGCAATGTCAAAATATCAAAGCGCTTGACAGCGACAGTGATTAACATCGAAACCGACTAAAACTCTCAGTAATTTTCAAATTCACTAAACACTCTTAGATTGCCACCACACTAATTGACGTTAAAATCGGGGGTACTTGAACAGAAGATCAACGTAAAATGACAGCGTTCGTGCCGTTGCGTTTCGTTGGTGAGTGCGAGACCTCAATGATGCAGAAGCATCACTAGGCCAACATAGTGTGGGTCACCATGCCGCATTGTTGCATTGTCTGCAATCGCAATGAGTATGGTGGCCACCACTCTTGGATTCTGCTTATGCTTTCCAACAGGTAGAGTAGTCATTTTGACAGGTCCATATAAAAAAAGTCTAAGCATGATAGACTCGCCAAAAGTGTGATGTACTTAATAAGTTTTAGCCCTTTTAAGATCGCTATGTTGTCAAGACTGTTTTTCTCAGGAACGCGTGCAGTTATCAAGCTGAAATTCATATTAAATACTCAGGTTACTGTCCCTTGGAGCTGTAAAAAAATCAAACTTCTAAGCCAACTCAATCAAAAGATACGCCTTTTTATGCTGCAAATTTTCGGCACTCGCAAGCATATACCTACAGGGTACTTCCCGTAAACTCAGAAACTTGAAATTTGGTACGAAGCAACGTCTTCTAGCACAGATAAAGGAAACATTTTAGTTACATCTTATAGTATACTGACTCGCACATGGCCGGTTTTTTTTAATTATCTATATCTATCCGTGTAAAGCCGGGACAGACCGCTAGTTTTGAAATAAATTTCGACCATCAAGCGATCTTTAAATATGTATAATTCGATTCAGATGAGCTCAGAGTGTCTAAAATCTCGATTCTTTGAACAGTGTTGTGACTAGACCTTGATTGCGGCTAACTTGTAACCATGACATGCTTCCAGAAGAATAACCTTTGTGAAAATTCTTCAAAAGAACCACTAAACAAATCTAAAATTGTTATTGTAGAATATTTAGGATTGGTGAATGGACCTTCAAATATATTTTATTTGACAAGATACAGATTGGCAGATTTATTTCAAGCGGTATAATAAAATTTGATTGTCTACAAGGAATGAAAGAGTAACATTCCTCATAATCTCGACTTCGTGTTGCGGCTAATCTTAGAGCGCTCTCGATTCGAATTTCATTAACCATGTTTTATTTTATCTTCAAATTCGTATTGAATCATCTCATTTTGGATAATAATTCATTATCTGAGATACTTTCAATTCAATAATCACATTATGGGGCTAACGTATGGAAATTTTACATATGGATTCAGAATTTCATTAAGATAGTGGTAACAAAAAGGGCATTATAATGAAAATCATACTTTGAAAGTAAATGCTATGTTTAGGTTGGATAATGTTTAAAAGCTTCTAGTTTAAATAACTATAAGCGACTTGAATATTTTTAGATTTTTATTACTTTGTTTTGGTTTTTATTTATTGCTCATGCTGCCAGATTCCGACTAAATATTTCCAACACTGTTAGAAAACTATGTTTAAAAGCCCTCTTCCATTTTTACTTTGCTTTAATTAGCAAGGGAAATCTGTAAAATAAGAGTATATTAAAAAAAATATGAAGAAAACTTATGTAGTTTCGGTGTAAAAGATTTAGACTTTTTACGAAGTTTTAGACAACTACCGCTCAGGGACAGCTGTAATTTAAGCGACGAAACAGCATTGCCACCCTTAGCATTTAAGGGGATGAAGAGGGAGGGGGTTGGGGTTTCTTTTAATGTTTATTTTTGTGTCACATCAACAGCCTTTAACAGTCCATTACTAGACATAAGGCCTGTCCTTAGAAAGAAGATTTTGGCCTACTATAACACACTGGATAACTTTAAATAAACCCTATACCATTTTTAACTGACTTCAAATCAAAAAGGAGGAGGTTCTCAATTCGACCGTTTTTTCATGTGTGTTCGCGGATAACTTCGTCGTTTATGAACCGATTTTGATGATTCTTTTTTTTAATGGAAAGGAGATATCCCAATGACGGTAACATGGTGAGGACACTAAGAACTAATTATGGCTTTCAAGAGAAATCGAGGGTAACCTTCGAAATTTGTAGGCGTTTGTGGGCGACTAGTGCATTTGTTATTTTTTTATTTTATTTGAAAGCTGGTGCTTTCCGTGTGGTCTCATTTCAATTTGGTCGTTCTTGAAATCGTTTGTTGCTTAGTTAAAATTTTAATAGTTATGTAAATGTTGGGATGTTGTATATATATTAATCGGCGCAAGAACTTCTATTGCGCGATGCAGGATTGGTAGTTTCTTCGTACACTACATTACTCCGTTGTTTAGTGTGTATCCAGTAGATGGCGCTGTAGCTTGTTTTTCTGTTTGTTGTATGTGGAAGTCACCACATCACCCCCCTCCAAGACCGGAGGTCGATATCTGATGTGTCACCTGTCTGTGCTCTGTTGCGGCGCTTGCCAGTGCCAGGAGTGAGTAGTTCCAGTGAGTCGGAATTGAATGCTGCTAGTCCCAGTGAGTCAGGGCTGAAGTCCGCTGATCCCAGTGAGTCGGATGGCGTGCGGTACGCGGTGCTGCGGTGAGATCCCCAGTGAGTTGGAGCGGTTGCTACATAGTGACTGGCTGCTTCATAGACGGGAGAGATATGCTCTGTGTATATGTTTGTGTTGTATGTGGTAGTCGTCACAATATAAAATGAAGTCGCTTACAATATCTGTTCGCTTAGTACTTTGAAACCACTCAACGGATTTTAACGCAGTTTTTAACAATGGACATGATTCAAGAGGAAAGTTTCTATGTGTAATACTTGCTTAAACTACAGTAGAAGAAACCCGAAAATTTCAAAGCTTCCGTGCGAAGTAGGGCCGGGTCGTTAGTAATACTATAAATTCGAAAGTAACTCTGTCTGTCTGTTAAGTTGTCACGGATTAACCGTAAACCGATTTGAATGAATGGTTAGATGAAAGTGCAGTCTACCTCTATACCGGAATAGACATGTCCAGTAAATGGCATCCATTACGCACAAGCCATGGCAGCATTACAATCGAACGCTTGAACAACGCGTAAGTCTTCAAAATTTAATGAGACTAATAACTTCATATACCTATTTCGCAGTGCTTGACACGAGCAGGAAAGGCTCGTGTCAAGCACTGCGAAATAGGTATATGAAGTATAGGTATATGAACGCTACCTTGACTGATTCTCAACTTCTCGCAGCCATCTCCAGACGTAGCTATTCAATTATTATATTATATTTATCCAACTTTTAAGTTTAATAATAATTTTATTACTCACTGTATCGATACTTTATATAAAAACAAATATTAAAAAGAAATTTCTTTCTTTTAGCAATTTAAATAGATTAATACTGGCAACTTTGATCTGTTTTGTTTCATCAACCATTCCTGTCACCGTAATTAAATCAAAAGTTTGACGGCGTTTAATAAATGTCAAATTTCGTAAAACTTATTATGACTCAAAGCGGAAATGGGTAATATTAATCAATACTAATATAATAAATTCGAAAATGAATCTGTCTGTCTGTTGGTCTGCTAAGTTTTCACAGCTAAATAGCTGCACCAATTTTAAAAAAACTTTGATTTTTGAGTAAGGATATAGACTACTCTATAACTAGATCTCAATCGCTCAAGTACCTACTACATATCACTATTACGTATCATGTTTTTATATCCAGATCGGTTTGACACTTTAGATCGCAATTGATGATTTCTTCATTGTTGTTTACGTTTGAACTTTTAATTTTAGAACGGCGCAGGCGTCTGGCAGAAAGATTTTTTCAAGGTAACTGTAATAACCTACTAAAATATGAGTACACAGTAATATTGTATGCGATGTATACAAACGTTGTACATTGTTTTAAGGATCTCAAAGCACTCTCGCTCGATTGAGTTAGATATATCGTTAATATGTAAAAGTAATCAAATTAAACTGAATGATAGGGTATATCCTGATACAGTTATTTTAAATTAATATACATACAGTTAATTTATTAAATGCACAATACACATTACAATCAATTTACATATGCATCACAATTACGTCTACGATTAGCATCCATACAAAATATAAAATTGTAGTGTCTGTAATATTAAAATAACCGCTTTTTACTCAATGCATATGTATGTATACACGGTACATATACCAAAATATCATTTTTATCTGTCTGCCTGTTAATTCCGACTAATCTCTGGAACCGCTTGACCGATTTTGACGGGACTTGCACTGGCAAATAGCTAATAGAATAAAAAGAGATTTGGCATATCTATTTTTTTAGACTATCTTTGCCCCACGGCTGTGTTATTTGGGGTACCATCGCAGTTAACACCGGGCAAAGCTAGTTGTAAATATGTGCACACAAAATATATTACAACATATTTCTATTTAAGACTTTAATTATAAAAAATAAAATGAATTTACTTATGTAGAAAACAGCCATATCGTTACTTCGAGTGATGCAAAAAACAGCAACTATATCTAAGCGACATGTTGAGTTATGTCATGTCGCGACATGGCATAACTCTGCATAATTCGAAATAGCGATATGGATATGTCTGTTTTCTGCATAACTCGATTCAATTACAATAAGATTATTTCTTGTTTATTTGTTTGTTTACCCTAGCTTCTTTTGTTATCTCCTTAAGTTAATTACAATTCTTATAACGCGGTGCTAGTATCTAGCGTGGTCTAGCCATCAGTTGTTGATCAAATGAATAACTATTAAAACTCATCCTGAGTAATGTATTTCATTGATAACTATTTAAACAATATTGCTATTTTTTTATATAAAAACTCCATTAAATTCACATTAAGTTAAAAGAATTTTATTCTTATAAAGACACATGTTACAGTAAATACTTATGTGATGTACGAGGGATTACTAATAAAGGCTTTCTTTTGGGTCGATAAAAAAGTACTACACTAATAAAGTCAATAGTTGCCGTGGTGGTACTACTTCTAGTTCTAAAGCCATACTGTCGGTCTGAAATGAAGTTGAAAGAGTCTAAATATAAACTTGTCTCATAGTTATGTAAAAAATTTCAAAGACTTAGGAAAGTACTGGTAGAACGGCGATTGGGCGGTAGTTTCCTGGGTCTATTGTAGATCCTGATTTATATGATGATGATAAAAATCCTTGCTAAGATAAGTCTAATTGACCAAAATTTATTGCGTTATTTCTTGTTGATGCGTCACATACCTAAATATAATAATTTTTTTTTACATTTAACAATAGATTTGATAAATCTGGAGTATTTCAAAAGAGTTATGTTTCCTGTAAATTTAAATATAATCTAATAGTATATTTACTACACAACTTGACAACAACCCGAAATACGGAAGGTTGCGGTATTTTAAGTCCATGCCTCCGAGAGCACGTTAAGCTGTTAGTCCCAGTTGTCATGAACACCTCTGTCAAACATTTGGTAGTCAGTACCCTCCAATATACTAGTTGAACTTATTATACATTGATTTTGTAGGTAGTAGAGCCATGCCGATTACAGCACGAACGGGTCGGGACCGGGGCGGTACTACCCTCGCACAGAAGATCAACGTCAAATGACAGCGTTCGTGCTGCCGTGTTTCGTTGGCGAGTGCGAGACCGGAGGCCCAATGATGCAGAAGCATCACTGGCCAGCCATAGTATGGGTCCCCATGCTGCATTGTTGCTGTCTGCATTCGCAATCAGTACGGTGACCACCACTCTTGGATTCTGCTTATGCTTTCCATCAGGCAGAGTAGAGTCATTTTGGCAGGCCCAAACATAAAAAAAAAACTGATAAATCCGGCTGAACTGTTAGCCGACACCAATTAATCTTGGGAATATTAAAGACTAGGAAGAAGCAAAAGAAGGTTTTACAGAAGATATTCCACACTTTTTGGACTTTACACAAATGTTTATCTTATTAGGATGAGTATAACTAGAATGTAAGATCAAAAAAAACTATTAGGTACTTTGAGGTAATAATGTAGTAATTTTTTGAAGAATCTGAAATTGTTCAATCTCATTTCTTCACACACACACACACACACACACACACACACAAAACAAGCATACAAACACAAGCACACGCAAAATTAACAAATCAATTAATGTGTAAGTATGTTTCATGTATGTTCCACTTGTAAACATTTATTGTATAATTATTTTTTTGGGAAGGTACTTATTCCCGACATAAGCTCACGCTAGTTTGGGAATCAGTTCTTGCACTTGAATTGTATCCATACTTTTTTACAATGAAATGAAATGAAATCATTTATTCTGCAATTAGGTTATATAAACACTTTTGCAAGTTAAACTTTTTTTGAGCAGATGAGTTCGGCCTTTCCTAACTGGACTAGCCCTGAGAAGAAAGGACGAAACAAACTCGGGGATCAACGTCTCTTTTAAAATCCAGACAATTTTCATAAATGCAAAAGACATTATTACAATAAAAAAAGCGATAATTACAATTTGAGTTACAATTATAATAATCAGTAAAGACAATATTTTTTTAAAAAATGACAACTATAACAATAGTTTAAAATGAATTTATTTCAAAGTATAAATTATCGTCACATCAAAATAAATTTAAACATTCAAAGTAAACAGCATGTGCAGAATGGGCAGCTCAATCCCAGGCGGTTTTATCATCAAGGTATTCTGATATGGTATAATACCCCTTTGCCATAAATTATTATCATTCGTTATAAAGTTTTGTAGGCATTTAATAGATTTGGTGTTCATCCCATCTATACCAGTACTGGAGCTCGTATTTCGTATCGAGTGACTTTATAATTTTATTAATTTTGTCTGAATTACAAATTAATTCTGAACAAAAACACAGTTAATACTGAGTTAGTAGTTGTTTGTTAGTAGTTCATGATTTTTTTTGGTTTTTGCTCAGCCAAAGTGGCTTAAAACATTTCTATTAAAGTTTTCACAAATTTCTTTTTTATCTTTTATTATCTTACAATCTACAATAAGTTTGGATGGGGTACATATTTGCTGTGTTTTATTATTTGCTTTGTTACACAAACTATGTTGCAAATTGTTGTGTACATAAGCTGAAACACCTCCACCGTTACTATCATTGCGGTAGTTATAATTATGGTTATGGTTAGGAATCTGTAGCTCTAAGGTTTGCGTTTCCGTTGTAATCCGTGTTTCAGTAATTAGTATTAAATGTACTGTAGTAGGTATAGAAATTTACCCTCTTTTTGTACACTTTTAGCATTAAAATAGAGTAATGATATGTGTGATTTCAATGTGTCTATATCCTGATAGTTATTAATTCTAAATGGATCAACGATGCGCCTTGAAACCGTTCTCAACTAAATTTTTCAACAGCTATACTATTTTATAGACCAATTTCCTGTAAACATTGACAGCCTGTACATCAAAATGTTTGCAATCATTGCTATATCTACTTATTAAATACATCCTAAAATAAAGAACATCGATTGAATACATTTGGGTCACACTCGTAAATGTTTTAGTAGGGAATGTTTAATGTGACAACAAACATTTTCATCCATCCTAAGGTTGTCTGGAAGAGATTGTTGTGTCAATAAAGCCGCCCTTCATAAATCATTTTACATTTTATGTACTCTCTTTTATATATGGAATACGGTGTTCAAATAAAGAGTTTTTTATATATTATTATGACTTTCAGACTTTTTTTTTTCAATAAGTGTTATAGTTGTGATAAATTTGAATGTGAATTGTGTGAGTGAATGTTAACACTTTAGCTAAGAGTTCATGTAGTGTTTCCACTAAATACTACCCCGACTGATGACATTAGGCGCCCTATCTATATCAGTTAGAACCCAGTCCATGCTATTTCAGGTCTCCCTGAATTGAAGCTATCTCAGCCTATGGGCTATAGCCAGTGCCGTCTTTACCATAAGGGCACTCGGGGCACGGGCCCAGGGCCTCCATTCTCAAGGGGGCCCCGAGGAACCGACATTTTTTTCTCAGCCATATTATTATGTTCTCGTTATAAATTTTCGAACATATTACACGTTATTCACAGAAAAAACAGGTATTAGGTACATTAAAATAAGAAATAATAAACATAATTACTAGGCTTTCAATTTTTATATTTTTTTCGGTTGAAAAATGAAAGCGTACAAAGTTGTGACTCTTTCACCTTTGTTACGATCGTTAAATCCTAAATTCTATATTTTCTCTGCCTTTAGCGCTTTGCCTGAATTTAGTCAACTTATTTCAATTAGTTCAGTTCAGTTTTTAATGAATTTAGTCAAATGTAATCTGCAGTTAGCAAACTAGCCTCTTCAGAAGCTAGGATGGTTTCTGACAGACTGAATCATTTAGAAACCTAATTAGAAACGCATTTAGGAAAGTGTAATCGCATTTAGCTACTAATTTCAATCGCCACGCAACTGTCCGTGCGTGAGGACGTATTCTTTTCTTTGGTAGTCACTCACTCATCTTTTTATTAATGTGCCAGACATTTATAAATAGTCCGTGTTTCAGGGATGTTTTTGTCAACAAGGGCTAGAAAATTAAAGAACTGAATTATGATAAATTTTGATACGAGTTTTCAGTTGTTGCTAGAAATTTTAATGTTACTACCAATCTTTCTTTTGCACTTATATTGTCTCGTAGCATAGTTCTCGCTTTTGAATAAACGGTATCACAAGATTTAATAACATGTCAAACGATCTCGAATCTATTCGTACATTATTTCTGACACCAGTAGCACACGTCGCCATAGTCGATTAAAGGGATGACTAGAGACTGCACAAGCGTTGATTTAGTTTTCACCAGACTTTTTTTAAAGGTATAATGTCCTCAGGATGTTGGTAACCCTCTGACATACGTATATAACTTGATCATGCCAGGTAAAACTGCAGTCAAGATGTAAGCCTAGGTCTTTTACCGTTGAACAAATAGGGATAGTGGTACAATTTAAGATTCTCTTCGGTAACATCTCGAGATCGACACTGTTCATCGAATGGCGGCTGCCGATTATTTAAGATTGGCACATTGTCGGGTTAACCGATAATCCAAATTTCTCTGACTAGTTTTCGATAGAAGATCTGTGTTTATCTTGTCGATTGCTGTTGCTATATCTTCAACGTTAGCACGAGCGTACAGTTGCCGGTCGTTGGTTGCACTACTGCATTACCCTGTGGGGGACCTACCAACCAACGCTGCAAAATCATGTACTATACATGTTATTGCAGCGTAGGTTGGTAGGTCGGCGGTTGTCATCTCTTAAGAACTTTATGACCCCATGGGTTTCGTTTTTGCGAGCAATGTGCCTCGCCCACTAACACTTAGTTTAGTTTTTTTCTTACACAATTTATAATATTAATAAAAATAACATTAGATTAGTGATATAGCATAATTCTATAAACATGAAGCACATATCGCAACGTGGAATATTTAACGATTTAAAGATTTTTCAACTATTACAATTAAGCGAATCCTAAAGCGCTTATTGCATTTGGCTGAATTTAGTCTTCGAAGTTCAGAAGCAACTTAAAAGCAAGTTAGGAGCTTCTGATCTGACTGTCCTTATTTAGTTAGTAAATCAGTTAAATCTGCAAATATTTGTTTAGAAGCTTTGGTGTTTTCTATTTATAAGTAATGTGTATTTACAAAAGAAGTAATTAAGAAAGAAGTAAACAGCATACACGATTACTCATAATAAAAATTATCACAGTAGAAAAAAGGTTGGCATAATACACTTTCTTTAATTTCCAAAAGGGCCCCAAATTCTTATGTGCCCAGGGGCCCCAGCTTAGGTAAAGACGGCCCTGGCTATAGCGTTCATTAGTTTATATCGTGAATATTTCAACTACATTTGGTACCTTCAGCATGTTAGTAATTATTTATGAGGGAAGTTACTATAATACCTGTAGTATCGTCTATACACAGAAATAGGGATGGGCAGATATTAACATTTTCTTTACACATTTCAGTTCTATCTTTTTATTAAATAACTTTAAAGGTTGATTGTTTAAACACAGTATATATATATAATAAAATCTTTAGACAGCATTTAAAAGAATAATATGGATTGTGAAACGAATAATTAAGTACTCGTAAAACTTATCTAATTAAATTGGTTCTCAGTAGCAACTCGCAGCCTAAACCTACACAAAGAAGATTGATTGACTTAGTGAAGTAAGAGTTAGTGAAATATAGTGTTCAACATTATTTCAATAAGCTTCACTTTTTAATATACGAAGTAATTTTACAGTTGCTTTGACTATAGGTACCCCGCAATATTTTAAATGGATTCCTGATCTGGTTGAATTTTGTTTTTTCAAACAAGTCTAAAGTTTTTTTTTTGAATCAATCTAATCAAGGGAATTAAATACTCAGCGCAGTAGTTAAGGTTGTAATCGTATCTCTGAATCTGGGTAGAGTTACTATGTGAAAAATAAAACGTATTGGAAATCTAAGAGCAAATTTCGATGAATTCTAAAGCCTGACCTCATTTTGATCGACAACAGTGTTTATACAGATGTACATTACTATTCTCTTCAACTGAAAGAAAGAGTATCGACGTAAGTAGTATTTATGTAGTATCGGCATTTGCGAATTAAAATAGCTTGTATCATCCAAGGATTTTTAGCCTGGGCTTTCTGAATTCCGTTGCATATTAGTAGAGGAATATTCGAATTAAATGAAGTGTACATACTCCATAATTAAGTTCTTAGTCAAGATCAACATAAAGTTAGAAGTATTAACTTCTTAGTTTAAGAATCACTTCACAAAATAAATAAAAATAAATATCAAGTCGCTAACATTTAGACATATTTCAGTGCTTGTTTAGAACACTGAAATAAATTGTAGAAAAGCGACAATATAATTAGGAACTATTTGACTTTCTAATAGGGGTTAAACTATGACATATTTATAGTAATAGATACTTTGAATTGACATGAGATTTTCGAGTAAAACTTTTTTCACATGATACCTATGGTATTCTCATTTAAAAAAATGAGCAACATTAGATTTTTGACTTTCAATTGATTTTTTATTCAGCTTACACAAAAAAGATGGATACTTCGAAAATTCAAAACCATATTCAAACTAACACGGAAAATACGGTTCACAATAGCAATGCTGTTCATAATTTCGAAGGACCTCACACAGCTCGAGAAACCGTTATAAATCTACGAGGAGTAGTAGTAGGAGCTGTAGTTAGAAACCATATGTCATCCTCTGTACTTACCAGACCTTTCTTGAACTAGAACTGCCTTTTTCAGTACAAAATGATTTCACACATCACATAGAATCTTGATAACCTCGCATCAATCACAAGAGCATAAATTAACTTCCGATTAGATGGCAATAACGTAAATGAGGATAAATAGCAAATAGATCACATGATGGTCTTATTTGTGACGTATTTTTCACAAAAAATAAGACTACTTAATAATCAGTACATCGTGTTTTATATCACACATATTCTCAACCTATATTTAATTTAGTGATAAAAATGTAAATATAAACTTTGTGGCTTACATCGAAACGGTTCCCTGCGGTTAATCATGGGAGTGGTATCATCATGGTTGGTAGGTACCTATTCACCTCTGAATATAGCCGTCGTAAGAGAGTCAATAATGGTAAGACATAACTTTCAAATGTTTCTTCTTCATCCCTACTATGGCGAAGCCGAAAAGAAGGACAATGTTCCTTTTAACAATATGTTACTCATAAAAATACTTTTCACTAAATATCTAGTCTAGGTACTTTGTCGTAGATATTATTCATACGACGTGTATGTGTACACACACGTCAAGAACATATATTTGTTACGTCAGAGAGCACGTAACGCCGTCGGTCCTGCGCCTGATCTCTCCCCGGTCCCATCGGATTGTGAAAGTGAGAGAACAGA
Source organism: Spilosoma lubricipeda (assembly GCA_905220595.1). Lineage (NCBI taxonomy): Eukaryota > Metazoa > Arthropoda > Insecta > Lepidoptera > Erebidae > Spilosoma > Spilosoma lubricipeda. Next base: position 5,236,899 of record HG992286.1, on the reverse strand, counting down.
GAGTGCACCTGCGTCGGATACTTTGCACACACATTTGTGTACTATAATATATTCTGCGTAGTTAGCTGGTCTCCGTTGAGACTGACCGCCGTGGCCGAAATCGGCTAGGATAACATTATCATCTGATGATGATGTGTGTGTACAGGTTAAAAATAAAATATTAAATGTTAAACTTAAATTACTCTTCTACAGAATTGGAATTATTAGTACCTATAAAGTATTATTATAGTATTACTCGTAGCTGTTATTGGAATTATGTAGTGTTATTCAGTAGCGGAAAGAACGGGCTGACTGTACTCTGCTACCGCTTACGGTAATGTACCTCTCTATATGTATTATGTTTTACCTTTTTTGCCATTCACAAAATCAATTAACATTTACTACTTCGAAGTGTGGTGTTTCCCGAAACCCACACGCGGGTACACATGAAATTTGAAAGGTTCATATCTAAATAATTGTTAAAATATTTTAATTTTGTAAGACTCGTAAATGCGAATATTTTCAATAAGACAGAGAAGCGCTGTACAAACTAATCGATTTAATCAAAGTATGTCGTCACTCAAAATTGGTGTATTAGCGATTAGGGATATATATTTATATATATATATATAAATGAATCCCTATTTGCCTTGGTCACGACATCACGCGTGAACGGCTGAACCGATTTTGCTAATTCTTTTTTTGTTGGATAGCTCATTTAGCGAAAAAGGTTTTAGGCTATGTAATATCACTCTACGATCAAAAGGAACCGGGTATCGACCGAAAATGTTGGGATAATGGGAAAAAAATATTTATTATGGAGAAACGCTAACGAAGTTGAACGGGTCAGCTAGTTATAGTGATTAGAGGAACAGACTTAAAATTTAAAGAAAGTATAAATTGATTTGAATTTAGTCAGAGTTTGAATAAATTTGAAAACTCGCCGAAGGACACACAATTTTTCGTAGGTTGGTATTCTATTATATGTAATCTATAATATAAAAATGAATCGCAAAATGTGTTGGTAAGCGCATAACTCAACAACGCCTGGACCAATTTGGCCAATTTTTTTTTAAATGTTCTTTGGAGTTCAAGGATGGTTTTTACGGCGAGAAAATTTCGAATAATTGCCGGAAAACCCCTTAAAACAGCCCTTTTCTTTTTCCCATACAAACGTTTTCTAACTAAAATGTAGTCAATTTGAGATTTATTGCTATTGTATAAAGTTCATATTAAATTTCTTTCGTTTTACTATCAGTTGTAGTATAAAATGAAGGAACAACTAGTTTTGTAATAAATACAGATTATGCAGTAGAAATAAGAATGCTCGTCAGTATAAATCTTAATTTATTCAAATATGCATCATTATATGGATAAATCTATCTGGATTCAAAACATGTCAAGATTTAATCATTTACGAGAACAATCTTCAAACAATGCAACAGTCTACATCATTTAAAAAATAATTTGAGTTACGTTTCATCGAACCTGGTACGAATAAAATACTTACTATAATATTCAAAATAGAACTGTGATGACTTATTCATTCGATGATTCATTCCATAATAATTTGATCTATCATCATTTATACTATAATCTATATCTATACTAATATATAAAGCTGAAGAGTTTGTTTGTTTGTTTGTTTGTTTGTTTGAACACGCTAATCTCAGGAACCACTGGTCCGATTTGAAAAATTCTTTCGGTGTTGGTTAGTCCATTTATCGAGGAAGGCTATAGGGTATATATCATCACGCTACTACTAATAGGAGCGGAGCAACAATGAATAATGTTTCAAAAACGGGGGAAATTTTCACGCTACGGGCAATATAAGGCGCAAACGAAGTTGCGTGGGTCAGCTAGTACAACTAATACATTTAAGTAAAACTACCGATGTCTCCAAAAAGTTCTGGAATGGCGATCAAGTACTGGAAGACGGAACGTTGGTAGGCTTCCTACAAGGTGATCTAATGACTTGGTGAAGGTCGTGCGAAGTTTTATGATGCGGTCAGCACAGAACCGGTTATTGGAGAGAGCTTTGAGTCTATGTCTAGACGTGGTTACGTCTTAATAATGATGATGATTTGAGTATTTTTCTAAGTATTGTCAAAACACCACCTAAACATGCTCGCCAACTCTTCTTAAATAATTACTACGGAAAGTGGAAACCCTACTCATCCACCTACCTATTTTCAAACGATGGTTTTTACTTTTTCTAATCTTTTAGTAAATATTCTAGAAATAAACTTGTTGTAATATATTCTAGAAATAATATCACTTGTACTTATTAAACTATTTTAAATTAATTTACACCTGACCGGTTTCGCCTTATGGCATAACCTGACCGCCTCGCCGCCGCCGCCTGATCGCCTTATGGCTTATGCCATAGGGCGAAACTGGTCTGGTGTAAATTTAATTAAAATAGTGGAATAAGTACAAGTGAGTTTATTTCTAGAATGTATTACAACAAGTTCCGTCAAGTGCCGACAATCGAGAGTATAAATTATATATTTTAGTAGATATTTGTAGGATACCTTTAGACATTAATTATCTTACTAGCTTTTGCCCGCGACTCTACCCGCGTATATGTCGGTTATCGCCGTACAGAGTACTCCATGTCCTTCCTCAAGAATCAAAGTATCTATTCCCAATCAAGGTTTAGCCGTAAGAGCGTAAAAGACAGACTGACAGACAGAGTTACTTTTTGGAATTTATAATAAAATAGTTAAAAAAAAACTTTGAAAACAATGTGGTCTTTAGTAGTAAAGTAAATTATTATTTCGTATTTTTGATATTGCTCAGTATCGCGTATCAGATCTCAGTCTTACATTATTATACTTAATTGTAAACCACAACACGTACTGAGTCTAGTTCTGGTAAACGATTTGTACTGAATACTGAGAATAATAAAACTAAGTCTTTTGATTTCCTCTATAAAAAATCTTTTGACCGTCACTTGTACCAGAATAGTATCTGATTCAGATTGTGTGAATGTATTTCTGTTTTTTTTTAGTAGACTGCTCCGTGATTTCCTCGTTGCTCCGTGATCATGGCGTTTGCAACAGCGCCGAAATATCGGATACTCACAAACAAAAAGGTACTGACTATGAAAGTTTAAAACAATATATTAAAGTGTCTGTCTGTAATCTCAAATTAACAGCCTTTCACTGAATACATAGGAAAGCATTTACGGTAGTGATATCAAAAAAGCAATTTTTACTTTTTTTTTTTTGGCTGTCTCTTTGTCCCGGCTAATCTCTGGAACAGCTGTCATCAATTTTGATGAGACTTTCACAGGCATCATCAGCTATGTGATGATATAACGAGTTAATTAAGCTACTTTTTTTAAGACTAGCTGTGCCCCATTGCGTCACTCGCTGTTGTTGTCATAAAGCTAAGCTAAGCGAACAACAACAGCGGGTAACACCGCGATGTGCAGCTTGTTTATCAATAAACTATTACTTTCCAGTGAAATTTGATTTAATTATACTTCTGGTTGTATTCTTAGCTCAGTAGTATAGTTGTATCATAAAATTGGTGTAAAATACCTGTGCTGCTTACCTACTCAGTAAAGCAATCAGTATGATTACCTAGTCAATGTATTCCTATCTATTTACAATGCAAATAACACGCACGCGATGTTTAGAATCACGACATAGTGCTTCCAATTAAATGTTATAAAATCCTTTAAAACTGCGAGCTACAATGTTAACGTATAATTATTATTAAATCATTTATCAATAGCCTTTAACAATCTACTGCTAGACATACGTCTCTCCTTAGAAATGAGGTTTTAGCATACTATAATAATACTATTATAGTTGTTACCCGCGGCTCCGCCCGCGTGTATGTCGGTTATCGCGGCAAAATAGTAGCCTATGTGTTATTCTGATGTATAAGCTATATTACTGTAAAGTTTCATCCAAATCCGTTCAGTAGTTTGCGCGTGAAAGAGTAAGAAACATCCATCCATCCATCTATACTTACATATTAGTATAATATTATAGTATAAATGATGATAGATCAAATGATTATAGATTGAATCATCGAATGAATCAGTCATCACAGTTCTATTTTGAATATTATAGTAAGTATTTTACTCGTACAAGGTTCGATAAAATTTATCCCATAACTCCGACTTCATAAACGCGTCTTTCTTTGTGCAAGCGGTGCTGCTATGGAATGCGCTCCCACTTGACATCAGGATGTCTACTAACCGAAACTCATTTAAAAAAAACGTGCATAATTACCTCCTTCAGACGGTGGATTAACTTTACCAACAGTACTTCTGTTTTCTATAGTGTACTATTATTAGGTATATGTATTTTTGTGTACTTGTATAGTTATATATATATTTGTGTATGTGTGTATGTTTATATTTATAAGCATATATGTATTTCTTTTAGAATATCAATTGTATCGATTTCTGATTAACGTTGCTGCACCTACCTTACTAGATCTCTACACCCCCTGAAGGTTGGCTGGTAGAGAATGCCTTGGGCATTAAGCCCGCCGATGTACACAAGTGCATGAAGTTGTAAAATAAATAAATAAAAATAAATAAAACGTAACTCAATTTTTTTTTAAATGATGTAGATTGTTGCCTTGTTTGAAGATTGTTCTCGTAAATGATTAAATCTTGATATGTTTTGAATCCAGATAGATTTATCCATATAATGATGCATAATTGAATAAATTAAGATTTATACCAACGAGCATTAGTAGCTTATTTCTACTACATAATCTGAATTAATTAAAAATGTGCAAGAAATGTCACTGTATCATTTTGGACTTTCTAAATTGTTATTTATATAATAACTAGATTTTATCCGCGGCTTCGCTCGCATTTAATAAAAAGTATCCTATGTTACTTCTAATACCTCTGTGAATATGTGTTCAAAGTTTCATGATGATCGGTTAAGTAATTTTCGCGTGAAATTGTAACAAACAAACATACATTTATAGTAATAGATTAGGATAGCTTTTTCTCTCTGCTCCGTTTGTGTGTCTGTCGGTTATCACAGCCATCGCGTTAAAAATTAGACGATGATACAGCTTAATGGTGAAATTAATTTTGAAATCCGTTAAGTACTTTAGGCCTGAAACGTATAAAACAAACAAATTCGCACTTATATTATTAGTTAGAATTTACTCAATACCTAAATGGAAGTTGCAATTTACGTTTGAACTTTTTTAAAAATATGTGTGTATAGTTGACTGCCAGTGGTATAAAATTCACCAATGTACATTTTTGTGCATAAAGCTAACAGAGTGCATAAAAAACAGAGTACAAACACGTTTTTTTATTACTTGTTGTAGATTGTGTAACAAACATCCCAAGATTAGCTCAAAGCTTGAATTGATTTTATTTTAAAGGTAATGGCAGTCAATCGATTTATTAACAACCTAACGGAAAAGCAATATTCATCAGTCATCTTGAATTTGTGATTCATGTCATCATCAGTATACAAAATACCACGATAAAATACATTTACATAATAGATTGTGTTAAGAAAAAGAGAAGTATTCAATTTCATAACAACCATTTCGAATCAGTCATGGGCTTAAGGTGTCATTAGATAGATACACACAAACTTCTTTGTTATATAACTAAGCTAAATATTAACAAACAATTGTTAGTTGAGGGTAATGCGTGGCGATTATCATGGTAATTTAATTAGTAGTGATTTTTATCAGTATCTCGACTATGGTCTGTCATGCTCACTAAAATATCATTGCTTGCGGTGTCGTCGTGGGGCGGGTCGTTTCTTTCCCTCTGATATGGCGAGGGAGACGATGGCTGGTCCATGCGTCATACTCGTGAACGGGTGCTGCTTGGGGTGATTGGTCGGCCTAGTCAGCGATGCTTTTGACATACTATTATTTTGGTTCGTTCAACTGCAACTGTAGCCTTTTAATCTAGTCACGAATTATTTTCAACAGCAGATTTTGCAACTGATTGTAAGTAGATGTGCACCTTGAATGATTTCTATGTTTAATAGACTAAAACCTTTAACGTTATCAATGAGTGATTTTTCTTTTCTTTTTTTTTGTTTGAGCGTTAGATTTTGGAGCATTTTAATAAAAGGAAATTCAGGTGGCAACAGCTTGCATACTGTTTACCTTACATGTAATACTAACACTATTGTACCTGAAAATCTGACTTTGAAAAGAGTGGCCATGAGTTTCTTTGCCAGTATTCTTCTCATGAGGCTCTACGCATTTTGGAAACTGGAAGTTATAGATCGACACAGGCAGGCAGTAGATTTTGGTGTTTTCACCTAATTTACCTCGACAATACAGCACATGCTGTGGCGTCTGTTTGTGTCGATCTATGATTCTTAACTACAGCTTCAATTTAACGTTCATAAATGTCACTTAGTGTCTTAATTGAATAAATGATTTTGAATTTGAATTGCATGCGACTATTATTTTAAATTAAAATACTATTAAATATACATATATGTATTCCTTGCATTACACATATGAGTGAATTCATCCTGACCACAACATCGCTGTAAAGTCCTTGAAATATCAAATTCCTTTAAATATTATTTATTTCCTCCCTACTACCTCTCATCATTAAAATGTACATTCAGACAAAATATCTGCCTGGAGATCTAACTGCCTAAGAAATCAAGTGTAAACATTATAGTGACTAAACTGTGAGCAATGGCATCCTTGTTGACTTTAGTAATACGCGAGTTAAGTTTTGATATTTTTTTAATTCATATTCAATTAATAAAATTTCTTGAAACTGCTATAAACCGACTCTATTTTTCGTGTTGTTGTTTAATTTGTATCACTACTGAATTATAATTATACTATTATGCTCAGTGATAATCTATACTAATATATAAAGCTGAAGAGTTTGTTTATTTATATGTTTGAACACGCTAATCTCAGGAACCGCTGGTCCGATTTGAAAAATTATTTCAGTGTTAGATAGCCCATTTATCGAGGAAAACTATAGGCTATATATCATCACGCTAAGACCTACAGGAGCGGAGCAACAATGAAGAATGTTACAAAAACGGGGGAAAATTATCACGCTACGGGCAATAGGAGACGCAAACGAGGTTGCGTGGGTCGGCTAGTTTAAATATAAAATAAAGGAAACCAATATATTCAACTTTCCTTCTTGTGAGTTAAATACCGATTGCAGAATACATTTTTTTACTAGATTACGGCGAAGCCAGAAGGAAGGGTATATCTTTGCTAGTCTATGTATGCTTGTATGTTTCAACGTAGCGTCGTAAGTTACTGTATAAATATAATATGTATATGTATAATATTTATGTCCAATTGCATGTATTTTTATTTATATGTATGGGCATGTATGTGTTAGTGTATATGTAAGTCTATTGGTAATATTAGTTTTATACATGATTTGCAAATGTGCACCACAAACTACACATTACTTTAAAGTACTGTTTATCTTAAGGTTGCCTGGAAGAGGTCGCAGTCTGCGATAAGGTCGCCCATTGTACCACTGCTTTTAATCGTGTAAATTAGACATTGTATTTTTTTAACTGGTGTGCAATAAAGAGAACCTATCTATCTATCTATCTATTGAATTGATTTGAATGAATGAGGTGTCAACAGATTCATAATAACGGCCTGTATGGTGACACATGATATATATATTTTATCAAACGTTTTTAAGTAGTCGGGTTATAGTTTTATAAACTTGTTCTCTGGAATTGTTAGTACCTAATAGATACGAGTTCGACTTTTAAATAGGCAATTAACGCATAATGAATTTTACATAGAAGTTCCGAAAACATCACGATTATATAAAGCTACTAGCTGAACCCCGCGGTGCTACACGCGCTTCTTGTCGTACCGCGGGTAACACCGCGGGATAAAGCTAGTCTAAAAAGTAGCCTAAGTACATTAGATCATCAGCTATCTGCCAGTGAAAGTCCCGTCAAAATCGCTCCAGCCGTTCCAGAGATTACCCGGAACAAACAGTCAGACAGACAAAAGTATAAAATGTCATTTTGGTACATGTATCGTGTATACATACATATGCATTTATTAAAAAGTGGTTATTTTAATATTACATACAGACACTCCAATTTCTTTTATTTGTATAGATTTAACATTGAAAAGTTTTTTTAGGCATGTACATTTTTTACTAAATGAATTCTATCTGATTTCATATCTAGAATTACTTCTTGGCAATTAGCCAAATTGAACTCAGGTTTTATAGTGCTTATATTCTGATCTTAAATGAATAAATGAAACATTTATTGGACACACACATTTTACAAGCTTGAACAAAAAATAATAATAATAGAAGTAACATAAAAACAGAAACTTAAACTATAATATATGTAACAAAAAAGGTCAGTGCGTCCAAAAGGCCCCAGCTCAGCTGTCGCTGCAGTCTCCAAGGGAGACCATAGCGCTGATTTTCAGCTGAAGCTCATAGGTGTCTCACGGAGCAGTGTACGGAGATAAACTTTATGATATAATGAATACATAAATAAAATAAAAGATTTAGAGAATAACTGGACAATATAATGTGCAATAAATAAACAATACTAAACAGTTATTTGTGGTATATGGTAGGTTATATTACGTAGCACTAAAGAAGTGCAGTAAGAACATTAAAGTTAAACATAGATACATTAATCAGATAGATAGAGATAGATTACATAAATTACATTATATAAAAAAGGGCTTGATTTCTGAAGTTTCAGAAATAGACACATCTTGATTTCGTAATCTATACAAATAAATAAAATTGGAATGTCTGTTTGTAATATTAAAATAACCGCTTTTTACTAATGCATATGTATATACACACGGTACATATACCAAAAATGTAGTTAAAAAAAATTTTGTCTGTCTGTCGGTCTTTCTGTCTGTCTGTTTGTTCCGGGTAATCTCTGGAACGGCTGGACCGATTTTGACGGGACTTTCACTGGCAATAGCTGATGATCCAGGGAGTAATTTAGGCTACTTTTTTTAGACTATCTTTGTCCCGCGACGTTACACGCGGTATGACCATAACTGCGGGTAACACCGCGGGATTCAGCTAGTCATTTATTAAAGTTATTATATTTTAGTCCAACAACATCGTAAGAACGGTTCAGATAAATGTCAATCAGAATCTTATTTTGGGAGTGATGCAACAATCAACTACAGATTTACATTCTGGGTTAGTTTGAAAATCAATTAAAATGGCTCAATCTTGCCAGCATCAGCAAAATCATGAGTAGAAACAAAAATTACATAATCACTACACACATCTATACATATAAATAAAATTGGAGTGTCTGTTTGTAATATTAAAATAACAGCGTTTAATCAATGCCTATATATGTATACACGATACATATAATAGGTCTTCACCTATGAAATTGCCGTTTTTTATGCATTAAGTGAAAGTACTTATTTTTCAAACTTTTTTATTTCTGTTATTCGAAGTAATCACCCATGCAATCGACGCATCTTTGCCAACGCATTGGCAGTTTATTGATGCTCTTCTTCTAAAAATCAGCTGAACGGGAGGCAACAAACTCTTCAAAGGCATTTTTTACTGCCTCTCGGGAATTGAATTTTTTACAGGACCTATTACCAAAAATGTAGTAAAAAATTTTTTTGTCTGTCTGTTAGTCCCGCGGCGTTACTCGCGGTACAACAATAACCGCGGATGACAGTGCGGGGTTCAGCTAGTTAATAAATAAAGTAGGATGGCTAAATAACAATATAGGGAAGAGGTCTAATACTGTCCACTGTACCCCTTTTTAAACGCAGTGTGTATTGTATCTTTATTGAAACTGAGCTGATTAACAATAATACTAACCTTTTATTAGTGCTAATGCAGTCTGCATAAATAGTCTTCTAAGCAAGCAATGGATTAACTAGATATTAATAGAACATAGACCACATGAATTATTTAATTACATTTCATAACTTCAAAGAACATAAATGCGTTGATAAGTCTAATCAAATCTAAAAAGTTGATAAGGTAATATTAATTCGTTCTCATTTCGGTAAATAAAGACAAATCGTTAATTCTCAAAAGAGCAATCTTAGGAAGTCTTTTGTCAGAATACAACGATTATATTATGATTAAAATATTATAGGGTTGCCTCTCATCTTATGTTTTATGTATAATATAATAATACTTTACGAACTTTTTTCCAGGTTACGTCATCTATACAAATAAATAAAATTGGAGTGTCTGTTCGTAATATTAAAATAACTGCTTTTTACTAAATGCATATGTATGTATAATGTACACACGGTACATATACCAAAAATGTAGTTAAAAATTTTTTTGTATGTCTGTTCTGAAACGGCTGGACCGATTATGATCCAGGGAGTAACTTAGGCAATTTTTTTTAGATTAACTTTGTACTGCGCCGTTACTCGCGGTACAACAATAACCGCGGATAACAACGCGGGGTTCAGCTAGTAATATTAATAGGTAAAAGTTTTAATTTATTCTTTTAAAGATACTGGTTCCCCAGATTCCAAACATACAGTTCACGCTAGTTTGGAAATCAGGGCTCATATCTAAATTATCGAAGATTTTTTTTTATAATTTATCAGTAAGTCTGTCTGCATTTGTCGGAGTGTTTATTTATTACACAGTCTAAAGTTATGAATCAGACTAGTGCATAGATTCATTCGAAACTTATGTAAATGATAAACTATGCTGCAGTGATTTTTTATATAATATCATTGGCTGCGATGTATTGATAATCGTTGTCTTTAAAATATTTTTTTATAATGATGCGTTTGTGATTTTGCTTCTTTTATTACCTAATTTGGCATTAATTTTTTTTTATCTTTTTTGCCGTTCATAAAGCCATAAGTTTTATTTATGTTAGAAAATTTAATATAAGTTGCAATAAAACTGTGGCTAAGCATAAGATTATGTGAAAAAGTTTAGGTAGCATAAAAGTTATGTAATAATCTTGATTAACTATAAAATATATATACGATATAACGATAAAAGACTGCCTCGTTGGTCTCGCGGTTGGTGTGTGCGACTGCTGATAATGAGGTCTCGGGTTCGATTCCCGGGTCGGACCAAATGTTTGTATGATCTACAAATATTTGTTTCGAAGTTTGGGTGTTTTCTATGTATAATATGTATGTATTTACAAAAAAAAAGAATATATGTATTTGTATCAGTTGTCTAGTACCCATAACACAAGCTTTGCTTAGCTTGGGACTAGATGGCGTTGTGTGTTAGATGTCCGAAATATTTATTTATTATTATTATTTATTATTAACTTAATAACATATTGATGCTGATGGAAAATAACAACAGAAAAGTTTTTTTTGCAATCTATTTATTTTTATCGCAAGAACAAGTGTTATAGCTAGCATACTTGTCATTAAAACTCTCAACTTAATTCATCTCTTAAATGAATCGATTTGGAAAATTCTTTCTTTTGCGATAACAATGTCAAGGACCTACATTTCGTTTTTCTTCATTCAAGTTTAAATAAAAATGATTTTAGTAGACATTGCCGGCATGTTTACCGGCAACGCGCACGTGACGCCTCTGGTATTGCGGATGTCCATGGGCGGTGGTAATAGCTTACCATCAGGTGATACGTCTGCTTATTTGCCCCCTATTCAATAACAGAAAAACATTAAAAATAAAAAAAAAACAATAATTTTTAGTAGCAATAAAAAGTGCAGTTTATGGCGCATCCAAATCAGTTTTAATTTAATATAATCTAAATCTATACATATAAAAGAGGAAGGTGACTGACTGACATACCCAGAGATCAACGCACAGCCCAAACCGCTGAACCTAGAATCCTGAAATTTTGCATGTAGGTTCTTTATATAACGTAAGTGAGCACTAAGAAAGGAATTTTGGAAATTCCACCCCTAAAGGGGTAAATCAGGGGATGAAAGTCTGCGGGAGCGAAGCCACGTTTGTATATTGCAACCCTTTTTAAGGTTCCGTACATCAAAAGGGAAAACGTAACCCTTAATAGGATCACTTTGTTGTCCGTCTGTCAGTCAACCCTTTCTCTCTGGTCTGCGACCCTTTTTCTCAGGAACTCGTGGAGGTTTCAAGCTGAAATTCATATCAAATACTCAGGTCTTGGAGCTTTAAAAAAATCAAACTTTTAAACCAATCAAAAGATACAGCCATTTATGCTGCAAATTTTCGACACTCGCAAGAGAATCAAAACCTGCAAAGTACTTCACGTAAACTCAAAATCTTGAAATTTGGCACGAAGCAACGTCTTATTGCACAGATAATGAAAAAATTGAGAAAAGCATAAATTTTTAGTTACATCATAATAAGCTGTTTATGCTGCAAGGGAATCAAAACCTACGCGGTACTTAACGTAAACTCAGAATTTAGAAATTTGGTACGAAGCAACGTCTTATTATTGTAGAATCTATTTTATAGTAAATACTTTTTAATTAGGTTCTGGAATGTAATTGAAAATACCTGTTCTATGTTTAAAGAAAAAAGTATTATGTACTTATTCTTCATACTCCAACGCTTATAGCTCAGATAAAGGAAAATTGCGAAAAGTATAAATTTTTATTTACAGCATAATATACCTGCAGGTTTGTACAGAACGCATTTGGCCGGCCTTTTATCAGTCTACTAGCCGCCCCACGCAACGTCGTTTGCGCCTTATATTGCCCGTAGCGTGAAAATTTCCCCCGTTTTTGAAACATTCTTCATTGTTGCTCCGCTCCTATTAGTAGTAGCGTGATGATATATACCCTATAGCCTTCCTCGATAAATGGACTATCCAAAACCGAAAGAATTTTTCAAATCGGACCAGCGGTTCCTGAGATTAGCGTGTTCAAACAAACAAACAAACAAACAAACAAACAAACAAACAAACAAACAAACAAACAAACAAACTCTTCAGCTTTATATATTAGTATAGATTATTTTTTCTGTGTATGCAATAAAGACAAATAATATATTTTGAATCTTCTTTGCAACTCGAGATTATATTAAATTTTGTACCAGTTCTATTATGTTGTCTGTATGTAACGATTTAGATTAAATGAGGTTACTCCCACACGACCATGCATCCTGTTATTGTTATTCATACATATCCAATTGTCATCCTTGTTTAATTAATATAAATTTTCATAATACTTTAACTCACAAATGCTTCCTAATTCAAATAAAAAAAAAAAAATACAATTTCATTTCATACATTTTGGAAACTTAGACATGCAAAAGTTTTAAAATCTTTAACTAGACTACGTAAACAGTGTTTATAAAATGTATTTAGCCTATGTCAACAGGATCATTGTAACCAATCTTTAAACACCGCATTCACTTAAGTCGGCTCAGTAGTTTAGGCGCTACGGTGAATATACAAACATACACAGACAGCCAAAAATATTACCCTTCGTTTTGGCTCCACTGTAATCGGGTACAAATGTTGCAGAGCCATGGTTCAATTTCGTCACGGAAAAAATTGACGACGACTAGACTTATTTTGACGGTACATTCACTGGCAGATAACTGATGAATAACTTAGGCTACTTTTTAGACTAGCTTCGACTCGCGGCGTTACCTGCAGTTGATGTTATACTGCGGGTAGCCCCGCGGGGATCAGCTAGTTAAAAACAAGTGAAAATATTTACTTGTAATTCTACTACTACTACTACTATTCAGTCAACTATTTAATGTTTTATATTTACACAAGTTTACGATGTTAACGAGGAGAGGCATGTGTTTTTCCGCATACTTTTATTAGCTTTACGTGTATGTTTGTTTGTAACTGACGTTTGTAAGCGCGATTTTTTGTTTTTCTTCAAACAAATTTATTTCAAATTTCATATCAGTGTAAGAGATTATAGTCTTTGGATAAAAAAGATATTATAACTACATACAAATTTATATACATAGCCTTTAAACGAGCATTTTTTTACCGTGGGAGAGCCACGGCATTCGGCATGAATGGGCTGGCTCTACAGAAGTGATATCACGGCCTCACAGGAAACCGATGTGAATTAGCACTTGCGCTGTGTTTCACCGAGTGAGTGAGGATACCGGAGTCCCCTTCCCCATCCCCCAAAGGCCGGTAACTGGTGACGCCTCTGGTATTGCGGGTATCCATGGGCGGCGTTAATCACTGACCATCAGGTGATACGTCTGCTCGTTTGCCTCCTATACCATAAAAAAAACTTGCATAAATGTATGCTAGCTGACCCAGCGAACTTCGTACCCCCACATTTGTTTTGTAAATATTTTCTACCTTTCTACGTAAATTCTAGAAATAAAAATACGGCGCTATCTATTGGATATCTGCTCAACTTAGATGCCAAACAGCCATCTACTGGGATTTAATAGAACTAACCGATAAATACACACTAAAGTCGTATAATAAACATTTAATTTGCAATAACACAAGCACAAATATTGAGATAAAAAATACCCTATATACCAAGTTGGACCAAATTACAGATGCTTACAAAATTTGATAAAAATTGGTTCAGTAGTTTCGAAGTTTATCGCGCACATACATATATATATATATATATATATATAAACGAATGAATCTCGGAAACGGCTCAAAGATTTTCATGAAATTTAACATACAGTTGGTTTCGGGGACAATAAATCGATCTATCTAGAATTGTTATTTTTAGAAAATGTCGTTTTAATCGTGTTTTCACCAATCAACTTTTTCGATAAACAATGTCCATCTAGCATCATATATCGCAACTCAAGAGAACTACATCGTCCAGGTACTATTGTTCATGTACCTATTCATAATTATTTATATATGGAATGAAGGGATGTATAGAGAAGAAATAATCCCGCGGGTGAAGCCGCAGGCAATAACTAGATCAAAGTGTTAGGAAGCGCAGCTTTTCGCAGTATTGTATGAAGTCACTTCCCCTGTCTGTTCGTTTAGATCTTTTATCTATTCAACGGATTTTAAAACTTAAAACAGAATTTCAAAGGGTTCCGTGCAAAACTGAGCTTGGGTGCTAATATTGTATCTATTGGGTATAAAAGATTATTCTCGTATTAAAAAAATATTAGTTATTTGGAAATGTCTAAAAATATTATGTTAATGGTAACTCTATCTGTATTTTATTTAGGTTAGTTGCCAGCTCCTGATCAGTTATTTATTAAATATCCTGTATTGAATATCTATATTCACAACGAAACACCTATTTCCTAGAAGGTTAGGCATATACTCTACATAAGTCCTATTGTATTGTAAAATTTACACCGTAATGTGTATTTTACAATACTATTATTTTCATTTTATTCGTAGGTATCTTAATATATATAATTCTTCTGTGAGTGTGTATGTCACTGAACTACTCTCAAACGACTGGATCGATTTTGATGAAATTTTTTGTGTGTGTTCAAGGGGATCTGGGAATGGTTTAGATGCACAATTTTGTCCGCTGGACAATGTTTTTTTAATTAATTTTTAATTTATTAGTAGTTATGGCAAAACGACGTTTGCCAGGACAGCTAGTACTAATATATAAATATAGTATGTATAATATGGAAATCAATGGGGGAGGCCTACATTCAGCAGTGGATTTCTTAGGGCTGATATGACGATGATGATACTAATTTAAATGATAATTGATTTAAATATTTCTGAGTTTAGTAACACAATACTGAGTAAGTTATTTATAAGATTAATGTAAAATATCTAATCTAATAATGTAAAGTATTTCTTGGACTTCTTGTTAGGAAAAACCACAATTTAACAGAAATAAATCCTTGTAGTATTTGTATTATTGTACGCGTGCTGTTTAGTCATAATTTTCTTACGAATTGGCGTCACCATTATTATCACTTACAACGGTATCACAAACTATAGTCACTTACCTCTTGAACGAACCAATTCGGGTCTTCCATGAAACAATTCGAACTCGGCTTCCCGAAGACAAGACCAAAACTTGTCTGCTCCAAAGTTAACTTCCCCCGAAATTTTACTCCATCAAAAATATCTAAGCCATTGTTTGCTATCACATCTTGATCTCGTCTCTCCGTACAACTCCTGTTGAACATCACAAAACCCAAGGGGCAGCATTTTCGGAAACAGTTTTTGAGTTTACACAAACATCCTAAAGTTTTCCATTCACCATCGATATATTTATAATACACATATTTTGGCGGGAAGACGACTCCATACTCAATCGAACCGTTTTCTAACGTTTTGCCTTTACTTATATCAACACTGTCCGTATCATTGCACGGCTGTCCACTTACACTAACGGTTATAAAAAGAACGAAAATAATCGGCAACATACTTGCGCGCGAAAAAATAAAAAAAGCGGGAATATAAAGATTGTAGTTCATTGTAATCTGCGTTTTGGCGGCCACGAGCGGCACATAATGTTGAACGAAACGCACTGGCCGCACAGACACATTCTTTATTTATATAAACTTAGTAGGGTCAGCAATTCATTAGAGGCCGAATTAATTGTTTGTATAACGCACCCCGTAAAGCGTTCACACTGGACATCACATATTATCTATTTAATTTTTACACTTTTTTTTTCTTGAAATAAGCCAATATTATTTAAGCTAAATAACTTAAATTGCCCTTACGGATATTTTTTACACTTAAATTTTTGTTTGTTAAGATCTTTTATGAATTCGTAATATTATTTAGTGTAAAATATCTAATCCCTATACCTATAAACGAGCAAATCTTGTATATAATCTGCTCCAATGATTTTCTTAAAATTTTATTAAAAAAAACCATACCGAGCGAAACTCGGTCATCCTGGTACAGTCAGCATCATAATCATTTGTGCTCTCAGGGTGCTTAAAATTATATACTACAATATTTTTCTTTTCTAAAAATATTCTATACAAAAGATATGTCAGCTAGTTACGTCACGTCGAGATAGATATTCAAGGAAAAAAGGACGCAAATATTTAAAATTTTACTACAAAATTCACTCTAGTAATAAAGTTATTTTTTTAAATTATAAAAATATTTTTAACTTGTTTGTTTGCCTACTATACACTACTACACTCTGATAGCCAACATAATATTGACAACTGATAATTAAGATATTTTGAGCACTTTGAATGCGTACAACTATTTGAGTACCATGATTGAATTGATGTTTTTCACATAATTTTGAGCATCCTGACAGTACAAATGATTATGATGTTGACTGTACTATCATATAATCTTTTATATGAAGCATAATCTATTTTTTTTTTTGAATCGCATTATTAATAGAAAATTAGGCGTTTTTTCTTTAATATCGACTTGATTTAATTCCTTATTATACGGTTACTAACAAGTTACTAACAATGGTTTAGTGTATGTGTGTCATTAACACACATTAAACCAATGCTTCAATCAATCAATATTTTCTGTGTCAAAAATGAAATAAACAATGTCTACCGTAATGGATCAATTTATCAAAGGTTATTAGGGGTCATAATGTTAAATCATAATAATTATATTAATAAACCAATATAACATCCTTATTACCAATTATAGTCTTGAAACATAACTCCACTCATTCGCCTGCCTCTCAGAAATGTATCTCACCTCAGAAATTTAGCATTAATCTCGTAAAATTTTAAATTTCGAGATGAAAATATTAAATATAAAATCTATCCCTTTATTCATTTCTTTATTCTAAAGTACTAAACGTCTGTAAAAATCGGCTTTATTAAAAAATAAATCGACTCTGAAAAACGTCAAAAGTGAATTTAAGAAGGTATAGTAAATTTTTCAAAAGTTGTTCTTCTTCTTCTTTGATGAAATGGCAACCAGCCGGATCTCTCGGATCAGCTATTTCTTTTCTGAAGGTTCTGTTACTGAAGATCAAATGTCAATGTCTAATGTGCTAATGTTTTCATTATTGTCATTTTCAACTTTAATATCAACACATGTTTTAGCAAAAACAATTAAATACAACCATTCAGGGTCTAGGATAAAAGGCTTTTTAGAGTAGAATTCACAAGTCAAATTTCATGAAACTTGATGCAGTGGTTTAGCTATGAAAGCGTTAGTGACGGAGATAGTTTTCTCCTATGTGGGATTGAACTCACAACAGTCAGCACAGTAGGAAACGGCGAGGATACTGCTTAAACCACTACGACATCCGCGCTATAATACTATAAGGCCTGTATTCACTTTGATTAGATTTGTAAAGAACTCAGTAATGGATGTGGCAATTTTTTATCACCCTGCTATTCGTATAGTATTTATCTTTCACATAACCGATTAAAGAATTAAACAATAATTCAGAGCAAAATGTGTAATAATTAGAATGTATATACCTAAGAAGATATTTGGAGGCTAAGGCTATATATAAAATAGAAAAAAAAATAGATATAGACTCTTTACTGCACACCATAATATTAAAGATACAATATCGAATACAAGCACATAAAAACAGTGGTACAATAGGCGGCTTTATCGCAATCTCTTCCAGGCAACAAAAAATGATCTTAGGTTTGAGCTCTGAGTTCATTTCGTTACAAAGCATATAAATATGTCAATTGTGTTTCTCAATATTGTGAGGAATAATAAGTACATTTTATTTTGGTTAAATATTTTGTGAAGTTTCCTCGAACGATAATGCGTACATTGTATGTAAATAAATAGTCTAAACTAAAACTTACGGTGGATACTGCATATTATTTCTTCATAGACTTGATTAATTTTGGTTCGAAAAATAACTAGATTGAATCTATATTTACAGTTTTTTGATCTTTCAAGTAGCATTCAATGTAAGCTTAAGTTAATCGTTTGTCTTATCTGCGTCTCTTTACAAACGTGCTCGGCGGAAAAATGTGTAAATCGGTTAGATAGGTTCTGAGTTCATTATATGTTGCACAAGAAATATAATGTCTAATACATTTTTGTTTTAGCTGCCAAAATGACTCTGCTCTTCCTGGTGGATAGCATAGGCAGAATCCAGGAGTGGTGGTGACCATACTTAATGCGAAAAAGGACAATGCAGCATAGTGATCCACAATATAAGGCGGCCTAGTGAGATGCTTTTTCACACCCCGCTTAAGGACTCGGATTCATAGAGTTCCAGGTTTTGACCGCTCGGCACAGGAAAAAAGAATCGAAGCGATGAGTTCCAAGGCCAGCACGTGTTGTCATTTCGGAACATTTCGGAATTGGTACATATTAAAGTTAAAACATGTAAAAGAGAAATAAAAAATGCAAAAATAAAAAGATCTAAGTTAATCCTCATAAGTTTGTTACATACAATATTTAAAAAAAAATTGCTACAAACGTTAAGATCAATTTAATGTCACCTCTAGTTCGGTACTTTATTGAAGGCGTTAGGCAAGTACTTACTTAAACTACATATAAGAACTAATACCACCATAAACTTATACTTACGGTGCGTGTTGTAACATGATAAGTGCTGTTGGTTGCAATGCAAACACGTTGGAAAAGATTTTAGTTAGTCAATGGTTCATAATGAAAAAACACTGTTACATGTTAATTAGTCATTACTATAAAGGAAAATGCATGTTAAGCTTTATATCACATCAAATATCACATTCATATTATATTGGCACTCAGATCAAATAAAAAAGGTGTATAACGCATGGTCTTGCTTTTGTTGAAGCAAAAAAAACTCAGCTACTTCCAAGTAATACACGCGTTAACGCACATACATGCTAAGAAACCACGCTACTTTTAGTCAGTATCGTACAAGTGCCGATATAAGAGATATAATCCGCCGTTTCGCTACCGTCACGAAGACGAAACGAACGTCTTTTGTGTTTACAAATAACTAGTTTCTGAAGATTACTTCAAACTGAACTAACGAAACAGCCAAGGCATACTTTTTTACTGAGATATAGATAGATAGATAGAGTTTGTGAAGTTAGGGTCGGTAGAGTTAGTTAGGGCGTCTAGATTCAGAAGCTTGGCTCTACATGAGATCTGATCAAAAATATAACCTTTGGCATAAAAATTAGCGAAAGTCTCATACAAACTTCCACCCCTCCAATTTTGGGGGTTGGGGAGCATAAGTCCCAGGTTTATGTTTTTTTTTTGTTGTGTGTATACTAAACTTAGTTCAGATACCAAATACCAGCTTTCTAGCACTTCAGGAAGTACAGTTTTGATGATCATCGATGTTTTAGTGACAAAATCGGTGTATTTTAGATATCAATAAAATCTAAAGTATCAGAGATACGATCTCGTATTCATCGCTTTGGTTCCTCCTTTCTGTGCCAAGCGGTCAAAACCTGGAACTCACTTCGTGAGTTTCCCTCCCATTATGATCCCGGGTCCTTTAAGCGGGGCGTGAAAAAGCATCTCACAAAGTGACCATAGTGTGGGTCACCATGCTGCAATGTCCTTATTCGCATTGAGAATTATGATCTTGGAGTCTGCTCATGCTTTCCATCAGGCAGAGCAGAGTCATTTTGGCACAGCTAAAATATATATATAAAAAAAAGAGTGTCGTAGCTTTACAATTGAAACTTTGTATGTTTAATTAGTCTATTACTGACATCACTTTCTGAGAATTTAAACTATCTGGTATATTTGCAACCAAACTTATGAGGGTTCAAAAAAATGACGAAACACTTCAAGAAAAGGTAGGTAGTGCCCTTGCGCTTCGCTTGTCTCGTCTTGGCGGGGGCACGACCGTGCTCCCAGATAGGGTCCTTAAGATCTTAGGAAAACCTGTTTCCAGTTCTCTTCTATTTTAGATGAAAAGGGGCACACTGCACTGTGTGGTTTTAGTAAAAACTGAAGTAGATAGATCCTAAAATAAAATAGTTAATTACTTGAACAAAAAATAAAAGCATATTGCAAGGTGGACACTGTCTAAGGATATTGTATAGTCTTTATCTACCTGATCGGCAATATCAGCAAATTATAATTTAACATAGCCCAGGGGAGAATTACGTAATTCTAATTTAACCGTGTCACAGTGTCTGGATGATGGCAATTATTTAATTAAATTTGTGAGACAGTTTACATTTTGGTAAGGTGTATTGCTCTACTTATAATTTTTATGTATTTTATTTAGTCCTATTATCAATTATTGTTTTACTAAACTTAATTACTAAACTTTTGTTTCATTTCGATCACTAACTTTAAAATCTATTGCATTAAGTAGGTGCTTTCGAAAAATATTTTTCATTTAATAAAATTTGATGAATTTACTTCTGCAAACGTTAGAAAGTTTGCAACTTTTTTGACTGTTTTGTCCTCTTTAACGTTTAATAGTATTTCATTTATTTACTTAATTTTATGCACATTTGTTTGTAAACGGACTTAGGTAATACCAATTACAGCCACATTGAACTGAGTTAATAAAATAATTAGGTACATAAAAGTACATGTAGAACTTATAATAAGTCTTTACCTATGAAATTGCCGTTTTGTATGCAATAAGTGAAAGTACTTATTTTTCAAACTTTTTTATTTCTGTTTTTCGAAGTAATCACCCATGCAAGCGACGCATCTTTTCCAACGCATTGGCAGTTTATTGATGCCCTTCTTGTAAAAATCAGCTGGACGGGAGGCAACAAACTCTTCAAACTCTTCAAAAGCTTTGACAATTTGCAAAACGGCAATTTCATAGGTAAAGACCTATTATTAAGCAGTTTGCTTCCAACATAAGTGGCCAAAACAGGACAAATCACAGACAAAAGATATAAGATACGTGACAGCAAGCTAACTTCTCGCTTAGAATATTTCAATATAAAATACCAAAGAGGTGTGTTATGTTTAAAGTAGTGTCGAATACGATCACCATTACAATTGATTTTATGACCAAAGAACGATTAAACAATGAAAGGAACACCATGGGGTGTATGCCTAAAATTGGTACGAACCTTGAACATAATATACGTCTGTCTAAACGAGCATCTTCAACTTATTTAATTTATACTCTCGATTGTCGGCACTTGATGGAACTTATTGTAATACATTTATGATTAAAACTCACTTGTACTTATTCCACTATTTTATTTTATTTTACTCCTGATCGGATTCCGGTAACCTTTGAGAATGCCATAAGGCGAAACCGGTCAGGTGTAAAATAAAATTAAATAGTGGAATAAGTACAAGTGAGTTTTAATCAAAAATGTATTCATCTTATTTACTACGTAATAAAAATCAGTACTACACAGTTGGCCTACTGGTTTTGGAAAGTAAGGTTTTGGGTCAAATCCACTAATTGTTGTTCTGAGTCTGGGTGTTTTTTGTGTCCGTTTTATGTATGTTTGTAAACTCCCGCGCGGGACCAGATGTATATTCTTTGCGAGAGTTGCAAAAGTACTCATTTAGCTTTTTACCTATTCTTGATTATTGCGTTATGTCTTAAGCCAATTCTGATGCGCTCACACTTTTCAAAATATGAATAAAACTAGTTTAATTAGTAAAATTATTAACTACGTATTTCATAAGCGAAGCACTTTTCACTAGAAGATATTTTTTAAGTGTTGACATTAATTATCTCCTAAAAGAGGCAGCCCTACGTCACTGAAGGGCAACGCTTTTCTTTTCATTTGTAAATTAGCCGATCGTTTGTCTATCACATGTTGATAAATGTTTTACTAATTCTTTAAACAACATGCCTGTACCTAATACATTTAATGTGTTCCGTACTGGTTCTATTGTTTACGTTTGGAAGCTTTGAATAATCAAAGTAATTTACTAAACCCAATGCTGCCACTCCTTTTCTTTACGTTTTAACTACACATAGGTATATTTGAGTGCATTTCTATGTCATGGGCTTAGGTAGTTAAAATAAAACCAACTTTACACCATTAGTAGATGAATTGTTTATCTAGCTTTGTTCCGTGTATCCTTTTGCGTAATTAATTGGATCGCTTTACTGAGCACGTTTCTATGCCTATAAAATTATGCAGATCAATATTCTTTAAACACTTCAGATAGGATTATATGTGTACACACAGTATTAATGTGATATTATCCACACACATCTCACACATGGCCGTGTGATTTAAAACTAAGCAAAGCCTTTCTTATGGTAACCACTTATATAAATATATATACAATATACATATAGATACTTGTGACTTACTGCTTCATCAGTACAGAGCCTAAACCGCTGCGGTTACTAATTCACCACCACGGCCCCAAATACGTCTAAGTGGTTTAAATACGTGTTCAAGAGGTATGAGAGAAGAAATAATCCCACGGTTGAAACCGTAGATAATATTTAATCTACGTGTTGAGAATTAAGAACAGCTTTATGTAATCTTTCATCATCAGCCTATCGTAGTTCACTGGCTGGACATAGGTCTCTCTTCATTTTATATTATGTAGTCTTTACATCATATAAAATAAAGTCGCTTCCACTGTCTGTTCGCTTAAATCTTTCAAAATACTCGATGGATCTGAATGTAGTTTCCAGCAGTAGACAGAGTAATTCAAGAGTATATTGTAGTAGAGGAAATCCGAAAATTTTAATGCGAAGCCGTGCCGAGTCGCTGGTAACCAGACTGCTGAGGTTTTTGATGGTATCTATATTTATATGGTATTTTTATGGTATATTTGTGAACTAATGTGATAAGAAAATTCTTACAGGACTAAGCGCTTTTTGGTTTATATCGGGTCGGAAGGTCGAATATCTGTGTGAAAGTATGTACACGATGAAGTACATAGAAGTCCATTAAAATCAGGGCAACAGGTCTAGACACGGGGAGTTTACTTTACGATATCCCTTCGCTCTACGCAGCTTTACAAGACCTTATAATATAACAATATCACCCTAGTAGCTGTATGAGTAGAGTTAAAAATACGTTCGCAAAGGCGTCGCCAGCCTTTGGCCTAGGGCGGGGCAAGTAACCCCCGTCGATGGCCTTCTCAGTCGGAGACGACGGAGAGAGGGAAGATGATGTTCCACCTGTCAGGGAATTGAAGGATCAGGGCCCAAAGCTTGATCCAAAGCTTGTCGATTGGAGGTGCAGCTGCCCCTATTTGCAGCCCCTCCTCCCCCCCTCCCCTCTGCAGACGCCCTTGTACATTCGGAATATTCTGGACACATTTTCACACACAACACATGGAATGTAATGCTCGTTCATTTACTTACGTTACTACGTTTATATTTAACTTTATGGTCATGGTTCACTTTTTCAGTTTGCCTCTTACACTAGTACTGCCATCTATTAGCAAACAGACGAACTACTATGCGCACAGATTATAAACATGTCGGTTAGCGCCAGAGAGATTTGCTATCGTCCAGGACGTCTAGTTACATGTATCAAGGCAGAGATGGCGGGTACAAATATAAAGCAGAACGATTTACTTAGAACGAAATTTTAAGTGCTTTGATTTTAATTACTGAATTAGCTCTAGAATCTAGACCACTTCTTAGAATTTACTTTAGTTAACTGCCTCGGCGGAGTAGTGGTAGAGTAGTGGTAGCGTATGCGACTGCTGTGCTTGAGGACTCGGGTTTGATTCCTGGGTCGGACCATGTTTTCTATGCATAATAAATATGTATTTATAAAAAAAGTATTTCAATATTCTATCAGCCAAGTTAAAAAGCTTTCATAGTACAAGCTCTGCTTAGTTTGATTCAAGATGGCGTTGTGTGTCAGATGTCCGAAATATTTATTATTATTTTAATTTAAGTAGTTACTTCGCCAGTGTGTAATAACCACTGTATATTGATCTGACTGTCAGACCCTAGATTCAAACGTCTAATGTGAGAATAAGTCTTAAGGTCTTGGTCGAGGCTCTTGGCGAAATATTCATGACCAGATCTGACCATCGAAAAATTATCGCCGTATTAAAATTTCGCATATCCACAATCTTTTTATATCCACGACAGTCGTTGTAGAATGTAAAAATCGCGCTTGTTACGAAATGGACATTAATAATACCTTGTATGACATTATAAAATGGATGGATAAAAATAATTTGAAAATTAACTTATTTAAAACAAATTTGATACAATTTCCGCAAAGGCATAACATAGTTACCAAAATGAATATCACACATAATAACATAAAAATAAATGAAACTGACACTACGAAATTCCTGGGACTTAATATTGATAGCAAACTTAATTGGAAATCACACACTGAAGACTTATGCAAAAAAATCAGCAATACAGCCTACGCTCTCTTTAAACTTGCACCGCTTTTTAAAGATGAAAGCATTCTTATGGCTTATCATGGGATGACTGCGTCCTACCTCAGGTATGGCATCATACTTTGGGCAAACTCAACAAATAACAATATTGTTTTCAAGTCTCAAAACCAGTGCATAAGAGCCATGTTCAAATTAAAATCCACAGATAGTTGTGTACCCTATTTTAAAAAATATAAAATTATGACATTACCATCCTTGTACATTTTTGAAACAGCAGTTTTCGTAAAGACAAACCCGGAACTATTCGAAACTTTGGCTGAAACCGTTGTTCGCAATAGAAGGTCTCACAACAGCAATAGAATCAGAATACTTAAAGCACACACAGCGTAAAGGCACAAAAGTATATTTTGTACGGCACCTGTAATTTTTAATAAGGTATCTGCTGACATAAGAAGTTTAGATTTAATCTTGTTTACGAAAAGACTACGTGAATTTCTAATAGATAAATGTTATTATGATGTAAGAGACTTCTTGGATGGTAAATAATAATAGTTGATTACTACCTTATAGATTTGACATTATTATATCTTATTATTTTTTTATATTTTTATATTTTGTAAATTATTTATAAATTGTAGGTCCAAATGGCAGAACATAGCGGATCATTAAAACTTGTTCAAACATCCTTATGTATACCTATGATTCACAATAAACAATATTGATTGATTGATTGATTGTGAGATAAATCCAAATATTTTATTTGTATTTCAGTTTAACTAGATTCTCGTCATCTTCTTAATGTTTCGACGCAATGTGTCACAATAATAATATTTTATAGACCTATTCTAGCTCAGGATATTTTCGTCATGATTGATAGATAACATTAATAATTGCGCGGCGCTGTGATCGATCTATCACGATAATATCAGAATTATTGGTAATATGTGTAATCCTTTCTATTTCTTTCAGCTTAGTCATTTTTAACCCAGGTATATAGTATATAGTTAGTTATAGGATATATGTATAGTATTTAGTAATGCCGTAAAAGTACTAGTGTAATATTGTAAATAACATAACAAAAGAAACAAATATTGAATGGAACAGCTTTAATATTTATATTATTATTAGATTCATACTAATTATATAAATCAGATCAGATCAGATCCGAGATCAGGGTTGATGCCGCTCCGTATTTTCAATCATTCACCACACCTATAGTGCATTTAGATATTATCTAAATTTCTAAAGGTAAACAAAAGGAACTAGGAGAAGTATATCCCATCAAAACAAAATGATAGCCAAGTTCAATACTATGATATATGCCTTAGTTTTTCACAACAATGACAAAAAAAGTGAGATCTAAATGAGTACCAGGTTAAATGGTCAGTGATGAAACGTATTTATAACAACATATAATATTTTATAAAAACTTAAAATATCGTTTCTTCTTAAAACTTAGGATAATATTATATTAAAGCCTAAAGTCTGCTCGCCAGTTCTGTTAGCTTGAACTTGGCTTGACACGCTACCGCGTGTTTAGATAAATGACTAAATACTCACACTCACACGGATTCATTCAAACTCAAAATAGATACAAGTAAATTGCCATCCCCTGAGACCTCACTCCACACAAAAAATGGATTCAGTTTTTAGCATGTTAATGCTAAAAAGATAAACTATACGTATCTAATGTTTGAAAATTCGTGTTGACATATTTACGAGGTACCTCTGTAACCTTTTTAATCCAGTAAATAGTTTAATTAGTTTTCGCAGGAAATTGGTTTTCTTTTAAATTGTAAACGAATTTCCAAGATAACCTCAATAGAAGTACCCTCGGGGATTGCATCTAATTCGTACAACAATAGTTAATAGATTAAAACCTTCGAATTTTAATCAATCAATATAATCTCGATGGAGTTGTCGTTCCTATTATTTTATGTAGTGGTGGCATTGTGCTGTACCCTCCCGTCGTATTCGATTCAGCTACTAACCGAAGCAATCGTGTCTGGTGAGTATCTGAGTCAATCGGTAGTTGACACAGTCGGTCCTTCCTACCTAAGCTTCGAAGCTAGACAGAACGGCGCCAACAGCGCGTTGGCTAGCATAGCCCTGTATTACGAGCCGTGCCTGCCAAACCCGTAGAGCCTGCGTACATGCGTTCCGCCGTAGCATTCCGGGTTTATGGTCTGGCGCTGTCCCTTCGTCATTCCGATCAACAGAACGAATTTGGTTGTAGACCATAGTGTCCATGTCGGCCATAATGTCGAATGGTGGGTATCGCGTCAGGACCGTCGCTGCCTCATATGAAATCGTGCGGTAGCCCCGTACGATCCGCATGGCCATCAGCCGCAACAGACTCCCTAGTTGAGCCTTACAGCGGGAGGAACCCGCCAGGTCTTTAGATCAGACGGGCGTCCCGTAGAGGACCGTACGACGTCCGTATAGAGGCAACGAACTTCTTCCCGTGGTGTCCCTATATTGGGCAGCAGACTACCTACCACTCGTACTCGGGGGACTAATAGCCCAAAATGAGTCCAGAATGAGATCTAGGTACTTCATGTACTGGTCTACTTGGACTACAATGTCGTCAATCCACAACACAAGCCATCCTCTGCTCGGCGAGCAGAAGCACCTCTTCAAATCGAGACCCTCTAGCCAGTATTAAGGTATCGTCCGAATACTGCATCATATGCGAGGTTCCATGACATTATTTAAATAATAATAAAATTTTCCATCTCGTTCCGATTGATAAACTTCATGGTTCTGTCGCGCAGTCAGGCCTCTAAGCAGATCCGCAGGTAGGGTGTCACCTCGTTGTATTCAAGGACCGCCCTAATTGCCTGCCAGGGAAGGGTGCCGAAAGCGCTGATAATATCTAGAGCTATCACCAACGCCCGACCTGGAACTCCATCAGGTCAGGCGCGGTGTTACGGGAAGTCAACCGCTGTACAGCTCTGTCCAGCTCTTTCTCCATCACCTCACATTAATCGCACCAGAGCAGCCGGTCCGATTGTGCAGAGGTGTCGGGGGACTATCCAGGACCCTTAGAAAGAGCGTGTCTAGCACTATTCCCAGGAACTGCGGGTCCAGAGCTTCCGTCGGCGGAGGGACCCATGGTTTGGGCTTACCCAGTACCATTTTGTAAGGTCAACCCATGGGTCCTCATCCAGTTCCGCGATGTGCTCTTTCCAGGACCTGGCCTTGGCCTCAGCGATTGCATCACTGAGTGCCTTTCCAGCAGCTTTATATTCCCGCCGAGCTCTGTCGATCTCCTCGACTGTAACTCGCCGTCTTCTGGGGGCTCAAAGATACGGGTGGCGCAATCTTGCGACTGTCGTTCTCAGCCCCGAGATCTCCACGCTCCACCAGTACGCTGAGCCCTTTCTAGCTGGCATGACTCATGGTATTGAGGCGTCATATATGGACGCTATAATGTTCCCAAACCAGGGCGTCGGTACCTCCGGGATTATAGTCAGCTATTAGAAATCAAGATGGCGGCCGTTCAGTATTCCGAGGTAAACGAACTTTCCTCCACAAATATTTTGATTTATAGTCGCTGAATGTCGAACGCCATCTTTCTTGTCCTTGAATCTTTATAAAAATTATGATTAATATAGTCCCGGTTGTTATCATAGGATAACAGTCGTGAAGCTTAATTAGAGGCCTTTGGGCGGCTTAAAAACATCCAACGGCAAGATTACGTAGCCACAACGTTGTCTTGCCAGTCACCAAATCGCACTCGGCTAGAGCGAGCCCGGCAGTCGGACGATATGGGTTGTTGATGAGATGTGATGCATCGATACCTAAATAAGAACTGTAGGTACATAATAAACACGATGTATTATAAGGTGCATAGCTTGATATACTTATTATTATTTTCTGATTTATCTGCTTGTAATGAAAATATTATCTTGTGTAATGGTCGCAATGGCTGTAATATTAGAAATGTAAGTTAGTCTCTCTAGCGCATAAGGGCATTCTGTAATGATAGTGACAGTGATGATGTAATACATAAATAAATAAATAAATAAATCTTGAGTTCATCTTGCCATCAATATACTACGCTATGTAAGTACCTACATAACGTTTAAATTTATATCGAAGTCTTAATGTCGAATGAGGCGTGAGACGAGCCGTGACGGAAGAGAGAGTTCTTTTTTTACCTATGGGGTAAAAAAAAAACAACTCTCACTTCCGTCACGTTTAGGCACCGAAGGATGCAGTGTAAAGCTACACGTGTTACGATAAACAATCCATTAATGTGGTTTTAGTTATCAGACACCTCATTGATAGGCGCTGATACTGACTTTATTTTTACAATGCGTTAATGTACGAAACTAATTCAATAAACAACATGCATGAGTGGATGAGATAAAAGATGACGCGACAGTGTAAATACTGAGCATCAATTAATAATAACATCAAAAGTGAGCGCCATTTACTAAATATACTTACACACGTAAGTTTCTATACATTCATGAATTCATCACGATCAAATCAATCAGTTCGACCAACCAATCAGCTTAAATATCTACCTACTGTTAATTTTAATAGTAAAGAAAATCAGAACAAAAACTACAAAATAAACATACATTAAAGATAGAAATCACTGATAAATCAAAAGTGGATTAGAATATAGAGTTCATTTTGAGATCTGAAACGAGATATGTCTATAAAGGTAGCCATACACGTTAGGGTATACCTGACAGGTTAGCCTGTACAGTTACACCTGTCAGCTAAGCTAGAGTTGAGTTCAGGACTAACTCTGTTGAAGCCATGGCCCTGGCAGCGGCGACAGCAGAGCTCGATACTGTCGCCCTGAAAAGCATGGTTACTACAAAGAAAATAATACACTCCTGTCAAGTTATTGAAATAATTGAAATTTGAGCCGAAAGACTATTACAATTTCATCTACGGATAATTGAAAAGACGTATTTGAAACTGTTGCGCCGCAGGTTATCCCCTCTCGCAACCGCCGCGCAACTGACGCCTGACCGCCACCACACGCTCAGTTTTAATTGTACTGTTAAACTGCACAGGTTGCCTGAACAGATGTGGAAACCTGCACAGTTGTGCAACATACATACTCCGATTTACCTGTAAAGTTCAACTGTACAGGCAAACCTGTCAGGTATACTCTAACGTGTATACCTGACAGGTTTAAAGAGCAAAATGCGGCTCAGACAAAAAATTTACCCGTTACCTTTCTTCTCGCGATTTTCATACCTTAATTATATAAAGCAATAAAATTATATAAGATATTTACTTTACGACTAATATTGTTACTCACTCTAACAATGAAACATGTGCGTATCTTCAAAGGTCATGAAAGTTAAGTTTGGTTAAGCGACTCTATTTGACAAGAGATGCACTATGCCAGTCTTGGTTAGATTTAAATGACTTACATTTCTTAGTTTTCTATTACGTGTTTACGTTTGTAGAAAGCAACTTGGTTAGGGATGCAGGAAGACAAAGCTTGCACAATAGTAGCTATGTCGGTTCGGTTGAGTGTCTCCATTTCTCTTGCTCTTATAATAATCTGGGTATATTTTTGGAGAAGAAAATTTCAGACTGAGTATCCAATATTCTATTCTATATTTATAAAGAGGAAGGTGACTGACATACCCATAGATCAACGCACAGCCCAAACCGCTGAATCTAGAATCCTGAAATTTTGCATGTAGGTTCTTTATATAACGTAAGTGAGTACTAAGAAAGGAATTTTTGAAACTCCACCCCTAAGGGGGTAAATTAGGGGATATAACTATGCGTGAGTGAAGCCGCGTGCAAAAGCTAGTAACTTCATACATTAGACTACACCACCACGATTCCATTCATAAACAGACAATACAAATAGTCTACCATAATGTGTTTGATAGTATGAATATAGGTTTTCATTTCCAAAAAGTCTAATAATAAATCACATGCATCGGTCCGCTCTTCCGTCGAATTGCAATTTTAGTGATAAATTGGAAAAAAAACATCTTTGTCATAGTTCTACTAAACTCTGACACGCTAATATCATTAAATGTCTAAGTCTTTGACCCTGACTTCGCCAAGCTAACTCAAACAAAGCTCAATAAACATGAACTTGATGACATAATCAACATGTTCTTTGAGACGTTACATTGTGCTCATACTTATATTATGAATATTTTTGACTGTTTGCTAGTAATTTGTATGCGAATCACGAAATAGCTGCACATAACAGAAATATATTAAGTTTGTTTATTGTTTAATCTATACATATATAGAAGTGTAAGATTTCGATGGTTGAACATTGAAGACACAAACCTGACAAAGTTATTAACGAAAACTAAAGAAGGAAGTCTTTATTATTTTATTAGTGTTTATTAGTATGTTTGTGCACGTTTATATCAGAGGTGACTTAACCAAATAAGATGCAGTTTTCTCTTGTTTGATAAAGTTTGACGTGCCTTCTCTAGTAGTAGTATAAGTAGCAGCATATCAAACCCCGGGCAAACAATTCATATTAAACAGGGACACCCGGATGGAACTTCGTTCATTCCTTCCGGGTGCCCCTTGACACCTCTCATGTTTTATTTTTATTTTTATATTTGAGTTGATTGAATGAAAGGTAAATTGCGGTTTAAGATTTAAGATGTTTTAAAAAAACTACTTACTAGATCTTCTCTGTAATTGTTTTCGTATTATGCAGTGTAAATATAATGATTTTCGAGTTAACAACTCATTTTATCATCATCAACAGTCTATAACAGTCCACTGCTAGACACGAGTTGATATAAAGTTTGTTTCAAATACTTCTGCTCTTTATGCTGCTACTCCTCCTGCGTCTTAATTAGAACGTTTATTTAGGCCTTACGTAGATGTGGCCAACGTTTTAATGTGTTAAATTACAAATGGCATTATACGTTAAGCGATAGATCGAGTGTCGGTTTTTTGGACACATAAATGAAATTTAGCGCCGTCTCTTTCCATGGGACTCGCGTACACAGCAAGGACATTTTTACTTTGATTTAGGCGGGAACTGCATTTACGAAAACGATAATGGAGTTTTGGAATAAGAAAGCTTTACAGTTTTTAGAATTATTAAAATTAGAGCCGTGCGTCGCATAAGAATCGGTCGGCAGCTAGTGATGCGTGGCAACGTATTATCCACTCTTTGTCGTTTCCAGTGACGCAATAAAAATTTAAAAAGTAAAAAAAATCACTAATGAGATACTATCGTATTCATTGAAATAAATACATAAAATATTGTGTGTTAACGCGTGAATTCACGGGGAATTAACTCTTAACGCATTGTAACCGAAGTGTAGCCAACGAGCATGTTTAATGCTTTAATTAACGTGTAGTTTGCCGTTCCCTTAACGTTAACGCAGATGTAGCAGTAGCATTAAAGAAATGTTGTCATGCGTAGTTTTGCTCCCTTAGGCTTCCCACACATAACTGCAAATTCGCAAAGCATCGCATATATCTGCGAGCTCGCATGAATGCCGCCGCAAGAACTTCACGCCGCATCGCATCGCATCGCAGTTATATGTACTGGATCCTTTATCGGCTTTTGCGACACCTATGGGATGAATACGGGTGAGACTCCTTACCACATGTCATTACAGTATGTAACATTTTAGATAATAAGTAAAGTAATAAAGAAGTAAAATTTTTAGCATAAAGCTTATTTGGCATAGAGGGAACAACACCGGAATGGATCGACTTTTGTCAGGATTATCTTAAGAACTAATCAAATTCTTTTTTTAATATTAAGGCTAATAAGTGTGTAAGAAATTATTCCAGCAACATTAGCGTTGGTAGTTAAAAGTTTTCATAATGAGTCGAATTCCTATCTCACAGTAATTTGATAAAATTGTAGCGAAGCTATCGTTCACCAATTCTATAATCAGTTTTGTTTTATATGTATTTCTTGCCGTATCATCACATGTATTGTGTAATTCATATTCTTTTGAACTTCAAAGGTTACCGTTTAAAAATCAATTTTACGACTCTGTCCCATATTTCATCACCATCACCACACATGTTTTAATCACAACAAAGTGCCCGAATACATACAATACTTCGTCAGCATTCCCAAAATTATATTCACACACAGAACACAAATATATACTTCTCTTTTTCTGTGTATTCACATAAAAACATTTCCTTAGCAATGAAATACAAGATCCGCCTCATTAGTAAGGTACGTTACTTTTTTGAAGCTATGAATAAATCAACTTGACAAGATTTGTTATATAATTATTTATGAAGCATTTAAGATTCATTCTTGTCATAGTCTATTGTTAACGCCCGATATAAAAAGAGAGGTGTTATAAGTTTGACGTCGATGTCTGTCTGTCTGTGTGTGTGTGTGTGTGGTTGTGTGTGGCATCGTAGCTCTCAAGCGATTAGACCGATTTCGATGCGTTTTTTTTTCATTTGAAAGCCAGTTTCCTTGCGGTGGTTCTTAGCTATGTTTGGTTAATATCGGTCCAGCAGTGTAAGAGTATCAGCTCCTCCAAAATGATGTAAGGCATTTTTGGCGTTTGGTTACTCGATTAAGAGCTTCACGCGTGAAAGTAGGTATAATCGTTAAACGACAATTAATTGATATCTTCGACCTAATCCTGCGTAGGGAGTTTCTTAAATTTATGATTATTGAAACGCATTATCTTGTATATTTTCTAAGAAAAAGAATAAAACATGTAATGAACAAAACTGAATGAAACTTAATGACTAAAAATTAAGGTAACTTAATACATTTATACAAAACTAGCCTTCGCTACGGATTTGCTCGCATTTAATAGAAGGTATCCTATGTAACTTCTAATACCTCCACGAATGTGTACATAATTTCATAATGATCGGTTAAGTAGTTTTCAAGTGAAAGCGTAACAAACAAAATTACATTCACATTTATAGTATTAAGGAATAGGGTTAATCTAGTATCTATAACTTACCTGTTGTAGATAAAACGGATGATTTACAATATGTTTTTTATGACATGGCACCCCGTAAAGAATATCATTTGTGTCTTTCAGGTACACACTATCTACGATCCAAAATTCTTGATAAACTTTCTGTTTATGGGTTAAAATACTGTCATCACCAGTAACACACACACTTTTCTTTTTCGGAATCTTCTTATAAACCATCCCTTGGGGACAACATTTACTTAAACAATTATCGCTGACACATAAATCTTTTTCTCGATTTGGCGGTTTGATAATACTGTTATTGTTTACTTGACACATGACATAGCTGTGATAACACAGAATCATAAAGATCTTAAGTAACATGATAGATTTTTTTATTTATCTCGCACAATTTTTGGCCGACGACTGGCTCACTCGACGCAGACGTACTCAGTGGACGTTTATAACTTATCAAAAAGTATTGACTAGAACACATTGCGTGCAGCATTGTTTAGGATATTCATCCAGGTTAGTTATTAAATCAAATTATTCTCTGATGTTGTTTCTAATTATACGATGTCACAACATGTAGTAGGCCATAAAATAAATTAAATTAAACTCTGTTTGTAATTTCAAATTAAGAGCTTCTCGCTAATTGCGTTAAAAAGTAAACATGGTACTTACAAAAAAAAAAAATATTTTTATATATTTCTTTCTGTCTGTATGGCTGTTTGTTTTGGTTAATCGCTGGAATAGCTGGAACGATTTTGAGAGGAATTTCCCTGACAGATAGCTGATATTATTATGAAGAACTTGTTGACGAATTTGTTTAAATTGTTACCATCAAAACGGATCATCACATCTATACTAATATTATAAAGCTGAAAAGTTTGTTTGTTTGAACGCGCTAATCTCAGGA
The DNA here is from genome assembly GCA_905220595.1 of Spilosoma lubricipeda. Lineage (NCBI taxonomy): Eukaryota > Metazoa > Arthropoda > Insecta > Lepidoptera > Erebidae > Spilosoma > Spilosoma lubricipeda. The sequence goes on along the minus strand of HG992286.1, from coordinate 5,202,079 downwards.
ACCGCTGGTTACATTTGAAAAATTATTTCACTGTTGGATAGTACATTTGTCGAGGAAGGCTATAGGCTATTTATCATCACGTTAAGAGCAATGGAGAATGTTTCAAAAACGGGGGAAAATTATCACGCTACGTACAATAGGAGACGCAAACGAGGTTGCGTGAGTCAGCTAGTCTTCAATAAACTTTTGTGTCCCGAGTTCTCATTTGGAGGTTTTGACGTAGGCCAGACGGGCTGGTATAGGATTGGCTATTTTTTTCATAGTCTGCTCCTTTAGACCCTTTAGTCGCCTCTTACGACTCCTACTGGATGATGGCACTCCGTAGTCTTAATTCATCAAAACGTAGAATCAGCACATACAAAACGGATATTTAATTCCAAAAACATTTATCATAACTATATGAACGTCCAATGATGCAGAAGCATCACTAGATCGCAATGCTGATTTTGTGCATTGTCTGTATTCGCGCAAAGTTTATGGTGACCAACACTCTTGAATTGTAATTATGCTTTACATCGGACAGAGTAGAGTAATGATGGCAGGGCCATACATGAAAAAGAGAATTAAATTTCCTTGTGTCAAGATTTTAACTCAGTTTATGGCTATTTTAATTCATTTTAAAACAGATATTATATAGTATACTCACCTTAGTCATCATCATCATCATCATCAGCCTATCGCAGTCCACTGCTGGACATAGGCCTCTCCAATTGCACGCCACTTAGTTCGATCCTCGGCTTCTCGCATCCAGCTCCTGCCAGCCGTCTTGCGCAAATCATCACTCCACCTGGCCTGTGGACGTCCTACACTACGTTTGCCGAATCGCGGTCTCCACTCAAGAACACGTTTACCCCAACGGTTATCGGTTCTACGGCAAATATGGCCAGCCCACTGCCACTTCAGCTTGCTAATCCTCTGGGCTATGTCGATGACTCTGGTTCACTGCCGGATTACCTCGTTTCTGATACGGTCCCTTAGAGAAACGCCGAGCATAGCCCTTTCCATAGCACGCTGAGCGACCTTAAACTTGTGAACTAGCCGTACCGTAAGTGTCCACGTTTCGGCTCCGTATGTCATTACGGGTAGGACGCACTCATTGAAGACTTTCGTCTTTAGGCATTGTGGGATCGATGATGAGAAGACCCGACGAAGCTTCCCAAACGCTGCCCAACCCAGCCGAATTCTCCTGTTCACTTCGTCCTCAAAGTTGTTTCTCCCTAACTGCAAAGTCTGCCCGAGGTACACGTATTTTTGAACAACTTCAAGAACGGCACCGTGTACTGCAACCGGTTCCGGTAGAACGTGTTCATTGAACATGACCTTGGTCTTGTCCAAGTTCATCCGTAGGCCGATGCGCACAGAAGAGTCAGCCAGGTCATTCAGCATCTGTTGAAGGTCCTGCAGCGTCTCTGCCATGATGACGATGTCGTCAGCAAATCGCAAGTGAGAGATGTATTCGCCATTGATGTTGATGCCGCGCCCTTTCCAGTGCAGCGTCTTGAAGAAGTCCTCCATTGCATTAGTGAACAATTTCGGGGATATAACATCACCTTGTCTCACTCCTCGATGCAATGGTATGGGTCTTGTATGCTGATTCTGTACTTGGACGGACATAGTGGCGGCTTCGTAAAGACATCTCAACACTTGGATGTATCGCCAATCTACTTGGCAACGCTGCAGGGACTCCAGAACAGACCAGGTCTCGATCGAGTCAAAGGCCTTCTCATAGTCCACGAATGCTAGACACAGGGGCTGATTATACTCTTCGGTCTTCTGTATAATCTGCCGCACTGTGTGGATGTGGTCTATGGTGCCATATCCGCTCCGAAACCCAGCCTGCTCCGGTGGTTGGAATTCATCGAGTCTTCGCGCAAGACGGTTCGTGATGACTCTTGAAAACAGTTTGTAGACGTGGCTTAGAAGGGAAATGGGCCGATAGTTCTTCAACATGGTCTTGTCACCCTTTTTGAAGAACAAGACGACCACACTCCTGCTCCACGCTTCTGGAGTTCTCCCTTCGAACAGGACAGCGTTAAAAAGCTTTTGGAGCTCCCTCAGTACGGGCATACCTCCAGCTTTCAACAGCTCTGTTGTAACGCCGTCCTCTCCAGGGGCTTTTCCATTTTTCAGCTGTCCAAGAGCCATCACGATTTCATCAGTACTGACTTCTGGCAGATCTTCGGTGTAGTGGCGTGTTAATGTGGCTCTAGGGTCCTTATTTTCGGGATCAGGTCGAGATGTATGCGAAGCGTATAAACTGCCGTAGAAGCCTTCGACTTCCGAAAGGACGGCCGGCTTAGAAGTAACGACTTCTCCACGTGATGCGGTCAACTTCGTCAGGTGACTTCTTCCAAGAGATTGTACGAACACTTTTGACCCCCGATTCCGCTCGATCGCTCTTTCGATCGAAAGAGTATTGGAGCATCGGAGGTCGTGTCGTACAAGCCTGCTGATCTCTCGGTTAAGAGTCCTCTTGGCTAACGAAGTGACAGGTGGGTTCTCACGTCGTTCCCTCATTAACCCTAGTGTCCTCTCTGAAAGCTTCGACTTCCTGCTTTTACGCTGCATTTCACAAAATCTCGTACCTTCGTCCCTGAGAATCCGAACCACATTTTCAAGGTTCTGGTTTACGTCTGTTGTGGTTTCCATGGCAGCAAATCGGCTTTCCAAATTTGACTGGAATTTTTCAGATCCCATCGTGACTTGAAGCAGAGTTGGTCGGAGCCTGGATTTCATCAAACGGACACGTTCAGCCTTAAAGTCGATATTCAGAGAGCCTCGGACAAGTCGGTGATCACTACCGGTGTTAAACCTATTGATCACTGAGACGTCTCTGAATATGTGCTTTCTGTCCGCCAAGATGAAATCAATCTCATTTTTTGTCATAGCGTCGGGGCTTTGCCACGTCCACTTTCTTTGGGGCCGCTTTTTGAAGAAGGAGTTCATCAAGAACAGCCCCTCCCGCTCGAGAAAGTTGACAAGCATTTGCCCCCTATGATTCCTGCTTCCAAATCCATGAGATCCTATTACCGATTCGCTGCAAGTTTGTACTCCCACTTTGGCGTTGAAGTCCCCCATAACGACGTTGTAGTGGGTTTTAGTAGTGAAGTGCAGGGCCCTCGATATGTCATCGAACATATCCTCCACTTCATCGTCCGAGTGGGCCGAGGTCGGTGCGTACACTTGTACTACCTTGAGGCTATACCTCTCGGTAAGTTTGATAATGAGGTACGCTACCCTGTTCGACACACTGGATATTTCCACTACGTTGTCAGAAAGGGACTTGTTTACCAGAAACCCCACGCCACCTTGGGATTGTTGGTCTCCCTCGCGGAAGTACATCAGGTGGCCTGAGTCGAGGGTTATGGTATCCTCCCCCTCTCTTCGGACTTCACATAGCCCTAGGATATGCCACCTAATCTTCCCAAGTTCCACCTCAAGTTGAGCCAGATGCGAGTCTAGCCGTAACGTGCGGCCGTTATAGGTTGCCAAAGTCAGTCGCTTATGGTGGCCTTCCGTAACCCGGTGATTCTTAGCACCCCCCGTCCCGCCGTTACCGTGGTCGCCACCATGACCAGGAATAGCGGGACTGCCGGGAACTGGGGGCCGTGGCTTTTGTAGCTTTCGCATGGAGGATTTTAGCCCATAATCACCACGCTGGGCAGGCGGGTTGGTGATCGCAGGGCGTAACTTGTTGCACCGGTGACGCTGCTGCCCGTCACCGGCCTATTGTATTTAGTTACGCCTCTTGGGATGGATATACCGCCATCAGTCGGTATATCCATCCCACTCACCTTAGTATTACTCGTATACTCATAATAAAATGAGTTGGATATTTATTTTAAATAACACCCTAAAAATGAATATCATTTGCAATAGAAAGTAGATCAATAAAATCTTGAGTAAATGGTAATAATCATTTTAATACTGTTAAAATTCAACAATATAAAATATAAGTAATAAAGGTCTATACACACAAGAAAATAATAATTAACAAACTATTTTAATAAGGATACGGAAAAGCTATAAAATCAACTTTTATAAACTTTTGACTATTTACAAAGAGTAAATGCACAATCCATAAGTACAAAGGTCATTGGTAAAAAAAAATGTTGAATTACAAAATCTGATAAATTATTCTAACCATCTGTTCATTATCTAAACATAATTAATACATAAATTGTATGCAGGAAGGGCTCTACCGATTTTATTTTACTATTAGCCATCGCGTCCAGCGTGCACTTTGCCTATCATGTGTCTATCTAATAGCGGTATATTACACAACTATACGCTGAAGTAGTATCCAAAAACATGACTCGAAAACACGAGTCGCATTGTTACATTTAGAAGAATATGGCAAAACTACATTAATAAATAAGTATAGTGAGAAATCTTGTCCTTACTAAGTACACACTAACTAAACAGAGATCTAATTTGTCATGTCCAAACACATCACATCACTTTAAATTTCCACAGCGTCAGGAAACACGTGGTCAAGATACGCTTGATCACCGTAACTCTGAAGCGGTTTAGGTCTTTGATTCTTAGAGAACGATAAAACATTGTCACCACTGCACATATTAAACCTCGACGCAATTTCCTTAACTTTACCAGGTCTCGGCTTAAAATCTACTTCCTTTTCGCGTTTAATCATATTTCCTTCAGTAGAGTCTTCGAAGGACTTTTCAGTATTCCGTGTAGCTTTCAAACTCCGATTCGGAGATCTTTTCGTGTTTTGATCCTTTTCAAAGCCATCATGATGTATTCTGTCGTTCTGTTTCCTTCCAGAATTATTTCTGTCAAACATTCTTGAATATTTTTTGGAATCTCTATGTTCGTTGTATTTTTGTGCGTGTTGATTGGAGTCAGTATATCTAGTTTTACCAAAAAATGGATCTTTGGAATATTCTATATCGTTATTGGTTTTGGAGACAAAGTTTTGCTCCCGCCCATGTTGTCTATTACTTGATTTTCTAGTTTTTGGAGGACCAACCTTGAAACTGGAGAACCTTTCATAATCATTATTGTTAATTTCTATATCGGGGACGTTTTGTGGATTGAACGCAGGAGTTCTTTGGTGAGTAAGGGGCTTTGATAGGGATAAGTATTTAGGTGGTTCTCCGTGTTTATTAATCGTAATTTCGTATTGAATGTGCGGGTCCAAAACCGCGTATACATTCTCTTTGGCTTCTCTCTCCAGTGACGACAAAGCTGCCTGCGAACAGATACAAAACTTTTAATTTTGTAAATAGAACAGAACCTCATTATTTGTTTAAGAAACTTGTACAAAATTGTACCGTGCAGATGTTTGCCGTTAAGCCCATGTGGATTCGTGTTTGTGCACTTAAGGTAATTAATTGTAATGAAACATATTACACAGTGACATCTTGATGAGAACCTGATAGTTACATTGTTGTTAGTTTGGTTAATTGCCACACCTTTTTACCAAATTAATTAACTATTTCGGGTCTCTCTTGGTGGTAAATTATCATGTTTTTTACAAAAACATAATAAAAGTTACAGTTAAAAACAATTTCGATCTTTTTTATAAGATAAATTTTCATTACCTATGTAAACATACTACAAAATAATATTCTAAACGGAATTTCCATATACCTACAGTGTCATAAATCAACGTAAGTAGGTACAGTAAGTACGTAAGTAAAGTCACATGTGCGCGTGTGTATTTGGATTTCTCTATTAAGTCCTTATTAATTTCAAATAAGACAGTTTCATCGATATATACAGGCTGGAATTTTGTAATGCCACCTGAAAGGAAAGTACCCTTAATATTGTAGATAGAACATTTTGCTCAAAGAAAACATTTCTTTATTTTTGAAAAGAAAGAAAATTGCATTCAAAGATTTCCGCAAATTCGCTTACTATACCCTGGAATCGACCCGACTGAAATATGTAAAAATTACACTCTGTATTTTTATTGCATCGATCGATAGGGTCAAGTATAACAATGAAATCTCTGTAATAAACTTGATAAATCACATGAGAGGAAAACCATGAAATCTCGACTTATAAATTAAGACACTTTTACTCAAAGATATCTTTCAACGTTTCAGCCCACGTGTACCAAGGTCATTTAAACACTGTCAAGTACATTGAAATACTAGAACTCTAAAGAAATGAGTGAAATGGTTTCCCCGAGGAAGTTTCTGTTTCTGTTTCTATCTACAGTATTAAGAGTACTTTCCGTTCAGATGGCATTACAAAATTCCACCCTGTATAGTTTGTACAATATATAATTATATTACATTCAGAGTGAGCTGTCTATTTGCATTCTTTGGTATCTATCATCTGAACGTATTTTAAGCTAAAACATTTCTTACTGACTTTATAAAAAGTTTGCTACCTACTATTTTATATTACAAAAATAATAAAATTATATTACTTCGTTGTATTTGTTTCTAATAGAACCCTAATCGAAAGCCGTAAGATAAATGTAAAATTAATCTATACAAATAAATAAAATTGGAGTGTCTGTTTGTAATATTAAATTAACAGCTTTTTAATCAATGCATATGTATGTATACACGATACATATACCAAAAATGTAGTTAATTTTTTTTTGTCTGTCTGTCTGTCTGTCTGTCTGTCTGTCAGTTTGTTCCGGGTAATCTCTGGAACGGCTGGACGGATTTTGACGGGACTTTCACTAGCAGGTAGCTGATGATCCGGGGAGTAACTTAGGCTACTTTTTTTAGACTAACTTTGTCCCGAGGCGTTACTCGCGGTACAACAATAACCGCGGGTAATACCGCGGGGTTCAGCTAGTTGTTAATATGTTAATATGTGGTAAAACATACTTAATTTTTAAAAGTAATCCTTTACTAAATTTTACAACCTAATGCGAACCATTGCTGGCATATATAAAAGGACCCTGACAATTTTATATGATAGTTTTTTTTTTTTGCTTTGAAGCCGTTAGCTTAGACGTCTAGCTCGTAAACTTTTATCTACGCAGTCTTTAAGCTATCTCTTCTCTGTAAGTATTTATTTTCGAAATGCTGTGTTCCTCCTCAACAAAATTGGTTGCCCCCATAAACGTAAGAAACTTCTACATACTCCGTAATACGTGTTTGCCTCACATTGACAACGGCAGTAACTAATTCTTTTTTATTTAAATTTTACATGTTCAATGAAGAAGTTGTGATGTCTGTGGCCAGAAATCCATTACTAAAACTAAACAGTAATATGCCAAAATTAAAAGACAATAGTTGGCGCGGCTACTCCACCCTACATGGCGCCCTAACGATGCCACAAAACGTTTTATAGCCATTACAACGTCATAGATTTCTATATACGTTTAATGGCCAGGCTTGTAATGATGTCGTTAATACACTTAGTGACAAGAAGTAAATTGTTATTACTTGGAATTTTCCGCAACCGGTTTTTCGGTTAGTGTGTTTCGAACAATGTATGGCCAGGGTTGGCACTTCAGACTTTAAAAAAAGTGTCAACTCATAGTTAGTTTATATTTAACACTTTAACGACACTAGTAATTATATCACAACAACCTAAGTGAATTAATCAAATAGTTTTTTTTTTAATTCTTAGGAAGAACTTACAAACTTTCCGTAAGATTAATGACGTCAGTTCTGCGTTGTCAATATATTTGAATAGACGGTTTCAATTCAAACAGAAGTCTGCTATTTCTTAGACCTTTCTTAAGAAATTTAATTCTAATTAGTTCATAATATTTTGAATTTCAATTATTTAGATTATTATTATCACTTGTCACTTCTATACTTACCAATATAATAAACGCGAAAGTGTGTAAGTATGGATGGGTGATTGGATGGATGGATGGATGGATGTCAATTATTTAGATTATTATTATCATTTGCCACTTCTATACTTACCAATATAATAAACGCGAAAGTTTGTAAGTATGGATGGGTGATTGGATGGATAGATGAATGGATGTTTGATACTCTTTCATGCAAAAAGTACTGAACGGATTTGGATGAAACTTTACAGTAATATAGCTATTACATCAGAATAACACATAGGCTACTTTCTCGATAACTGACCTATACGCGGGCGGAGCCGTGGGTAACAACTAGTAGATTATAAATCTATACTGTGGGTCATTATACTTAGCAACATTGTGACATTTCTATCATTACAATATACCAAATTAGTTTGTTATTAAACAGTCGCACCATTTTTTTCTGAAGTCTTTTCTTTCCAGATATTCTTTAACATTATTTAGTTTTAAGTTTCGGTACTTTTCCTGTTTATTTATGAACACATTGCAATATATCTAATTTATAGATGGATTTATTACTTAAAAGGGGTTAGTAAGCGATAGTTAGTGAGTGCGTGCGCGGTCACACCTGTGCTGTGTCACACGGTGGTGGGGGGCTGCAGCACGACGGCGGCGCGCCGCACCTGCAGCGCGGCGGGCGAGTAGCGCGCGCCCAGCGTGTTGGTGTTCGAGTTGGTGTTGGTGTTGGCCGCGTTGGTCCCGCCGCCCACGCCAGCCACGCTCCCGCCACCCATCGCCGCCGTCATCGGCGGACGCGGCGTATACACTGCGTCCGCGGGTAAAGCGGCCTTCTCACTGGGTAACAATAAAAATTTCATTTTTAGCATTATTCTTCACTTTGTACCTTCAACTTCCAAGAATATTAGGTTCATATTAAGGCAGATGTGTGTGAATATCTTACCTGTCTAAATCTTCAGTCTTATATTCCACGCTTTCTGTAAGAAATATTTAAGAAAAATTATAAAGACAGTTTTTGAAAACAATTCTTAATTGGTTAAAATTATGACTCTGTCCTAAATCCCATCACATACATAACTTGACTATGTTCTCCTTTCGCAAAAATATATTTACTTTTTTGCCATAATTGTTAAATATTTGATTTTACTTTTATTTGTGTCATTTTTATTGCACTAATTGATCATAGTTTAAGAATTTACTATATTCTATTCGAGCTAAGACAACGATGATGATACATCTAATAAATCCTGTTCCCTGAGCTATCAACTTTCAAGAATATCAGGTTCCAAGAATTTTCAAATTAAAATGTCAAACCTAATAGGATTTGAGACTTCATTGATGCGTCACTTTTTTCTTAACGCCAAAAGTACTGTAGCGTCGGCAATATTTTGACAATCTGACCCTCCACTAATATAAAATACACAATCATATAATTATCCAGTCAGTAGCTTACCTCTCCGCCTCCGACACCTGAGGATGAGACAGAGCACGATGACGAGGAGCGCCGCGATGACGAGCGCCGCGGCGATGAGCGGCGCCACGTGCGCTGTCTCTGTTAGCGAAAAATTATCTGCGTGAACAAAATTATATTAACGTTATAACATGCACTTCATACACAAGCAGGGTTAGGGTTAGGGGTTTTAAATATTTTCATTAATATTATTCATTAGTAGCTATATTACTTAGATATAGATAAAACTACGCTTTTCGGTCAAAAATAAACGAAAACTGATAAAAAAATTATAGAAGTTGAACAATAACGAAATATTAATTTCTTTGGAATAGAGATGTCTGTTAGGTCTGCTATTTCAAAGGAATTAGCTGCAAGCAAGGGAAAATGAAAGTAAAAAATAACTTAGAAATGCTTAGGCTTAATTATTACTATATTTAGAAGCGAATTTAAGGCGACGCGACATTAGCTACTAAAATTCGGGATACCTACTCTACATTCCTCCTATAAGAACTTTGTTAATGTCGTTACTTCGAGCGCTTCTTTCTCTAGGAGTTACATTTTCACGGAGTTTGTGTTTTGTTTATGCCGAAAACCAAATACATGAAGTTATTTTTTTAGATTCTTAAGGCAATTTATCAGGTAGTAGTCAAATAAAAATGATTTAAGCTTTAGCAAACATAAACAAAACAAAACTACTCTAAACTGTTGAGAATGACTTCTCACCGTGCACAGTGAGTGAGACAGCATGTGAAGAGAATCCCCTCTCATTCTCCACGTGTAACACGTAATCCCGCGCATCTGCGATTTGTGTGTTGGTGATCAAGAGTGTGTAGCGGTAGCAGCCGCCATCTGTTGCCGGCTCCATACTGTGATAGCGACCTGGGGAAACACATTTAATGTACATTAGGTATTATTTTTTAAACTTATTGTAACAAACGGCGTACTGCTATATGCGATTATTTCACCGCCTCCTATTACGCTGACTGTTGTGTATTCGATCTCCACGTGGAACAACTCTCTGTGTCTGTTTCATGTACGTGCGCAAAGTCCCTCGCAACACTTTAAATATATAATAGAAAAAAAGTATATAAAGTAAGTAAGTATATTTGCCGCCGCAACGTCAAGACGCTCTACAGATGACAGGCGACACTGTCTTTTAAACAGCTGTGTGCGCGATGTTGTAAGTACGGCGACTCCGATACGTCGTTGATGGTAACCGATGAAGGACGCCGTATCTTGTTGCCACACGAAGAAGTGTAGGATCTATACTCGTACTGGTGTAGAACTCAGTGTTTTCATAACCCATGTGTTCTATTGTGTCGTGGAAAACCACTCATAACGATTTGCTACCGTGAATTCTTCCGAAAGCCGAAAATTCCCAGACCCTGCATCCGGTTCGAAGGACCATTCACACCGTACACCGTCGTCTGGGCTGCGCCCTCCTGTTAAAAATATCAATTAAAGTGATGGTACTGACCGATGGTCTGCGGCACGTCGAGGCGCAGGCTGCCCCAGAGCCAGGCGGCGCGGCGCGGCGGCGGGTCGGCGCACACGGCGGCGGCCACGCGCGCCTCGCCGCCGCTCCACGCGTGCGCCGCGCCCTTCTCCGCGCCCACCGGCGGGCCCAGCACGTTCAGCGTCACCGCCTCTGACTGATGGTTCCTGCATACACACATATTATATACATATAACACTAGCTGAGACGGTCGAGTCCCGTGGTGTTACCTGCGCTTATTGTTGTCCCTTTACAACCGCGAAAAACACCACGGGGCAAAGTTAGTCTAAAAAAAAGTAGCCTAAGGCACTCCTTACTACATCAGCTATCTGCCAGTGAAAGTTCCGTGAAAATCCAGCCGACAGACAGACAAAAATGGTAAAAACGTTATTTTGGTATATGTATTAAATAGGTACATGCATATGCATTTAGGAACAAGTAAAATTATTTCAAACAAAAAACCCTACTGCGTCAATATATATTTCATATTTATTAAATTCAATTTTTAATAGAAAACGTTAGTTATTTATGTATTCGTAATAATAAATCTTAAAAAATCTTTATTTTGATACCAAACATGATGTATTTTGAAAACATAATATTTTTTCAGGCCTTAAGGGCATCGACGAGGGGAGCGAAGGCGATTCATCAACGCCGTCGTTTTTTAGAAATTGTTTAAGATAATAAATAGTCAGTATTTACAGTTACGGGATGTTTTTATGAATAGAATTTTCTCACTCAAACCAAAAACAAACAGTCCCCGTAGGTTGCCGCATACCGCCCACTTATAATTTAACATGCGTAATCAGATCAGATTATTGCAAAGCTACACTTCACAATTATCAGATTACTAGGAACTTTACTGTATTGCCGTGTAAACAAAATACTTATTTTTCACTAAACTAAAGCAAAACGCAATAACCGTGTAAATATCGGCCACAAAAATTTCGCCATTTCTTTTATTATATTCGACTCTATATACTATGGTCACAACATCTTTCCATAGTGTACAAGAACAATTTTAACAAAAAATTAAATCGACTTCAAGGTTCGACTCGATTTCTCTTGGATGCCATGATCAGATATTAATGTCCTTATCATGGTACCACCGTCGGGACATCTCCTTTCTATTAAAAAAAGAATTATAAAAATCGATTCATAAGCGACGCAGTTACCCACGAAAAAACATTAAAAAAAAATATTAAACGGTCGAATTGAGAAACCTCCTCCTTTTTTTGAAGTCGGTTAAATATGAAATCACTTCCGATGTCTGATCGCTTAGCTCTTTTAAACTACTCAACCAATTTAAATGCAGTTTTCAGCAGTAGAAAGACATTCAGGAGGAATGTTTATGTGTAAAACGTGCATATTATCTGCATCTGCAATTCGAGAATTTCAAGACATCCATGCCTATCCCACAGAATAATTAATAGTACTAACGTACCTATCCGGTTCGGGTCGCGATTAGATTATGTAATTTATTAGCTACTGTCACAGAATAACTACTACTGTCTATATTAAGAACTAGCTGAACCCCGCGGTATTACCCGCGGTTATTGTTGTGCCGCGAGTAACGCCGCGGCACAAAGTTAGTCTAAAAAAGTAGCCTAAGTTACTCCCTGGATTATCAGCTACCTGCCAGTGAAAGTCCCGTCCAAATCCGTCCAGCCGTTCCAGAGATTACCCGGAACAAACAGACAGACAGACAGACAGACAGACCGACAAAATTTTTTTTAACCACATTTTTGGTATATGTATCGTGTATACATATATATGCATTGATTAAAAAGCTGTTATTTTAATATTACAAACAGACACTCCAATTTTATTTATTTGTATAGATTGTAATAACATTATTGCTAAATCAGTTTTGTTGCCTTACCTGTCCTCTAATCCAATTTGATTGGTAGCAACACAGGTATACCGTCCATGTTGATCGTATGACACATTATGTAGTTGCAACTGTGGTGTCATCGAAATTGGGTAGGCGCCGTCTTGTAACGGGTTCACGCGAGATGCTGAAGCCGGGCTGTGAACAAAAATGTTGTTAGAAATATGGATATTATAATATGTCCTTATTCAATTAAATCGACTGAAAAAGTCCAGATACTGGCAAAAGTCTCAATACTGGAAAGTCTCAATAACTAACGAAAAAAATATGCGCACATAATGTTAGTAATTAATACAGTTTACTAACCTATGATACCACGTGTAGGAGGGGGAAGGATTACCCTCCGCCTTGCACTCTAAAGTCACTTGGGAGAACAAATTTGCTTCAACCACGGTATCAGGGCCAACCCATGTCACTCGCGGCGGATCTGCAAACACAAAGTTAATAGGTAGGTACCTTATTCTGTTTATATATGTAAGTTTAAACTTGGTTTAACTAATGTTTGGTTAAAATTAGAGGCAGTCAAAAATATTTTTAACATACACTGTTTCCTACCTATAATTCTTAAGATCAGATGTGATCAGGCAGGGTATTATTTCTATAAGGAATAGGTTATTATACTTACATTTAACATCAATTTCGATCTTGACCGAGTCTGAAGTACCCAAGGAATTCCTTGCTTGACAGCCGTAGATGCCTAAACAAAGTAATATTAATTTTAATAGAAACAATACAAATAATATTAAAGTATCTACATATACTTTTATGTAGAAAGTATCTACTTAAACTTATATGTAGAACATATACTTATATGTAGATACTTTTACTATCATTCCCATTTTTATATATACCTACCTATATAAAAAGTAATTTCATGTATAGGTGCGCTCCAAAACTCAAAAATTTATAAGAAATTAAAAGAAATAAATAATTTATTCAAAAACACACCATAATTTGACACGATCTAAAATGCGCTTTCAAGTTGTTTTTTGTTTATTTGCGAATGAAATGCAATCACAATATGCTACAGTACTTAGTAGTAGAATACAACTAATGGTGTATATTGAAACACATCTTCCGAAAAACAGATAATATGAGAATTGTAGCATATATTAATTATTTTATTTAGCTTCTATCTACTAGGTATGGGACTAATCCCACCCACACGTCCACCGCTTTAACTCCTGTACACCAGGATCAACAGCAGTGACCCACGAAGACACCGAGTTATGACACTCGGGAAGGCCCAGGAAAAAATATTAACTGTCTTGGAACCCGCAACGAAATTAATCAGAAGAAAAACAGGAGGAGTTGGAAATATGATAAGTCCACTTCCCTCCTTAGCAAAGCGGGAGACAAAATGAAGTCAAAATAGGCAGACACCTTTTTTTAAACCGGGAAGCACCACGGATAAAGTATTAGGGGTCCTAAGTGAGCTATATTTGATTACTATAGTATGTATGGCAGAATCGCCTAAACGCACGGAAATTCACCGCAGTTGACACAAGATCCCCATAGTATACCGCCCTAGATGTCATTTGTAAGCTATTTAGCATTGTGTTACGTTCATTGTACCAAAGACTACACTCCCAGAGAACATGATGAGACGACTGTTCACAGCTAGTATCGGGTGTTGAGCATTGACACAATGGTGAATCGACTAATTTAAATGAGTGTAGTTTGCTCTTAAAGTTACCGTGGCCCGTAAGAAATTGAGGACACAGTGATCTACCTCGAGCCATGTCCTCGACATCCGTTCGCGAACAGATGGAAAGAACTGGTAGAGGTGGCGCCCCTTAGATGATTCGTCCCAGCGTTGTTGCCATTCATCCATTAGGTCGTCATAGACATTGGACTGCTGTTGAAACAATCTTATGATTTTATCGCGGTCCCGTACGCCCAAAAAATCGCATTCCATGTTTTGTTTTGTAGAATAGTACATGGCTGCACGTTTGTAAAATATGTCGTCTCTTGGTTGTTGTTTCTATTTTGTTGTCTTTTCGTTTTTGTGTTGTCTTTGGTATCCATGTTGAATGTTCTTTAAGTTGTTTTAAAGCTTTTTTGATTCCGCCGGTTTTGTTTATTTGTTCTCTAATGATATTAAGTCGATTGGTTTTTCTATGGTTTCTAATAGCTTTTGAAATTTCTTTACTAATCATAGCTATTCGTGTACGATTTTCATTTCTGTTTATTATCATTTCTTTTCTTTGGTTTATTTTTGATCTAGCTTCATCACCGAGTTTGTCACTTTTATCTTTTGTTTGTAATTTATTTATTTTTACTAGGGCTTCTTCTAAGATGTTGTATTTTTCTTGTACACTCTTTTGTTTCTCAATCAAGTTTAAGGATATTTTTAGTTCATTAAGATTTTGTTCTGAAATATGTGTTATGGGCCGGCAATTTGTTCTATGAAATTTTCTTCTCTGTGTTTTTAATTCTTTGCACACTATTTTTCCTCTTACCATTCTATGATCTGAATTGAAATTCAGATTTGAGACCACACTGACGTTGTTGAAAATCTTGGGCATATTAGTAATTATAAAGTCTATCTCATTTCTGTCCTTACCATTTGGGGACATCCACGTCCATTTTCTGTCTTGTTTTTTGCGAAAAAAGGTGTTCATTACTCTCAAGTTCTGTTCGAAACAAAAATTTATTAAACGTTGCCCATTGTCGGTTCTCTTTCCCTGGCCATATTTGCCTATGATGAACTCTCCTTTATCTGATTTGGCTCCTATTTGACCATTAAAGTCCCCCATCAATATTATGTTCCTATTTAGTTTCTGCATTGTCTTGGTGAGACTATTATAAAACATATCCTTTTCTTTTTCCGTTGCTTGATCCGTTGGGGCATATATTTGCAGTATTGAGAACGGGTTTCTAAAGCCAGGTAAATTAATATTTAAGACTCCTATTCTATCTGATATACCATCAAATTGTTCTATGTATTGTTTAAAGTCTTTTTTAACTAGAAATCCTATTCCACGCTTTCCTTGGATTTCTCCTTTGTAGTAGAATACAAAATCTTTGAATTCTTTTATTTCTTCTCCAGATCTTCTAACTTCGCAGAGTCCAAGTATGTCCCATCTAATATATTTCAAAGCTTCTTCAAGTTCGATTAGTCTTTCATCCATTCTTAATGTTCTTACGTTAATAGTTGCTATTTGTATTTTGTTTATCTTGTTTTTATTGTTTTGGGTAGGTGTAGGGGTTTTTGAGGGTAGTGGTCTGTCAACCCCACGGAGACCAGCCGGCTTGGGGTTGTTCCGCCTCCGGTAACTGCTATTTAATTGCTAGTTAGTTTTGTTTATTGATTGTAAGGAAGAATTTGATCCAGCTCGCTTCAAATCATAAGCATTTGTTCTATATGTCTTGCTGCTTGTAGCCATATTAATTTGTTTTTTTGGGTTTGTTTGTATCCCTGGAGATGTGGATTCTTCTCAGCAGATTTTTACAAAGAATTGTATACGGATAATATGAACGAATACTTATGCAGAACAACATTAGAAGAAGATCCAAACCCAGAACAAATCCCATTCATTTTGCAAAGTGAAGTAAGAAAAGCTATCCAATCACAGAAAGCTGGTAAATCACCTGGAAATGATATGATAACTAACGAATTACTAAAACTTACCATGGAAGAGATAAAACGACCATTTACACACATATGCAATGAAATTTTGAAAACTGAACAAATTCCTTCCCAATGGGCATCGTCAACAATAATTCTTTTATATAAAAAAGGAGATAAAATTGAGATTAACAATTATAGACCCATCAGCTTGATGCCGAACCTATACAAAGTGTTCAGCAAAATATTATTACACCGCTTGACTAAAAAACTGGACAGTAATCAACCCAAAGAACAAGCGGGCTTCCGCTCAAATTTTTCAACAATCGATCACATACATACTGTTAAGCAAATTATTGAAAAGTGCAACGAATACGACCACCCGTACTACCTGTCCTTCGTAGACTATAATAAGGCATTTGACTCTTTGAAGCATAATTACATATGGGATTCTTTAAAAAACCAAGGAGTGGAAAGTAAATTTATTAAGATCATCAAAAACATATACGTCAACAGCACAGCAAAAGTACAACTTGAAAACGTCGGAGATCAATTTAAAATACAGAAGGGTGTAAGACAGGGAGACCCGCTGTCACCAAAAATATTCAATGCCGTTTTGGAAAATATATTTAGGCAACTCAATTGGGAAACTTTCGGAATTCAAATAAACGGGGAAAAGCTACACCACCTGAGATTCGCAGATGATCTCATTTCGTTTGCAGAAGATCCTATCACACTAAGAACAATGTTACAACAACTAACAGCTGAAAGTAAGAATGCAGGTTTAACGATGAATGTGAGCAAAACAAAATTGATGACAAACAAGACCGAAGTCAAAATTGAGGTTGACGAAGAAGAGATCGAATACGTTAAAGAGTATATTTACCTGGGTCAAGTCATATCTGTGGAAGACCTACCAATTAAAGAAGTAGAAAGACGAATAAATAATACCTGGCAAAGATACTGGTCCCTCAAGGAAATAATGAAAAATAAATTTGTACCCATCTCAGAAAAGAAAACCGTCTACAACACTTGCATACTTCCATGTCTCACCTACGGCTGCCAGACCTGGCCACTAACACAGAAAATTGAGCACAAACTAGCTGTATGCCAAAGAGGAATGGAAAGAAGTATGTTGGGACTAAGGCTGAAAGACAAATGTAAAGCTGCAACTATTAGGAGCATCACCAAAGTAGCAGATGTTAAAGTAAAAACACGAACCTTGAAATGGAAATGGACTGGTCACATGATGAGATCAACAACAGGAAAGTGGACAAAAAAAGTAACAGATTGGTACCCGCGGGACGGAAAAAGACGTAGAGGAAGGCAGAAAAAAAGATGGGAAGACGATTTGCCTAAGGGTTGGAGAAGGACAGCAATGGACAGGCAAATGTGGAGGGATCTTGAGGAGGCCTATGTCGCAAGACGGCCTGACCTGGTAACTGACATTAAATGTTAAGTTATATCCATACATAAAATAAATAGAAGTATAGTTAATATAGTATAGTTAAGTATAGTTAGCATAATTTCATGTTTTTAATTTTTTAATGTGCAAAGGTCAGAGTAAATAAAGGCTATTTTTATTTTATTTTTATTTATTTTTTTACATGGCTGCACGTCTTTGCACCTCGAGATCAGCCGGAAGAACACCCGCCAACACCGGTAAAGCCTCAGTACTAACCGTCCTATATGCTTTGCACAAGAAGATTAATGCAAGTCGTTGGCCTTGTAGCAGTTTGCGACGAACAGCACCTACAGTCGCTCTATCGGCCCATACGGGAGCACCATAGCAAACAGCACCCAAATAAGTAGCTCCATATATGATTTTTAATGTATTAAATGAAAGACCCCATGTGGCAGTTGATATTCTCGTCAGAGCAAAGAAACTTTTTTTAGACTTTTCATTAACTGGGCTGATCTACTAGGTATATATAATGTTCCAAGATTTCAGGCTGTTATGAGCGAAATACTATACAAAGCATTTCTAATTATTATTAAATTAGCTGTACCGCGCCTGACGCCGCGGGACAAAGTTAGTCTAAAAAAAGTAGCCTAAGTTACTCCCTGGATCATCAGCTACCTGCCAGTGAAAGTCCCGTCAAAATTGGTCCAGCCGTTCCAGAGATTACCCGGAACAAACAGACAGACAGTCAGACAAAAAATTTTTTGACTAAATTTTTGGTATATGTATCGAGTATACATACATATTTATATTACATATTTATATTTTATTTAAAAAGTGTATGTAACACTTTATATAATTTATTTAGTAAAAAGTGGTTATTTTAATATTACAAACAGACACTACAATGTTATATATTTGTTTAGGTAGATTGTTACCAGAATGATTCCTCGCGACAGGGGCCAAGATGAGTTTAGCACCATTGGTAGCGATGACCTGTCCGTTCTTGGTCCACCACACGTAGGGGCTGGGATTTCCATCAGCTTTGCACTCGAGCGTCAAAGCGCTGGAGCCCTCCTCTAGATTAGCCAGAGTACTGGCGTCACCACCAACAATCGACACTACTGGAACAACTGATATGAAATATTCATTAGCATTGGTTTCTTCAATAACGATACTCCTTATTAATACTATAAATGCGAAAGTAACACTATCCGTTTACGATTCTTAAGGAAGGTCATAGGATACTTTTTCCTACGATATATCGACAAACACACGAGCGGATACATATTAGTAGATATGTGAGTATAAATACAGAAGCAATGTAGGGTATGGCTTTAGTACCTTTCGAGTAAAGCGGCTACGACAATTAGCGGCTACGGTAAATAGCACAAATACTCGTCTAATTCTAAGATATTTTTAAGACGACAACCTTTTAATGAACGCACACACTTTCTCTGTCAATGTTGCAGTGCTTAACTAGGTTCTACTTCTATTGTGCATAAAGTTATCGCTTTATCACCGCGTATCTATGTCACTGCGTAACAAGTTCAGAACCCCGTTGCCAGACAGTCTACTTTATACAAACATCAGCCTTACTTATTCTGTTTCGACAATACGCGAATACATTTATATTTTCAAATAACTATGCATAGGTATATTAAGCAACACATAAATCAGTCTCGTAGCGATACGAAAAGCATTGGAAATTAAAACTCATTATCCTTTGTATGTGTAACTGATCAAATAAAAAGCAATAAATACATGTACAGAATAATACTGCTTTTTATTCCATTTTTCTACAAAAGCAACGGCAGCTAATTGGTCATTGATTATTTTCTAGTTTGCAAGCAAATGCATCGGGTGCAGAGGAAATGAAAGCTGATTGTTTCTGTTCTATCCCGTAGGCTACATAAATTAAATTGAGTTAAATGTTGTTACAGCGAGTCGGTATATTTAGATCCGTTTAATCTATTGTAATAGATAAAGCTTAAGAGTTTGTTTGTTTGCTTGTGCTAATCTCAGAAACTATTGGTCCGATTTGAAAAAAAAAAACTGTGTATTATAGCCCATTTATTGAAGAAGGCTATAGCTATATCATCACGTTAAGACAAAAAGGAGCGGAGAACCAATTAAGAATGTAAATAGGAAATGTAAACGAGGTTGCGTGGGTCAGCTAGTGTTCAATATTATAACATGTTACTGTAAAAAAACCTCACATATTTTAAAATAATCATTGCCTTTTCGAATGTAATTAATTGGTCCGTTTGTATTATATATATATATATATTTATGTAATAGGCGGACAAACGAGCAGACCTATCGCCTGATGGTAAGCGATAATCGCCGCCCATGGACACCTGCAAACATCAGAGGCGTCACAAGTGCGTTGCCGGCCTTTGGGGGATAGGGAGGGGAGATAGGGGGAGGGGGTTTGTGTTATGGGCCTCCGGTATCCTCACTCACTCGGTGAAACACAGCGCAAGCACTATTTCACACCAGTTTTCTGTGAGGCCGTGGTATCACTCCGGTCGCTTCATGCAGAAGCGTGGCTCTCCCACGGTAAATAATATTTTCAAACTTACATGTAACATCTAGCATGGTGTAAGAGTCCCGGTAGTAAGGTGATGGGTATGATGGATGGTGAGCGCGACAAGCCAGCTGTCTGCCATGAGCAGACCTGGTGGCGCCAAGCTCTAGAACCGATCGTGCTGCCCATACTCTTGGCCGTTCTACCTCTGAAGCATTGGTTTGACTCCAAGCTGTCAAACGTTCTTTTTCTGAAATAAACAAGTAATAATGTATAAGATTATATTCCACTATGTTTTGTTTTACACTCAATATACACAGTACATAATAAATTGACTGCCTCGGTGGCGCAGTGGTAGTGTACGCGACTGCTGTTTTTGAGGTCTCGGGTTCGATTCCCGGGTCGGATCAAATGTTTGTATGATCTGCAAATATTTGTTTCGGAGTTTGGGTGTTTTCTATCTATAATATGTATGTATGTACAAAAAAAATGTAAGTAATTATATCAGTTGTCTAGTACCCATAATACAAGCTCTGCTTAGTTTGGGACTAGATGGCGTTGTGTGTTAGATGTCCGAAATATATAAAAAATAATTGACGATTAAAAATGATAAATAAGAATAGGGGAAAATTATAATAAATTATTAGGCTATTTTTACTATAACGATAAACTATTCTACAAAAACTATGAAATTTCAAGATAATTAAAAAAAGGTTCCACAAGATTACAATTCAATTAACAGTTACTGTCGTACTATTTCAATAAATGCTATTCCATTGTTAGTAAAAATCTAACCTTTTGATGGACTTATTATAAGCATTAACTACCTATAACTATCTAATTCCTACCTATAACCATGTAATATTATTATTGCCAATTTGTACCGTTTTGAATTACACTGTAAATAATCAAATGCCTCCTACTCAAATAGTAAATTTACTAATAACAGTTATCACAGTTTGTGCACTGTGACTAGTATTTTACTGGATCCAATTAACTGGAGCCCGCAAACAAAATTTTAACGTAACCAACTTGATTTGACAAATTGAATAACATCTCATTTGTGAAATCATTTTGGGTTGGTAAATTACTGTGGCCGCAGATTCGTATGTACATGGTACTAAATTTGTAATAAGAACCTCGGTAATTATTCAGGTAAGGTTGCTTATGTATAACATTCATTAACTAACAAACATAATGCATTATTTGAACTTTGGGCATTTTGTCATATGCGTGTTATGAAGGTTATTGTTTAACAAAAATCGATTAAAGAATATTTCACTATCATCATCATTTTAAAAACATGCTCATTTAGGTATTTTACAACAGTCTTTAACTCAAATTTTAAGCGACCGAACATATCTCTTCAATCTGTCTATTTAATTTACAGTTAAGTCCTTCAAATTGTTTATTTAATTTAACATGCATGCATAAAAACAATTTTATTTTGACAGTAGTAAGGAATGTTTTAAGAAATGTATAGTTCAACTACTCTATCATTATGATTAATTAAATGAATGACTCTGAACCTGAATCTGACTCTGAATGAATGAACAATGAAGCTCTTGATGGTAGAAACAATATAATGTTCGCACCTTACTTCCCGCATCGAACTTTCTAAATCTAAAAATACCGATTATTTTTTTACCCTTTACTTACCTAAATACCACTCAATGTAAGCTGGTGGGTTGCCATATCTAGCCTCACAGACGACTGTCGCCCTGTTGCCGGCTGGTACGGTGATGTTCTGACCAGGCATTACGTGAGATCCATTGAATAATATTCGAGGAGATTGTGGTGGTACTCTGACTGCTAATGCTGCGGGGGGACTAGACAGAGCATCCTGCAAGTAATTTAAACCATTGTTATTAATTGCTTATATACTTATGGTAACAATAGTTTTTTATTCGATCATACTAATCTATATTATAAAACTGAAGAGTTTGTTAGTTTGTCCGATTTGAAAAATTATTTCAGTGTTAGATAGCCCATTTATCGAGGAAGGCTATATGTCATCACGCTAAGATCTATAGGAGCGTAGCACCAATGAAGAAAGTTACAAAAACGGGGGTATAATAGGAGGCGCAAACGAGGTTGGGTAGGTCAGCTAGTATTAAATGATCCTGAAGTTTGGCACTGTTCTAGTGCCAAACTTTTATTTACTTTTTTTCATGATCTCACCTTAAGTACTAATTAAAAAAGTAAATAAAAGTTTGGCACTAGAACAGTGCCAAACTTTTATTTACTTTTTTTCATGATCTCACCTTAAGTACTAATTAATATCGTCTTACGGGGAACTTTGCAAACCAATATGAAACGAACGCAAGGAAAGCCTATAATCATACAATAATTTGCAGATCATTCAAAGTTTTGTCGCGAGATGTGCTATTACGCCATTTGGTCTAAAGGATTATACAAAATGCGAAAACCGCAACTTCATCATTGAATTGAATTACCTGCACATCATAGTTGCTGGCAGTGACTTGACACTGCCACTGCCCGTCATCAAGTTGCAGTGTAGCAGCTCGTACCCACAGCGAGCAGTCGCCTCCCACTGGACTGTTCTCGTTGGCCCATTCGTACTTTCCTCGATATATACCCACCGGCTGAAAACAAAATAAAACAACTGTTATAATTTAAAAACTAGCAATCGCCCACCTATGCTAATCAGTGCAATATCCAATATAGTAATTTTATTGTTGAATCCCTTGTAAGACTGTAAACATTTTTAGATGGGACAAAAAAAAAGGTAGATTGAAAAAAGAAAACAGCAAGCAAGTTGAGAGATTCCTCAAGTTTAGTATGACGAAACAGAAATAAAACTGATGTCGGGGTCAGAGTTACATGTCTGTATTGTCAATTGCATTGCATGTATTCGAAATGGCTCGCTTTTTAAATTTATTAATAGGTTTTCACGGCAGGCAAAAACTTTCAGCAAACTATGAACTATAACACGACAAAGCTTTTTGAAACTGAATTATATAATTCATTTCAATTGTAAATTCCAAACTAATCTAAGCCGAGATCTACTTGGGCAGACATAATTGGTTAGATATGTAAGGCACAAGTTTATTCAGAACATAATAAGACTGATTACTGATAATTCATGTACCAACTTAAATTAAAAACATTAATAACTCAACGACTTTATAACATAATGATATACAATCAAAATAAATTCCTTTACATCGTGAGAAAATAATATAGTTAAATTTCATCTTAGTCCATAAAAAGAAAAACCAATCAAGACAAAACCTATAAGTAACTAAATGACCACTTAGATGAATTACCCAGAACAAATTTGTACACACCGTATTTAATTTAATTTTGTGCCGCGTGTAGTAGTATAATTATTTAAATCTATACAATGTTTAACGATCGAATAACATATAAACTCATTGCTGTTACAAGGTATTAATTTTTAAGCCCGTATGGTCGTTGCAAATGAATGGGTCTTCTATTAACGATAAAAGCCAGGAAGTAAGAGAATTAAATATATGTGAGGGCTGTTTTATTCAATCGTGTAAGATGCTATTGAAATGCTGTCCTTGTTATACTTATTTGTAGTTTTAAATTACAAATTCAATGAATCATTTTCTAATATACTCGTCTTAATGTCATACTAAAAAAACAATGATTCGACTGACTTTCAAGTCTGTTAGCTTCGCCGGGTATTTTAAGCATAAGAGTGAATATTTTAGATACATAATGGTGTTATTAGAGTAGTAGGAAGCAAGTATTGCATCATAAAATCTATAGTCGATACTCTAAGCAACCACAAGGCTATTCAAAAGAATATCAAATCATCTCTTTCCTTTACGGAATCTAGCCACATACGGTTTAACACGATATAGAAAACTTACTTGCTGTACATTGGCAACTTGGTTTAAATAATATATCAAATTATGTATATCATAGGTACAGATATATCTGTACTAAGTTTAGAACTATAGAAAAGAAGAAAAGCTTGCAAAATAATTACCTATCTAAATAATTAATTATAAACAAACAGTCTAATTCTAATTACATAACATTTTAACATTAATTGATAAATTTTAAGTATTTTTAAGAAACGAGAAAAGTATAAGATAATTTAAATAGGACTTTTATTATTTTCTTGAGAAGGATTCCTTATCATGTTATAAGACTTTTGCAAATTTAATTAATTGTATCACTTATTAATGATTTCTTTAACAAAATGGTTAACAATAATAGTATGTTTGATTGTTACTCTTAAATCAATTTGTGTGAGGATAGGTTCGTGCTCGTTGTTTATTTGTCTAATTATAACTTATAATTAGACAAATAAACAACTTTAAAATTATTTTTTAAAGTAACTGTTTGGCAATGTTACATATTTGTCAGAAACAAATGATAGTAAAACCACCAAATAACCATTAATTAATTAAATTGAACCTTTTTGTTTGTGAATAACATCACGTTTGTTTTTTACTACTTTATCAATGGCATTCATTTCAACTTTATCCCCAGCACTGCCTAATAAAATATAAATAAGTTAAGGGAACAATTAAAATGCTACGAGAACTGTTCGGACCAGATAAACATTTTATCTGAAATAAACTAATCTCAACCTTTCGCAGAATCGTAATGAATCTAAAGCTACAGGAATTAAATCTAACTTTTGTTATGCGGCACAAATATTTTAATTAACTAAAAGGTTCGGGATAATTTTCGGCTTTTCTGTTTATTACGAATAACTTCACTCAGCTTCAATGCGAGCTGCAGTATGGTTGAAGTATAAAAACCGAGATTTCTACACTTTGCATAAGCGTAGTACGGTTGAGCAGTTTCTCCTTTTATCTGTGCCAACGGTACGTGAAAAAAACATTAAGCCGACGATTTACAAAATTGCAGCGCGAACAACCATGCACAAAGAAAACCTCCCTATTGTGTATGACTAACATATGTACGCAATCTCATCGTAATACTTATCTAGATGCGTGTTCAATAGGTGGAAGAGATTGGCTTGCTAATTTACTTTATCGTACATCGTCGAGTCTAGTTTGAAAGCGATTATCTGCATTTCAAATGTAAGTTATTATAAACAATTATTTTTACGGAAATTAATGCGATTACTTCTTCTATAGCACTACATTCTATATTCACTATATTCTACAGCGACTGGCTCAGTCTGGAGTCAGTCAGCCTGTGACCACGGCCAGTGCAACCTGGTCGACACGTCAGGCAAATCAGTATACCTTTTATTTGAAATTGCTAGTGTCTGCATTTAGAACCTCCGTAGGTGCAGTACTCTGCCCTTTTCCCAAATTTATCCTGTCTTCTTCGTACACTTCAATCATTTTATCTAGGATATCGACTCTCAATTCGATCTCCCTCTTTATTTCTATCTTTAAGTTCCTTGAGTTACACAGTTGAATCTTTATCAGTGTACAGAATTTGTTGACAACCTTTAATACCTTTTAATAAGTAATCGCGTTAATTCCCGTAAAAATAATTGTTAATATATCATGGAACGCGAAAATTTAAAAGTAAGTATATACGTTATTATAATGATGAGGTTCGATATAATTGTTTTATTAATTGAACCAAACTAAATCAAGACTGCACGGTTGTCACTCGTCACGCAGCTTTCTACTGCGCTGAGTGTTTAAACCCACAGGTTTAAACCCCAGTTGGGACAATACTTCGTGTGATCCACAAATTGATGTTCTGAGTCTAGGTGTTCTTAGTGCCCGTTTCATGTATGTTTGAAGAGTCCCCCGTGACACAAAATGTATATGTCTAAAGCAAGAGTTTAAAAACGCAGATATGGAGTTCCACAGTCAATGGATGTGTTGTTTGAAGATAAAAAATAAAAGCTGGAGGTACCTAAGTGTATATTAAAAATTACTTTCCCATTCTCATTGCCGAAAGCAAACGTGAAATTAAAGACAGACACCAAAGAAGACAGTAAATCAATCCCAGGAGAAATAATTTCTCATACAAATTTCTGTTGAAATTTTCATTGATATTTTAGAACCACTCGAATCTGAGATAACGAGGGGCTGATACTTGATATACAAAACATTAATCAAAAAGGAATAAAACAACAGCGCGATGGACAGGAGCACTTCTATTGAAGGTCCTACCGATTAAAACATTACAAAGATTTAATATTTAGATGTGTCAAAATCTGTCTTGTACAATTCTTATTACAGCGACAGGCATTCGACAGATACTATTGCTATAGCTACTCCTATTGAATAATTATGTCTCCAATTCGATAATATTTTAATAAATAAATACTATCGCTAGGTATTGATAGTAAATGTACCTATTATTTAAGGATTATACGAGTACTTGCATCGTGTCGATACCAAAACGCACTATTATTACTAATCTGTTCTTTATTTTTTGGAAAATCAGAATAATAAATAATGCGTATCAAACTCAGAAATAAAACATGCCGGTCCGTAGTTTGATAACACGTTTGATTGACAATATTTAAATACACTAGTGACTAAATATACTTATATGATTAACTAGCTGACCCGGCGAACGTACCGCCATATTTACATATCTGTTTCAGCTTCCCACAGGCAGTGTACAGCCGCGGACAAAAAAAAAGCTTTTCCCGTTATCTTTTTACTTTTCTTGCATACAAACTTTGTTCTAACAATAAAGAACACATAAAAAAAGATTTATTTAAGTTGGTACAGCCGATCGGCAGGTATTCGCGTATATACATTTCGGCGATTATTTTTATACATATAGATGTTATTGCATTAACTAAAGCATTTATTTCAAAACCCGATAACAGGTAACATTGAATGTTTAGAGAAGAAGAATTTTCAAATCAACTATTTTATTAAGTGGTATACCAATTTACAAAAGGTTAACGATACTTTACGGATCTTTCTTGAAATAGAAATTTTATAACAAAAACATAAATAACAAAGTCCTCACCTCACACACGGCTGTCTGTTCCAAAACTAGGCAGAGCATGTGCTTTGGTAAAATACTACAGATTGTAGATAAATAACACTCAGTTAGAATAAATCATAATGCACACAATACAATTATTCTTCCTAGGAGTGAATCGAACTCATAAGTCATACTCTTGGCTTACCAGTCAGTGTCACTAATTACTAGACTATATAACAACCACTTCGACAACTTAAATAGAACCTTTATTAATTTAGTAACATAAATAATTACGGATTACAACACTATGTAGATTACACACAAGATCTAAAAAAAATATGACAACGAAATTATTCTTAACTAGCTGAGCCACGCGGTGTTCCCCGCAGTTGTTGTCGTAACACGGGTAACGCCGCGGGACAAAGCTAGTCTAAAAAAGTAGCCTTAGTTACTCTTTAGATCATCAGCTATCTGCCACTGAAAGTCCCGTCAAAATCCGTCCAGCCGTTCTAGAGATTACCCGGAACAAACAGACAGACAGACAAACAAAATTTTTTTTAACTACATTTTTGGTATATGTACCGCATTAACATAAATATGCACTAAGTAAAAAGCGGTTATTTTGATATTACAAACAGACACTCCAATTTTATTTATTTGTATAGATTATTTAGAAAACAGTTATCTATAAAAGAAAACGATTATCCTACTAATCCTACTAATATTATAAATGCGAAAGTTTGTAAGGATGGATGGATGTTTGTTACTCTGTCACGCAAAAACTACTGAACGGATTTGGATGAAACTTTACAGTAATATAGCTTATACATCAGAATAACACATAGGCTACTATTTGCCGCGATAGCCCACTTTGCTACATTTTTTTCGGACTTCCTTTCTTAATGCTCAATATTTTACGTTTATTTTTTAATAAGTTAGACAACATCGTATTTGTTACAACCATTTTCTCATTAGAGCGACCTAAAATGTTAGTAACAATCCTGCTTATTAATTCCATCCATTAGAAACTTAAGTAACAAATCGCTAACATACATTTTCCAATAATGCAGAAAACCATTAAAAAGGGGTATGTCTAAGGTTGGCAAAGGAAATGGTCGATTTCGATGGACATTACTGGCGTTTAGCTCAAATAAACGACCTCAGAATGTACGATTTGAATCTACCCTCTTTTGGACTTATGTAGACCGATCTTTTGTGCAAAAGCTTTAATTTTCTGGGTGGTTTATTAGTTAAATGGGTGGATATAGCAACTTGAAATGCATAATTATGTTTCGCCGGGGTTAACATGCAATAAAAAATAAGTAATGATTTTCATTTCATCATCATCATATTAGCCAAAAGATGTTCATTGCGGTTATAGGAATCACCCTAGGTGGTCCGATGCGAGCATTACACAACTTCTATCAAATATTAAAAACAAAAACAAACAAATTAAAAACGAAATAATGACAACGGCAGCTTTATTTTGTTAACAAATTTGTAATTGGTGAAAAAAAGTCGGCGCACAAGGTCACTGTTATGAATAAAACAATATCCAATGTAAAAAGATTAAATATTATAATTAGCTTTCTGTTCCATTAAATTATATTGTGTTTTGTAAGAATGCTTATTACCCTCGCAGTCTTGGCTCTTGGTGCTTATATGACAGGTAAACTTTATGAACCAATTATTAACCTGTTACCTTTCTTGCTTGGCGTTACGAAAAATAGCATTTTTTCTAGGCAAATATTTAAATATTAAAATATTCATTGGTGTCTTCCTCTTCTTGTATATTTAAAATACCTGGTATTTTGAATCACTCGTAAATACGTTTTATCGAGTATTTATTATTGTCTTTTGTAAATAAGTGAAACATAATGAGGAGATTAAAAATAAATAATACAGAAATTATTAAAACTGATGAGAAATGAACTGATATATTTTGAGTTTACATGTATAACGTATTCATGTAGGCGTTATTCGTTCACTTTACAGTTATCTATAATAATAAAGGGTTGATTTTAGTCACACTATAAACTTTACATTACAATCCATCGTATAGCTTCTCTGAAAAATCTAATTCTAGAAGATGGGAATCATATCTAAACCGAACTAAGATAAAAACAGTCAATAACGCTTTTGGCAATTTCTATGAAAGAAATTAGAAGTCATTGTATAGAGTTGAATTTAGCAAACCATTTAGGGTTTACATTATTTAAATTAAGTAGTTATTATGAAGACTATCATGCCTACTTAACGGATGAGTTCAGAATAACAGTTTAATTAGGACATTTCTATGAACAACGGGAATAAGCGTACTCACTGCTTAAAATAATGTTTGAAGTTTTCTAAAAGACAATATTTTAATGAGTAAAATGCTACATTTTATCAATTAATAACTAACTAAGCTTTGTTTCATAATATCCACATGTGCTGTGCAAGAAATCAGTCTGCTTTAAATGATTAAGTATTCTTCTTAGATATTAAAATTACGTGTCACGATGTATGTGGCGCACTCCTCCGAAACGGCTCGACTAATTTTGATGACTATCATCTGTTTTGGTAGGTTTGGGAATAGGTCATAAAGTACAATTTACCTTTCTAACCCTTCCAATTTTAGATTTTTGTCTGAAAGAACAACAAACATTTAATTAGAATACGCTTTTTACTGCCTCTTCTAATTATATTTTTGTTGTTCTGTTTATTGTTCCAAGTTCCTAGGGATTTCATTTTATATACATATTGCATGTTATTATTCAATACGAGTTCGTTCTAGCATCAACGCCGCGCGTGCTAGTACCGATGGCTCTCAATAGCGACTTATTAAAGTAATGATGATAGATCATTACGGCGAAACGAACGATACGACGAAAGTGGAAATAGATAAATTGAAAGCTATAGTCAAAACAAATGTATTGCAATACATATTGGGATTCAAAGATTTCTTAAATATATTTATTCCTTCACGCCAGATTGGAAATATAAAAAAGTTCCGAAAATAAACAAATAACCAATTATATATAACAAAAAGAAACACTCTTGAAGTGATAATAATATAATGTATCGCATGCTAACTTGTGATTATAAGCAGATTGTTTAAAAATAAAAAATATTCGTGTAAGGAAGTCAAATAATCCCAAAAACACATTAAAGAAAGTTACTTAAAGTTATATGGTTAAACCCACAGAAGAGGAGAATTATTCTTTTGTTCTGTGGTTAAACCAGTAATGACATTATTTACTCTGTTTTTTCTTCTTTTCTTTATAGAACACTCTTCCAGACACTACACATAGGTTACTTTAAAAAAAGAAACTAAATTACCCAACATATTGTGTACGTTCTAGACTAGACTCAAGAGTGCCATTATCTAAAGTGAGAACCAAATAAAACTAATGTGTTTATTTAGGCCAGGCTACATTTTCGAGTTAAATAATAAAAGCTGCGTAATAAAACCTTATTAGTAGTTGTAAGGGTTTCAAGTTTCGGCGTTAAGCGGGGAATTCCGATAAAATAACAGCCGTTCTCTCGCTTGAAATCCGAACATTATGAAAAATCTCCGACTCGTTTCAATGGAGTCCTAACTACGTAAGTCGGTGGATAGACCTTCGTCATCTAAAGCCTTGTACCGTTTTCTTGAAAGCAATTTATCATACAATACTTTCACCAAATTACCACATGAATAATTCTGTATTCCTAAATGGGATTTGACTAGAATTTGTTCATCCATAAAAATGGTCCCGTTTATCGAAATAACAAGTTCTTGGTTTGCTCGTCAGTAGTTACTGTATCACAACCAGTAAACAGTGGTATATAATAGGTACACTTTTCTTTTGAGAGGAATAAAATCGATGAATACGATAGAATCGAGAGGTGGTGATATTCATAATAAAAAAAAAAATATTATTCAATGGATCCATAATCAAGTTTGATTTTATATTTATGCGTGTAAATCTTAGAGTATATATAACCAGGCTAGCTCGCTTTTTTATATGGTATAGAGGGCAAACGAGCAGACGTATCACCTGTTGGTAAGCGATTACCGCCGCCCATGGATACCCGTAACACCAGAGACGTCACAAGTGCGTTGCTGACCTTAGGCAGATGGGGAAAGGGATGTGGGAAGGGGTTGGAATATGGGCCTCCGTTATCCTCACTCACTCAGTGAAAGACAGGGCAAGCGCTATTTCACACCGGTTTTCTATGAGGCCGCTCCATCACTCCGGTCGAGCAGGCCCATTCATGCCGAAGCGTGGCTCTCCCACGGTAAGATCATTCAGCCGTAACTGAGATGATGTGTGAAGTAAATATTACTATTATTGAAAATAAATAAATAAATGAACAGTTTTGTATAATAATGTAGGAAAATAAAATAGCCATTTATGCCGAAGTGTGGCTCTCCCACGGTAGTAACGTTGCTTATAACTTTAAGGTGTAAATACATAATTACTAGTAAAACTCTTCTAAAAAAATATTATTTTTATTTTATTTCCAAGCATTAAACTGAATAGTATTAATTTTGTTTAACCAAGAATCCAATATTATCAAAGAGCAAATAGTATAATTTTCAAGAAATGGAAAGTACTACGGAAATTGCCTTTCCATTATTTAAATTGTCTTATCCGAACAAGTTTTTAGCAGGAAAAAATGTTTAACAGGTCATTCGAAAGCGACCCCTTTTGAATGTTTGATAATTGACCTTAATGGTGCCTGGTTTATATAAACTTTTCAACATTTCAAGTAAATTATTCTATAATATTTGTTAAGCAGTAAATGTTCACGTAATCCTTCCAAACTTAACTATATTGCAAATATAGCTAGTTCATGAAAAAAATCAAAATTTGTTTTTTTTTTATGGAATAGGCAGCAGACGTATCGCCTGATGGCAAGATGATAAAATAAACGTTTATTTACAAGTCACTCCCTGAGCGTATGCCAACATTAGTAAAAGAAATATCAATGGCAAAATAATGACTTACAGCTATGAATATTTTGCATAGCAGTGTGTGAGCACAGTGATTGGAAGTTTCACCGCAACTCCACCGAACCGTGATGTAGTTAGAGCGAGTAAACAAAACAGAGATAGGTGTCTGATTAATCACTGCCAAGAACAATACGAGATGCAATATCCGCTAGTGTGGACCGCGCCTTACGTTTATAGCGGTTTATGAGCCATGGACAGTGCCCTAACATCTGTGCGGATAGATTTCTATAAAAGTAAAACTATCTGAACAGATGGTGTGCCTTCCCGATCAAATATCACAACACTTATGTTGGTTATGAACAGATACGGTTGTTAATGGTATCATATAAACGGAAATGTGTCACGTTTTAGCAGTTTTCTTGTCCTGCTTATAAGTGTTATGGATAACACGTGTTTCACAGCCCTTTTCACAAAGTAGGCGTCATATCCCTTCAGAAAGTTTAAGTTGTTCACAACGAACTTCGCTCCAACTTAACCAATTTAAGTAAATAAAAGCTCAAAATAATGTATCCCTTGTAGGGAGTATTCAAAATAAAGGGCGTACCCCAATTAGAACTGGAGGTATAGAAAAAGAATGGTGTGAGAACTTAAGACATTTACAAGAAGAAATCATGTTTGAGTATAACTTGAAAAGGGTGCAAGTTAGGTGATTTCCTCTTATTTGCATAAATAGGTACCTATCACAAAATAAAAAAGTTAACAGTTTGTACCAAATAGCGGGACGTTCCAGGAAGAGTAACAGGAAAATATATGCTGATGTTATTATATTAGTCAATAGGAACTTTATACCACTTTTTGAAATGAAATAATAATATTTGAGTGTTTTACGTAAGAAAATATAATACATAAACCCATCAAGATAAAGTACAGAGCGTAAACGAAAACATTTATTGTCTATAGGATGCTGTAAGATTACACTTAAAAGCACTCACCCATGTATCATCTTAGTGACTATATTACGCGAAAATAACAATATTGAGACTATTATCTATACAAATAAATAAAATTGGAGTGTCTGTTTGTAATATTAAAATAACCGCTTTTTACTTAATGCATATGTATGTATACACGATACATATACCAAAAATGTAGTTAATAAAATTTTTGTCTGTCTGTCTGTCTGTCTGTCTGTCTGTCTGTCTGTTTGTTCCGGGTAATCTCTGGAACGGCTGGACGGATTTTGACGGGACTTTCACTGGCAGGTAGCTGATACTCCAGGGAGTAACTTAGGCTACTTTTTTTAGACTAACTTTGTCCCGCGGCGTTACTCGCGGTACAACAATAACCGCGGGGTTCAGCTAGTTATTATATAAAATATTATACGCTAGAAAGGTAGAAGCGAACAAGATGAGGCAGAGCCGTAAGCGCATAGAATCCCATACATAAAATAATCTGCTATTCTTTACATCTATACAAACAAATAAAATTGGAGTGCCTGTTTGTAATATTAAAATAACCACTTTTTACTAAATGCATATGTATATATACACGGTACATATACCAAAAATGTTGTAAAAAAAGTTTTGGCTGTCTGCCTGTCTGTTTGTTCCGGGTAATCTCTGGAACGGCCGGACCTATTTTGACGAGACTTTCACTGGCAGGTAGTTAAAGATCCTGGGAGTAACTTAGGCTCCTTTTTTTAGATTAATTTTGTCCCGCGGCGTTACTCGCAGTACAACAATAACCGCGGGCAATACCGTAGGGTTCAGCTAGTAATTTATATAATTCTGCATCTATCTTTCCTATAAACTATAAAAGCTATAAACCAAAATACCAAAACTTCCTTATACTTCCCAGTTTTCTCTGTCTCTTCAAACGACCCTCTCTTCTATATCTAAAGTAGGTTTCACAATCTTGAGACCAAAATCAAGATGTAAGTCATCCAATTATTGGACAGTACGTGCTTTAATTTATGTTGACGACTATGAAGTCTGAGCTTTTTGGAAAATGCAGAACAAAAGGTAGTAGAGCCACACTGATTTCAGTACGAACGGGCCGGCTCGACCGGGGCGGTACTACCCTGGCATAGAAAATCAATGTAAGATGCCAGCGATCATGCTGTCGTGTTTCGTTGGTGAGTGCGATGATGCAGAAGCATCACTAGCCCGCCATGGTGTGGGTCACCATACTGCATTGTTGCAATGTCTGCATTCGCAGTATGGTGACCACCACTCTTGGATTCTGCTTATGCTTTCCATCAGGCAGAGTAGAGTCATTATGGCAGGGCCTAATATAAAAAAAAAATTGAGAACATCGATATGCTCGTAGCACCTGTAAAGTAAGGTGCTAGTGAAATCTTTAGAAAGTTATTAATTTTTATATATTTTTCAACTAACAAAATTTTGTGTATTCTTATTGCCTCTAGAACAAAATTCTCTAGTCGTCGATAAGTTGCACAAATGACCGAGTAGTAAAAATACGAACATCAGACGTCCTTATAATTCGGTAACTATTTTGGTACATAATATCAAAAACGTTAGCGTTTACTATCAATATCATTTTCATGACAATAATTCGGGATAGCCGCAATATGTCTTTGCCCTCACATATTTTTTCCAGCTTTCATTTCTATACACTCTCATTCCAGCCATGTCATCTTTCACTGGGAAAAATAAACATATATAAATCCAATATCCCTTACAGTACTATCTATCACTGTTAGCAAAAGTATTATATTAATAGTAGATAATACAGTACTGTCATACAATACAAAATTATTTTGTGGAAGATCAATCAATTGGTACTCGTAACATACTCCTCAGTTGAAATAGGAACATGTTTAATAAGTTTTACCGTCGGCCGATAACATTTTGCACCAAACCTTAATACGTTAAATTAAATTTAAAGTATACATTAATAAATCTTTTAAAAATATCTTAACCACAAAAAAAAATACTGATTGTAATCTTATAAGACAGCTTCCAATTATTATAAGGTACTTTTTTTTCAGTATATTGAAGAAAACTATTCTTAACTAGCTGCACCCCGCGGTGTTACCCGCGGTTATTGTTGTACCGCGAGTAACGCCGCGGGACAAAGTTAGTCTAAAAAAAAAAGCCTAAGTTCCTCCCTGGATCATCAGCTACCTTCCAGTGAAAGTCCCGTCAAAATCGAATCAGCTGTTCCAGAGATTACCCGGAACAAACAGACAGACAGACAGACCGACAGACAGACAGACAAAAATTTTTCAACTACATTTTTGATATATGTACCGTGTATACATACATATGCATTTAGTAAAAAGCGGTTATTTTAATATTACAGACACACCAATTTTATTTATTTGTATAGATGTATAGATTACTGAAACAATGAAGACGTTGTTATAACATATGTTATGTACGTCAATAGACATGTCACATGGTGATTTAAGGCTTATTTTTTTATCTATGCACACTTTCATTTTTATTTTTTGTAAGAAAGAGTTCTATGTATAAGATAAATAAATAACTTCTTAAAAACTTCATAGTGTACATTGGTTTGGATTAAGGTACTTATGTGACACAGGCTGCAGACCACAGTCGCAGGCAGCAAGCAAGAAATTAGTTAAGTACTTAGTGTGCTACAGTTTACGAATTTCTAAGTCTGTCTAAGTCCTCACGGTTGATGTTCTAAATTTGACGGCATATAAAATAGATATATATTAAGCTCATTAGGAACCGGATTATATATATCCGTTATATAGATTAGTGACTCAATAAGCTATGAATATTAAATTTGCGAGATTCAACATCACAAGTTAACTCATGATATCCGTGGAGTTAACTACCTATGAGGCTTTAACATTATTGTTCAGTTTTCACTCGAATTCCAGAACCAAAATCCGATTAAGTTTACCAACAGTGTTTAATTGTACCTACGTATATTAAATACAATAAATTCAGCAAATTTCATATTGCTACAAATTATAGGGAAATGAAAACCATACAATCTAATTAGAAACTCTCAGTTATTATAAATGGCAGGAAATGAAGCAGCAACCTCTTATCTGCTCGGACGAGCTGTTTCTCTACCGGACGATGATTAACAATCTGGAACAGCTTAGCGTTTGAGAGATAGCTAAAACAATTTCTTTCTTTCAAATGGCCGACTAATAATATAAGAAACGGTTTGAATGTCTTCATTTACATATTATTACAAAATTAATTATTCTCGTTGAGTCAGGCGATGTCACATCTTAAAATGCGCAGAAAGTTGTGCTCCGTTTTTATTTAAATGTTTCTTTTGTGAGGTTGAAATTAAAGTTAAATAATAAAACAATAATGTGGCGTGAAGATCGATGTTCAGCTAATCTTATTCACTTTAACTATTAAAATAACTCCTACTAAATAACTATTGTTGGCTAAAAGAAAACGGTCGTTGTTGTAGACACGATCGATAACCTTTGAACCTTGTTACAGAAAGTAAATAAACGTTTACATACAGACAGAAACACATAATAAACGTGAAGTACCAGTTGCGTCGGCAACATCAATCGTCAACGCTCCCAATTTGTTAAAGAGTCCTCTTAGAAAGAAGTCTCTACCTCCCATTTGTACGCGTCCCACCCATCATTGGAGGCATGAAAAAATGTTCTATCTGAAGCGATGTGAAAATACTTGCAGCTTCGAATCTATCTAGTCTACGGCAATTTCTCTTAGTTTATTTACATGTTACAACTGGATTGGAAATGGTTAAGTGCATACGTACAAACAACAACAACAAAATAACACTCCATCACATATTGCATGCATGAAGTTTTACAACAAATTTTCAAAGTAACAATTTTACAAATGTTCGTACAAATTTGTTCCAAGATTTTAAAAATATTACTCTAGGATTGCAGTTTCTGCACAACTCTTTTGAAAACATTTTTATACCGGCAGAATTTAACTGTTTAGGATTCCCATTTTATGGTTCACTAACAATGTGTTTGCTGTTATGAATATTTGTTGTGCATTTCAACTTACATAAAAAGGCGTGAAATGAGTTAATAGACTTTCAAAAGCAAGAATTCAATAATATTCATCTAAACTAATATATAAAGCTGAAGAGTTTGTTTGTTTTTTGAACACGCTAATCTCAGGAACCGGTCCGATTTGAAAAATTATTTCAGTGTTAGATAGCCCATTTATCGAGGAAAGCTATAGACTATATATCATCACGCTAAGACCTACAGGAGCGGAGCAACAATGAAGAATGTTAAAAAAACGGGGGAAAATTATCACGCTACGGGCAATAGGATACGTAAACGAGGTTGCGTGGGTCGGCTAGTTCTTATAGAACTAGCCATCTATACAAATAAATAAAATTGGAGTGTCTGTTTGTAATATTAAAATAACCGCTTTTTACTTAATGCATATGTATGTATACACGATACATATACCAAAAATGTAGTTAAAAAAATTTTTGTCTGTCTGTCTGTCTGTCTGTCTGTCTGTTTGTTCCGGGTAATCTCTGGAACGGCTGGACGGATTTTGACGGGACTTTCACTGGCGGGTAGCTGATGATCCGGGGAGTAACTTAGGCTACTTTTTTTAGACTAACTTTGTCGCGGTTAATGTTGTACCGCGAGTAACGCCGCGGGGTTCAGCTAGTTTTTAATACTTTTTTATTCATAAACCTTTGAGTAAATAGAAACTAAATAGTTTTGTAATCAGTCATTTAAATATTATACCTATTTGGTCTAAAATAGATAAACAATACATTGTAAAAATACTCAAATCTTACTAATTAGTACCATTACTCGTACAATGAAATGCTAAAAATCCTTTATAATCATTAATCATTAGCGCCTTTCAGATAAGCATTAGCAATCATTGGCAAAGTTACATTTTGTAAAAATAAAACAAAGTAAGCTTTCCTCACAGCTTATGGTTACATATTATGTTAGATACTCTAATAATTTTATTTTATTTATATTACAATATCCTACTTCAACTACTACAACTTTTAAATATTTAACTTGATTTTTTATTAAAATAGTCTCTCATTACCGCAAGCATCAGGATTATCTTTTATCGAAACATAAAATAAAAGATATTATTTTAAATAACTAGCTGACCTGATGAGCTTCGTACTGCCGTATATTTACATAGGCCCCTTTCTTATCTTGCCGCAGGCAGTGTACATTCACGAACAAAAAAAAGACTTTTCCTGTTATCTTTTAATTTTTGTTGTTGAAAACCTTGTTCTTACAATAACGAACACATAAAATAAGAACAGATGATTGAACATGATTTGGTACAGCCAATCGGAAGTTATGCACGTACATACATGTCGGTGATTCATTTATCTACATATAGACTAGCTGTTGCCCGCGGCCCCCGTGTATGTCGGCCAGTCAACTCAGAAACCTTTGTGGGCTCATGCACAACACTTTTGCTGAATATCATGACATGATCAAATGTATAGTTTACGATTCTCTTAAGAACATACAGACAAACATTAATTTATATATATATATATATATATATATATATATATATATATATATATATACCCTATATATATATATATATATATATATATATACCCTATATATATATATATATATATATATATATATATATATATATATATATAGGATGTTTGTTACTCTTTCACGCAAAAACTACTGAACGGATTTGGATGAAACTCTACAGTAATATAGCTTATACATCAGAATAACACATAGGCTACTATTTGCCGCGATAACCGACATATACGCGGGCGGAGCCGCGGGCAACAACTAGTAGACAATAAAAACAGAAATAATGTCAACCCATTAGTAACAACTAACAACGCACAACAAAAGAATAATGAAATAATTTGTTTCGCGCTTTAATTGGTTAATTTCGAACGGATAACATAACTAAATGGGTGGTATATTATCTATACATGTATTTAAATACATAAAATTGGAGTGTCTGTTTGTAATATTAAAATAACCGCTATTTACTAAATGCATATGTATGTGTACACGGTACATGTACCGAAATAATATCTTTTAAAATTTTTGTTTGTCTGTCTATCTGTTCCGGGTAATCTCTGGAACGGGTGGATCGATTTTGACAGGACTTTCACTGGCAGATAGCTGATGATCTAAGGAGTAACTTAGGCTACTTTTTTAGACTAGCATTGGGCCACGGGGTTCAGCTAGTTATAAAAATATGTGTCAAATATATTACTAACAAATATACATCCATTACCTTCATACGAATATTTATTTAGAATTTGAATAAATTGCTGAATAAAACTCTTTTATGGTTTATTGTTTTCAATCACGACGGAACGATTCGTGTCTTTCTATATCGCAACTAACTTTGCCTCAAGTTGTGTACAAAGTTCGAATAGTTCAAAAGTTCAAAGTTATAAGCTGGAGACACAAATTAATTAAGGGTTTAACAAATATATCAACGTCGTGAAAGGCTGAGTCTTTATTTCATTACGACGCGACGGTGGTTTTCAAAACAACATTTAGTTACTACGCTGCTATTTATATTAGTTACTACTAGTTGAACCCCGCGGTTATTGTTGTACCGCGAGTAACACCGCGGGACAAAGTTAGTCTAAAAAAGTAGCCTAAGTTACTCATCAGGTACTGAATCATCAGCTACCTGCCAGTGAAAGTCCCGTCAAAATCCGTCCAGCCGTTCCAGAGATGACCCGGAAGAAATAGACAGACAGACAGACAGACAGACAAAAAATTTTATAACTACATTTTTGGTATTTTTACCGTGTAAACATACATATGCATTTAGTAAAAAGCGGTTATTTTAATATTACAAACAGACACTTTAATTTTATTTATTTGTATAGATATAACTAAGATAGCAAACAACCTCACGTATAGCGCAAAGAGTAAGGTGTTGCCAGCACTCACAATTCTGATAGTGTCTCACTAGCACTTTACCAAACCCTCTATAAGTTATGTATTTTTGGCGAGCCAGTAGGCTCGCCAAAAGAAAGCCAAAAGAAAATTATTGGATAGTAATCCAATAATTTTGTTTGCAAACGAGCAGACGTATCACATGATGGTAAGCGATTATCGCCACCCATGGACACCAGCAACACCAGAGGCGTCACAAGGGCGCTGCCGGCCTTTGAGGGATGGGGAGGGGGATGTGGGGTAGGATTGGGGTCACTCGGTGAAATACAGCGCAAGCGCTATTTCACTCCAGTTTACTGTGAGGCCGTGATATCACTCTGGTCAGTACTGCCAAAGCGTGACTCTTCAATGATCGAGCTAATCTATATCTATACTAATATATAAAGCTGAAGCTTTGTTTGTTTGTTTGTTTGAACACGCTAATCTCAAGAACCGCTGGTCCGATTTGACAAATTCTTTCGGTGTTGGATAGTCCATTTATCGAGAAAGGCTATAGGGTATATATCATCACGCTACTACTAATAGGAGCTGAGCAACAATGAAGAATGTTTAAAAAACGGGGGAAATTTTCACGCTACGGGCAATATAAGGCGCAAACGAGGTTGCGTGGGTCAGCTAGTAGGTACTAATACAAAGTTATAGAAATCTATCCATAGTATAAAATGATGTCTCTTCCGCAGTCTGTTCTCTAAGATTAATTTCATGACTCAACTCAGCTATAGATTCAAGACGAATGTTTATATTATAATACTTGCATATTATAGCAGAGGAAATCCGAGAATTTCAAAGACTTCGCTAGTTGCTAATAAATAGATGTTATTTACTTAACAGACAAAACCTGATATGAGAAATAGTTAAGTAAAACGGCGGTAGTCAAAATAGTGCTTTTCTATTTTCTAAGTTTCTTAAATAAGTAATTTCTTAACAAGGTTGTCAATCGATATGTACATCAAGACACGAATATATCCCTGGTAGATTTCGTGCCGTTCATAAATGGCTGTTATATAATTCAAATCCAAAGCTTAGCTTGAGCTCGGTTTACGAGCCCGGTTTACAAGATCGCACTACATGTACTGATGCTAAAACATCTGTATTTCGAAGCTTATAGTCATAAATGAATGATAACTTTATAGTGTGTTTACTTGCGTCAGTACAACATCTGACGAATTCTTTTCATATGCCTTCATTTCAGTGCTACTATGTATTTATTGTTCAATAGGTTACGAATGCAAATGTACTGTACTCGTCTGAGAAGATCTTTTAAGTTACTTTTATGTTTGCAAATCTAGATCTTCTTCTATCCAGACTGCATTTCGTATATAAAATAGTGCGGTAGTGGTTGCTTTTCTTTTTGTTGATTTGCAATTAAAAAAACTGTGTAAATGCGTTATTTGTGGCCAGAGTAGCACAGTGGGTTGTGCCAGGCAGAAAGTAAAATTATTAGTCAAGTAATTCGCGCTATTCCACACCGGTTTTCTGTGAGCCCATGGTACCACTATCATGAATAGTATAATAAATCTTAAAATTTATGACAAAATATATATATTTCAAGCAAATGGTTAATTAAAATAAAATAAATAAATATTTCGGAACTCTAACACACAACGCCGCTAAGCAGAGCTTATTTTATGGGTTCTAGACAACTGATACAAATACAATTATATATATCGGTCACTATTTTGGTTAAAGTATTACAAAATCAATAAATGACTATTTTTGTCTCAACTCAAATATAGAATTTCTAGGCTTTGAATTCTGGAAAATATTGAATAATGTGAAGTGCATCTAACTAAGCTGGTGATAATAGGATCGATACACAAGAGAATATTCCTCTCACAGAATGTTTACCGAGCGTACACTATCTCCGCAGCCTTAGTCTCCGGCTACGAATAGATCATCCTTTCAATTAAGAGCCGACTTAGGTACTACAATTCCATACATTGTACGAGCATGCAAGGTATGACGCTTCGAATTCAGATTTAAGCTCTAGATACTAACAAATTGTTACTTTGTAATTATTTATTTTCTAAATTCTTAACCGTTTATTCATCACTGTTTTCACCTTAGATTACATTTGTAATCTAAGGTGAAAACACTCACACAATGTTCATGGAATAGACGGAATGCAAATATCTCGACATAGTACTAAAAGACTGTTGTGTATTTTATTTGAGTTAAATACAGTATATGATTTATATAATTACTAACTTTCATCCGCGACTTCACTCGCATTAAATAAAAAGTATCCTATATTACTTCTGATACCTCCAAGAATATGTGTACAAAGTTTCATGATTATACGTTAAGTAGTTTTTGCGTGAAAGCGTAACAAACAAACTTACATTAACATTTATAATATTAAGTAGGTATGATTTATAATTAGAAATAGCTGAGCGGCGAACTTCGTACCGCCCCATCGCTCCATATTTGCATATCTGGCTCAGCTTCCCACAGGCAATGCGGACAGAAAAATACTTGTTCCGTTATCTTTTAATTTTTCTTGTATATAATAAACCTTGTCCTAATAATAACACATAAAAAAATTTGGTGCAGCCGATCGGAACTATTTTTTTTTATATGTTTGGCCCTGCCAAAATGACTCTACTCTGCCTGATGGAAAGCATAAGCAGAATCCAAGAGTGATGGTCACCATACTGCGAATGCTGGCAATGCAACAATGCAGCATGGTGACCCACACCATGGCGGGCTAGTGATGCTTTTGCATCATTGGGCCTCCGGTCTCGCACTCACCAACGAAACACGACAGCATGATCGTTGTCATTTAACGTTGATTTTCTGTGCGAGGGTAGTACCGCCCCTGGCGAGCCGGCCCTACCGGGCTGAAATCAGCGTGGCTCTATTATTTGTTGGCTGCTAATTATTCGTTATACATACATTTCGGCAATTCATTTTTATATATATAGATTATGACGTGTCATCCTAAAAGTAGAAAACAATGTCATTTATAATAGAACCAATAATATAAACATAATACACTCTTAAATAAGACGGAAATTCCATAGAATCTCTCGTTTGGAAGTAATATATATATGCGGAATGCATTTTACTTCAAGAGTTACATTAATGAGTCTTCTTACTCCATGAGTTATTTTCTCCGTTATTAAAATAACCGCAAGAAACTTACCATTTGTTAGAACCTGACCACAAATCGTTTAGCTGACAATTTTTACATCGCCGTCTTTAAGAACAACTGGCGCATTGCAACGTTTAAGATAAACGTTCTAATGGCTTCACATAACAATTATATTTTTAAGATCTACTTCGCAGAACCTTGTGTATCATTGCCACGCATGAATTCTGTTGTATTGTTTACAAACAATTGGTTCGCTTCCCTCGGCATGTTAATAATCTAGAATATGACTAAAACAACTTTGATAATCATACTTGAATTTGATCTTAATTACCCTTTTGCATTCTATAACACATTTATGTAACCTCATGGCCGTAGGTCAAAAATGGAGGCTGCAAGTTCAAACTCGAATGGTGTTGTACTGTCTACGATTCACACGCTAGCAATTAGTGACATCACTGATGTTGCAAGACAAGTATTTACGAATTTGTAAACACTTATCTAAAGGAGAGTTATGAGCTTGTTTGTACTGCGTGCCGTTAAATTATTGATTCATTTTATTATTAACGTATTTGGGCACGTCCAGCAGTGGACTTCATCGTACTGATAATGGTGATGATGACGATGATGTATTTTTATTGGGTAAGTTCAGTAAATAAGGTAAGTATGAATATGATTGTTAAAGACTTAGTAAAGTATTTTATGTAACATTAATTTGTAAATTTAGGACCATACCTTGCCAAAACTTAAAAAAGTCCAATGTAAAATATACTATTCATAAACTTTGAAAAGCAAAATTGACAGTTGAACATGGCAGCAAAATAATATGTCAATTTCAATCGTAAATCCAAACAGTGCTAATTTCTAGCCTTAAAGTTGAGTGAAAAAGCGTTCATAATGTAATACATTTTTTTAGTTTTCAGCCTGTAGGTACTTTGAATTGCTGAAATT
The DNA here is from genome assembly GCA_905220595.1 of Spilosoma lubricipeda. Lineage (NCBI taxonomy): Eukaryota > Metazoa > Arthropoda > Insecta > Lepidoptera > Erebidae > Spilosoma > Spilosoma lubricipeda. The sequence continues at coordinate 5,158,239 of HG992286.1, read as the reverse complement.
TCCATCAGTTAGAATTAACCGTGGGCATAGTCGGACGCAGATCTTAAGAACGCTTTTGTTTAAAACGGGTAGTCACACAAACTCAATATCTAAATTTAAACCAAACATATTCTTAATAATCTGACCATTTTTAACTTCAAATATGTTTAATTAATATTTAACAGTTCAACAAATATTCTCATTCACCGCAATGGAAACTCCAACATAAATATCATCACTGTATGCATATCTATAATTTACACGTACACGTTTATAGGCCATTAATAAGATGCATACAGATACATTAAACGCCATTCCATTAATGTCACTAATTTAGCAATTTACACACAGGTAATTTCACCGTAATCGACTACTTAGCAGATATAGCACCTGCAATTTAAGTTGAATTAGGTACATTGTTGCTAATATCAACAGCGTTTAATATTTGTATGCAACTATATGTAACGTTATCATTTAAAAGTTAGAATTTGAAGAAATTTCTATAAATCTTAAATTTCAAGCGACTTTAATTTAAAAGTAATTCACTTTAATTTCCTTTAAGCTTTCACATTGACCTTTAAAGGAGCAATTCTTGTGCATAAATATATATATAACCTAAATCTCGAAAACGGCTCCAACGATTTTCATGAAATTTTGTATGCAGAGGGTATCGGGGACGATAAATCGATCTAGCTAAGATTCTTTTATTAAAAATGTCGTTTTATTCGTATTTTCAACAATCAATTACAATCAATGTGCATCTAGCGCCATCTATCGCAACTCGGCGAACTACATTAAACTATACTGGAATGTAAACTTAGGTGCAAAATAAACAGTACCAGGGCGCGCCACTAAACAACTTATTTAATAAAACCCAACTACGACAAAAAGTGACGCTGAAAACGCATGAAACAAGTTTTAAAAGCCGTAGTCCATGTAGTGTAATGTACCATAGTCCGTAATACTTTACTGCTTTGCTACGGCTGTCGGGTAAAAAAATACCGAGCAACGCTTAGTCATGCAGGTACTATACCACGACTTTTAATTCGATTCCACATTTGACATTAGCTACTGTCATTTTGTTAAATAATGATACCACATATAATAGTGTAGTGATGAACACAAAAATTCATGAACAATCGCGATTTTTGTTTATGTAATCATAATATTAGTGTGCCAATTAAAGACTAAATTATTGATTTTTATTTAAATAAATACATAATTATTCATAATAATTATCTATTAATTAGTAACCGCTGTTTTATTTTATAAAACGTTAGTAAGTATTTTTGTATTTTATACTAAAAACAAAACTTATAATAAAAGAGCTTATTGATGGATAATGCACCTTACCACTCCCGAAAATTGGAAACGGCACCAAAAATAAGCTGGAAAAAAGCTGCTATTCAAGACTGGCTTTTAAATAAAAATATTCATTACGAACCATATATCTTTAAAGCTACGCTTTTAGAACTGATTCCACATAACGAGTCTTTTAATAAGTACGCTGTAGACGAAATGGCAGCACAACATGGGATCCCGGTTTTACCCCCCTTACCATTGCGAGCTAAACCCTATCGAATTGATATGGGCGCAGGTAAAGGGCATGTAGCTCAAAATAATAAAACTTTCAAATTAACAGACGTGCGAAATTTATTTGAGGAAGGCATTCAAAAAATTACGGCTACGGAATGGTCTAAATGCGTATCCCATGTTGTCAAATAAGAGAAAAAAATGAGTAGGCTAGATATGTTAATTGACAATATCACAGACATCGGGAATAAAATGTTACAGAAAATGACAGCGACAGCGGTAGCGATGACGGCGATGATTTACAAAATAAAATATTACCTACATCTATTGGTTTTATTACTCATGTTCCTTCATGATCACATTTTTTTATTCATTTCACACACAATTATTAAAGAAAACTCTCAGATCCTTAATAAAATTAATCGTCATAACTAAATTATCAGTTTAGAAATGTTTAATTACCGGGTATACTTAGTTTCTATTATAGTAGTAGTTGTTTAGATATACTACTATAAACCAGAGAAATCGATCCAGAAATCGTCCATTTCCGTATCGAATAATTTCGCAACGTCACTATTTAGTACTTGTCATAACGTTGTAACACTGAAATTGTCAAATCTGGAATTGAATTAAAAGTTAGAGTATATATATTTATTTTTGGTAAATTACACTCAGACATTAAATACGTGCATGTGTAAATTAAGAATTTCTTAACAACTATTAAATAACTAGTTTAGTAGAGAGAGAATTCTATATTAAAGCAGAAATTTCAGTAATATTTGGTCTCTAGATACCTTTAACTAGAAATGAAGCAATCTCATTATGAAAATGAGCGATGCACTAACGACTGAACGTATGAACTTACTCGTTTATGATTTGGCTAATTATCTTCCTTTATGATGTATCTCGATGTAGTTATCGTGTCAACTATGACCATGTACAGATGGCCTTTAATTTAAAATTTTGTACATCATTCATTGCGCCATAGATGTGATATTTTGCACTCAAACTGTTATTATCTAATGTCAAAGGTTAAATATTTGAGAGATGTAGAAGGTGAAGGTATAGGTTTGTTGTGAGTGTAACTGTAATTGTGATGAGCCAACTTTTTAATTATTTTAAGTTCAAGGAAAACATGTTAAATATAAGGAACCGAATAAAGTGAATTTAATTTCTAGCTTTGCGAAATTCAGTCAGCTACCGTACCAGTAGTTTTTAGTACTATCTATGTTTACGAGAATTAAAGCGCTCACGATAGTTGTTAAGTACTTACTGATGGCTGACTAATCATGCTACACTACAAAGGACAACACAACCTGGTCGACACCTCAGATATTTCAAAGGTTAATACTTGTAATATATCCATATACTATATTGTCGGCTCTGAGACGCATATACCCGCTCACATCCTTCGCTCACAGTTGACTAAACTGTGTCACGACCTAATGTCAGGAACCACTGGTCCGATTTGAAAAATTCTAAAAATTCTTTCAGTTTTAGATAGCCCATTTATCAAGGAAGGCTATAGGCTATATCATCACACTAAGGCCAATAAGAGTGGAGCACCAATAAACAATGTTTCAAAAACGGGGGAAAAATTTCAAGCTACGGGCAATAGAAGACGCAAACGTGGTTGGGTGGGTCAGCTAGTTGATTAATATACATATTATTTAAGTAATATGGTGAGTTCTTTAAAGATAATGGTCAGAGAAAAATAAGCTTTCCTAGTGACTAGGAACAGCGGGAACATGAAACTAATATGTAAGTGACCTCACCCGTTGAGTTATAATGCGCTAGTTTTATTATTAAGCTTAATTTTTTACATGGTGTTACACCATGGTGAAACAAATGTTGGCTGTGGTGTTGACCTCAGTTGCATCTATATAGGGAAGAGTCCAAAATTGATCAGAATACCTACACATATGAAATAGGAGATACCTTTGTGTCGCCAATGAACTGCAATAGGATGATGTTATTGTATTCCATAACAATCACCGATGGTAAGCAACGACGGCGCGGTCAGTACCTGGATGGGATACCGCTGGTGGCCATGTTACCATGAGCGTCTCCGTGATTCGGAGGTCACGTTAAGCAGTCGGTCTCGGTTGTTATCATAGGACAACGTCGTGAAGCTTAGTTAGAGGCCATTGGGCTGCTTAAAACTTCCAACGGCAAGATTACGTAGCCACAACTTTGTGTTGCCAGTCCCCAACCCGCATTTAGCCAGCGTGGGGACACATGGCCTTAACCCTCTCCTCACAGGAGACCCGAGCCCAGGATTATGGGTTGTTCATGATGATGATTTTAAAATACATTAAAACAGATGACAAAAAAAACTCGAGAGGTGTCAAGGGAGACCCGGATGGAACGAAGTTCACTGTCAGGATTCATTATTTTTATTATTTTTTATTATATATTATGTACAAAAAACCTGTATATACTCAACAAAAATAATCGTCGGGACACCACACTGTTCAATGCGAAATAGAAATGAAAATGTCTGGCTTGCTTTCTGTAAGAGAGAGAGAGAGAGACTTGCTTACAATCGCTTACTGTAGCAAAAAGTGTCGTGACAACTTTTCGTAAGAATTTTTGTATCGTGACAACATTTCGTAGGAATTCTTGTGTCGTGACAACTTTTCGTAAGATTTTTTTCCGTCTAGCCCCCTTTCACAACGCGCGATAAGGAACTACGTTCCAAAACTTCATTCCAATAATGAATATATACTGAAATATACTGTATCCCGTTTGTTTTGATATCTGTATCAATTAGCAACGATACGACTGCTAGGAACCCTTTCAAATTTATGTTTGTGTTTCCTATTTGATTGAATTAATATTTATTAGCACTTACTTATACTGTCTTACAATTAATAATCTGATTAAAACATTTACCAGATACGGCTGTTAGCTGACCCAGTGACGGAATAATATTTGTGTTTGTATCCCAAGATTGGCTGGAAACAAAATTATTATTTAAATCCCTTTAGATTGTGTAGGTGCACACAAACATATATGCTACAATCCCTAACTAATTTTCATGGCTTTTATTAGAACACTAGTTGAACCCCGCGGTGTTACCCGCGGTTATTGTTGTACCGCGAGTAACGGCGCGGGACAAAAGTTACTCCCCGGATCATCAGCTACCTGCCAGTGAAAGTCCCGTCAAAATCCGTTCAGCCGTTCCAGAGATTACCCGGAACAAACAGACAGACTGACAGACAGACAGACAGACAAAAAATTTTTTAACTACATTTTTGTTATATGTATCGTGTATACATACATATGCATTGATTAAAAAGCTGTTATTTTAATGTTACAAACAGACACTCACACACACATTTTATTTATTTGTATAGATAATATTTGTTAGAGATCATCTTTTTCATCAACATCACTTTTAATTTCAAATAAAGAAGATTTTTAAGTATTTTGAATATTTTTTGCTATTTACTTGGCCAGTAACTTAACTTACATTGTATAGAATTTTGTGTAATGGCATTGGCAGGTCGATATTAATACTGCAGGGGTGCAGTATTAATATCGACCTTTATTGATTACCATTATTGATATTCTGTACAGTCGTTTTTACTATATGATTCCCATAAAAGAAGAATATATTTTTATGTTGGTTATGAATGCTATATCTTCATATTAATACTAGTTGAATGTCGGTTATCGCGGCAAATAGTAGCCTATGTGTTATTCTGATGTATAAGCTAAATTACTGTAAAGTTTCATCCAAATCCGTCCAGTAGTTTTTGCGTGAAGAAGTAACAAACATACACACTCACAAACTTTCACCTTTATATATTAGTGTGATGTGATACTATTTGTCGCGATAACCGACATACACGCGGGCGGAGCCGCGGGCAACAGCTAGTAAATAGACCTAACTCTTAAGTTACTGTAACTTATTGTTATTATTTTATTAAAATAAGAAAACTGATAAAAACATTATTATGAAATGAAATTTCGTAACGGTCACGGATAATGATTATACTTAATTATATCGTTATAAACGTAACATTAGGTAATACTCTGTATTCAAATCATTTTGTAAATTAACATTTGATATTTAGTCACATCATAAATCATTTAATATTCAATATGATGTGATAATAGCTCACATCACACACACGTTGCTTAGCTGACAGCACACAGTAGTGGTTGACTAAAGCAGAGATCAGAAATACCTTAGTTATTTATATATGTACCTACAATGGTTGTGTATTAAATTGAAATTTATCAAACCACATTTAGACAACTTTATTTCACAGCTAGTTGTTGTCCGCGGCTACGCCCACTGAAATGTCGGTTTTCGCGGCAAATAGTAGCCTATGTGTTATTCTAATGTATAAGCTATATTACTGTAAAGTTTCATCCAAATCCGTTTAGTTATTTTTGCGTGAAAGAGTAACAAACATCCATCATTTACAAATTCTTTCTTCATATCATTTAAATATAATGCAAGATTCTTCAACCGACACCTAAACATGGTACCTACGTTCAAAATTAAATGAATCATCTAAGTAATATTTGGGATTTAATTTTAATTAAACAAGTGAGCACATGTGTAAGAGCTTACCCTAATTAAAATTACAAAGGGTAACACATAATAATACCCGCAAATATAATAGGCTCTTCTACACGACGATGTTTGTAGAGTATATTTGTCGTAATTATTTATTATTCGTGTGTAAATGTTCGAGTTAGCAGGTTGTCAAGATTCAAATGTAACTAATCTAAAATGGAATTAATAAAAACTTGTGTTAGAAGAGTTAGATATTACGGAACTGCTATAACGTCATCGACAGCCTTTAATAGTTCATAGAAAGGCGTTGGCCTGCTCTGCCACGCTGATCACACAAGTTGGTATTGGGTTTGTGTCAAGATATTTTGTTCTCTTTGATCTGCTTTTGTTTTTTACCCCCTTGCTATTATGTAAATTACAATTATACTAGTTAGATATTAGAATTGTACCCAATACAAGTTGCTAAAGTTAATATCCATTACGAGCCCAGTAACACACTTTAATAAGCAAAACATAAATATCACACGAACGATATCTTTTCTCAAATGAGAAATTTCATACTTAGGTAATGAGCATATACATATTTAGTAGCAATAACTACATAATATCCAAAAACTAATAGAATAAAAAAAAACTACACAATATTAACTCTAACTAAGAAACGAAATCAGCAAGAACTGTTCAACAGTAAGAAATTAAAAGTTCAGCTCCATACCTCTAGCGCTAACTTAAATCAGACAGCGGAATATAAAATATTAAACTTCTAACAAAATATAAAATCTACCCTGCGATATTAAATTGATTTTCTCATGTGGTTTCTTCATTTATGAAGGCTAGTGTGAAATAGCTGTACGTATGTGCTAAGTTTTTTTTTATGCCTAGAGATCGGCACGAAAGTCACAGTAGTGGTAAGCTCTGGTCATTGGTTCTCATCCCAATAAAATCATTATCATCTCAGCTGATACATATCCACTGTCGTATAGATGTCTTTTTTTTACGTGTTGAAACCCCCTCGGGCCGTCGCCCCGCCGGGGTTTGCGGCGGAGCGGTGTGCCGCAATCGAACCGACTAAAACCACACAGTGTGCCACTCTGCGCCTGAGACGGGAGGGATCCGGGAACTGCTGTTATTAACACATCCGGACCCCTGTCGTTCAGATGCCTATACCAAGGTTCCACAACAATCTGTCCTGTGCTGTGTCCCATCCAACGGTTTCCCGCGACCTTCAAAAATATAATAAACGAAGCAAAAGTGTCGTTAAAGACCACCATTTCTGGAATTTCATCATTAACTTTCTGTAAGTGTTATTTTCATAAATAAATCCTGTAATTAACACTTAATTGTACTAATTAACAGTAACATGTGAGACTTAATGCTTTATTTACATCTTAATAACCCTGTCTTTATGTCTAAAGTCCTCCTCATCAGTTGTGTTCTGTAAGACCATCTGTAGATTAACTATAACATTGTCTCCCTTACCCTATATAGAGTTACATAAGGGGTAGTTTAAAGCTAGATATCAGATTAATGAATGTTGGCTAGAATAGTAAAGTACCTACCTCCACTACGGTCTTATTCCGTGCAATCAAGCATAGCTTTAAGACACTGAACCAGTGGCGGATTTACATATTTGCCGCCAGTAGGCTATTTAATTTTAGCCGCCCCTTCTAACTCCTGCAATTCAATAACTTTTTTTACTTATGGAAACCATTTCAAGCCGTCATTCTACAGGGGTTTGCGTGTAGTGTGTCGAAATCGAACCGAGTAAAGCTATACGTTGTTTAGTGGGGAAGCGGAGGGAGGAGTTGCGCCTCAATTGTGGCTCAGTCATCATTATCGCCATAATTGCATGGATTTACTATTATCGTCAACCACGCCATCAGGCTCGTTGAATTGAAGGCGTTTTCGTACCATACAGGTGGAGCACACGTCCCCGTTTATGGCCTCCTTGGCCTAAATCGATGAGAAGAACGTGGATGATATTCCACCCGTCACGGATGCGGCGGTAGGTACAGCTGTCTAACGGATCCGTTGTAAGACCGCTGCCTCCAGAGCAAACGGCCCGTGTATTGGTCTAGGCTTCGACCTGGCCTGCCAAAAGTTGTTTCAATACCCACGTGCAATGCAAATAAAGCTGGTATTTTTTTCTGTGTTGAATTGAAATACATTCAGGTACCGGACGACGATAATGTAGTTGACCGATCAAAACCACACTCTGTCTCGGATACAAGTGCCGAGGAACTGGATGTAATCTATAGGAAACTTCTGGTACCCTGACAGATTTGAGCTATCTACTGTTTACAGATGGCTCCCTCGTAGGTAAATGGAGACCACAATCTCTCCTTCCTGTTTTTCAAGATCTAAGCTTGACCTGCTTTTGCTAACGTGATGAATGGCGTCACCTGTAAACCCCCAGGCCTGCGCCTATCTTCTATCTAAGCCGCATGCAAACACAGGCCCGTTTTCAGACCTACCAGATCAAAAATACATATTTCCCACTTCCACTACGCTCTCTCTTCCACGAGTTCCACCTGAGGGAGATATATTATATCCCGCATAACATTTATGTATTTTCCTTCACTAATCGACATAGATGACATTATTATGACATAATAAAAATTAAGTGTCTTAGACATCCAAATTATGAGAATCCTTTATTTTCATTTCGATATTTGATTTAGCAGCTTTCTTGGAATTGCCGACTGTGTGCATTGTACACTCCGCCCACCCGTACTCACCGTTATCGTTGAACACCACCAACGCATTTTTTAGATTCTATTACTACGGAGGCCTGAGTACCTGACGCGATTAGTGGCATACTATTCAGAGGAACGTATTGTTACGAACGAGGTCCAAGATGAATATCTGAGGCGTGAATCTCTGTCATGCAGTGTTCCACAGAGGGCTGTTTTCGGCTCTGGTGTACTGGAGACTTTCCATCCGAACTGGGAGTTATCTGTTATACCATTGACAGTTTAGTTATAGCCCGAGGAGCGATCTTTATATGTGCGGCCTCCTGAGATGTCTCACTAGTGATCTGGCGGTGGACTTAATGTTGGCCCTGTACAAAAACGCAAGTCTCTTCATTTCATGACTCCCGTCGTGACCCACTTTATGGCGACTCAATTGTGTTTAATTAGGTCTTCGTACCGGACCAATTCCAAATAATGTAGGCCTGTTCTCCGGTCGATAACACTATACATTACCCCGGTGAGGACGGTAGCTCTGACCGCCTAGAGGAAGGCGCATCTCGCATCCTTAGAGAGTATTCTTGATTGAGCCATACGCGGTTTTCACATAGTGTGTGCGGATACGTAATTTTTGACCGGAATATTCATGTGGGATTCGTTCTGGGTAGCGCAGGTTTTTTCCGGGTAGCGCAAGTTCTTTCCGGGCATGAATACTTTAGGAATTATCTGCACGTGGTTATTAGGAGTAAGTTAAGTGCATTCAAGGACCCCATGCCGCCCTCAGTGAAGATTAAGAAAAATGTTAGTCAAAACTACTAATTTAAATTGTAATATTAGATTCCTATTGAGGTGTTTCAAGACCCCATTATTTACAAATACATTATTTTACCAGATGGTAAGTAATTTTTCAAAGAATATTAAAGTTGAATGATAGTATTTGGTTCACTGCATAATATATTGTTTTTCTTGTTAAATTGTCAATACTTCTTTTGTTCGTTTAAATTATAATAATGTGTTTTTTTTATTTCTGTATAAAAAAAATTCATCTAAATTTGCCGCCCCCTAAAATTCGCCGCCCTAGGCTCCAGCCTACTCAGCCTAGTGGTAAATCCACCACTGCACTGAACTTAATGTAAATCCTTTTGTTTTACAAAGTACTGCTTTCAGAGAACATCGTCGTTAAACATAGAAGGCTTTTTTTTGTGTGACTTAATTTATGAAAGAAAAATCTCATCTTTAAACCATAAGAGGTGACGTTGCATAGTACAATTAAAAAAAAAAATTTTAGACATTTACATAAAGAACTTAGTATATTGTATATTTATAGGTATTAAAGTGTCACAAGATCGCACTAATACATTCATACTCGAAGTCCGATTCTAGAAACGTCTCATCATTAGACGATTGGTCAATATGATCTATCTTTTAGAAGTAGGTACATTTTTATCTAAACAAATAAATAAAATTGAAGTGTCTGTTTGAAATACTAAAATAACCGCTTTTTACTAAATGCATATGTAAGTCTACACGGTACATATACCGAAAATGTACTTTTAAAAAATGTTGTCTGTCTGTCTATCCCTTTGTTCCGGGTAATCTCTGGAACGGCTGGACCGATCTTGACGAGATTTTCACTGGCAGGTAGCTGATGATCCAGGGAGTAACTTTTTTTAGACTAGCTTTGTCCCGCGGCGTTATCCGCGATACAACAATAACCGCGGGAAACACCGCGGGGTTCAGCTAGTACATCATAACAATAAAATTGTATTAATATTGACTTCGATATAATGCTACTACTCGTTAAAACAGAACGAAATGAATTTATTAATTAACATTACTACGCTGCTCTCAAGTACTTTCATTAGTAGGTACTAGTCACAGTATGGATTATCATAGCCACCTGTGTGAATAACATTTTGTAACCCTTCACAGCCATAAGATACATAAAGAATATTGTTTCTGTATCTAAAACAGATAAATATCGTTACACAGACCCACTACAGTCATTAAATGTACATGAAATACTTTTTACCCCGGCAGTCAATGCCTCCTTTGGGACAAGCAATTACAGAGACGTTTCCAGTTACGACGGATAGATGGCGTTACGAGCAATTTATAAAAATATAGTGTGTACGAACATTAACCGGGTTGAGCGATGGCTTAATGGATCGTGTGCAGAGGGATAAGTGCCAATTCAGTAGCTCTTAGTGTTGAAAGGATAGTTGAAGAATTTTGTTTAACATATTTACATTTTTCTATGTTCCTAAAACATTATATTTATTCCTGTCATCGGAGCGTATTGTCTTTGAGACATATATTTGTTAGTTAAAATGACTTTTATATAAAAGTTAGGTAATAGCTTTTAACCCGACTAGATCGAGAATGATTTCTGAAATACAAATAGTAAGACACAGTCAGTCTGTCTCACACGAAATAAAATACTACCTAGCCAATAATATGTACAGACAGTACAGAGTTTATCTATACATCTATACGAATAAATAAAATTGGAGTGTCTGTTTCTAATATTAAAGTAACCGCTTTTAACTAAATGCATATATATGTAACCACGGTACCATATACCAAAAATGTGCTTTTAAAAATTTTTGTCTGTCTGTCAGTTTGTTCCGGTTCAATCTCTGAAACGGCTGGACAGATTTTGCAGAGACTATCACTGATAGGTAGCTGATGATATATGGAGTAACTTAGGCACTTTTTTTAGGATAAGCTTACGAAAATAACCGCGGGTAGCACCGCGGGGTTCAGCTTTACTGTATTTACAAAGAAAGTACTAGAGGTTAGAAGCTTCTTAACGTAGATGAAGAGCATTGGGAGCTTGCTTATGTATACTCTAAGATTGGGACACATCGTGGGAACAGACCACACAAGTGCCAAACAAATATAGTTGAAAGGTGTCGAAGCATGAAATAATATGACGAGGGCGTGACCCATGTTATTGAGGCTTTTTCTAACTATAATACTGCCAGTTTATTGCCATTATCAATGGCTTTTAATTTTACGCCTTGTAATCCGCTTGTAATATTAGACTATGACAAATTAAATCGAATTTAAGATGAAGTGACATTTGTAATACATTGTTTCAAATACCTCAAGGGAGATCGTTTTTTTAAATGTTTTTGAAAGACGGTTTCATATCATCCACATTTTTTATATTATTATCATTAATTTAATCACGACGAAGACTTGAAGAGTCGAAAACGTAAGATTTAAAGACTTTAAATACTTTACATTGGCAGAAATAGCTGATCTGCCGTGCCGATCCATCTGGTTGCCATCTCATCAGAAGCAAATGCTTCAACTTTAATAAACACGAAAACTACTCGTATTTGACTTCCTTTTAAGCAAATGTTGATTACTATTTTCACTAACGAATTTCTCAATAATAAAGAAATTGAATTAAAATGCTACTGTCTGCTTGTTATACCTATATAATAATACGTGAAGCAAAAACTTTGAACCCCTTTTGGAACTAAGTTCCTTATGGAGCATTGCGGAGAGTTAACCTAGCCGGCAAAAAGCGTCCGTAACGTTAAACCAAAAAAAGGGAAAGGTTTAAAAAAATAGGATAGCGTCATCTGCTACCCGCGGTTATTGTAGATAACACCGCTTCAGAGTTCATATTTGTTCGTAAATTTAAAAATTTGTATACCAGAAATACAGGGGAGGCCTATGTCCAGCAGTCTTTCGGCTGAAAAGTAGAAGAAGAAGATACCAGAAATGGTAAAATATAAGGAACGTATTATAACGTGTTACCTAACATATATTGCACTTGATTCTTACAAATAAATATATCTTTATAATTGTTGTTTAAATGTGTATGTAACATATATATCTCTTTATTAATGTAAACATTGGTTTTACACAAAAAGTTGTAATAATTTCTTCCCTTATTTCTTATGAATTCGTATTACCTGCTTTTGTTTCAGTCCATTTGGAAAAAAAAGTATTCCGTTGATAATAATTTCAGCATACAGCTATCGTGAGCTTATAAATATAAAAGTCGTATATAATTCGTAGGTCGTATACAATTTCATAACAAAAACTCGCAATCAACTACTTTCTATTCATTTGGTACAATTTCCTCCAACACTGCTTAAACGGCGATAAATTAAATAACTTTATTATTTGACATTCATTGACACATTAACGCGAAAAAAGAAGTGTAGCAACACAAAAAGAAAATGATTAAAGGCACCAAAAGGTTTATATCAAAACAATCAATCTTACTATTCGTGTTTCGGCTTCATTTTTCAAGTTGAGCAGGGCTGGTACTCAATACAGCCTACGCGCGCCCACGTACTTGTGAACAATGATGGGTTCGGTATCCTGTCGATACACTCTGCACCATAACACCCATTGAACTGACACATTCAAGGACGACTTTTGTATACCTTGAAGATTTCGTTGGTATGGAGTCATTTAGGTTAGGTCGATTTTATGGGACTTGCTTCCGCTTGTGGCTTTGCCCTCATTCGCCAATGAATATATATATATACATACACTTCTCTTTTTTAGGGTATCAAGAAAATATATCTCAAACTTATTATTTATGGTGTCTTGTTTTATTGGCTAAAAATCCTTGCCCAATATAATAATTCTAAGAGCTTATAAATATTGCTGAAAATACACTGTTTATTGCATAAGAGATTCTATCTTTAGCAATAAACTATGTATCTATTTAGTTACTTTAGAATAAAAAAAAAGGATAACCTCCTTAGAGACGAATATAATAAAACCTTGATTAAAAAAAATAACTGAAATATTCTACATATAGGGCACTACACATAACTGCGATGCGATGCGGTGTGAAGTTCTTGCGGCGCATTCGTGCGAGCTCACAGATATTTGCGATGCGTTGCGAATTAAAAGTTATGTATGCCAGCCCTTAGATCTACTCACAAAAGCATGCACAATATTCATTCATACTTGCAATCTAAGTTAAAATCGTAATGGGAGTGTGTTATTGTTTCAAACTGAATGGATTTTTCGATTACCTAACGAATGTGGGTATGCAACATTGAAAACTTAACGTACCTATTGATTTAGAATTCAATTCATGATTCGTATATTTCAGATATATTCACAGTATTCATAACAGTTTTATGCATCATGACTCATTATGCGATTATAAATTAAATGGCGATTGATATTATTAAAAGACTAGCTGAACCCCGCGGTGTTACCCGCGGTTATTGTTGTACCGCGAGTAACGCCGCGGGACAAAGTTAGTCTAAAAAAAGTAGCCTAAGTTACTCCCTGGATCATCAGCTACCGGCCAGTGAAAGTCCCGTCAAAATCCGTCCAGCCGTTCCAGAGATTACCCGGAACAAACAGACAGACAGACAGACAGACAGACAGACAAAAATTTTTTTAACTACATTTTTGGTATATGTACCGTGTATACATACATATGCATTTATTAAAAAGCGGTTATTTTAATATTACAAACAGACACTCCAATTTTATTTATTTGTATAGAGTATAGATTGTGTCTTCTATTCCATGGAAATAAATTTAACAAATCTTTCTGTGTGAAAGAGAACAAAATCCTACCTCTAGTAGGTCAAACCACATCCTAGACCGGCTATTAATAGCAATGGTTGTTTTTCGGTCTGATACATTGAGAACACCATCTACAAATTAATTCAAAGAGGTCGAAATCGATCTGATACAAGTCAGATAATACCAAAGACAAAACTTTGTCACCAACTTACTTAATCAATAGTGGAAATGGCAACTTGCAAACATGGATCAATAAATTTAATAGCTGTAATTAATAACCCCGGTAAAATTTTACAGGAAGGTATGGCCGTTTCAGTTTGGAGTTAAATTTAACTAGATGTATTTTTAAAGCATATTTCTTACGAAAATATGTTGTGAATCCCCGACCAGTTATTTTCTTGACTACACTACCACAGACTGTATAATTGACGGCTCTGTTAACAATGATTGGCGTTTAACGGCAAGAGGCTTATTACGCAAGAACAAAATTAGCAAATGTTCTACTTTGCTTTTAAAGTGGGAAACGGCAATTGTTTGGAAAACATTTCCACAGAGCAAGCAAGCCATTTCATTCATGAGGCATTTTGTATAGAAAAAAGCCTCAGACGTGGTCAATCAACCCTTATTTAAACTAAAAAGAGAATGAAATAAAATAGGGTCGAATTAGCAAACAGCCCGCATAAGAGATTATTTCACGAGCTTAACATTCAATCCTTTGAAATGAATCTATACGATCGTCCTGCTAGATTTGGAATTCTGAAGTGGCCCCTTCTTCCATACAACGAGACATTCAATACTAAAGGATCGATTATGAACACGATTATCGTGTATTAACATCGCTAATGTACTCGAGAGCCGACGAACAGAAAGCTTTTTATTCATAAGCAGTCGGGGGACGAATGAAAGCAAGAGGTTGAAATAAAGGTTGTTCACACAATAAGACGCGCACAGCAGAGGGCTGTGTGCGTCAACGGACGATTTGTTGTGAATAATGAACTGTCAACGTATGTTTTTTGCTTAGCATTCATTCGGCTAAATTTAAGATTTTATTGTGCTCGAACAATTATTGAAAGATTACTGCCAGAAGTAGCTTCATTGTGTATTGAGTAATACCGCATTTGACAATGGAACTGAAAAGTAAACCAAAGTAAAAAAATACTTTTAATAATTTTATATAAAATATTTAGTAGCAGGGTTCATTCTTATTAAGGAACCCTTACGAATATGTAGACTTTTTATTTATGAATCTTATTTTATACTAGCTGAACCCCGCGGTGTTACCCACGGTCAATGTTGTACCGCGATTAACGCCGCGGGACAAAGTTAGTCTAAAAAAAGTAGCCTAAGTTACTCCCCGGATCATCAGCTACCTGCCAGTGAAAGTCCCGTCAAAATCCGTCCAGCCGTTCCAGAGATTACCCGGAACAAACAGACAGACAGACAGACAGACAAAAATTTTTTTAACTACAGTTTTGGTATATGTACCGTGTATACATACATATGCATTTAGTAAAAAGCGGTTATTTCAATATTACATACAGACACTCCAATTTTATTTATTTGTATAGATTTGTGAACAATTAATGTATGGAATAATCAAAAACCACAATACGTAGGCGTGTTCAGTTTAAATCGGCCTTAAGTTACGTGAATTCGCTTAAAAACAAAAATATTTAGTGTACGGTATGAAAAGGCATTCGACTGCCAGTGGTAGTCACAAGTATCGATGTATCAAAGCATAGCAACGCATCTCAGACGTTGATATTAAAATGTACAGTCACGAACACCGAATTACCATGAAGCCGTGTTTGAGACAGGCCGTGCAATTAAAGAAGAACATGTGTGGCCTGCCCTACTATTTGAGGATAAAAACCAATTTCGTTCACTCAGTAACATCGGTGGTTTTGCAACGTCATAGATTTAATAACTTAAAAGGCATATTTTCGACAGAAAATATTGTTTTTCGTACAATTTCGCCTTCGGAATCGAGATTGATTATTGGTAACGTAAAAATAAAAATGAAATCTTGATATCTTTATTCTATAAACACATTATGTCATATTAATCTCTTAAAGTGTTATTACTTACTCTTCTTACTATATTATTGTTACTGACAAACAAATGAATAAAATACTGAATCAATTGAGAGAGAAATTTTAATGATCGTATACTACATACATTATTTGATTTCACACAATTACTTCAGCGCATCTTTATCATGACAATCACTTCAAATTTTAGTCAAAAAAGACCCCTTTTTATGAAGGACTTAAAGAGATATAATGAACTAGTCATGAGCCGTCAAACTTCTAAATCATCATCACCAGCCTATCGCATGGTTTATGGCATTAAGTTCTATAATTGTCCTTGTTAATTTAACTTTTTGTATCTTAGTTGTATCTAACAACTACTGAATACAGCAAGTAATAAATTCTAAAACCTACAGTTTGGCCTAAATTGAATGTCTTTGTACCGAAATCTATACAAATAAATAAAATTGGAGTGTCTGTTTGTAATATTAAAGTAACGGCTTTTTTAATATTGATTAAAAAGCCGTTATTTTAATATTACATATGTATACACGATACATATACCAAAAATATAGTTTAAAAAATGTTTGTCTGTCTGTCTGTCTGTCTGTTTGTTCCGGGTAATCTCTGGAACGGCTGGACGGATTTTAATGGGACTTTCATTGGCTGATGATCCAGGGAGTAACTTAGGCTAATTTTTTTAGACTTACTTTGTCCCGCGGCGTTACTCGCGGTACAGCAATAACCGCGGGTAACACCGCGTGGTTCATTATGTAATAAAATATTTAGTTTCTATATACTACTATATACTTCTATATACTATAGAATCTTTGTTAATATTTGTCACTTCGGTATGTAAACCATGACATCGTGATTAACACTACGTATTGTCCTGTTAGGCAAGCAAATACAAAAGAAAAGCGATGACTATAATACTTATGTTTCTACTCACGTTATGGTATGAGTCAATTCGGGGAATCAGGTCAATTTAGTCTCCCACTTAGGATTCGCAACCTGATGTCTAGATAGTACTTGGCCTATTTTATGGTGCCTTGTTAAAGTTTAAACTTTAAATAGATAAAGACTTAAAAAGAATAAACAAAAACTTCCTCTATCTTTTCTTCTTTTAAAGGGGTAAAAAGTCAGGCACAGGCCGCCACGTTTCTGTCCGAAACATTGACCGGCCATAAAAAAACCCCAGGGATTTTTGTTTTAAAAACAAACGACATTTTACATTTAAATGAAATATTAATAAATAGTATTTAAGTCTGTTATGTATGCATAATATGTAGGATTTGTCTTTGAAGAAAAGAATAAGACAAAATAATGAAGTCTCAAAGAAAATGCAAGTAAGGTTCATTTCGAATACATTCATTTAACCTTTTACGATATCAGTGTTTGTGTGTTATGAGTAGTACTAACCAAAAAAGAAATATGTTTTTTCATTTCCCACATACGCCACACCTGAGAAATGTACGTGTTTATATAAATGTAATTCATATTTCAAATATTTAGATAAGTACATAATAATATACTCGTATTCCTTTTGGTTGTAGACGAACTTGGGGCTCATTTAACTACTTCCTACTAATATTATAAATGCGAAAGTTTGTAAGGATGGATGGATGTATGGATGTTTGTTACTCTTTCACGCAAAAACTACTGAACGGATTTGGATGAAACTTTACAGTAATATATATATTATATTAAGTAGATACCTAGTGATTTCATTTGGTCACTTTTGTAAGTGCAAAATGTTATTTTTTGTGATCATTATTTTATTGTTTTTTATTTTTTTTTCCCTGTACAATTAACATCAGATATGTGGTGTTTACCTGTAATTGTTTGTTACACTTGAATTATTTAATTGTAAATTATTTATTATTAATGTAATAGTGTAAGCAAATGTTGGTAAACCAAAATAAATAAATAAAAAAAAAATAGCTTATACATCAGAATAATACATAGGCTACTATTTGCCGCGATAACCGACATATACGCGGGCGGAGCCGCGGGCAAAAACTAGTTTTATAATAAAGAAGAATTATCTATACAAATAAATAAAATTGGAGTGTCTGTTTGTAATATTAAAATAACAGGTTTTTAATTAATGCATATGTATGTATACACGATACATATACCAAAAATGTAGTTAAAAAAATTTTTGTCTGTCTGTCTGTCTGTCTGTTTGTTCCGGGTAATCTCTGGAACGGCTGGACGGATTTTGACGGGACTTTCACTGGCAGGTAGCTGATGATCCAGGGAGTAACTTAGGCTACTTTTTTTAGACTAACTTTGTCCCGCGGCGTTACTCGCGGTACAAAAATAACCGCGGGTAACACCGCGGGGTTCAGCTAGTACTAAATATATAAACGCGAAAGTTTGTAAGTATGGATGGCTGGATGGATGGATGGATGTTTGTTACTCTTTCACGTAAAAACTACTGAACGGATTTGGATGAAACTTTAAAGTAATATAGCTTATACGTCAGAATAACACATATGCTATTAATATATTTATAGGCTATATTTGCCGCGATAACCGATATATACGCAGATGGAGCCGCGGGCAACAACTAGTTTTATACTATAGCAGAATGGCAGATCGTGTACCACTGGTAATATGTTATGAATGGTTATGAGATTTATACCGTTCATTAAGTTAATCATCCTTATTATTTACAGGTACATGTTTATTATATTTTTACAACTGTACTAAAATAATTTTAACTCTACTTATAAAGTTGTTGCAAGTGCATTACCAAAACGCATTCCTACGTGTTCTAGACACGCCATGCTTAAAGTCTGGCGTTGTGTGACAGATTGCCAAAATATTTTACATTATTTTAAATTAAACTATGCTAACTGACCCGGCGAACTTCGTACCGCCAATTTACATATCTGTCTCAGTTTCCCGTCGTGGACAAAAAAACTTTTCCCATTATCTTTTAATTTTTCTTGTACACAAACCTTGTCCTAACAGTAACGAACACATAAAAGAAAGAATTATTTAGTTTGGTGCAGCCGATTGGAAGGTATGCCGCTAACACACATTTCGGCGATACATTTTTATATATATAAATATTAAATATACTGTATATTACATTTTTTTTTTGTATATTACATAAAAAAACGATTACATATTTGAATCGATATTTAAGAATTACATTTTATTGATGTGTCAAGAAAATCGTACGCGAATGATTCTTCTTTTGATGAAATGGCAACCAGCCGGATCTCTCGGATCAGCTATTTCTGCTAATGTCAAGTGTTTAAAGACTTCAAGTCTTCTTCGTTATGAAATTAATGATAACGAATATAAAAAATGTGGATGAGATGAAATGGAGACCGTCTTCCGAAAAAACAAAAAAAAACGATCTCCCGTACGCGAATGATTTTGATTGAAACAATATTTTAATAGGTCATCTTGTTGACAATAATGACAACTCATTTGTGCTCCATCTATTTATTTGTATTTAAAACTAAATTAACTTTTAAACGCGATGATATAAAAATCTGGGAAATGTAGTTAGGTGATATTAGCAGCAAAATAAATACAAAAACAATCCCTATGCGTCGTCCCACGTGTGGCAAGCCACCACAAGATCAAACGGCCCGACTGCGGCGTACACCCACAAGCCAGTATGATTTGTATTTTTTTTATTGTGTATTAAATAATATATTCGTATTTCGCAACAATAGGTAACCACAATAATTATTGTGTGCAGGTGCACCGACACTATCTAAATGAATGGACTATACCTATTTGAAGCTGATGATAACTTTCACCATAACTTGTCGGATAATAACGTATGGTAAAAGTATGTAAAAACAATATTTACTAAATTAAAATTTTTTCAACCTATAATTTTCAAATATGTAAAAGTACATTAAAAGTTGTTGAGATAATTTTAAGTACCTACTGTAATATTTATTATTTATAAATATAATTAGTCGACTTCTAGAACTGAACCTAATGGAAATGTCAGAATCATCGAAATCGGTTTACCCAGTGGCCAGTCGGAAGTTCTTTGAAGTCGGTTAAAAAGAGGAAAAATACTCTTTTTTAGGTACATTCAGACCGTTTCAATAACCTGTCTCTAGTCAAAATTAGAGACAGGAATATTGAAAACGGCGATAAATGCGTAATATGCAAGTAAATTGCGTTGGAAGATTCCGTTAGATCGATACATACGGGTCAAGCATACAAAAGCGTGTTAATTAGAAAAAGCGTATCAGTTTCGTTTCATTTCACAACATTTACACTCGAATAAAAACATTAATGAACGGTAATTTTGGAAAACAAGAATATATAAGAGAGCGAATTTCAATCGCTTTGAATGTCTTGTTATTTAATTGACCAGTTTAACTTAGCAAACCCTCTCGACAGCGTGCTGTAGAGGAGATAAACCTCCTTTCTAAGAGGTGGTAACTTTTATTGTATACATATTAAGCATAAATATAAGCTATATATTTCATGTGCCTATAGAGGAAAGTCTTCAATCAGTGAGTCCTATCCGTCATGACATACGGAGCCGAAACGTGGACACTTACGGTAAGATTGTTCAACAAGTTTAACGCTGCTCAGCGAGCTATGGAAAGACATATGCTAGGCGTTTCTCTAAGAGATTGTATCAGAAATCAAGTGATCTTATAGAGAACTAAGGTCATCGACCCACAGGAATAGCAAGTTGAAGTGGCAGTGGGCTGGCCATAGTAGCTGCAGATCCAAAAATTGTTAAGGTAAACCTGATGATATTTCGTTTAATTTTAAATAGGCCTTTTCATATAAATTGGTACCTTAACGATGAGATATCAGACAGAATCTCTTTCTGCATTTCTGATCTAAATAAACATAAGAGTATTTCATACGTGATATGGTTCATTTATTATTAAAAAGGTACTAACAATTTTCAATATTATAGACGTGCCCTTTATGTTCTGATGTATAAATGTATTTGAGGATAAACTCCCTGACGTGACCCCTGACACCGGTTTGACTGACGGTAGACACTCCTTCAAAAAAGGCGCCTCTTGGGGCCCCAGACAAGTCATGCATTCCCTAAATATTCACGTGACTAAAACCTTTAATAACCGTGAATATATTTATATTTTTCAACGAAATTATTTGTTACAAGTAAGAACACACAAATAAACAACCAAATAATAATCTACATAAATGTACAGGTTGATTTTCAAATTCATAAATTGTTTAACAAAAGATTACTAAATAGTATCAGTGACATTTATAAAAAATTAATATTTCTTGTGCATATTACGCTCAACGTAACAATCTCTTAGGTGAGCACAAGAAGCGCTTCAAATTGTATAATGTAAGTAATATAGCAAATGTGCCACCTGCACGATGGATATAAAGGATAAAGAAAACTAAGTGCTTCAATTACGGGCCTCATGCTATGTGGTTGTCTGAATAATGTGTTCGTTAAACATTCATCTATCAAAATATCAAATTGCGTATGTATATAGTGCGATCGTGGCACTTGTTACGCTGTTAAAGCTGTGCCTTGTGCATCACGCGAACCTTTCGTATTCTTGTCTACTTAGAATTTTTGATAACTCCTAAAATATTGACGTGTTGATTCTAGTTCCAGTCGTTCTTTATATAGTACATATGGCAAAAGGGCAGACAATATCACTCCTTTTCTGAAAGTTGTCACTCGTGTGGCCGAGGCAAATACTCCCACGATACTTTTTCTCAGTAAATTGAAAGAAGTTAAGAAATATTCTGCTCAAAGACAGTCTTCACCGTTTAACGGCGCGAACTATTTGCATAAACTGAGTTCAGATCCCTCGAGATTTTTTGCAAAGCTCTGAATGAACTTCTCTATAAGTCTCTCTCTGTTATCTCTATAGAGATAAAAGAAAACATACTTTTGCACTATGTAATGTTTGTAAAATCTAAATTGACTACATATTTATTAAATACCTAAGATACCAAAAGAACAGTAAATAGACACTATACCAAATGAGTACCACCATTTAAACCTTAGTCTGCCTAACAGCTCCAATAGAACTGTAAACTGATATTTAAATATTAAAGACAATTTTGATATTTTATAAATGACAACAAAATTAACCTTTACGAGTTATTAACTTTGCATGCCACTGCCGAGCCCCTTGTTTATATGGCGTGACGGTTACTCAAAGGAACGAGGTGTCTCGACATAAAAATACACAGAAGCTATTAGTAGTGTAAGATACAATGTTTAGATATGAAATAAATATTAGCCTTACTGTAATAAGTACAAAAGTTTCATAGAGCTGGGGCATAAGTCACCAGTAACTGCAAATTGCTTCCCGAGTGTATTTTAAAGTCGACTCATTGAAATTTATTAAAAGTTTAAATAAAATAAAAAGCTTTAAAATGTCTCTGCACAGCTAATTTCAGTTATTAACAAGTTTCAGTGTCCTAAATTTCAAGATATTCAGAATGCTTTAATCGTAATAGACTATATTAGAATTAAGTAGTCCCGTGCAATTTCAGATAAAAAAAATACCTTTGGCATAAGTCGCAAAAGATCAATCAATCTCCATCTAACTACTCAATCAGAACCGCTATCATGCTAAATTTAGCATACGTTTTCCGGGATACCGTATCGATAAAAGATACTTTTCATCCAGAAAAAGTATTGTACCGAGGTATTGGAAAAATACTCGTAAGTTCAATACGGAAGCGAAAACGTTAGTGTATTATAATATTAAAGAAGTTTCATTATATAGTGTATAGTATTTATTAAGACGTGCGTGCTAATTTTCCCCTAATTTTGTAACATTCTTCATTGGTACTCGGCTCCTATAGGTCTTAGCGTGATGACATAGCCTATATATATAACTCTGAAAGATTTTTTCAAATCGGACCATTAGTTCCTGAGATACCGCCTTCAAACAAACAAACTCTTCAGCTTTATAATTTAGTATAGATAGTAGGTATAGATTAATTTCATCATCAACACCCTTAACAGTCCGTTGCTGGACATAGACCTCTCCGTAGAAACGGGACTTACCATTAATTTAGTTTTAATTAATTTCATGAGTCATAAAACCACAGACATTTCCTTTTATAAGCTCTCTATAAGAGTACTCAGAGAGCAATCACGTGAATTATCCATTCGTACGTGATTGGCACCACTTTAGGTTAAAAGCTTCGTGACAAGTCATTCCACCTTTCCTTTATTTTGTGATTCTTTAACTTTCTATTTTAGTCGTCCAACGTGAAAATTAATTTTATTTAAACTTTTTATTATTAAACTCAATATTATTACTACCACTTTGAATATAAGGCTGACAATTTGCGATAGTGAAAATGTCTTGGAAACAATAATATTTGTAAAAAAAAAAGTATTGTAGTATGAAAGATAATTGACTGTGAACCTTACGTGACTATCAAGCACTATGCTAATACATATTATAAAGCTGAACAGTTTCTTTATAGATGCTAGTATAAGTCGACAAAAGATATTCTCTACCGACAAAACTCAACAAGCATAATAGGTAGTAGTAGGTATCAGTGAATAGGAATATATTCGATAGCATGTTGAAATTTGCTTCACTGGATTACAATATGCAGGCTTGCTTCTAGTGCACTATTATGTAGTAGATATTGTTTAGGTTTATTTCTTTGGGTGAAATATTCGACTGCCTCGTTGGTCTCGCGGTTGGGGTGTGCGACTGTTGATTGTGAGGTCTCAGGTTCGATTCCCAGGTCTGACCAAATGTTTGTTTGATCTACAAATATTTGTTTCGGGGTTTGGGTGTTTTCTATGTATAATATGTATGTATTTATCAGTTGTCTAGTAATAATACAAGCTCTGGTTAGCTTGGGACTAGATGGCGTTGTGTGATAGATGTCCGAAATATTTATCATTTATCATTCCTAAGGTCTTTAGTCACCAAGGCTATAAGAAGATAAATGTACTTATGCCTGTATGCAATGTAAAAAATATTTCAGAAATTAATAAGCGATAAAATTGTCTTGAATTACGATCAGAAACAATTTAGCCAGTTTACTTATATGTACTTAAATTGTTAATAGAAAAATCTTATGAAACCTATTGATTAAATAGGGTGAACATATTGCATTTGAAAAAAATGCGTCTATTTGTCGAAAATAAAACCAGGTTCTAAATCATTATTATTTATAGTGAGATGTAGGCGAAACATAGTGCCATTCAATGGTAAGTCACTACTGTACTAGTTCTACTACGATGTACGGGAGAGAGAATAGTAAACATATACGTTTCGTGTCTATAATATACCAATCTTGATATATAAGACTCTCCAGAAGAATCTCCAACTAAATTCAAAATAATTCCTCGTTTTACCACATTTCAAGTTCAATCTGGAACAGTAGACATTTGACATGTCTGCAGAAATAAATTCTAGGCGAGAAGCATTGTTAAACTCTCGACTTAGTTCCCTTTGAATTTACCGTATAAAAGCTTGCTTTGACACGTATTGATGCTAATCTTTCTATAAAACTAAGGAACAAGTTTCATACTTATTTCGAATTCGGCTTTCCCGTAAGAATTAACAAAGCCAAAAAACAGACTCTTGAATGCTATTTGGTATCAGGATTTAAATTAATCCCATTCATATGCCTATTAAATTGTTAGATGTACTCATACAGACTTAGTACTAGTAGATTTACTAGAAATCTTCAAGTGGTCTAAGTTCGATCACTTCTATGCTATTTATTATCTATACTAATATATAAAGCAGAAGAGTTTGTTTGTTTGAATGTGTTATGTCAGAAACTACTGGTCTGATTTGACAAATTATTTCAGTGTTAGATAGCCCACTTATAGAGGAAGGCTATAGGCTATATATCATCGCGCTAAGACCTACAGTAGCGGGGCAGCAGTGAAGAATGTTACAAAAACGGGAAAAAAAATATCATGCTACGGGCAAAAGGAGACGCAAAGGTAAGAAATAAAAACACTTTTCAACATTAATAGCTGATTAAGATGATGATTACAAGTAAAATTTTAACAAAAATAAAACCGGTTCAAGGTTTGACTCGATTTCTCTTGGATGTCATCATCAGATCTTAGTGCCCTTATCATGGCACCAACGTTGGGATATCACCTTTCCGTTAAAAAAAGAATCATCAAAATGGGTTCATAAACGACGAAGTTATCCGCGAACACACATAAAAAAAAAGTATAAACGGTCGAATTGAGAAACCTCCTCCTTTTTTGAAGTCGGTTAATAAATAGATATTTATTCGTAAAAATAATATTAAAAAACACTTAATGTCAAACAAAATGTATATAAAAATCATATCTATAACGAGGTGGTCTAAACTGGGTGCTAAAAGTGTTGAACTAATTCAGAACTTGGAAAATATATCAATAAGTTGCGACAACAAGTTAAATGGGAAAACTTGGCCAAACTAGAAGTTGCCACCGCCCTACGTGACAAGTGAAAGTAAATACGAAATTTGTTCTAACCGCCCGCATATTAATAGGTGGGATTGTATTGTTTGAATTTTTTTATCTTTTTTTATTCAACCTTGGTGTTGTTTCTGATTGAAACGCAAATTAACCTTAGTTTGAATTTGGAATATAAATTTATGTAATACTAGCTGACCTACGCAACTTCGTTTACGTCTCCTATTGCCCGTAGCGTAATAATTTTCCCCCGTTTTCGTTATTATCCCTCCTATTGGTATAAGCGTGATAATATATAGCCTATAGCCTTCCTAGATAAGTCATATCAGACCAGTAGTTCCTGAGATTAGCGCGTTCAAACAAACAAACGAACTCTTCAGCTTTATATATTAGTACAGATTATTATTACAAACATTAACACTCAGAAAGTAATTATTGAGGTAATGACATAATCAAAATAGCGAGGTACTTGTAAATCAAACGAATTCTACATTATGTACTTAATTATACCCACTGATGTCCCACCACACGTTTTGCGCTTATTATTTTATCAAGACAAACATATGTAGTGTAAATTGTTAGGCTAGCATAAAGCTATTTGTAATACCTGTAATATTGTATTTTAATTTCTATTTATTCAACATATTGTGTAGAATAACACAACTTAAAATAAAAAAAAATCTTTGCTAATTTAGAGGTCGCAGTTTTTGTATTTTAATACAATTTCAGTAAAGATTTCTATTAATAAAAATATCTTAATACTAACTAAATGTGTATATTTTTACGAAATTTCCCAAAGGTACAATTTTTCTTACAAAAATAAGATGGTGAGTAAGTATAAAATTGACATTACCAATCGTAAATTATATAGGCACTTGTATTTTTTTAATAGGTATCTATGTAAAATAAAATTCGTTTCTGAAATTTCTGCCATTTTATCATTTTAACGTGCGCGTCCACGGAAAATGAAATATCGAACGTCTAGTGGTCACTGAACAATTCGTGTAACAAAGCTGCAACGTTACTTTGTTTCTGGCAACGTCACTCAATGTCACCAGCAACACGGCCCGCAACATTTATCCTATGCGGAAATCCAAATGTTGTTTAAATCGTAAGATTTAAAGCGTTTTGGTGAGTGTTTGCGAAAGTGCGATCGTATCACAACGAATTTGCCCAAAAGGAGAGAAAATACATACATACATACATACCTATTACAATTTGGGGTGTTAAAGTTACGTTTGTTACTCGATAAAGGTTTGCGGGCTTATTCACCTGCAGTATTGTTTGTTTTTATGGATGCATATGTTTGGTAACTTAAAGAGCAAAACTTAATTACACAACGTGTTATGCTGATAAATATTTGATAAGATTTGTTTTTTCTGAGCCGTCGATTCTCATTTCGAAAAATGATAACAACGAATGTAGTACAACTACATTCGTTGTACAACTTTTATCTCGTAAGTAGATTAGTAATCAAAATATTTTAGAAGAAAATATTCCCCAAAAAAAAAAGAATTAATTTAATAGCAAAGTGAGTCAACCCTACATTAGCATTGACAACCCAAACCCATCTCAACTCCAATCAAGTCAAAAGATCGATATCTATAACTCGCTTTATCTTTGATCGCATTGTGTTCATCGTCCATTTTCTCAAGGGTATGCAAAAAGAAAGATGAGTCAGTGCGCAATGGACGACAACTTATCTGATAGAGTTGACTAATGGCCCTGTAATATATTATGAATAAGAACTCGGTGACTACGCAATAATATGCCATTGTGTCTTCTAATTGGCTGAGCCGTCCTTAAAAGATCGAGATAAAGAAAAAGGATTGCCATTGATTCATACAAAGTTAGTGGACAAAATATGTTAGCCATATGCTCGAGGGTAATAAAGTCTTTTATTTGAGAAACTTTTGTTGGTCGGACAATAGCGGTTGAAGCTTAAGTTTCTTAGATTTTTGTGTTATGAATAACTTATAGTTTCCTTGCAAATTCTTTCATATTACCGCTATGTTATGCATATAAAATAAGAACTAACTACAAAAATTAGAACAGTGTTAAGTAGTACCCGTATGTGATTGACTAATTTAAATAACAAGTCAGGAGCTCAATATTTTAGTATGTAAAGATATACTAGATTATTTTAAATTTTATATTCATTTTCTAAAAAACATATTAATTATGATAAATCTATCCAAATTAGCCAGCAAGAGAAAAATTTTGTGTCATCCAAAAGTAGTTGTTTTTGTGTCCTTTGTTTCAAAGCTTCCAAATTCTAGTGCTTTTCGTTTCACGTTTTAATTGTGTTTTTATTTTTATTTTTTATATTATACATTAAACATAAAACTTTTATTACCCTTTTCGAAAAGTCAATTAGACGGTAGCGTCTAAATAACGCACATGGTATGGAGCGCCCACACAAAACTGCGAATTCGCAACGCATCGTAAATAATTTGTAGGACCTGAGATGTTATTTTATTTTGGTTCAAATACTGAAGAATGTAAACAAAATATTTGTTAAACATTTTTTTTTTGTTTTAAAACATTCACAAAACTATTTTCTTATTTATTTGTATCTATAAATCATTTATATTATTTTTATTTATTATTTTTATTATATTTTTACATCATCCATTTTATACAAAAATCTCAATAGGTTATCTCTTTGTGGTCGAAAGTATGGTCACATGAATCAACGCTTTGTCGCAGGAATTCGTATCGTACCAATTCGCATCGCAAGTTTCTACGATTGCGACGTCGAATTGCATTGTAGTTATGTGTGGGAGCCTTTATACCTAGTTGGTACAGTGGTAGCGTACGCGACTGCTGTGCCTGAGGTCTCGGGTTCGACTCCCTGGTCGGCCCAAATGTTTGTATGATCTGCAAGTATTTGTTTCGGAGTTTGGGTGTTTACTCTATATAATATGTATATATATACAAAAAAAAGTATATATGTATTTATATCAGCTGTCCAGTACCCATAATACAAGCTCTGCTTAGTTTGTCCGTTAAAAGGTTAAGCGGTTAGGACAACTAACATACAACGCAATCTAGTCCGATTGCGTTGTATTTTAGATGTCAAAAATATTTTCTATATTTAAATATTTATATCTATAAATAAAAACTAATGTCTGGAACAATTCGGGTAATTTTTATGTATGATCCATTCCATTTCCTGATGTATGATCCCCGTGGACCTCCATGGGAGGTTTTTATAAAAAAATATATACAAGAGGTTAACAGAACGAAGTCTGTCCGGGCTATATTATAATATTAATTATTTATCATATCAGGATTTTGTTTCATGAGAAATGCTTTAATAGCCTATACCTAGTCTTATTTGCTTCTTTACCTATTCTTAAATGTTTTAATAATATCATTGAAGTAAAGCTTTTGTATGACAAATCATTTATCATAATAATCGCTCAAATAATGGTTTTATTTTATTTGAAAACCTGTGAAAGTGACCTCAGTCTGATGGCAAGCATGGGAGGAATCCAAGAGTGGGAGCAACTACTCACTGGTAGCTAAGCTAGGCTTAATTATTACTACTTATATCAGGTTAATACACCAAATTTATTTTTGTTATTAAGATTTGCTTGTGGTTTGAAATTATGATTTTTTTACTATAGTTTTAAGAAGACAAATAATACCGTTAAAAACTGCAAACAATAACCTATACGCCGCCTCCAAGTAATCCTCATAAACAATAACATAAAATTTAAAAAACCAGCATCGATCGATCGAAAAAGGTCGAAATTATCATTTCATATCAGGTCATTTAACGATTATAGTGGCACGCGTGAAGCACTTAGTAGAGTAATCATACGCCAAAAGTGCCTTACATAATTTTGTAAAAAAAAGTGACTGACACCTGCTGGACCGACTTTACTAAGAACCACCGCAGCAAACTGGCTTTCAAATGAATAAAACCGCATTGAAATCGATCCATCCGTTTGAGAGCTACAATGCCACAGACACACACACACACACACACACACACACACACACAAAGACACACATACACAGAGAGACAGGCAGACAGACATCGACCTGAAACTTATAACAACGTCGGGGGCTAAAAAGGTCAAAAGGTAAAGGTAGTAAAAAAAGTGATGTTTTAGTCACGTCACAGGCGGATACGGACGTATGCGCCCGAAACGTCAGCCGTGTGGTGGTGAAAACGCTTTCTGGTTTGGTGTAAAAACAAATGACAAGCGGTGAAAATATTTTTATTTTATAAAAATAATAAATAAGTTTTTTTCATTCCAATCACGAAGCAAAACACAAAAGCGTTTAACTCTTTCACCGATTTAAAAAAAGGAGGAGCTTCTCAATTCCTCGGAATATTTTCTGTTTACTTTAACATGGAAGACAAGTACTAAGCATTTACTAGAAAAAAACATTTGATGAAATAAATACTAAGATTTTTTTTAAACTCATGGTAAATATAAGGTTTAAGTTTTCTTTACTTAAAAATGCAAATTTTTTTTAGCTGTTAATAATATTATTTTTACTGGCTACCATAATTGTAAAAATAAACGCTAGTGGTAAGTTATTATTGTATATACTTACTCATATAAAGTAACCAACGACAAATCTGAAAATGCCAGTTATACCTTAGGTATACCTTATATGAGGTTGGAATTAAAATTTTCATATTTATATCAAATCAATTTTAAAATTACCTTTTTGTACTAAAACTGGAACAATTAGTCATTAAATAATAATTAAACCTTGACATCTAATTAGTTTTTTTTTTTTTTTTTTTTTTTCTGACAAGCTTGCTCTTAACACTTGCACCAATCCACATAGTAGGAGAACAATGCACTATGCGCCGTGACCGCGAGGCGTGACTACCACACAGCACAGTCACTTGCACGACTCTGTTTACACGTCAGCACTAGAGCTGTACGCAACATCTACGTGTTCACATAACCCTCCAATACAAACAACAATTAAACACCGTAAAATAAGAATCATTATTCTTGACCGGTGGTAGAAAAATTGACATTAAATTTTAGACGGTTGGTGTACTTTGTTGATAGAGCTGTTTTGGTTTTGCGACTTAAATGCATTCCACAATATAAAGATCTAAACCTTTCTTCTTTTTTTAACTTGTATAAGATTCGTATCGTCCGTTTTCGGGATCAATATCGTCAAAATATTTTCGCTTATCGTCAAAAAAGGGCTTTAGTAGAATTTTAAGTGAAATAACTAAGGTGTATGATTTCATATCTGTAAGAGATATGACGTCATCTCTTACAGATATGAAATCATACTGGTTCATTGAAATTTCACGGTCTTTTTTTATCATTTTTAATATAACGATAGCATATTATATTACACTAAGAGTGTGAGTTTCATCTCTTCTGTATTTAATTTTCTCTATCTTAACGTTGCCAGGGGTCAGAAGAGAACAAAAAGTACCTCCCGTCCAGAAAAAAACAATATATTTAAATAAAAAGCAAAGCCACGTTAAAAAGGTAGTTGGTTTATATTAAGATATGAGGAAACATGTAACACATAAATCATTAACATGAATCTAATTGCGTAACATAATTTACCAATACACTATATTTGGACCGACGCCACGTATGCCAATAACCCTGCAGGTGCGAAATGTAGCGAGGAGATGTAAAATTCAGAGCTAAACGCTTATGAGGTAAAGTGTCGAGGATTTTAGGGTTAATGTTCGTTACATTCCAGTGGCGTTAAAAGGGCCTCTCAATGGATATGCATAGTCATTTGATAGGTAGTTATAGGTAATTAGTGATATATTAACAAATGCATTGATGTCCTCAAAACTGACTATGCTATTTGCGAGATCAAAGGTTTTGGTTTCGATCCCTATCCGATTTTAGACACTAGATGACAAAAGAAATGGTTTCATTTACAAAATACGTTAAATCTCGTATGATCTAACATACAAATTTTGACCGCACGTATAGCCTAATGGTTTAAGCTCTCACCACGCCGCTTAATATTCCGCCCATTGTGCCCAAATCCCACATGGGACAACACTTTGCGTGATCCACAAATAGTTGTTCTGACTCTGGGTTTATAAGTAACACTAATATAACTCAAGTATGTATATCACATCAACCGCCTTTAATAGCCCACTGTATGACATAGGTTTTTGCTAAGAATATTAGGTATATGTAATAAATGTATATTTGAAATCCAGAATCTCTGAATAATTTCATTTTGTTTGGTTAATTAATCATTTCATTTAATGTAGGTATACAAAGATTTTAATAATGGTTTTAACTTTCTTTTTTAAATGGAAGTTAATATTACATAGTTTATAGTTTTCTTTGTCGTCAACATCATATAATAATATAGCTGCTAAAAGATTAACAGAAAGAAAGTTGGGGGTAAAAACTGAGCTTGATTTACGAGAGTCTATGTTTGACATCTTAAACGCAGCTAATGACAAAATAAAGTTATAACACGAATTAAATATTAATGTAGCACATAAAATAAACGCACAAGAACTATATTTTTTTTAGTTTCACATAAACGGCCGAAATGTTGGAAACTAAGTCTTAATGTGATTTATCGATGTCTTTTCTTGGCTTTATGGAATTAATGGGGTTCAACTTTTTTAGGATTCCTTTAGGAAATATCAGACAACGATATTCCCCCCTATGTACAGTTCTACCAACTGGAGTAAGCATAATTAGTCGAATATATTTCAAACTACAAATTATGTTATCGTTTTGTAAAATAGAATATAATATCTTCCACTTATATTACAAACAACTGTAACCCTTTGATGAAATATAAATGCTTTCCAGTCAGAATAAAGGATTACCAAGAATAGTACGATGAACAAGAAAATTACCTTATACCTACATGTAAAGTAGAGCTCACTTACTACCAAAGACTTAAAGGAATCATTTCTAATTCCATTAAAAATTCTTTAAACAACGTCAATTGAATCGTTCGAATCAATTTTCTTTGTGATTTTGTATTCAATCATTATTACGTACGACATGTATATTCCCACAGATATCGTCGCCGGAGGACATAGGCGTTCTGCCAACGTTCCCAGGATTCCACTTCATGAATCACAGAGTACAACTCGTGAGAGGCCTTATAATGGCCCTGCAGAAGGTTTTGTCGCGTCCCGTAGGGCTATAAATAACTAGTATTGTTCACGATGAATACGATACAAGTACAGTTAACGTAAAAATATCACGTATCAAGCGATATTTTTTTTACTTTAGCAACCTATACGTGACTTAAAAATTCTTTGTAGTTCTATTGTCGTTATTATTTTCTGTTCTGTGACGAAGTTTTGCAGGAATTAATGGTCTATATGTAAAGAAGCATAGCAGTTTATGAGCATCCAGTTTCAACCTTGTTGACAGATGTAAATGTATGTATGTATGATGTAATGTTAGTAAAACAGCATTAGACGAACGGTTGGACTTGCTTCCAAAATCGCTTACCCTAAAACCCAAAAATTTAAACGAATGAGATCTAAGCAGTAATATAGAGTAACAATACAAGCGTATTTATTTGTTTTAAAATAAATATTGTAAATAAATCATGTATCATATTTATGTCGACCGATAAAATTGGACAAAGTTTTGGCCATGTATACGAAATGCTGCAACTGAAATGTTTTTATTTCTTACATAATATTATTTATGTTGATACGATTTACTTCAGATTTAACATTTTATTAAACATATATTAGTTGCATATATGTATGTGTACATGTATCATTTAATATATAACAAACAAGCGTTGTTGAAAACTGAAAATTAAACATAAAATATTAGTAAAAACACATAAGTAATATCTACTTCCCTTTTTTTGTCTCTTAAACAAATTTTAATGCAAACAATTTAATTTTCTCTGCTAAACTATAAAGATATAATAGAAGAACGCTTAATTAAGTTTATAAAAGGTAAATATAGTCTGTTCCTTGTTAGATACGAATCAAGCAATTAAGATAACGCTATTTTAAATCTAAACGGTAATGAGATTCATGAAACTGCCGCTTTCAACAACCCTACCACAACGGGGCATAGACAACACTTTAGTTAGACAAACGTGTACCTACCAAATAAGGTGACATTACCAAAATTACAAATGCAACTATCATTGCTTTAAAATAGTTTTGAGAAGACTTGTTTATGAGAAGAAGTAAACCTTTTATCCGAACGGATTTGAAACTCAGTCAGGTTTATGTAAATATTGGGAACACGATTTAGAAACTTAAACGTAATTGCTAGGTACCTGGCTTACTTACTCTAAATGTAAATAGGAATCATGAAAACGACATAAATATTTAATCTTTTACTTTAAGAGAAAATTAGATTTGTTGATCAACTCACATTAAATTTTACAACTTTTTTATTTTGCACATCTACAAAAACAACTGAAGACCACGTAGAAATAGCTACCATAAGTTTATTACTCTTTAACTGCTTCTATACTCATTAAGTCTTTAGTACTTCCATTAGAGCACAATAGATTAGGTAATTATTCATCAATAAGTGAGCGTATTGTTTTTTTTAATGTATTTAGAAATAAAAAAATTACAAATTGATTTTAAAAGAGACGGTGATCCCTGAGTTTGTTTCGTCCTTTCTTTTCAGGGCTAGTCCAGTTAGGAAAAGCCAAACTCATCTGCTCAAAAAAGTTTAACTTGCATAAGTGTAACTTATTGCAGAATAAATGATTTTATTTTATTTAGATTCATTTTAGATCGAGAGATTATCTACTAAGTGGGTATGTAAAAAAACAGGCGTTTTTGAATATTGAAAGTCATATATCTAAGATCCTAAATTTACTGACTCTGCGAGGATTATGAATAAGCAACGCTCACAAGTTTTTGAATATGTATACGTGTAAAATATTTGACTCTATCGACAAAAAAATTGCAATCTTTATCGTAAGGGAACAAGGAAACTATGAAATTATTTCAGTGACAGCCTTATGCCCAAGTCGATCCGGGATAAAAAATATAGTGCCGTTTACTTGTCATCCTCTGGAACTTGTAGAGTCAACTAAGATAAATGGGTTATCGTAAGTTGGGCGTAGTTTGTGAGCTAGAGCAGCTTCTAAACTGTATTGGCTCTTTAAGCCCGACACGTTGTTGCGTCAATCTTTTTAGGCTTTTGTATCTCTAACACTAGACTTATCTACAAAACTTCGCAAGAAGTTTTGTAGATAAGCCTAGGGTTATAGATGTGTTTGATGTATACCTAAATATATTCTGGAAATTCTTTTTTTATATCTTTTAATTTTTCTGTACTTGGAATATACTCGTATGTTCTTATAACTAATAACTTTGATACTTTCAACCAGATACACTAGAAAAAGAACTTAGTACATAATGCGAAAGAAATATTCTATTTCAATAAAACAACTTCTTTGAAGTATTTTATTACCTAGTTAGCTCTCTAAAAAAATAATTTAAATGTACGATTTTTTCTGGAACTTAAGATTCTTGATCAATAAAAACGTTCATTCGAATACCCATTTAGAAAAATACTGTATGATTATTATACACATTTAACTTTTTTAATATTTCAAGACCTAACGTATTGTTCATGCGCTCGTCACAAAATTTTGAAATTTTGTCAGGGACAGAAAAAATTACAGTACCCGGAAGCTCTTTAATTTTGAATACCTGTCACGTATTTTTTATTTTTTTATACCATCGGGCTGAAAACATTTTGACCCTTGACCTTTTTTTAAAAGGTGTAGTATTTTTTTAAGATGGGTAGGCGATGTACATGCTGCGGTAAGCTTGTGACATTAAAACATTGCCGCATGTGTGTTTAATTTCCCCCGGGCCTCTTAAGGAACAATGAACCAATGTAAGTAATGATTCTGCGCCAATGTGACTTACTACACTTCTATTTTCAAAGTTTAAAAGCCATGTTTTTAAATTAAAAGATATAATAGATACTGAAAGTTTCCAGTAAATAACATACCAAACACTTATTCGGACAACTTTGAATCAAAAGCATATATGAGCCTTAGAGTCAACTTAAAACAAGCGCCTAAATACGGGAGCAATGTAAAATGAACCTTATCCTATTCAAATAGAGCTGAAAATCTCACGTAACTGTTTATGATAGTTATGTACATATTTAGTAACGCTATCACCGAGAAAGCTCGATACACGTGTAATCGAACGTACGCGCGAACGATTTACATGCATATTCGGGATATCCGAATAAATACAAACACCATGGTTGATAATCTGCAATTAAGGAAAAATATTCAAGATCAAAATTTATAATCCCTCAAATAAGGTAACTACAAGATTCGATGGCGCCAATTACCAATGTGCGAAGTACTTTATACTTTGCTAAGTACCTAACCACCATTCACACCACCAAAAGCAACAGCTTGGTTTGTGTGCCTCATTTTTAGAGTATACTGCTATCTCCAGGCTATGTTTATGAAAGATTCTACTCATTTACGATCAGTCAATTCGTTAGAAAACTGAAAGAGGAAAATCACAACTATTTGCTGTAACATCTAAGCTTTTTATCTTGTAAAAACCAAAATTTTCTCAGACATCATGTCATGAATAGAGCTTAACACTTTCCTGGTAACAGTTTAATTGACGGCTGCTAAAATCGTTTCGTAATCGTGCTTCATTTTAAACATGAACCACAGATTGTCATTATAACGACTCTGTTCCACGATTCTAAGAAGTTCGTTCGTGTTTTATATTTATACTATGACCTTTTTACCGAGGTTATGGGAAGTTAGTAGTAAAAAGACATAGTTCCTATGGCCCTTTAGAGACTTCTGACTGAAGTACGTGTATTCATCATGATGACCATAATATACCCACAAACATATTATAAACCTCTTAGCTTACGTGAGTAAAAAATATTACTTTACTTGATATATAAAGGTGAAAGTTTGTGAGTTTTGTTGTGTGAAGTTGTGTTACTTCTTCACACAAAAACTACTAGACAGATTTGGAAGAAACTTTACAGTGATATAGCTTATAGATCAGAATAACACATATGCTACTATTTGCCGCGATAACCAACATAAAGGCGTGCGGGGCCGCGGGCAACAGTGATGTGAAAAGCTCTTATAGCTATATTATCTATTTTTATCTCTTGAAAATAGTAGAAATATATTGACTTATTTTATGAATGATCAAATTATTATAATATCTTTCTGTTCTAGCAATAAGTGTACAAATGTAATGGTAAAATAAATAAATAATAAATAAATATTTCGAACACCTAACACACAGCGTGTGTTACGGGTACTAGACAATTGATATTAATACATATTATATACACTTATTGCGAGCAATGTAGAAAGACTCAGGACATCTCGCTATTAAATGTATTAAGATATACATACATTCAGTCAAAAAAGTATCGGGAATGGATAATTTGATTATGGTTCCAAATTCAAGTTTCGTTTTTTTTTTGTTGTTGTTAGATTTGCACAAGTGTTTTCCATTTTGGCGCGGAGTTTGAGTTGTATCTGTAATTTATATTTAATACAGCGCTGTTTTTAGCTATATCACTGTATTGCGAATTTCATAATGGACAAAAACATCGAACAAAGAGTTTGTCTTAAATTTTGCATCGCCAATGAAATTTCGTGCTCGAAATCACTGAAAATGTTACAGAAGGCTTACAGTGTACGACTTTATTAAAAACACGTGATTATGAGTGCTACAAAGCGGTCGAGATGGGATGGAACATTTGCCTCGCTTTGGTATCAACGTCTGCAACTGAAGTTAACATCGCAGAAAATAGTGACTGAAAATCTTTATTCAACTTTGAGAGAGATAGCCGCTGAACTTTCTGTATCTCACGAGTCGATCCGTACCATTTTAAATAATTACTTGGGTATGAAACACGTTGCCGCTCGGCATTCCCGTCAGTCCCAAAAGTTCCGAATTTTGTCCAAAAACACAATCGCACGAGTGTCGTTGAGGATATGCTCAATGAGTCAATTCCGACCCAACATTCATGAAACGCATTGTTACTGGTGATAAGACGTGGGTTTACGAGTTTGTCATGCAAACTAGTCAACAAGCTTCGGAGTGGCGTCTTCCAACTCAACCGAAACCGAAAAAACCACGCCAAAGTCGATTAAAAGTCAAAGCCATGTTGACTGTTTTCTTTGACTCTCGCGTGTTGTGCACTCGAAACTATTGCCGGAAGGTCAAATGGTAAATAAAGAATATTATTTAAGCGTTATGCGGTGTTAAAGAGTGCACATTCGACGAAAAAGTCCAGATTTCTGGAAAGAAAATTGTTAGATTTTGCAACACTATGATGCGCCTTCGCACCAGGCCATCATTGTGAACGAATTTTTAATCAAACACTCAACAAATACCATCGAGCAATCACCATATTCACCAGATATGGCTCCAGACGACTTTTTTCCTTCCTAAACTCAAATTACCACTTCGTGGCACCCGTTTTCAATCGATAGAAGACATATAGAAGAATTCGCAGCGAGAACTAAACTCAATTCCGGAAACAGCGTTTAAAAAATGATTTGATGATTGGATTATTCGTTGGCGTAAGTGTATCGTTTCTGAAGGAGCATACTTTGAAGGTAATAAAATTAATTTG
This sequence comes from Spilosoma lubricipeda, assembly GCA_905220595.1. Classification (NCBI taxonomy): domain Eukaryota; kingdom Metazoa; phylum Arthropoda; class Insecta; order Lepidoptera; family Erebidae; genus Spilosoma; species Spilosoma lubricipeda. Next base: position 5,119,945 of record HG992286.1, on the reverse strand, counting down.
AATGAATAACTAACATTTTGTGTATTACTGATTTTTCCCGGTACTTTCCTGACAGAGTAGTATTTTCCACTCTGATGGCAAAACCGCTGCCAATCTATAATTTTGTAGTACCGCGCTTTAGTACCCTTCTGGTTTCTTAGTTTTATTATTATAACTGTCCATATCCTGCCGCAGTTCTCTGTGGCATATTATAGTTACGATAATGAGAAGTAAGGAACCAAACTAAATTTGTAAAATTTTTGTTTTTTGATTTTACTGCTAAGGTACACAAACCATTTAGTACCGCTTTTAATCCGGGTTTATTGTAAAGCAGCAAATTAGCTTTCGTGATAGCTACTTCATAATACATAAGCAAGTGTTTTTGTATGAAACGGTTATTAGTAAATATCTCTTTCAAATACAACTTAGTCTGTACCGAGCTCGTCTTTCAAGATACTAAATACACTTGTTTTTTGTAGTTATTTTCCTTTCCAGACCCTTATTTTTGTTATCTCGACCAGCAGTTAGACAACTGTTACAAAAATTTCATAGAAAATAACATTCTCTGTACTGTTAAACACTGTATATTATATAAAATAATGAGCAAACTTGGCACTATTAAGACAAAATAGAAACGATGCTGAAAATTATTAAGTTATAGAACTTTTCCATTTAAGAAAAATAAATAAAGAAACTACACGGCAGGCATTTTAATTCACTGCGGTAAGTAAACTTTTAAAAATCGCAACATTCCATTCTAAATGGCTTAATGCGGTTTAATTTCCTAGTACGAGCGATAAACAAAACTCCCGAGGAATACAGATAAAACTAAACATTAACATTAACCAGTGTTTATCAGACGGGTTAACGTTAAACGCCCGTTTGGTATGAGCAATCGGCCGCGTACGAGATCTGAATCTTAACTAGGCCTAGTCACGATTGTTTTAAAAGTATAAACGGATTATGAGGCCGCATCCTGACTGTATGTACGTTACCTTTGCCTCACGAAGGCTTGTTGTCAGGTTTTATTAGACTCATGGTCAATTTATGCAAATCAAGCCTGTACAACATTTTACTATTGTTTGTATTACTATTATATTATACAAGAATATAAGAACATTTTTTTCTTAATTCACACACACAATGTTTTCGTCTGGTAATGAAATAGTTAAGGACTAACTTTTGTAGGTAAAAATGTAGCCTATGGCCTTCATCAGAAATGAAAGTACATACTCCATGCCAAATTTTCAGAAAATCAGAGCAGCGTTTTAGCCTTGAAAACGTAACAGACGGACAGAATTACTTTGGAGTTTATAATATTCGAATAAACTTAAAGGAAGTTACCCATATATTTCGTAAAAAGGCTTTTAAATTAAAAAACAATGAAACTTATAAATATTTTTTAACACACGATCGTGTGTTAAAAATCATTAATTTATGACTACAGTAACTGATTGACTGCCAAATTATGTTTAAAGTACATGTAAAGCCTATACGACCACTTTATTTTTCTAGGAAAATGTACCCTCAATTTCTAAGAATATTTACTTTGTTGCAACATAATTAACGGCACCTAAATAAAATGAATATTAATGTAAGATTTGTTTTAAGCGCTCATTAAAGTAATTAGCGTAGAACGAAGTCAAATCTACTTAAGCGAAAGAGGGTAGAACCTAAAAATATAAATTAGGTATTAACCTAACAAGTGTAAAATGCTAATTTTATGTTTTTTATATATATATTTACAGTACTAATGAAATTAGTACATACATTGTGATTAGCCTCAATAATCTTACTAAAGACTAGCTGAACCCCGCGGTGTTACCCGCGGTTATTGAGTAACGCCGCGGGACAAAGTTAGAGTAAAAAAGTAGCCTAAGTTACTCCCTGGATCATCAGCTACCTGCCAGTGAAAGTCCCGTCAAAATCGGCCCAGCCGGTCCAGAGATGTCCCGGAACAAACAGACAGACAAAACAATTTTAACTACATTTTTGATATATGTAACGCGAATACATACATATGCATTTAGTAAAAAGCAGTTATTTTAATATTACAAACAGACACTCCAATTTTATTTATTTGTATAGATATAAAGCTAATATAAATAGCTTGTTTTAAAAAACAAAAAAGACAACTCCCGCATTAGAAACAAAGGTATCCTGTGTTGCATTGCAGGGAATTTCCTACACATACATAAGACACAAAGAATTTCTAGAACTCAGAACAACAATTGGTGGATCATACAAAGTGTTTTCCCATTACGGATTTATACCCTCAGCACTCAGTATAAGCTTAAACCATTTCACCATCCGTGCAGTCTGTATTTGTTGCTCTGTCTGCATTACAGCTATTTTGTTACAAACAGCAGTCTGCGTGACGATTGAAAATTACACATTCAACTTACGTTGAGCAATGCAAATGCAATTTGACGACCGTATCGAAAAATAGAAATTAAATACGTCGTAATCGTTCTTCGTATTAGTATTAAACTGTGAAATTCTTAAATAAATTCTAAAAACACATTCCAAAAGATGAGACAGACTTAGCCGAGACCTCTTCAAAATTAAAACCTTAAATCTAAACATTAAGTAAATAATATCAGCCGTATAATGCAATTAATTTTAAACCTAACTGATATCAAAAAAGTCAGCACGAAAATATAATTAAAGTTAACATTTGCTTTCGCGTAATGAAACCACTACGTAATAAAAAAACTAAATATTATATAATTATGTGGTAATTACGCATTCACTGATGCACGTAATGGATTAAAATAACACAGCGTTGATACTTGACTCCATATATTTTTAATAACATAAATATTTCAGGAGCTGTTGTGAGATACTCGAGAAAGCAACTAAAATCGTATTTCAAAAATGGCGAACGTTTTGCTTCGTGAAAAGAGTTGGGAAAAATATCACAGGCATTGAAAAATCGGGAACAGAACATTCTGCCTATGGCATTTTATACTCGATACAGAAAGAGTACAAGGAATTATTATATTTTGTCTAGATATAAATAGAAAATACTGTTGTAATTCAAATGGGGTGGGAGCATTTTACCGTAAGTATTGTCTCGAAATAACAGAAGTACTCCCTGCTGGTAAGAAGGATCGTTGGGACCCATGGCGTCTCCCCACAGATGTTGCAAGTGAGAAATATCATCATTAAAGGTCCATTTTACCTCTAAAATAAATTGCCAATATTTGGCAACTTGAACACTTTACTATCGGACACGTTTGTTGCCCACAAATTATAATCTCATGTGCATTTAATATCTATAACATGTAAAGCATATACATAATCTATTATTACAATATGTTATACGGATCAATATATACTGAATCAATTTCAGTTTAATCTAGTTTAATTATTTCTATTATGATCTCATGAATATATATAATATAAAACATTTATCTATTTTCTAAAACCCTAGATTGTTATGGATTACAAGATTATCTTTTTATTTTCATGTATATCATGTATACATATCTGGTTTCATAATAGTTTACTAGTATCATATGCATTCTCTTTCTAACTGTTTACATACATACATTACATTATTTATCGCCAATCATTCTCAGATGTTTTCATTCTTAATATGCCTTCATTTTCTCCAAAATAACAAATCGCTTTTACATACAGGTTCAAGAAGTAATGTTTTAGAAACAAGTTTTAACATATCTTTGGCTTCAAGAATGAATAATAAAAAAGCACTTTTAACCTTCAAAAACTCATAACAGACTTTTTAAGGTCGTCCTTTCTGAAACTTACCTTATTATCTTTTTGCCATGAACACACGCCTTTCTTGTCTGATATCCGGCATTTGAGCAATGCATCTTCTCCTGGATTCACCTCCGTATACGTCGGCATCTCAATGAACCTTTGGACTGCATCTGAAATAAAAAAAATAGTAGTTGTCAATTTATTGCACTCATTAAATCATTGTAACTTAGTCAAAGATACACAACTAAAATATTAATTTATTTTAATTAACAATATGATCAATTTTTAGTAGGTAATAAACTACTCAAATAGACTCGTTTATCGAGTTTCGAAGAAACTTCTTGTAGATAGTTTATACACATTGTGAACCAATGTTCGAAGGTTTTTATCGTTTTCTTAAGTAGTTATTTCTAACCAAGAACTTACTACCCGTAACGTACAACTATTATGACGAACAAAAACAATAAGGATTTAGGCTGAAAAACAAGTTTAACTTGGCTGTAACAACTATCACAGTCATCGAAATATGTCGCCATCAATATCTGCAGAATATAGCATGTCAAAATTGGTTCACAGTCATACTACATAAAAGTCATGAACGTATAAACATTTTCTTTTCCTAGTATATAACCCTTAAAATAAAGAAATCCTTTGACAAACAGAGGACAGAAAAGTTTCGTACTTTTGTTTGCCAAAGCCTAGGTAAATACCCCGCTGAAATCTGAATGATATATTAATTTACGGTTATATCGAATCAATTGGAACCATTTGGTGTTTTATTTCAGACATCAGACCTGTTATCCATAGCGTGGTAGCTCACCAACGTTATTATGTAGGAAAGCAAGGATCTCTCTGATATGTTAATCGTTTTAGGAGCAAGTTGAAACGCTTCATAACCAGACTTCTATAGCCCACTGCTAGACATAAGTCTGTCCTTAGAAAGGAGGTATACCAACCTGGCTTAATCTCATAACAAAAATGATTTTGTTAACATTTGTACTCAATTTCTGCAACATTAGTACAACAACTGTGATGTTCGAAATATAGGAAGAAAAACAATTTCAAACTACAAAGGTAAATTTAGAAAACATGATACTTAATTTTACCTTTGAGATATTCACAAGACCAAAACGCTGAACCTCATATTTTATAGTAGCGTCAATATTTTACAAAATGTTCTCATAACTTCTTTGCTGTAAAGTATCAAGACTTGATACTTCCCTTGGGCAGTTTAAAACTATCCTAACGGGCAGCAAGCTATCATCCCTAGGTAGTCTTAAAATGACCATACTCTTTTATCACAGCATATTCGCTTTATTCATTTCCTTCTTTTATAAGAGAAAAATACTTTAGTACAAGTAAGTAGTAACACGCATTAAATCTTAGACAAGGCAATTCTCCCCGGAAATCTTATAAATCACGGTAATCCCTAAGCGAACTAAGCTAGATATGAGGTTCAGTCAGAGCTAGAGTCAGTAAATTAAATAAAAAGAAGCTGTATTACAATTTACTATAGTAATATTTAGCATAAAGAATTACTGTAATATTAAGTAAAATTATATCAAAAGCATATCTTAAAGTATATCCTTTAGATAAAGCATGCAAACTTTTAACATAATTAGTTTTATAATTAATTATGACCTGCTAAACATGCGTAGTAGTATTATGTATAGAACGTACTACTTTTCTATCCCTTAATTAGCAAATTATCTATACTAATAATATAATTCTCAAAGAAAGAAAGTCTCTCTGCCTGTCTCTCTGTCTGTTAAACGTTCACGGCAAAACCGCTGCATCAATTTGAATGAAATTTGGCATGAAGATCTTTGATTCTTGAGAAAGGACATAGCCTATTCTTTACCGAAATAACCGACATCCACGACGACGCCATGTGTAAAAGCTACATACAAATAAATAGCCTAACTATCGATGATAAGCTATTAATAAGATTAAATATATTAAAAGAAATAGAACCGGAACATTTTGGTTCTATATCATTCATAATTGCCATAAAAAGGCGTACAGAAGTGAGATCCGGGTAATACGTAGGTTCATTTGTGTTAATGACATCGTTGCCTGATAGCTTCCACGCTTGAAAGTGTTCAGATTAGAGCAATATGAGAACCACAAAGCGAAAAGGAAATTAGGACGAGTCCTTTTGCTTTGTAATGAACATGGGTACTAACAAACAGCTGGTGTTAATAGGAATTAATGTTTGTTTATGAAAGATAGATGTATTTATATCACAATCCCATAGTATTACCATTAAACAAGAACAAAAAAATCATAACACAATACTATACTATAATATGAGTAAAATGTTTATTACTTTTACGTTATTATTGTAACTAGAAGATCACCTGTCCTTTAACCTTTTGTTTAATTTTATCGACGATAATAAGGAACTATAATATTTGTATAATAAGACATTGGATGCCTAAGGCTTTTTTTTTTAGTTTAAGGTACTCATAATAAAAAAAAATTGGCTTTCTGCGCTTTTTGTATATTTAAACTCTAAGAATTTCAAATTTCACATTCCTATCTGTGCGCATTTCCATAAAATGATTCCCAAAAATTCTTCGCAACGTATTGAAATATAAATAGGTACCGTGATTTGAATCGATAATGATTTATCGAATATTACGCTCGATTATTTTACCCTTGATTTACCCTCGATATGAGCTATCAGTCCCGGATTCTTATTAATGATAGACATTATAAATTCAGACAATTAGAAACGGCAGGTTTCGCCCCATTAATGACAAAGGCAGTCTTGTGCACGTTGGTTATTATTTTCATAGAATGTATAATTAAAAAGCTCCATCAATAATGTTTTAAGGGTTTCCATCCTTATAATAATAATGGTATCCTAATAGATACCCTTACATGGTCACTCTGATCACCCTGCATGTCTGGCAAAGCCTTTTTTCTTGGCAACGCGTGTGCGAATAAAGTTTTTTGTTGATTTAACATAAACATAATTTCTAGATCCAGAATGCATTCTGAATAGTTCTCGTGTTTGCCTTAGATGTCACCACTTAACACTATCTATGTACATATATAAAAGAGGAAGGTGACTGACTGACATACCCAGAGATCAACACACAGCCCAAACCGCTGTACCTAGAATCCTGAAATTTTGCACGTATGTTCTTTATATAACGTAAGTGAGCATTAAGAAAGGATTTTTTGAAATTCCACCCCTAAGAGAGTAAATCGGGGGATTAAAATCTGCGTGAACGAAGCCGCGTGCAAAAGCTAGTAGGTATATATATCCGTATTGATTTATATATTGTTTAATAATTTTGTCATTTTTATTAAGTAAGTTAGTTCAGTCAGTTTAGTTCTATTCGAGTGTAAATTCTACAAAATGAACAACAAATCAAATGTCTATCTCTTGAAGTTAGTAAAGATTAAAGCATCAAAATTAAAGCAATTAAAGGTATTGTTATTCAGACATTGTATTAAAACAAAAGCAATTTTCATGAAACCAGAACCTTGACAATAAGTAAGATCTTAAGTAAAAACTAAATTCCTGAATTTGGTTTTTACTACAAATAAAAAATTGCGAGTACAAACTTATATTGTACGTAACGTTGTAATAACAACATATTAAGCTATAGGTATAGCTGAAACATATATATTATAAGCGGAAGATTTATTAAAGATTTATAAAAAAAAAATAGAGGTACTTAAAAAACAAGATTTCACATTTGAAAATTCATATAAAATGGAAGGTTTTAAAATTTTGAATACGTAGCTTTAGCTTTGACGGCTTACTCCGTGAAAGTATCGACCCTTTATTACTAAATTCATTCAGAATTCATAAAGTGCTACAAAACACCTTACATATTTTACATATAACTTATGCAAGATAATATTTATTAATTTTACTAAGTGAATATTGTACGAAGGTATAAAACATGCTACAATATTGTAGTTAAAGTGAAGAATACAGCCACATATTCTTTCAAACATTTAATAACAATTAAAAGAGACCACACAAAAGAAATAGTTTTAGTTGGGCAAAAAGCTTCCGTGGTTCTTTGTGTCTTTAATTAATTATAGTCCTTTTGTTATTCAATCACTTGCAGAAGCAATATAATAGAGTGTCTGGGCATGTAGAATGCCTTCCTTTTCCTGGAGTTATATTATAAACAAAGCAATGCCTTAACTCAAAGAGTAATTTATATGTCTGAGTTGTTTTTACTATTTAGCATGGTCTAAGAAAACAAGGTCTCGCATTCCGAGAGTTACACAAGCTGACGTCACTATCTTTATCACTTTATAGCAACACTAGCCGACCCACGCAACCTCGTTTGCGCCTTATATTGCCCGTAGCGTGAAAATTTCCCCCGTTTTTCAAACATTCTTCATTGTTGCTCCGCTCCTATTAGTAGTAGCGTGATGATATATACCCTATAGCCTTCCTCGATAAATGGACTATCCAACACCGAAAGAATTTTTCAAATCGGACCAGCTGTTCTTGAGATTAGCGAGTTCAAACAAACAAACAAACTCTTCAGCTTTATATATTAGTATAGATAACACGAAATGAACCAACCAGAACCAGCGATAGCGGTGATGACGTCAGCTTGTTCTGTGCTGTGTCTCGGATTGCCATACCTGGCGAAGTATATTGTTATACCATGCTATTTAGTAACAAAGAAGTAGAATAAACGTAATACGTTGTTACTGTCACATACCCGAACCTGCAAAATTATGACCGAAATTTCACTTGTCTATCTATCCTTAGGGTGTACTTTACAGTCATTTTGAATTTTTACGAGAACACTATGTTATAAAATAAATATCTACTTTACATGCTTAAAATCTATGACCTGTCGTCATATAAAGGACGAACTTATTTTATCTCATATGAGATCTCTGAAAATTTAAGAGACTCATTATTATTAAAGATAGACAAAATAACATGAAAGAAGTGCCTAAATGAAACGAAAAGGTTGTCAAAAATATAAACTGCCAAAAGCAGATAACTTGTTGGCAAAATAAAAGTCGTTAGTTAATCATACATGGATCTCTGAAAACATTGGAATTTATTGGTTAAATTCAAATGTCGGCTCTTTAAAATTCTTTGAAGTCACTTAAAAAAGAAAAAAGAAAAATGGTACCGCCTCTGGCGTAAGCTGCAAACGGAAGTAGTAAGACTCAATGAAGGAAATGAGGTTTCAAGGCCTGCAAAGTGCGGCCTACGAGTAACTGGTCTCAAGTTGCGCGAGTCGATAACTAAGTTGGTAAAGTTGTCACTACGACTAAGTAAGGAGACCGTGGTCTATAAAATGATGATTCGTTTTCTTGCTCATGACGCGTGAACACATTATCACCACCGCGAAGATTTTTGTACAACGAGTAGAGTAAAAATGACATCTAAAGTAACTTTATGGATTTACCTCTCTAAGTGATGCATTCATCCTATATATATTACTGCTCTTAACGGCAACCTTACACCTCATATGTATTACAACTAACATAAGATCATAGTTTATAGAAACTTTTAGATATACAGTCAATATGTTCGAAAGGTTTGATGCAATACTATATTTAATTGTAAATTCTAACACGATTTAGAAACAGCCTATTAAAACTATGTATATGTTGTTTCTCCAATAAAGGTATTTATTTGTGTTGGAAGTGGCTCAAATCAGAAGTATTTAGTATGAGTAAAGTGAGAATCACCCATCAAGTAGTCGCAAGTTTGAAACCTTATTTAGTAGATAAAAAGATATATATATAATAAAATAAAATAAAATAAATAAAAAAATTCTTTGGAACTCGATAACTGAATTAAGTTAAAATTAACAGGCTCAAGTGTGATTGTTTATGTGTCTCTATCTTATTGGACGGAATTCTAGTAACTCAAAATAGATATATTCAATTTAGAATATTACATAATTTCCATTCAGTTAATTTTTCCTAAATCCGAATAATTCAATAGCTGCGTTCAGATACCGAGGTAAATCGACATTACTAAGCCGATGAACCAATTTCTCCTAAAATTTTACTAAAGCTTTTGATGTCTTGGCGAACAGTCACACTGCCAAATTTTACACAAAAAAACTTCATCATTGCAAATATCTCTAGGGATTGTTACGTCATTTTGTTAATTACAACATTATACAGCATAATATTGCGGCTTAACATTTATAAAAATAAAAGCATAAAATGTGTGCAAGTAATTTTCGTGTTTATGGTAGTACATTATATGCTTAATATACTCATCGTTTTGGGGAATTAAAAAACGAAACGAAATTAGAGAGGGTACCAGAAAAGGTACCAAAATGGAAATCCGAAACTTTAAACAATCCTAAATTACATTTCCTATCCCCTTTTTTCCGCCAAATTTCCGGAGGAAACTGTGTCGAAAAACATTTATACATTTGCAATTTAACCTGCTAAAAACATTAAAATGTATCTAGTTGTAATTATTTTTAACAGCCCGCGTATCCTACTTCCATGCGTCGTTTAATTTTTAACGTTTTCATTAACATTCTCATAATGTACGTTATAGAGTTACAAAGAGTAATCCGCCACGAACTTCTTTTCATCTACAGATCTATTCTAAAATAAACATATTGAATTTTACAGCTCGTTATTTGGAAGTTGTGAGCTAATGAACCTTCCATGTCGTAAGTTGAACCATACGTTAGCCACATAAAAGGGTATGCGAGGCAAAATCGTCCCGGGCCTCCGCGGGCCCATTACTCCGAGTTTATGAAGATTACGAATATTTCACACAAAGCGCCAACCGCGAGTGTATCAAAACTTATTGTTAAATTAACTTTTAAGCGATACCTACTTTTTTGTTGTACACATTTTTATTTAGGAGTTTTAATATTATAAGGGCTACATAACAATTTTATTTATGTGAGGTCAGATTAAAGCCTACTTTTTTATTAGGAATGTAATTAGGAGTATATTTGCATGACTTACATTGATATTACCACAAAAATTTGGACTACATACTTTCCTATCTAAACCAATGTATAGCTTGTATATATGTACTTTAAACAGTGCGAATAAGCCTAATATGTATAAACAAAGCGTTCGGCTAACCTTTAATATTGTTGTGGTCAAGTACCTACTTTACCGCAGCGCAACATTGATGGTCATTATAGGTCATAGAAATTTTCCATACATACTAACAAAAGAAAAAAATTATACAGCAATACATTTATTAATTTGTCCTGCTGCTTGTTATTCTGCGCACTATGATAACCACAGAGTACTTCAATAGAAAATACCTACAAATAAACGTCGACTGAATAATGATTAAAAAGAAAGAATGGGAAATGGTAAAATGCCAAAAACTAAAATTTCGCTTCCATATAATATATCACAAAATCCACATTGCAATTAATCGCGTCGATACCATTGGAATAATCTAGAAATATTTCTTTGAAATCTCAGTTCAGTATTGCACGGGTTGCCGTTGTTCACTGCTCATTACGACCGGAGCAAATGCCGTGAAGATGGTCAGATAACGAGCCCGCAGTCACAGACACGTGACTACGCCAGTATTATGTATTGTACTCTATATATTTCCTGTATGTTACTCCGAATACTATATTGTGGAAATGGTCACTGACATCTTTAAAATGTTTCAAATAAATGTGTGAAGAAACAAATTCATTCGTTTTTTAACACGTAATCGAATACATCATTTCTCGCTCAATAACTTACATAAACTGAAATAAAAAGTTCGATGAAAATATTGAAGTGCCTACTTACCTCTTTCAGTTATTTATTGCATTGAAATGCAATTCTCTATTCATATAAAAACAACATCAGCTACTAAATCCGTTTATCATACTTATAGGAAAGTTTTTCGGCAGTGCTGAAGAATTTGCCAATCAAGTTAAGCTTCAGAGTAAACACAGAAGTTTTATTAGTTTCAGACGTGACCAAACGTTGAATACTCTGGAAAGCTGTAAAAGCAATATTTTAGCAATCAATGAATATACAGTTCATTACTGTACGTCATATTGATCCGTACATGGACCGTCACAGTTGAATGCTCAGCGGGTAGAGTTATCGCTACTGTGACAATACCTTTATTACAAGTTAGCAAGTCACCGAAACGACCTTTTGTCATCTGTTTGTTATTACACGTGTGTCAAATATAAAATTATTCGGCAAACTGTGAATGTTCCAAAATAGAATGACAATAAAACTGCCATTCTACTTTGATACGAACTTAAAATGAAGTAATATAAACAAGGAACCCAGGTATCAAGTAATAATATATGTACATACTAAATATATTTCTTCTTCAGCCAAATATATCTTTATATATATAATTCTTCTGTGAGTGTGTATGTCACTGAACTACTCTCAAACGACTGGACCGATTTTGATGAAATTTTTTGTGTGTGTTCAAGGGGATCTGGGAATGGTTTAGATTCACAATTTTGTCCGCTGGACAATGTTTTTTTAATTAATTTTTAATTTATTAGTAGTTATGGCAAAACGACGTTTGCCGGGACAGCTAGTTTTCCTATAAAAAGATCTATAGAAATTTTCATTTTGCATCAGCTATGTCACATCAGAAAATAATTTTACCTTGACACGTGAGTCACGTGACGTGAACAAAATAAAACATGTTGTGGGCAAGACAACTTCAAAACTGAAACCTTTGGCCGATCGATCACCTGACATCAATCGCGAAATTCTTTATTTTCATAATACACACAAATCCATACCTATATTTTAAATGCGAAAGTAACTCTTGTCTGTCTGTCCTGCTTTCACGGCCAAACCGTTGCACCGATTTCAATGAAATTTGCCATGGAGATACTTTGATTCTTGAGGAACGACATAGTAGCCTATGTCGTTCCACAAGTCCATCCTCTTTGATGCGATAACCGATTAACACTAGGGCGGAGCCGCGCGCAAAAGCTTGTTTATAATACAAGGCCCGATGAACACAACACTAATTCTCCCAAACGTAATTAGACCGCGATTTATTCCTTATATCATTTTGCCGTCTCTACAAAGATTTCACCAAATGCTTCAACTTAGAAGTATATCTAACAAATCTGTTCCATTGCCAAATTTCTGGTCATATAAACGTTATATTATCTTGATTTATAAAAAGTGGTCTCCTAATGTTCACGTTGTGGTTTACTTGACTGCGCATATACCTAAATGAAGTCATGAGTCTAACTTACCTCACGATAACAGTACATTACGTGGCGTTAAACTAAACTTAATTGTGACTGCAATGTTGAAATAACGAGGCCGTCGCCACTTTAATTTATTAAAGTACTTAACTTCATAATATTTTTATTTTGTTACTAGTCTTAAACATGCAAAAAAATTTTTGAGCAATGGAAATAAACAATTGAATTAATGTAGGAACATTCTTTTTTTAAACAAAAAATATGCACGGTGGCCAGTCTTAAGCAGGTTTTAATCGATTACTTTGAATGCGTACTTCTTTATTTGAAATGTTATTTTCATGGGAATCTATCAAATGCATTACCACGCTTGACAGAGATGTTGCGATGATTCTAACTGGTTAAGAAACCATAACTTGTAAATTATTTTTATAAAAACATTTTAGAACTACCCTAAACTGATTTTGGTATTATGGTATATTATCTATAAAACAAAATGGTTACTAGTGCTGCTTATGAACGTTATTTAGTTTCAGATTACTTTGTAATCAACTCGTAATATCCGTATTGTTTCTTTATTTTTTTAATTTTTTTCTTTTCATCCGTTTTTGTAATTGGACTAAACTTTTTTTAACTTTCAAAAGCAGTCTATTTTGTGGAATTACTAAATGTTTTGTATGTGCCTAAGTTTTATAATCATTACAGTGCCTAACACAAATCTGTGTGATAGCTTGCAATTGGAAGCAGGATAATCGTTACAAAAATTCTCAAGTAGCTGTGTAAGTTTTTCTGTAAAAATAAATTAAAATAGACTTTTACTCTAACGCCAATTTATAGCAATTATTTAAAAAAAAAATACATTTCCTTAGTAAGTGAAGTGAGTTCACAAAATTTTAACAAAAATAAAACCGACTTCAAGGTTTGACTTGATTTCTCTTGGATGCCATCATCAGATCTTAGAGTCCTTATTATGGTACCACCATTGGGATATCGCCTTTTCATTAAAATCATCAAAATCGGTTCATAAACGACGAAGTTATCCGCGCTCACACATAAAAAAAGAAAAATATATTTATTATTGAGAAACCTCCTCCTTTTTTTTTGAAGTCGGTTAAAAACTATTATTCAAACTGGACAACTACGTCCTGATGTTCAGGCTACTGTCGTTTTTCTTTTCAACATTGATCCCGAAGTAGCTTTTCATTTTTCACAGAGCCCTGTTATTTTTGTAAAACTACACTAACGAGCCACAGTCAACTAAAGTTTGTTATAAAAGGTTTTGAAAAGTGTTGTTCTAGGTAAGTCCCTGGTGTTGCCATTATTCTCAGCTGTATTTTTACAATATTACATAACAAATTTTCTATTACATTTTCATACGTAATGAGTCTCTTTTCGACGGCTGGAACTCGTCACAGAAAGTGGATGGATATGACATCATAGCTGTATTCAAATTACGTTGATAAAAATATATATTATCTTTAAAACAAAATGATATTATTACTTGTATTATTATTAAATTAGTAGATTTTTATCTCTTTTGAATAGAATGAAAGTATTAATAAAAAAATTACACAATACAGTATATACAGTATCATTTATACTTATGTATTGTATATTCTTCTAATCTACATTCTAAATGTCAAAAGAAACTAGGTTCCAATATTATCAAGAATTACGGGAAGTGATAAGATACTCCTTACATAGACATCCTTTTCCGATTTTTGAAAGCCCGACATTTGTGAAGTTACAAAGGCGCATGCACTGTTTCCTTTGATCAACAGACTCAACTATGAGTCCCGTCGGTTTACCTATGTTGCATGTTGTTGAGCTGTACGACGTTTCGGCCATTTCTCTGTTCTGCGGTTTCGGCCTTGATTCACTAGTTACAAGTATTTGTGACCATGGCCAGCATAGGCAAGTCAGACGCTGGATGATTATGTGATGTTTATTTGAGGGTGTTATTTATTATACCCATATTTTGGATTTAGTATTGTCAACGTAGTTCTGTCATTCATTTGGATTTTGGCCTGACTGAGATTATAAAGAAATAATGGACTTTAAATGATTGTTTTTAACAGAATATTTAGGTAGCAAGACTCTTTGAACGCGCTGAACCACAACCGAAGTTACGGCGACTTACTAGGTAGCCAACATATTGTATTACGATTCGCTATAAGCCTCATTTAAGTAGAAGTAACAACCTACATGTTTGACGGTGCTTCACTGGAACCATTCGAAACAATTTACATGTTATAAAGATAACGTACTTTGCATTTGAATTCCAATATAACCATGTTCTACTTTTTATTTGGCCTTTAAACAATTTATTTGAGAATATAATGTGTGTGTGTGTTGTGGTCAGAAAGGTCACCCGATGGTAAATCCTGGAATTAGAAGTCACATATTTTTATACTGCAGTCGTGACATTAGTAGGTATATTTTCATAGAATACAACCTTAGGTAACTATCTAGGTACTATAAGTCAGATGTACTGGTTCATTTCTGTTTGATACTACTGTGTATGAACTATATACAGATTATTTTTAAAATTTACGAGAGAGATGGATCAGTTTTTATTTGGTCAACAAAAATGTAGGTGTGTGGTTGATCAATATTTCATTTCGTTTCGTCGTATCACTTCCACAAGTTGTGAAATGTACAATGTGATATTCCTTCTCTATTAAATTAATAAAGTATTTTTATATAGCTTTATTTTAATGACTATATTGTACCAATATCAACAACCCGTGTAACATTCCACTGCTGGGTTCTGGTCTCCTCTCAGGAGCCCTCTCCTTAAGGCCATACGTCCCTATATATTGTACCAAAATAAGTTAAAATAATCATTCCCATAGATGTGTTTCTTATATTAAATCCATATTTGTATGTGCTCGATTAAGCAATTATTTGATTAGGTTTCTACTCAAATTATTATCTGTAGGAAAGAACATATCTTAAAGCACATAATACACTAGTTTGCAATGTCTTTGAGTGTTAAGTCACAGAGGGAAATTCCTGGATAGGAAACTTGGTTAACCGACGCTTGTTTATCGTTGAAGTAACAAGACAGTTTATAGTGTAAGAATTTTAAGTACTTTAGAGTATATTTATGATAACGATATAGATCTCAGTTGTAATTTCACCCGAATACTTTAGTAATGGAAAGTTTATATTTGATAGGTATTATATAGGACAATGAAATACTCAATGTAATCTACATTCACATTTTTTATTCTGTCTCTTTAAAGAGAAATAGATAAAGCCTATAACTTACACGAGCTCTCTGCCAGACTGCGTTAATATATATATATATATATAAAAAAGAAGAAGGTGACTGACATACCTAGAGATTAACGCACAGCCCAAACAGCTGAACCTAGAATCCTGAAATTTTGCATGTAGGTTCTTTATATAACGTAAGTAAGCATTAAGAAAGGAAATTTTGAAATTTCACCCCTAAAAGGATAAAATACGGGAAGAATTTTGTATGAAACGTTTTATTCCAGTGATGGATTTGCTTAAAACTTAAATAAAAAAGTATTCCAAATCTCAATACATTACAATTAAAACAGATTGTTAAGAAAACGTTGCGTGTAGGAAAAATTCGAAACTTATTGAGCATAGACAGGATAGTCGATGCTATTAGGAAAATTACAATAAAACGTTGTAAAAAAAATATTGTACCTAAGTCATAAACGCTATGGGAAAATTTCCATTTAATTTGTCAACCTCACAAAAAATCTCTATAATACATATAGCCTATGTATAGCAGTTTGTGTTGTAATTTTCCTTCAACTTCATAAGTTCTTTTCTTTTGAGTAAGCCAAGTAAATTTTTTCTTAGAACACGTGTTTCTAAGAAAAAATCACTAATAGGAAATCCTACTTAGATGTTACATTGAATTATTAATTACATTAAAGAATTTCTTTATTTTATTATTAAGATAAGAAACCGTGAATAGTGAGTACAAAGACTTGGTCAAAGTCGTTAAAGTAGTAATATTAAAAGCAAGCTTTTGTACATGTAAATTAATAAAAGTAAATAAGTTTTTTTTTTCTCTTTTATGGAATAAGCCTGCAAACGAACAGACGTATCGTCTGATGGTAAGCGATTGTCGCCGCCCATGGACACCCGCAACATCAGAGGCATCACAAGTGCGTTGCCGGCCTTTGGGGGATGGGGAGGGGAGGTAGGGGGAGGGGGTTTGGGTTATGGGCCTCCGGTATCCTTACTCACTCGGTGAAATACAGCGCAAGCACTATTTCACACCGGTCTTCTGTGAGGCCGTGGCCGTGGATTTACTATTTAATATTTGTCGCTATATATCACATACATTTGCTTACAAATATTACACCATATTAAAACAATCTTGCAAAATTCAGCATTTTGATAGCCCATTACCATGTCAGTAAATTGAGTAGCACTTGTTTACTAAATTACTTGAAAAAAACCATGCTGCCGATTTTACTTCTCGTTTTATTTTAATATACACAGTTATGAAATTAGTGTATATTTATGTATACATAGCTATGAACTAACAGAGTGCTTTTTGTGGTGTGATTTATGATGTATGTAGTTTTTGCGGGCGCCTACCATGACTGTCGGTTATCACGCATATAGTACGGCACTTGAGGTACACTGTTGATTATTTTCGTAATAAAATATAAGTATAATGAGGTATAGGGTTTAAAAGGCTGCTTACGTGTTTCCCGTTTCATTAAGTTCCAAGTAAAAGACAGGTAGGTACAGTACGAATTGTAGTTAGTATTATCGTGAGAGAGCCATGTTTGGCATATATCACTTATGGGCTAGGCTCGACCGGAGTCATACAACGGTCTCACAGATATCCGGGGTTAAACACGTTGATTGAAGATACCAGAGTCTAAACAATGTTTCTACTCAAAAAAAAGCTCCACAATTGTGACTCGTGTGATAACATAAAAATAGTTGAGATCACCGTGGGAAAGCCACGCTTCGGCATAAATGGGCCGGCTCGACCGGAGTGATACCACGGCCTCACAGAAAACCGGTGTGAAATAGTGCTTGCGCTGTGTTTCACTGAGTGGGTGAGGATATCGGAGGCCCATAACCCAAACACCCTTCCCCTATCTCCCCTCCTAATCCCCCAAAGGCCGGCATCGCACTTGTGATGCCTCTGGTGTTTGCAGTTGTCCATGGGCGGCGGCAATCGCTTACCATCAGGCGATGCATCTGCTCGTTTGCTCCGACTATTCCATAAAAAAAAATGAAAAATTTTAACAACAATGCATGGTGCTTGAGTTGGTGTAATAATAATATTATATTATATTATCATTTTCTGTTCTCGATGAGATAAGAAAGTAAATACGAACCCTGTAAAATATGTACATGTAATTATAAATTCCCTGTATTATAGCTTATTTCACGGTTCACCGACTCGTTGCGGTTCAAAATAGCATTGGTGAATTGTAGCCGACACCTGACTCCGACATCATACGTCACTTGCGCACTAAGTTCGTGCATTATAGAAATAGTTAATGACTCTATAGGTTGGGTATTCTTATGAAGGGATAATTTCGCCTTTCACCTCAATGAAAATGTATCTTTTGAGTCCTTTAATATCTTACCAGATTGTGGTTTGGCTTAATTGCGCGTCCCTTGAGTTCAGTGATTTTTTTTATAAGCGTTGGGTATTCGATCAAAAAGATAGAAGGAATAAAACCTTTTATTATTTCTCAAATTTACTTGAAAGAACCCTTTTCGCACTGTAAACCTTTGAAATCACCGATGTCGAAAGAAAAGGTAACTAAGATTCAGTTCCATAATCGTAGCTTATATTTCTTTCAACCTGTTCACTAAATTTTTGCGATTAATGATACACTTGTAAGAATTCATCACTTGCCCCGTAGTGGTCAGTTGACAATAATACTTTCTATTTACTTCAGTAACATTAACAGTGAAACCAATGAATGGACTCATGGAGCGTTGGAAATATAGAGAGCGTATCGTCACGCGCGAACTACACTCAATTGGGCGAGAACAGGTTATTTAATATCGCTGTTTGTAAACATCGTTAGCATTTCATGAAGTAGTATTTTAGAGTTATTGATAGGCATTCCCTCATTGGACCTAGAATGATTCTGTCAGTGTTCTATTGTAAAGTTTGAGAGAATTTACTCCATTGTGTTTTTACTTTCGTATTGACAAAGACTGCCTCACAAACAAGTAGATATATTTTAAGAACTTCGTAAAAGGAAACGAGGAAAAAGATAAGAATCAAGATAGGCCAAAAATATATTTATAAAGCCATTCTCTAATCTCTAAAATTTATATTGTAAGCTTTACATTGCTTAGTTATTTTGGTGACAAACAGAAATCTGTACCTATTGGGTTTTCTCATAAATATCTATGTAGATTGAAGAAAAAGTTACAGGTGAGACTTTGTGTATCCAGGCGTAGGCATAAATGAATCGAACGAATCCAACGGCAGCTGCGCTAGCAAAACAATCGTATGAAACTATCTACTTTTCTATATCTGTACTTTCAACCGATTCTTTAGACATCAAGAGCACAGCTTGGCCTATGCTAAGTTGCGCTCGTAATGGCAAAATGGTAATAGATACAAACCCATACCACTTTTTGCTCTCTATAACTATCAATTGAGTGCGAAGGGAAAATAAAATGTACATTTTAAAAGACATCACAAATCTAGAAGACTTTTCCATCGTTATCATCAGATTATTGCCGTCCACTGCTGAATGAAGGCTGCTCCCAAGGACCGCCAACTATCTCAGTCTTGGACAGTTTGCACCTACCCTCTTTCAGTCATTTTCTTTAAGACGACCGCAGGGCGCCCTATACTTTGCCTAATCGCGGTCTTCGCTCAACACACTTCGGCTGCTGTGATCATCAGTCTATCTGGAGATATGACCTGACAGGTTTTTAATTCTCTAAACTACTTCTTTTCAATTCACAGATCATAATATATATAAATTCCTTTTTTGATATTCTGTCAATTCGGTAACATATGTAAACCTCCTCCGATTTCAGATTTGTTGTATAACCATATCATACTATTATTATCGTATAGTATAGCATATGAATAGCATCAGTTGACCTAGGTAAACGACATCAGTGCGTATGACATATGTACAAGGGTGAACAATAATGCTGAGTCTATTGAAGGGGCAGCCGATCGAGGGGGCCATAGATGTTTTCAATAGGAAATGTGAGTAAGTACTCCAAGAATGAAATTAAAACACAATCATAACATCGCTATACTATGAATATAGATCTATTCAGAACATCACTCGAGACCCCATTAAGGGTCTACATCAAAAAGGGTTTGGTTGCAAATGATCAAAACATTTATATCCCATTGCCCATTTGAGTGAAATTTTGATTAAGTTCGGTACCCTTTAAACTCATGTTTACGGAGAGGGTTATAGTAAAATATAAGTAGGTATCGCATAGCGACCGCCGAACTTCTGCGTACATAGTTGATAATATCTATGAAATGGTATGCTCAGTAACTACAAACCAAAATTTGAAAAATGTTAGGATTTTAAGTTGATAAATATTAACTTAAACTAAGCACACCTACTAACCATTTAAAGTAATTTTCTGTATATATGAATGTATGTAGGTACATATTTCATATTCAGATATTATATGCATCATAACCTTATTATACGCTCGTCTAATCATCATAAAATAAATTACTGTAGATTTTCTTCAAAAGAATTAGTTTGTCTGTTAGAAGTTTAAACGTGAAAAATACTGTTATTTCGTTGGCCACAATAAATGAACTGAGTATACCCACAGCCGACTGAATGTCTTTTCAGTCACCAACTTTACTAATTACATAAACGTCAAAACACCATAAATGCCCATTATAAACGCGGGAAAAAATCAACCCACATTTGAAATTCGAATGCGCAATCAAATAAACGCAAACATTGGCCATTTTTCAAAGTAAACGCGACATAGACAATGAGGGGTCCATCAATCACCTGTCTCAACAAAAGGCGAAAGATAGACAACTGCCCAGAGGCTGAGTGCTTATTCTATTATATCGCTTTATACCTTGTACAAAGTTAACTTTGCAGCTCTCAAAACAGCCACTAAACATGCCACGCTATATTTTACAAACGAGTGTTTGAACTCTATGGCCCGTATTTTAAAAGGCGTCTCAGTCGTGAATCTAGTTTCAAAACTAGTTTTAAGAAGAGATTTTATTATAGAACGGCTCTTGAGACAAGATTCACTGATCGTTAATCAGGTGAGTAAAGATCAATAAACAGCTTATTTTAGAACGATACTTATGTCAAAATCTCCTCTCAGGAATAGATTTTGACAGATGTGATCTCTGTTCAGTTGAGACAAGTTCAATCTAGTCTCAAGTGGTAATTTCTAAAGGGGAAATTAACGTACTTTATGATGATTTTTCTGAATAACAACGAAAGATTCACTTTACCTTGCTTTATTTACGAAAGAATTACATATCATACACATTTCAATCACTTTAATTAACATTAAATTGAAATTCAATTCACTTTAAATACATATTTAACCACTTGTTTCAACTAATATCACTCACAACCTTTTGGTTTATGACAAAAATATAACATTATTTTAAATAAACAACCAAAACAACAATTCAACATGACAAGCATTGATAACAATTTGGACGTTCCGTTATAGGTAATATCTAGCCATTTGATTTTAATATTTATAATATTTAATTTAGGACGAGTTGCTCCTTATTCTTATGTTTACATTGATACACTAGTCAATAATGTATTATGTACAAACCAATAACTAGTAATATTTAAATTATATTTGTTAATTATATTTTGTTTAATATAATTTGCTGCGTGACACAGAACAATATTTTAGATAATGCAGAAGCGTAATTGAGAACAGACTGTTGAGTTGAGATTGGTTACTGAGACTAGTTTCAGCTGAGTAGAACTCAAAACGCATTCTATAATAAGAGGGACGCTTGAGATTTGATTGGAACTTAAAACTCATTTCAGCTGATCGGAGTTCAACGGATACTTGAGACGCCTTTTAAAATACGGGCCTATGATTCATGTACTTGAAATATTAAGTTTGTGATCAGAACTCTTGATAATTCCTACGTGGGAACTGTACCAAGTGTATTGAATGATTATTTTTGGAGCTAGTAATAGTTTTTCTTTGGTTTAAGTTACATAATTATGTGTTGGTAGCATTGTATCGTATCTTAATGGTAGTAGTAGCTGCATTCGTGCGAACTTTAGATAATTAGCCTACCTTGCTAAATTGCTGCCCGACAATTTTTAGTTTTAAAGTTTTAATGAGACCTAAATAATGGAATTAAGTAAGATCGGTGTAAAATAAACTACAAACCTATTATCATATTTGACGGCCTCGTTGGTCTCGTGGTTGGCGTGTGCGACTGCTGATCATGAGGTATTGGGTTCGATTCCCGGGTCGGACAAAATGTTTGTATGATCTACAAATATATGTTTTCTACGTATAATATGTATGTATTTACAAAAAAAAAGTGTATTTCTATTTATATCAGTTCTCTAGTACCCATAACACAAGGTCTGCTTAGCTTGGGACTAGATATCGTTGTGTGTTAGATGTCTGAAATATTTATTATTATTATTATATGTTTGCAAAAATTATAAATTTATTTAAATTATTCATCCAACGGCTTTTTACTATATTTCGACAGTTTTGTTTGTGCAATACCGATCTTAAATACACTAAGCTCATATTTCAAGCATTAATATTATTTACTTTTTATTCATTCAAAAAAATATGGTCAGTAAAACTAATAAAAATGTAGATGCATCCAATTTTGTTGTACTAGATCGAGATCTATGTAAAATATATGCACCGGTGGACGCAAACATGCAATAAAAATATTATGTTTTATTCAGGAGAGCACGCTTGGAAACAATATACCAGGCTGGAGAGTTTATTGGAAGTTATATAAAATGAAATATGTAAATTTCATTGCACGGAAATACGAAGATAGAATTATTTTGTGTGGCCCGGTACGCTGTACGACTTCAGGCAATCACCCTTTTGGCAAAGCGACCTACGTATAAAATCAAATCTACTGTTTCCCTATGACCTCCTTTCAGCAGAACTTGGTTTAGTTATTTGCTCATTATGTCTATTTTGCACACAATCTTTATTCATATTTTCATTCCCATTGTAAACGTAGCTTCAAAAAGTTCTACTCTATTATACAGGGCATATTAAAGTTAAGTCCATAGATGCATTCAAACCTTAATTATAGCACTTTACATAATGCACGTGCTGAATGCCGCAAAATGCGCTGCGTAATAACTCACTATTTACAAACATACATTCCTCTGCGCATATTGACTAATGATACTCTGAATGTTAAATCATATCACAAAACTTTATACAACCTGATCGTAAATTCAAATAGGCAATCAATACGTGCACAGTAAGTTACCTACAAATACAGGTGAAAACAGCTAGTTCACCATACAGTGGCGATAACATCGGAAATTGAAAACAGACTATCTATATTGTGCCGGTGCAATGCGACCTAAGTAAACAAACGTTCACGTCTAATGTCTTTTTAATAGCCATCCAACAATCAATTATACAATCCTGTCCCAAACAGGCTTAACTTGGTAACTTTTTCGTTTGTAATTCGTATAAAAAAATATTGAAAAAGCACAGCTAATTGCCGCGAAATCAGCGTGTGACGAAATACAAACACGAAACGACAATACCCATTCTTTTACAAATAAATTCCTTTCAGATTCCACGCTAAAATTATTCATGGAATACTGTAACTACATGTGTCAGACACATTGCTATATTGTTTTAAATCATCATAAAGAATCCTACGAAGGGCATTGTCACAGTCACGTCGGAACCTTCACTACATAGCTATTATCGATACTCACAGCTCAACATTAGCCTTACAAAAGAAAACAAGTAAAAAACTACAACAAAAAGAGTCCGATGTCACGCCCATGCAGTTCCGAAGGTTCTCACGCGATCGCTCGCGTCTCGAGCAAACAAAACCAGTACTACGTCATTGTAACTTGAGAACCTTACGTCCACTTTCTTATGTTGTCCGAACATTTCTGCCTTTTTAAGTGGTAGCGAGTAATAAGTGGAAGAGGCACAGCGATGGAAAGGAAATAAGAGATAGTTCGGTGAGGATAGCCCTCTAAGGCTTCGTAACGAGAAAGACCGCAGTACGGAATCCTACTGCGAGCCTAATGCTACAAAAAGTGTGAGCCGCGAGGTTCGACACGTTTGTATGTGAGTTAAAATTTTACCATCCCGTGGGAACTGACCAGCGGCGATGTGATAATTGCAGAGTTTGCCTAAAGCAATGACCAAACCCTTGACGTAAAGTGAATATAAACGGATAATTATAGGGACCCACGTGAAAGGATAGGGATGGGAAGCAATAGTAAGGATTGATATGAATTATTGAAATGGATTTAAATCGGAGCGGCTTAATGATATATATCAGAGCCAAACTTGGAAATTGGAGTTCATAGTGATTTATAAGTTTAGACGTTTACCGAAATAATTCTCCGTAGTGAAACAGTTTGTTATAATGACTAATGTTATCAATTAAGTTTTAAATGTTGTTTTACACTTGTTCAGAAACACAAAGGCGACATCTATTATCTTTAAGATTACATGCAGTTCAGAGGACTTGGCTTCTTCAGGTATTTCAATAATAATAGCAATGTAGCTGTTATTTATCGATATCAACAACTGGAATAAAATAAGTTTTGCAATTACCGAGATGGTGACGTGAAAACAAATTTTATTCGGTACACTTTGATAATAATAATAAATGTAAAGAATATATATATATGTAACGAAATATGTAAATGTAAAGAGAATTTAGGTAAAAATGTAAGACTAAGGCATCTGTTTAACACAAAAAAAAGATACCAATATACTTTAATACATTATATGAAGTGAAGGCTTTGTCGAAATTTTTTTACATACAATCATCCTGGGTCCTACACACTCAATAACGTTGTTATAAGTTTTTTTGTGACTTCAAATTCTCAGTAGCAGCACGGGGGCTAGTAACATGACGATAGTCAATAGACCCGCCCCTTTTATGTAAGACCAAAAACATAATATGACAATCGAAACGTTACTGTCGTGTAATAGATATAGGATTTCATATTATTATTAATATATTTTTTTATTTTTTTTATTTTACAGTTGTAGGAAAACTTACAGCTGTATTGTTACATTATACAAACTTAATACGAAAAAGAAGATATTTGAAACGTTAACATAAATCAACAAAGACTTGTATTTTTTGT
Source organism: Spilosoma lubricipeda (assembly GCA_905220595.1). Lineage (NCBI taxonomy): Eukaryota > Metazoa > Arthropoda > Insecta > Lepidoptera > Erebidae > Spilosoma > Spilosoma lubricipeda. The sequence goes on along the minus strand of HG992286.1, from coordinate 5,094,777 downwards.
CTATTTTCATCCTATAGGTCCTCGAATTTAATTTTCGTTTTATAAGAATACTAGCTGACCCACGCAACCTCGTTTGCGCCTTATATTGCCCGTAGCGTGAAAATTTCCCCAGTTTTTGAAACATTCTTCATTGTTGCTCCGCTCCTATTAGCAGTAGCGTGATGATATATACCCTATAGCCTTCCTCGATAAATGGACTATCCAACACCGAAAGAATTTTTGAAATCGGATCAGCGGTTCCTGAGATTAGCGTGTTCAAACAAACAAACAAACAAACAAACTCTTCAGCTTTATATTATATATATTTAATATATTTATATTAGTATAGACTAGCGAAGCGGCGCAGCTTCGCACGGAAGTCTTTAGAATTCTCGGTTTCCTCCACTATAATATACATGTCTTACACATATAAACCTTCCTCTTGAATAGTCCTATCTATTACTGAAGATTGCGTTAAAATCAATTAAGTAGTTCAAAAGATATAAGTGTTCAAAACAGACAGTGAAGGTAACTTCATTTTAAACTATGTATACTGAAGATTGTATTATTAGGTATACTACGCTAGTATAGATAATAATCACAAAATTTAAAAATCATCTAAATCGGCTCACCCAGTCGAAAGTTATAAGGAAAGAAACATAAAAAAATACAGTCCAATTGATAACCTCCTCCTTTTTTGAAGCCGGTTAAAATTAAATGATCTAATACCACTACGGGTTATTTACTTCTGTGTACAAGCTTTCACAAAATTGTTAATAAATAATATTTATTCCATAAGCTTATTTAGGTATTATTCATTGAGCTCTTAAATATATTTAAGACTTTAATAAGTGTAACGCAGCACTCTAGATACCTAACTAAACGTTCTCATTTGAAATGTTGAATTTAATTAGTTTTACTTTTCTTAAAACCAAAAATAGAACCATTATAGTTTCAGATTCTGTTTCTTTTGGTCTAGGTCTTTCTTCTCGGAACCAAAATATATATTTTACTAGCTGACCCACGCAATCTCGTTTACATCTCCTATGGCCCGTAGCCTGATAATTTTCCCCCGTTTTTGTAACATTCTTCATTGGTGTTCAGCTCCTGTATAGCGTGATGATACATAGCCAATAGCCTTCCTCGATAAATGGGCTATCTAAGACTGAAATAATTTTTCAAATCGGACCATCGGTTCCTGAGATTAGCGCGTTCAAACAAACAAACAAACGTAGTTTTGCCGTAAAAGTAAACATTTAGGGGTATGCAAAAAAAGATGTTGTCCGATTCTCAGATCTACTGAATATGCATATAAAATTTCATAAAAATCGGTCAAGCCGTTTCGGAGGAGTAAGGTTACTAACACTGTGACACGAGAATTTTATAATATAAGATATAAGATTTACAAATAATTGTCGGACGCGCAAATGGTGATTTTGTTACAGCCTGGTTTCATTTTTCCTGCCCCATGTCCACAATTTCTACAATTAGGGGAAGATACATATACCGTACTTGTTGTACTTAAATAATAACAAAGAAGTTATGTGTTTTAAAAATGTTTCTCTAATAAACAGTAAGTAGGTATGTAGTGACCTTATTTCAGGCGATAATTTTCTTTTAGATTCCCATTAACCAAATGAAGCGGTAATCGGCGCGAGTTCTCATCTCTGTAGCAGACGGTGCTAATGGGTAGACAACAGTTTCGCCATTCATATGAGATTAAATTTCTAGTTACGAAATCTAGGAATATTAGGAACTTAGTTAAATTATGTTGCACGTTAAATAAACGTGTATAAGAACTGACTGCACGGTTGGCCTGATGGTTTAGGTCGCCACGCCGCTTTCTATAGCGCCAAATGTTGTGGGTTCAAATCCCACATGGGACGACACTTTGTGTGATCCATAATTTGTTGTTCTAAGTCTGGGTATGTTTTCTTGTATGTTTGTAAAGTCACCGGCAACACAGGATGTATATTCAGGAGTTGCCTTTTAAAAGAAAAAAAAAACAGATCACCATTATGAAATATATTATTACACACTTTTTTTTTACCCATTCTCAACAATTTTGTTCGCTTGAAGGCGTAGAATTTGTAACACTTAAAATTTTTCATTTAGCAGTGGAGTGGAAATATTTTCTAATTGTTGTTTTAAGAAACTACTAAAATATCTTATATACATACTTACGTAACATTTTGTAAAAATTCCTAGGTAAAAATACATTTTCAATTTTACTCATTTAATAAAACAAGAAAACATTAAAAGTATACCAATTGAATATTAACAAATTTCTTAATTCGATATCTAGTTTGAGAATTAAATTTAAATCATCTAAAGTTTTTTAATTATTATATTATTACTAAAAACGGAACTGACAATCAAATGGCATCTTAGTTGTTCTTTCTCGTTTCTCTAACTTCTGAATTATATTGAAAGCACGGATTATCTATATCTCTACAAGTAATATTATTTTATTCTCATTATAATTTTCTTAATAACGTCATTGGATTATCTGACAGATTGGTTTACTGAGGAATGCGAAAAGAAGATTTCTGACTTTGAGTTGGAAAGTCTGAAATCTTCTTTTATTCGATTTAGACTCTAAAATTGCTTAAGCCTAAAGCCATGGTCCAGTTTAAAACACAAATAAAAAAACATCATTTGAGTACTACAATTGTACTATTGAACAAAAGAAGAGACGAAAAGATGTAGGAAATTTTAAAAATATTAGTAGTTATTTCTCTCTTTTTAATGAAATAGAAATATGAAGTGTTTACGCTAACTGTAAATTTAATTCAAGAAATCTTCAAATCCCGTTAGAAAAACACACATTCACAGAAAATAATAATTAACACCATAATGTTTCAATTGGATACACTCCAAGTAATTCAACGCTTATTATTATTTATTTGCACCTCTTCAAAGGAAATAAACCCGGAAACGTGACAATAGTGAATGACTACTTGCGATATAAAATTGGATCGGTTTCCTGCGCGCGCGTCGCCCCTCCCTCGGCTCGTGCGCAACGGTGCGGAACATAACCACGTACCTTCGATATAGTTAACAAATATTTGCTTTAAATCCCGTGACGCTGTGGGATATCACTTTTTACTTCTTAATTCATTTACTTTTTGTAGCGATGACTTTACTTATTTTTTTAATTTGCTTCGTTTTTCAAAAGGCAGCCTACAACGAAAATTTATTGTCCATGACTTTGTACACTCCATTACAGTAAAATAATCGACTTAATTCGATACGCGAACAAAGAACGTCAAGAATGGAGCCAATCTAGAATGTCTAGAAAAATACTATCTAAATTACATTTTTTTTTATCAGTTTTCGCCGATTTCAGAAAGGCGCATATTCAAATCTACTGACTTTTTGATTGTTTATTATTCTTACGCAATATCTTCAGCATTTACATAATAATTCTTATGTACTTGAATTGGTTATACTTAAAAATATCAGGTGTATATCAATTATAAGGAATTAATGTTTTGTAATAATGTATTATTTGAAAGAGGAAAATAATAAAATATACAGCTTGGTATAAATTATACATACAATCTTTTTTTTAGGAACTTTAATGGCACAATGTTTTTTTTTTGTTGATGTAAAAATACGTCTGTTTGTTGATATTAAGGTTGATTAGAATTACGATACTAATCAAAATACATTCCTTTAAACATATACTTATTTTAGTCTGAGCTAGACAAACATATTTTTGTAAAGTATATAAAATACATAATATTGTAATCATCATAATGAACATCCTATACACAAGTCATAATAGGATAAAACCATTCAAATAATTGTAGTCCCGTCCTAATCAATCCATATTGTACAGATCAAAGCTAAGCAACAAACAGAAACTAGTCCAAATGGCGTATTTGAAACATTTAATTCATTATATCTACATCGAAGGCTTGTTCAAAGCCACCCAAGTGAGACTCCTATTGAAATCATAAGCCGTGAGATGGACAGGACGGATGTAAAGGTTCAATGAAAAGGGCGAAGCACCCTCCTTATCAAAACTGCTTTCAAGTTCTCTGAACAGTAAACCTATTTGCTTTCCAATCCATCAAAGTTTACGATAAATCTCCTTATCGTATTTTCTATTTATAATCGTATCCAAAAGGGAAAGGCCTTTTTTGAAGTCAATATTAGTTCTTTAATATTATCCTATTATTTGTTCCATCAAATATTACTACAGTTATCTTCAAAAATTGATAAATTGTGGGTATTTATTTTGGTAATATAAAAATGGTTTTCGATAAAAGGGACAAGGGACGAGCTTTTTTCTTAGACGATTTTCAATATCGCTGATATCAACAAGTAAACATATTTATATACGTTTTTATGACCTCTTAAGATAGAGGGTTGTATTGAGGAAGTATTAGCTATATATAAAATAAAAGATCGAAAAAAATTCAGTGCATAAAAGTTCCCTTTCGTGCCAGTATTAAAGTGAAACCATTTTTCGAAGTAATCGTTTGTGGTGCAAAAAAAAACATTTGGCCTGTAAATCGCGTTATTAGTCTCATTTTAATGGCTACGGACCTCTTCTGCTCACAAAATCCTTTAATCCCTGGTTTTAATTTAGGCAATTATAATTGGGTTTCTGTCAGTAGATGTGCCCCGAGATACAAACTCCATAATTGACAATAATTATAGTCAATTCGACAAAAAAACAAAATTTAAATTTATCTGTTGTTTATTGTTCAACCAATCGCTTATTTTCACTTGCTGTCGATTACAAAACGAAACAATTCTAATGAATGTAATACTTGTGGGTTTTATACCCATTTCGCAAGACTCGATAACAAAACCATTAGATTCATTGACCCTAACATATCTACAGGAAGATGGTCGACCTAACGATGACACATTACTGGCTGGATGCCAGCGAACAATATTAGAGAATAGCCTTAACTTGGCACTTAGAAGTTAAGAAAGGCCTTGTAATGTAAAGAACTCATATGAATGTAATATAAATAGGTATATGTATCGAGTCAGTTGAAGGTTAAGGAAAACAACTTTATTTTTCATTTAATTTTTAACATAAAAGCGGTATTAAGACTTTTTCTAAATATTCGTGTAATACAATATTCCTTTAAAAGTGGTTGATTATCCTGCTAGTTTAATCTTCATTTTATACTAAGTCAATTTTAATTTAGAACAAAAAAAATGTAGTTATATACGTCAATCAAAGACGTATGAAACTACAACGTCACAGTTTTATGGAAGCAATAGTGAATAATGTCTGTAGTGTTTAAAATATATATTTGAACTAGCTGACCCGCTCAACTTCGTTTGCGTCTCTCCAATGGGTTATCCAACAAAAAAAGATTTAGCAAAATCGGTTCAGCCAAAAAGGGACTCATGTTTATATATACAGATATACATTTTAAACAACACTACTTACATTATTCAGCTAAGTCTTGAACTAACTACAATATGACTACACAAACGTGCATAAAATGTGGTTAATTCCAACTCTGGCAACGTGTCACAGGTGTTTGCTGTACATAGTTTTTAGCTAAATATCTAACCATTCAGCATTTGGTTGAAACCAACAGTTTTGGCTTGGCTTTATGCCAAACTCGAATCCACAAAAGACTCCAAACCAACCCTACACGTACAAAAATAAGAACCAAAGTTATATTTTGTTGCCATTCTCTGGAGAATCCGAAGTGATACATCAAAATTTTCTTCGAAGGAAACGAGATATTTCTATATAATAACCGTGGAAATAGCCGCTTGAACTTCCTTTTCTTTTCTTTTGCGGTTAAAAGATGTTTGTGTTTATCCTCGAGATCTATTAATTCAAAGGGACAGAAAATAGAAAAAAATATCTTTACATTTTCCTGTATTTCTACTTCGAAAAATTTTAAAACAAGTTAAATTTGTTTATATATAGAATTGTATTATCCTTTAAAATGATAGAAAAATAAAGGAGAAAGTTATTAAGGACATTACTTTTTATTTCAATAAAAAAGGCAGTTTTCCATGACTCCCAAAAACACAAATAAAGTTTCAAATACACGTACCACGAGGTGCCAGCCTCGTAATATCCTAAGCGCAAACTTGGGACGAGGGTGGAACCATGATAACTCACAAACATGACTTGTTTAGCCACCAACTTCGATGCAAATGACTTGGAAATTTCAACAACAGTATGTTTTTGTGAAAACAAGTCAGAATTATATCTCAACATACATAAAGTCATGCTTATTATTCGTATCGTTGTTAGAACAGCGTAGCTGTTTGACATTGCACACGCTCAAAGTAGGCTCTGGTAAAATATATTATATTAATAACGCTTTGCTAAAGTTAATATTTATCTCATAAAGTGAAGAATGCTTTTTCAGTGACTGAGAGGAGAATGTATGACTTTACATGGTTGATTCTTACCATTATGTTTACAATTTGAGGACATTTAAATATGGACAAATAAACATTAATGACTGTAACTTATGAGCTACAAGCTGTGGCCCGCGGTGTTACCTGCAATTGTTATTATACCTTGCTCATCCCACGAGAATACCTACTACATTTTTTGAAATAAAAATAAGCTTTGATGCCATTACTGACTTAGCTTAATGAGTATACTCGTAGTTTAAAAATGTGATTTTTAAAAACGTGTGTTCTTTTAAGGCTGTTAAAGACTATTTTAAAATTTTTAGTAAAAATATTTAAATACAATTTAAATCTTTCTCATCATATTAAAATTCATAAAAGGTTTTCTAACGTCTGAAGCCGTCTGAAGAAGATAATTTTATTCTGGAATCACCTTTTGCTGTCTCGTTTGAAAGCCTGCCTATTGCAATGCAAACTTATTAATGCTTCAATTATAACGTCTCACTCGAGTACAACAATTAGGTATCATATCAATTTTTTAATACCAATTACTTAAGTTCTTTCAACATGAAACTCTTTTGAAGTTTAATCCAGAATTTGGTTTTTGTTTATTAATGTGAATACTATCTTAAACAATTTGTAACTACATTAAAATTAAAATTAAATACTAGGACATCGAAATAATAAAAAAGGAATAATAACAATATTTACATACTAGCGTCAAAAAATCCTCTGCATCATCGCCTATAGACATGAATAAATTCGCCAATCCAGAAAATGTATCTACCTAGTAGTTTCTTTTAGTACTTCGTACCACTTAAACGTAGTAAACGTGCCTTTGAAATAATGCTTACATTTTTTTCTGTTTATCTTTATTTATGATTTTAATTTATCAAATTTGAAGCATGGTCTGGTAGGTACTTAGGATTGGCTTTGCGGTCACTTGCCATCCAGAATTTGAATAATTGTCGTTTTTTCTATTTTTATTACATTTTGGAAAATCTAATAAAATTTTTAGGTTAAGTAATAAAGGTAGAATAAAGTCTTAGGAATTTTGTTGCGTGTAAAATTTTAGCTAAAAATAGCTGATAGGAAAGTAAGTTTACACTATCGTGTGCTAATAGAGACATCGACTTACAGTATACTGCGAAACAATGTTGACCACAGCTGTGCCGTGCCGCAAAAATAGAATTGAACCGACACATTAAACACTAACTTGCTAAGGCAAATATATATTGTCCTACTAATCCACCTAAATTGAATCTTTAAATGCAAATGTTCAAGCTTTATGCATCTCGTAAATCGATGAACTCTGACAGTTGGATGGAAGCTGAAAAACAAAGCGATTTTTAGAACTTTTATTTTCTTCTTAGGCACATAGTCTAAATAGATACACAAAATAATAATTTCAAAAAACGTATCTGTACCTTAAACATGATATAGAATAGTTAAGTTAGTTGTGTCTTAATGTGTGTACCCTATAACATTAAGAACACTATTGTCTCTTAGTTTATTCCATAATCATATTTCACCTAAACCTACGCTATTAAATCCAGCTATATATAATTCACGGGAACACTAACAAATTTTATTTTCACAACAATAACAAAGTCTCCCGAGGCATAAAACACAATGCCACTTAACTAGTACCCACCACAAACAGAGGTTATAGCAACATAAACATACTAACATCACTACAATGTAGTATAAGTGATAGTATATTCGAAATATGTTTACACGATTCCCTTAAACGGTAGTCAACAGGAATCTGTCCAAAATGGTTTTCCCACACGGCATTGCGCTATTCCATCGTATTTTAGTTCCGTTTCGTTTAAGTACAGTGATAAAGCATCTGTCTACCTGCTCCCAGTATGCGCGAGCGTGACAGATGTATTTATTAAGGAGACAAATAGCTTTTTATTTTTTAAATTAAGATTTTTGTTGCTTGTCCGCTGTTTTATCGCAACGTCTTTCGTTTCTGTGTTACTGTAACGGATTTTTTCTTATTCTTTCGGGATTATTTCAAAATCCGTTGGTTTAGTGATTGCATGATATACGAATAAAATAAAAGAATACATTAATAGCAGTTCATCTACAATTATATAATCATTTCTATTTACTGGTTTTTTACTTTGTGTATATGTAATAAGAAAGATTAAAAAATATGAACCACTTAACAGTTTAACCGTTATGAATAATTAAAAATACTCGATGAGAAATACTTATTATTAACTCTCGTTAAATTGCCAGAACTGGGTAGGTTTAGTGTGGAATCTAAAACTTTGATTTGTAAATGTAATTAGAATGCCGTAGAGTCGGTGAAATAATCCTGTTTACCAAACAATGACATCTAGACGGTTGATCTAGATGGAAAATCCATGTGACAGTTTCACCATCGCGACGGTCATCAAATACTCTCAGTCATAAAAACCTAGTCTGTGGCGTCATATTTTATTCATTATCAATGCAAACATTTTATCATTTAAATCCAGGTATAGCCTCACAAAGATCGTTAACTGCACTCTGCACTGTTGCTGACTCGTTATTTGTTAATTGCTGAAGTTACTAGTTTTAGCCTCTTGCCTATATTTATTAGTTCCAGCAGCTTAAAATCATGGAGAATAAAACTTGTTAGGTATACTTATCGAGTACAGACTATGAGTCTCCTGCGCGTTCAAGTTAAGGGTCCAGCCCTTAATCATGACCAAAGCCTATGTGACATCGCACGAAAGCCTAAGCCTGAAAGCCTAAGAATGAGTGATGACGAAAAATACGCCCATTTAAGTGCCTAATCGTCAATCGTATTTCTAAAATAATAGATTGATATCAATCCATCAATGTGGATCGCAATCATTTATTTCGATATATTACAAAACAAAATAATAGGACTAAGGGATATAAATGATATTGATTGCTTACTAGCCTACCAGGCATCGTGAAATATCTTAATGACGTACTTCATTTCATATCTATGACATTAAAATCCTAAAAAAAAATGAATTCGAATGATATGCTATGAATAAGTAACATTTTGTACGGTTTGAGAAACGTTTTATAAGCTATCCCATAGTTTATGAAACCTTTTGTTGAACGCATTAAACATCTATAAAATTTGTTGTTACATTTGAGTAAAGTAATATTTTATTAAACGTAATCCTATTCAAAATATTGCAATCCCACCGGGTACACCAAAATCAAATTTTATAATGAATTCAGCAACACGATGTAAACAAACACTTATTTATTCAAACAACATAATACCCTTAAAGCCTTTTCCAGTAATAAATATTTAATGTTTTGATAAACTAACTATAATATGGTAAACATTAAACACAAAATAGAGAGGGTATATTATGTGATCCACGTTTGTATGGAATAGTAACCAAAGCGTTGAATCTTAACATTGGAAGTGCGTACCGATAAAAATATTCAAAGTGAAACCTTTTACTGAGCGGGAATAGCCTTATCCACATACGTCCCGAGGCTAAACACTGTCTATAGAAAAAGGGGTCGCGTCACGTCTCATCTTATACGCATTATAATAATCTTCAGAACTATAATCACCAACCTCATAAACGTTCCAAGCTTTATCTATTTCAAAACCTTCGGATCAATACCTGCCTATCATCATACACCCTTAGGGGACAATTCGTAAATAATTTACTGGCTCAAAGGGACAACTTACAAAAAAAATGGAATAGAAAAAGAGTATTTACGCTTTAGTGAGTAAACTTCTAAGCACTGTATGATTTAAGATGGTATCCTTACTACAAATACTCTTCATGTGTATGTTTTTTGTGTAGGTATGTTTTAACAAGGGGACAGTAGTGCTAGTTGGTCAGTTGCATTTGATGATGCTGTTCAATACATGATCAAAGTGTTTATAGTCGTTTGAGTCTTAAGTATATATTGAATGTGTTTAAAAGAAAAAAGAAAGGAGAAATTACGTTTTAAGGCCAGGACCTTTTAATAAATCGAAGTGTCTTAATCACTTATGTGTACTGTCATTTAAAATTTTCTACAATATACTTTAGAATTTTAGTTTCATGGAATAGCTAATATTTTTTACATATAGAAATCCATATTTGCCACTTGATAGTAGTAAACAAAGTTTTTAAAATAATGTAGAAGGACCCTCCAACAATTGATATTACAATAAAACGTTACAGTTGAAAAGGATATTTAATAAAATCTATTAAGTCTACGCACTACGTTTGTATGTGTAAGTAATTTCACTATCACCACCTTGACCCTAACGCTACGATTGAAAAGTAAATCTTAATATGGGCCCTCGTTTTATAATAAAGAAAGGGAAGGCCGCTGTAACTGTCCTATACGATATTTTGTGGGTCGCAGCACCGATAAAGTGAACCCTGAAACTGGGTATAAAATATAAAATATACCTTCTAAAAGGTATCGAGATGGACCGGATATAGTTAATAAAAAATTTATGCTGTTGACCGCGTCCTTTTGATAAAAGTAGGTAGGGTGGATTGGATCGTGTAATCCAAGCAAGTCGTTCGTCTAAATTGGAAATTTTGATATGCTCTGTCATGCTTTCATATTGTGTAACACTAATTTGAGATCACAAAGGAATCCGAATTCTCATGTTTGGAGTTAATCATAATAAACAAGTTCAAAGATTTTGCGAAAGCCAACGGCTCAGTGTTAGACGTTGTCACTCGTCTGAAGAGTTACTTACTGTCATAATAAATTTTAGTTGAATACCTAAACGAACACAAGTTAAATACTCTGATATTTTCATGGTAACAAATACAATTTTTCAAAAAGTTTTTGATATAATTCTTAATTTGCACCACTATTTTACCGGCGCTCCGGGCCGTGGCAGTGGTATAGGTTTCCAAGTATTGATTTCTCTTAGTACGCTTTTCCACAAGGTTTCAAAATATATTATTTGATGGTGTAATTTTAAGGGTATACTTTAGCTTTAGTTGACAGGGTAATTAATTATTGTTTGATATATAGTAGGTACATAAAATAGGCGGTGTGTGTAAATGAGTCGCAACTTAATCAGTTAACCTACATTCACAACTTTCTAAAACAACATACATTTAATGCGAAACTATTTTAACATTTCAACAACATTATATTAACTTGCGAATGATTCCGTACCCATAGGATACTCCGTGGATAAGTTGTAAAGAACCAGGAGGTTCATTAGGAGGGGTTTAGGACTAACAATAGACCGTTGATTCAAAGTACAGTTATTATACACCCACATAATATATGTTGTGGCTCTACTAATTCAAGCACTCACACATCGAAACGTTCCACTGTAATTACATACCAGAGGTATGCAATGTAGTATGAGTTTTACGATGACAATACTATCATCACAGTTTATGATGTCAATATTGAACACAAACATAAGATATCGATGTGTAATTTAAATAATGCATTTCCTGGCAAATGTGTCTCTACGGACGACTCGTATTTACTTATTGTTGATAAGTTTCTCCTACCTGCAGGTCAGGGCTGACATAAAGATATAACAAATTCTCATAGCGTTACAGAGAACATAGGGTTTAAATTACAGAATACAAAAATAATTATTTCAGTTGTTAATTTAAATATCTAGAATCCACTTATGGTTGTACAAAGTATGTACGGTACAATAAAGATGTATAAAAAAGCATGATAAATAAAAAACGAAAAACCTGAGTGACAGTTAGACTATAGTGACTTACACGAAATAAGGATGTCATTACTGATTATAATGAACATACTTAGCAAAAAGATAAGTTCTATAAAAAGTTCATGGCCATAGTAAGTCACTACGACATAATAGTATAGTCATTTGGTGCTTAAAAAAGGGTTTACTTTTGTTACTGTACTGATTGCCGTATCGATTATTAACGTATCCGCATCTTCCGTGACCAAAATTCAAATTATTTGAAGCTTTTTATTTGAAGCTATTTAAATTATATAACTCTTTTATAAAGAGTTATATAAAAACAACATTGAATGATTAATTTGGCGCTACCGTGTACGAACCACGCGTGTTAATGTTTCCATGGCAAAAGACGTGAAAAAAGAAATTGTCACATTTCGCTCAGTACCAAAGACGATGAACTTTCAAAACATGTTCCATCAATAATAGTGAAGCGAAGGAAAATGCCCAAAATGTTGTAATAGTGCATTACAAGTAGATTAGGCCTAGTGTGAATGACGCCAAAAAAAAACAAATTATAATAAAAAGGTAAGAACATAAATCGTAGGAAATTTTCTCTAGTTTAATTTGTTACTACATATTTTTATCGAATCGAATCGAAAATAAGTCAAAAGGGAGTTATTCTCAAAAAAATGTTTTTAAGCGCCATTTTTCCAATATGGTGGCGCAAGCGGCAAGGAAACGAGCATGTAAAGTTAAAATTCCAAAAGAGTACCTTAAAATCTATAAAATGACAAATTTTCAGAACTCCCGCCAAACTTTCCAGCTAAAACTATCAAATGACTGGAATATAAACATAACAAATTAAAATGAAATGAAAATTTACATTACCTCATCATTTTATCTATATTTATATTACGTGTTATTAGCGATCACTATTTACATATTATTGTCACTTTACGTATAACGTATTTTCGGTTAAACATACGTTGCAAAGCATGCCTCTGAAGTATTGGAGAACCCTCATTCTCATTTACTAGGATACCTAAGTATATTTCTCAGATATTAGTAATGTAGGTTCTCAAGTCTAGTTTTCTTACTCCGATTATCATCTTCATATATATTACTTCAAAATGCGAGTCTAGTTATAATTTTACAAAAGAATAAAATCTATAGAAAGCACCAAAAAAAAACTTTCACAGATCACAAAGGAGTAGTCGAAAAATAATATGAACGAACATAAAGTTTCCAAGAAGCCTATAAAAAAGAGCAGACATTAAGTCCATATTTTAATGTAATGTGTGTATTAAAAATACATATAGACTCTAAACAACTTTACTGTACATGCCTGAATCTAATAGTAAGGATAAGTACCGCTTACTTTCGGGCTTGCCCTTACTTACTTTAATGGAGGTAGAAAGAAGGAAGGAATAATGACTAAGCTATATAGATGGCTACGTTGGCAGGTACGAATTATAACCTTCTCTAATTTAAACGTGCGATGCTGGGTGTCTCTCTGTACGATTAAATTTGTAATGAGGTTATTCGACAGAGAACTGGAATAACCGACATCACTCGGAGAATCAGTACGCTGAAGTGCAAGTGGGCAAGTTATGTCTCCAGATGAACTGAGGGTCGCTAGAGCCTAAAAGTGTTAGCGTGGAGACTGCGATAAGACAATCGTAGTGCAAGGCGCCCTGCGGCACGATGGATCGATGATATGACGACTGCCCAAGACCGGGACGGTTGGCACTCCTTGGGGGAAACCTTCGTTCAGCAGTGGACGGCAATAGGTTGACATTTTGAGTTTCCTCTAGCGAAGAAGTAGTAGGGTGATCTGACTCGCCTCTACCTACTGCAGTTATAATTATCGAGCATTACAAACTACACAAGCAATCATGTAGGTAGTAAAATTAGAAAAAGTACTAATATTAAAAAAAAAAACGCTAATCACATGCTACAAACAGCATATAGGTTCTCTTACTCTTTAAAAGAGTTTAACTAAGCAGTTTACATATCATACATTTTTTAATTTTTAACCAGCTGTTTCTTTTAATTAAATTTAACGATCCTATTGTTAAGTATCTATAAATAAAGAAGTTCAAGCATTTGATTTAGAGCCAAAAAGGGATCACTTCAAAACAAGATACTCGGCTTGATGTAAACTTACCGGAGCCAACCCTATATGATTGCATAGTTGCCTTCGCGGCGTCTCCAGGGAGTAATATTGAGAGAAAATATTCAAGTGGAATACTTTTATACTTTCTCACCTCACCATAAAATGGCTGAGAGGATGCAAATTGCTCTAGATTTCCTTGGACCTAATTCATTAAAGAATCGATTATAACGGCACTTTTGCATCAACTAGGGATACTTCTTTTTAAACCATTGCATATGTAAATCAAGCTGTAGGGGCTTCATACAACTGTAAATCGTTTAGTGAATAAATTGAACTAGTTTGTATAATCATATCTTATACACTGTTTCTAGTAAAAAACTTCCAGGCAACATTAATTCCTTTTTTACCCCGTTATGGGAAACATTTTCGGAAATCCTTTCTCAGTAGGTACTAACTACATAAAAAAGCATCAACTGCTAAAATTTCAATTTAGTGGCCCTCGCGGCTTAGACTCCACGTTGATAAATAATTCAGTCAGAGCAAATAGTTAATGTGCATAAATTCACCAGCTGTATGTGTATAAGAAAGGAACAAACAATTTCAAATCCCAGTACGTCAAAAACAAGGATATAACTCATTTCTAAGTTTTAAATTGAAAACTTTTAAAACGTTTTGTTCTCTTCCCTTGAACTTAATAGAAAAGAGATGTAGTACCTAAGTCGAAAATAGTTCAGTAAAGTGTTGAAGTTTTTGTCATAATTTATTTCGAACGTGTTTGATTCGAACTAACCATTTCTATGCTTTTCATTTTCGCTCTCCTCCGGTGATTGAAAAATAATAATTAAACTAGAACTCATTTAAGACGTTGAAATATAGTTAGAAATACAAATTATAAAGAGAACATAAAAATCTGGGACCTCAGAGCTCAGACATGAAAGGTCCAGTGTGAAACAAAATATATTATGTATCTGCATTTCTCTTGCAAACTTTGGCCGATCTTTGGCCGCCCGTCTTCATTCAATAACTTTCTACAACTTTGAATAGGTCATCGGTTCATTAATTTCTATTCGGTTGACGGTGCAGGTTCTAAAAGTTAAACGTATTGCTTCACCAGTCCCATATACACAATTATATTGTTAATCGATTACCAGACTTTTGTTTCACACAAAACTAGACTGACCATAGCGTTGTTACAATAAATACAGCGTTTTATCAACAAAATTATTGACCTTTTAATCTAATGACTTTTGTTAAGCATTACCCGTCCACCCTCCGTTCCACCATGTCATCATTATGTATTGATTATTATGTGGGCTTCCATATTATGTACTAATGTCATTTAAAACCACCTTGTAGACACTGATTTATAGCAATATGTCATGAATTTGACAAATTCCGAAATAAGCTTATGTCTTATAAAATTACTTTAATAATCACGTTTTTGAATTAACGCAATAGGGACATTACGTGGGGACGTATGGCCTTAACA
This sequence comes from Spilosoma lubricipeda, assembly GCA_905220595.1. Taxonomy (NCBI): domain Eukaryota; kingdom Metazoa; phylum Arthropoda; class Insecta; order Lepidoptera; family Erebidae; genus Spilosoma; species Spilosoma lubricipeda. The sequence continues at coordinate 5,079,201 of HG992286.1, read as the reverse complement.
CTCTCCTGAAGGGGAGACCCGAGCCCAGCAATGGGACGTTATGGGTTGTTGATTAATTGAAACATTATCAAGTCATAATAATAAAGACAATTAAAAAAAAAGAAGAAAAGAGAAAATTCTCTATGAGAAACTATTTTCAATATTTATGTAAAGTGAGAATCAAATCATGTCTATATAATAATATGAAGTGTTAATTAACAGTCTGTGACAAGCTCCATCAATGCGGTTGTAAATCAACATTAACATTCTTTCATAAAAAAAAAAAAAAACAAAAAAAATTACAAGTATGTATCAATGCGTATTGTATTTAACATTTTTTATTTTCATTGCTATTAATACTTTAATGTAGAATTTATCGCGTAGTGAAACTCAAAGACTTGATAGAATTTCTTTTCCTCGCCAATACTATAATTATATCTTTTCAACACGAACGTCTAGTACCTAATAGACATTTTTCTTTGCCTCTTTTTTAAATTGCTTCAAGTAATTAAAAATATTTCATCGTTGAGGCTTTACATACTGCGTATCTGAATATTTTATGAACAGAATGTTTTAATGCCTAGTAAAATATTTAACCCTATATAAAATAACCTATGCTATATTCATGCGGTGTACTGTTTGAGCTGTCCTCTCGTATTCGTGAGTTTTTTTGATATTAAAGTACTCTATATGCTAATTCATGGCAGAAACTAACAGACCCTTCAGATTTCATAACGTGATTGAGTGTCTACTATCCATCTAAAATTTGGCCCTTCATTATTGTGTTAATGGCTTTTAATTTGCAAGCTGTCAAGCTTTATCTAACTGATATATTTTTGCTGTAATATTTCTTTGTATAAACAGCTTGGTATAACAAATAAGGCTTGGTATTAATTGAGATCATTTTACGACGTAACTATTTTATTACGAAATCCAATCGTTTATTGGTGAGTCAAAGCATTGATATAATATTAATATTTTGAAGTAGCTCATGTATAGTATAATAGACACAAACATGCACTTGTATGCATATATAAACTCAGAAAACTTTAAGAGTACCTCAGAACCACAACAATTGCCCCGAATAGGGATCAGACAACCATGCAAGTTTTGAAGTTATACATGTATTTATAAGCAAAAGATCTGATAACTGTTTTTTATAACATATCAAACCTTAAAAAATAAATAACTCAATGACGCTTGGGAACAACTAAGATTCTTTCTTTCGCAACACAGCTCTTAAAGCATAACACTTTATTTCTAGAAGAAAATGAATACAAGTTGTCCTGGTAGTGAAATTTAATAATTTTAGAAATAAAACTCATACTGTTTTATTTATTTAGAAGTTGGTCCATCTAGTAACGCAGTCCAGTGTGAGATTACAGTCAGTAGATCCTATAACTATTCGCTTTTCATATTTCATTTTGTGAGCACGACAGAAATATGTTCTGTTTGGATGTTGCAATGCAAACACTTTGAATATATAATGCGAATAGTGAAATCAATCCCAGTGATATAAATAAATGAACAGAGTCCATAAAAATGTATTGCGTCTCAATACGTGGCTTACGTTTTAAAATATTTCATTGATAAACTGTAGTTTATTAATAATTTCTGAAGAAGCTTTGCTTGGTTCAACGTAAACGTTTTTATGAAAACAACTAGCTGAACCCCGCGGTGTTACCCGCGGTTATTGTTGTACCGCGAGTAACGCCGCGGGACAAAGTTAGTTTTAAAAAAGTAGCCTAAGTTACTCCCTGGATTATCAGCTACCTACCTGTGAAAGTCCCGTCCAAATCCGTGCAGCCGTTCCAGAGATTACCCGGAACAAACAGACAGACAGACAAAAAAAAACTTTAACTAAATTTTATTTTTGGTATATGTATCGTGTATACATACATATGCATTGATTAAAAAGCTGTTATTTTAATATTACAAACAGACACTCTAATTTTATTTATTTGTATAGATAAAAATACTTTGCCCGTGACTGAAATAGTGGAACATACTACAAAGTGATCTACTATTTCCTTTTAAAGGTGTTTTGGCAAAAACAGCAAGGGATTAACTTTTACGAGAACCAAAATTTACCAAGTAGAAGATACTGTCACATATTTATGCAATCAACAAGCGCACAGTCGAAGATCAACGAGTTAAAAATATTCTGACGAGTTCAGTTACTTGTTCTCCTAGGAAACCTCAAATTGGATGAACCAATTCATACTTTATATTTACAAAACATTAATTATACATCTATAAAAAAATTAATTATTGGCAAATTATACACCTTTATATAGATAATATCTAAACAATGTGACTATCTATCACTATTTGAAAAAGGAATTGGAAGCTTAAACTTACTAATTACCGAGCGACCTTTAAAGCTTGATATTTCGATAAATATTAATAGAGAGATGATATATTAGTAGGTCATTCCCAAAAGAGATTCGAAATATATCGATATGGAAATACCTATTATTCCAGATAAACCTCCAGTCAATTTACGACTGAAAAACACGCCAATTCCTGTCAAAGCTTATTTGTGGAATTTGGATTAAATCACTTACTCGGCGTTATGATTTATTCACTATTTTAAGGGTGACTCCAAACATAACTTGACTATAAAATTAGGTACCTAATTACTGAATATACAAATAAATAAAATTGGAGTGTCTGTTTGTAATATTAAAATAACCGCTTTTTAATGAATGCATATGTATACACGATACAGGTACCAAAACATTTTTTTTAAATTGTCTGTCCGTTTGGCTGTTCCCGGGTGACACCGCGGGGTTCAGCTAGTATAGATATAATAATATCATGAACAGTCTTTAACAGTCTAGTGTTCGACATAGACCTTTCTTAATGATTTTGTTGCTCATTAGATATTTACATATTTTAGTGGTACAAACAAAATATTGGTAAAATAGGTTTGATTTTTTTAAAAAGGTGTAAAGAAAGCCGTTTAATATCTTCAACCTCTTTTATTTGTCAATCAATTTCCTTTTATTTGAATTTTAACGTTAAAATAAATAAATAATTTGAACACTTTACATTTATCACCAACGAAGAGCTTTGGTGTTTTAAAAAGTATTTGGTTTGAGATTTACATTCATTCGTTTATACTTTTCTGAAAGGTCCAGTAACGCTTATCCTACTAATATTATAAATGCGAAAGTTTGTAAGGATGGATGAATGTTTGGATGGATGTTTGTTACTCTTTCACGCAAAAACTACTAAACGGATTTGGATAAAACTTTACAGTAATATATCTTATACATCAGAATAACACATAGGCTACTATTTGCCGCGATAACCGACATATACGCGGGCGGAGCCGCGGGCAACAACTAGTAAATAATAATCAACCAATTCAACACTAAAATTGGCTTAAAAATATTGTAAAAAAAGGAAAGAAACAAAACAGATATAAATGAACTTTTAAATACATAGATATATTTATAAAAATGGTTCTTAGTTTAGCGTAATACCAATTTAGGAAAGTAGCAGTGTGTCTATGGTGAGCTGACAGCTATTACCAGACAAAGTGAGAAAAGTAACTAATACCAAGTAAAACATAAAATGTCGAATGCTAAGGTAGTAAGTGTTATAGCAAACAATAAACAAAGGCTTGCACTTTAAAGCTCGTGGTTATATTGGACACCACAACACCGAGGAATATTGCTGATATAAATCACACGTGTAAACACCGAACAAATGTCCAAGAAGTTGGTACATATTTTTACTTGAGATAGCATTTGCCAAAGATATGTCACATATACATACTTAGGATTAGGTGTATCCCCAAAGGAGTAGAGAAAGGTATTTTAATTTTCGTATTTTGGCTTGCCTTATTGGATCCGCTTACGTAATGAGTTTAAGAGAAGCAAAAGAAGTGGATGCTGCTGAAACAGGAGGATAAAAGAATGAAAAAGAGTTCCAACAAGTCAGAGTAGGTCGAATAACTTTTTGCACTTTCTGTTGTTAATGTATGTCTATTTAGATATGACTATATTTTACGATACAGGAAGCAAGCTAGTCCCCTGTCCACTATATGTCCTTTCCAATATGTTTACCTGGGTGAAATCACCCATGGTAAATGAATGATTTTACTCAGGTAAGCATAGCGGATTATACCTCTAAATAAATGCATGAACACAAACGTGACTGAAGATATACAAATGTGTCCTACTCCTAGAGTTTTCTTCGGATTAATTTCGTTGCGGGTTCCAGGCAGTTTAATTTTACCTGGGACTTTCCGAGTGTCATAACTCGATGTGTTCGTAGGTCTGTTGATCCTGGTGAACACTAGTTACAGTGGACATGTGTTTGGGCGGAATTGGTCCCATAAAACAATTTTGTCTTAATGCCCTCCCAGATTCTAAAAACCTCAGTAATTGTACTCCAGGTAAGTAAAAAGCAGTGAAAGAACTACTTAACGGTTAATTATGAAGCCATGGTATCTCTCCCATCAAACAACCCCATTAAGCGAAACATGCCGATCAGATAAGAGACAGACAAAAGACAGTTCAATATTGAAACATATAATACATTCACAAGGTATTTATTATATTTCTGTAGAATAATGTAAATATAAACATTCATTAGTATTATCCTCGTAAATGGTTATTGTTGTAATAAAATGACCTGTAAAAGTAAACACGATACCATTGGGCATTACGAAGAAAGGGAAAAAGAAATTATGTAATAAAAATGTTTTAGGAATATGTATCAGTTACCTTTACATATGAAAAAGTAATTCTGTATATCTTTTTCTATGTATGTGATGCAAATACATTGTCTAAAATTAATATCGATGGCGATAGCTTCTTTTAGTAAATACATATTATGATATAGACGTTTTAAAAGTAACTCTGTATTTTGATACGTATGTATGTAATGCAAAAATTTTGTCTACAATCAATATCGAAGGAAATAGCTTCTTTTAACAAACATGGTAATAAAGACTTTTATACTATGCTGATATTATGATATTTGCTCGATAAAGCAATGGCTGATTTTGACATAGAAAAGCAAGAGAGAACTATGGTATATAGTATGGATAAACAATAAATATGTAAATCAGTGATTACGTAAACCGTCTCAAGTACAATATGACAAACGAATGGGTTTTTGCCAAACGCCTACTCACTTTAGTCGTCAAATAATATTTTTATTGTGTGGTATAGAATTTTATGCAGTCTACACATATTTAACTATTATGTTACCTATGATGGGTATTGCGTACAATAGAAAATAAATATTGGGTTAGTTAGTTAAGTGTGTCACTAGTTTTTCTGAGTAACACCCGGTGGGGTCATCGAGTATACAGTATTTTAGGTTAATTGCCGTTTCGTGACTGGTCACGCTGATATCGTCTCTATGTAATTATGTAAACATGAAGTTGTTAACACCTATGAAATACTGCATAAATACTGGTTTGACCCTTCTTAACGGTTAAGTAAGGTCAAATCAGTATTTTTAGAGGGTTAAGTAACTAAGGCGTTACCCATCAGTGCCTTTCGTGGTTACGTATCTCGCCAATATCTGTAAAAGCATTTGCGATTAATGCGATACGATGATAATATAATCCTCTGATCGGTACTTGTGGATAGATTTAACTTCATAAACAATGACATATTTTTGTAAAGGAATGTTTGTGTTTGTTACTTTTATAATGGTTGTTACTTTTTAAATCACACTTTAAACGGCTGCACCAATCTGAAAAAGATGTACTACTTTTAAAGTAAATGCAGTGTTTTAAAGTAAATGTTTTTAAGATACATACGTTTACAGGGTACCGAGTACAACTATTAGTAAATATTAGAAGTTAACCTTTAATTAATCAGCATATTTGCACGTTCCAACACTATGACAGTTACTTTTTAACAGACGCAGTAGATATACTATTATGCATGACACATACCTACGTACCTGCGAGAACATAACCGAATCGTGTCCAGATATCACATGGGTGTCAGTTAACAATAACAGCGCGCATAAATATCATTGTTGGTTGCGCGCGCGCCGGTACATCGTCGAGGAATGCGATAATTGTAACCGTGAGACCGATCCTGCCCGCTTATGTTATTGTTATGAACCACTGCTCTAATTTCTTTATTTAAACGCACATTAGCAAATGATATGAAGTAATAATTTGATAAGGATGTCAATTTTAAACTGTGGAATGTTTATGGAACGCATAAACATATTTTTTTAGTGTGGCAGCACTGATTGTTTCTGTAATATGTATTGGGAACGTCGCGTTTGCAGTGTGTGCTCTTGTGCTCTTAAGTGAAAATAAATCCTTCTCAATACTATTTCATTAAAGGATTTTTAGCCACCCAACAACCGTAAACTACGGACCACCACGGCCTCTAACATGGGAAACTGTACTGTTATATGTACCTAGTCTTTCTCTTTTAAATCTTCTCCACAGACGATGTCTCAATATCTGAGTTTTAGCTAGTGAAAATCATGTAAATATTACATTAGTTTACATATATATTTGTTTCTGTTAAATCGAATTAAAAATCTGTTATGGTCTGTCATTATTTCTTCCTTTCACTGTTAAATTATGTAATTCATTTAATTTTTTGTTTCATTTGTGAAATTACCTTAAGTATTTTTTGGACATAATATATTATGATTATTCCATTCCATGAAATATATATTTGTATTAGCATTTACTATTAAGATTTCTATTTTGAAAAACATGATGACGATATGACTATACCCTTATACTCAAATCAACTTCAATCAAAAACGTAACAAATGAGATTCGCAATGCTTATTCATGGATTAAATTCCTTAAAAAGTCACAAACAATCTAATAATGTAACCGAATAAGTTATTTGTCTATGTATACACCATTATTTACAAATATCGATTGTTGTTTCTTTCAAATTAGGTTTCTAAACACAAAAACTTTGTAGACTAAATACTTTGTAATACAACAACTTAAAATAACGAAAATTGAGAAGCCTGAATAAAATCTTTTCAACTTAACTTAGTCAATTTGAATCTATTACTTTTTGTATAATAAATGTACCGAAGTTATATGTTCAAATATAATTTATATTATATGTAAGACGAATTAAGTGGTGTATGTGGAAATGAATTTAATAAAAAAATCACAATTCACTCTGATTGCCCACCCTCAGCTAGGAGAGGCAACATTTGAACTCTTTGATACTTTCAAAGTAGACTAAGTTGAGTTTCAAAAAATGCATTTTTGCATTAGTCGCTGTCAGTACATGGAAGATATATCAGGAAAACTACTCTAGGGGGGCTTTATGAACGCAATACGAGTAGAACCCAAAACAATTATTTTTAGAATTTTTATCTGTTTGTCTGTACGTCTGTGCGTTTGTTCGCGCTAATCTAAGGATCGGTTAATCAATTTCAATGCGGTTTTCACCAATCTATTGTGATTTGCTCGCCTTAACATTTAGCGTTTGTTTCATATAAATCGGTTCATAAATAAAGAAAATATGTCAGTTTGAAGATCACCGCGATATTTCACCTTTACGAGGGCGGAGCCGCAGGCAAAAACTAGTCTATATATATATATATATATTTAAAATTGTAAGAAATCGATGTCCATACGTTAAAGATATTGAAGAAAAACCAGTAAAGGGGGAATTATTAAGGTAACAAAACTCAAAACAATATTTTTTGAATTTTATCTGTTTGCCTGTGTGTTTGTGCGCGCTTATTTAAGAAGTGGCTTAACAGATTTAGACATGGCTTTCTTTTATGAGTTTTGATAAGCGTCACTTAACACTTAGTGATTGTTTTATTTCGATTGGTTGACAAATAAAAAGTTATATCAGTTTATAGAATTACCGCGATAACCCACATTTGCCCACGTGGAGCCGCAAGCAAAAGCTAGTAAAGATATATAAAATACCGTAAGTCGTATAGATAAACGTCATGTTAAGCATCGATCCTCTAGGTAGAGGACTGAGGGAAAATAATATATTACAGAACATCCCACGGGAACTACTACATTCTTAGTAGGAGTAAAAAACTGGTCGTGTCCTTTCAGTGTCGTAGGTTGCGTACTCACAAAATTACTTTTCATAATGTGATTAATAAATAATATAAGTATAAGATATCTATAAGAATTCAATAGCTGCGGAAAATTGATAACAGATAGGGCTTCATTTCAATATTATGTTACAGAGATGTAAGTTATACAGAAAAGGTTTTCTTTGTAAACGTGGATTAGTGGAATTAAATATTACATATTTCATGTATACTTAACAGGTTTTGTCTGTGCGATTATGGACGAAGTTATCATGACGAATAACTATCGGAAATATATCCTGAAGGATGGTACGGTCGACATCTGTCGGGCATGTCACCGTCCTGGAGAATCTATCAGGCATATTATTTCTGGTTGTTCTCGTCTTGCTAACGGCGAATATTTGCACAGGCACAACCAAGTAGCCAGGATTGTACATCAACAACTTGCCCTTAAATATCATCTTGTGAACTCAGAGGTGCCATACTACAGGTATGTGCCCGACCCAGTTCTCGAGAATGGTCGTGCTACGTTATATTGGGATCGATCTATTATCACAGACAGGACTATTGTTGCCAATAAGCCTGATATTGTGGTGATAGATCGATTGGAGCGCCGCGCAATGATTGTCGATATTGCCGTTCCACATGACGAGAATCTCGTGAAAGCCGAAAAAGAAAAACAAATAAAATATTTGGATTTATCTCACGAGATTGTCGATATGTGGAATGTGGATTCGGCGATCATTGTTCCGATAGTCGTATCTGCTCACGGATTAATTGCCAGGAGCCTCGACCAACACCTTAAGAGGCTCACGTTAGATGGCTGGATCAAGGGTCTGATGCAGAAGGCAGTCCTCCTTGACACGGCTCGTATTGTGAGGAGGTTCCTGTCTTTGGAGCCCTAACCACCGGTTTCTTGGTCCCTGTACCCGAAGTCGGTGGTCTACTATTTTTTATATTTTTAAATGTATTTGTTTTTATATTTATATTTAAAAATGTAAATAATGTGTATATAAATGAAATAAAGGAAATAATAAATAATAATACATACGTATACGACACAGTTTACGTTTTAACCGTGACTAGCATCTGCATAATTCTCTTCAAAACACAAATATCTTATCTGGTCCTTAGCAAGAGTCCAAGACATTGTAAAATTCTTTATCATTTTGACGTTTTGGAAATAATTGTTTATATAGTTTTTGAGGCCATTAAACGTGGTCACTTGTACTATATATCTTAACTAGCTGTCCCGGCAAACGTCGTTTTGCCATAACTACTAATAAATTAAAAATTAATTAAAAAAGCGTTGTCCAGCGGACAAAATTGTGAATCTAAACCATTCCCAGATCCCCTTGAACACACACAAAAAATTTCATCAAAATCGGTCCAGTCGTTTGAGAGTAGTTCAGTGACATACACACTCACAGAAGAATTATATATATAAAGATTAAACCTTCAAAGTAAGTCAAACCATTCCAACTTATCAGTATGTTGGATAGAATACGAACCCCGTATCACTCAGTAGCAAAACTCAATGCTTTAGAAATTTCTAAGAGTAATTAAGCTCCCGCGCGCCGCTTGATTGTACATAATATAAATAGAATAATACTTTACAGCAAATACATCTACTTAAGTGACTAGTAACTCTGGTCTTTTTATTTATAGAACTGGCTGTTAGGTTTTTTATCAATATAGGTGAAAAAGAATAAATTTACGGTTTTCCTCCCTCGGAAAAAAGTTCCTAATATATGTATAACGTAATACTTTGGAGTTGCAACAGAGTCATGTCGAACAAATATCATAATATACGGTATTCGTTCGTAGCGCGTATATGGTTATTTATGGCTTGAAAAAATTGAACCCCGAGAACGCCTTTTATGAACAAAATAACTTTTTGGTATATTTCAACACGTGCTAGTCAATGCCTGCACTCGCTTTGATGAAAAATGTAAATAAAAAGTTAATGATAAAAAAAGTAAGCCAAGGTTTCGATGGTCAGTTCTGTCGCCTGTGACTATAGAAAAAAGTTACTGTAGATTACGCTAATTTATTGTTATAGCAATCACTATTATGTTATACCTACCTGTAGATAAAAATTCTATAAAAGTCACGAACAATCTATACAAATAAATAAAATTGGAGTGTCTGTTTGTAATATTAAAATAACCGCTTTTTACTAAATGGATAATTATGTATACACGGTACATATACGAAAATGTAGTAAAAAATTTTTTGTCTGTCTGTCTGTCTGTTTGTTCCGGGTAATCTCTGGAACGGCTGGACGGATTTTGACGGGACTTTCACTGGCAGGTAGCTGATGATCCAGGGAGTAACTTAGGCTACTTTTTTAAGACTCACTTTGTCCCGCGGCGTTACTCGTGGTACGACGATAACCGCGGTACGACGATAACGGTTACATCGCGGCGTTCAGCTAGTATTATAATATAAACGAATATTTCTGTAATGAGTATGACAACTATTTCGAAGATATTAATTAATTCAGTTTAAAACTAGACTTCTATACACAAAAGCGTTGTTGTTGAAAGACTTTGTAATTGAACAACTTATAATGAAGAATTCCAGAACTCCGAATATCAACTTTCAACCTAATCCGCAATTAGAATCTATGATATAATAGGACAATACCTTTACCTGGAGAAGAAGCCTAAGGCCGGCTTGGTCTGGACCAAGGCCATTGATGATGATGATATCTACATTTATATAGTTTTTAAATACAATCAGGTACGTATTTTAACAGTTATCGTCATAAATACTACATTACAAAATAATAATAATAATTAATAATAATAGTAGGTAGTAGTTTCATCTGCCTTTGTTGCTTGTTGTACATTATATATAGAGATTATCGCATTTAAACAAATAATCAACCAAAAAGCTCTTGAAGTTTTTTGTGATACTATAGAAAAGTGTCAAAGCTATCCAGGTTTCATATGATATAGATTTTATATACAATTGACTTTCAACAACTCAAAAGACTACATAAAGGGGACTTCACAATACTAGATAAAGGGAACCCCCATACCTCTAAACGACGTCTAAAGCTCTGATAATTTCACTAACTCTAAGAAAAACAATGAAAGAATACGTTCTTAAAAACCACAACATAATTAGGACACACTAAAACTTAAAAAAGAGCTTTTACTACCTAACAATATTAAACCGGTACAATGGCACTGAAAATTCACAACCATTTTACGTTAATCATCAAATAATGTTTAGGACCCTGACAAACAAGCTAGCAACACGTAATACGACACCAGGTGTTTCTGTATATGTCTCATTTCAGGAACTAATTCAGTAAGTGTCTGTACACCGAGTTAGTTAATATGTTTGTAGGAAATTGAATTTTGTACACTATCTATGTACTGAATGTACCGTGATCACTACGATACCTACTATTTAGTAATTTTATCTCCGGTATTTAATGGTACGATTAATCATTAGGCGAAATTGACCTAGCTACCTTTATATATTTACTAGCTCTGCCCCGCGGTGTTACCCGCGATTGTTATTGTTCCTTACCTATCCCACGGGAACACTGTTTTTTTCGGGATAAAACGTTGCCTATGTCAGTAAAAAGTCAGTAAAAAGCGGTTATTTTAATATTACAAACAGACACTCCAATTTTATTTATTTGTTTAGGTAAATCGAGTACTCATTCCATTCAAATATCCTGATCCTTTTTTTAAATTTAAAATTGCATAATGTTTTAATAATCCGGGCCGCATGTTTTTGATAGCTCTTGCTTTCATTTAAAGAGTGAAAATTACATTGCACGTAAGCAAATTGACTTAACAATGCAAAATGCACTAAAGTAATATCTTTTAAGCATTTTCAATTACAACCTAAAAGCTTTCCAGTCTTTAGTACTAATAGGTCTCACAAATTGCCGTATGCCTTCGACTAAGAATGAATGACCCTTTCTTCTTAATGGCGACAGAGGGTTCGAAAATCTAATGAAGAAAATCGTTTTTCTTGCTGATTCATTCGATACTTTATATACCCTATCATAATTAAAGATGTATAGGATACATATATACAAATTTTGAACAAAATAAAATGTTTTTGTTTAAATAGTCATTTTCATTATTTTGTTGAGTTATTGAGTGGTTACGGAGTACAGTTACTTTGTATTTTGAGATATACTAATAGATATACATACATATGTACTAAAGGAAATACATACATTGTTATGTTAACGAAAATCGTCTCTTAATTATCATCATACATAGCTGAAGGGAACAACATTATCAATGTGATAATACACCGCGACTTTATGATTACTTTGACTAGGAAACACCAGCAAAATGTGAATGGAGGTGCTAAATATGAAAACTTTACAGGTATCATTTTCATATCGTAGAATCTAAAATAATTAGAAACGTTTTCACCGATTCACTGTGGGCAGCTTTGCTTCGGCATGAATGGGTCGGCTCGACCGGAGTGATAACACGGCCTCGCAGAAAACCGGTGTAAATAGCGCTTGCGCTGTGTTTCGCAGAGTGAATAAGGATACCGGAGACCCATACCCCAACCCATCTCCACATCCCTTTCCCCATCCCCCAAAGGTCGACAACGCCCTTGTGACGCCTCTGGTGTTGCGGGTGTCTATGGCGGCGGTAATCGCTTACCATCAGGTGATACGTTTGCCTCTAAACCGTAATAAAAAAAACCTTGGAATTTACTCAGCACTCAATTATATATTTAAATAAATAAATATATGATTATATTTTAATTAGCCGATGAAGGAAGTCTCAATTATTGTGAAGTATATTAATACAAACTATTTCTTAAACAATTGGATTTATCTATATAAATCTTGAAAGAAACTTATAGCAAAGTAGGTATAAAAGTTTCAAATTTATTAAAACACTAGCTGAACCCCGCAGTGTTGCCCGCGGTTATTGTTGTACCGCGAGTAACGCCGCGGGACAAAGTTAGTTTAAAAAAAGTAGCCTAAGTTACTCCCCGGATCATCAGCTACCTGCCAGCTGCCAGTGAAAGTCCCGTCTAAATCCGTCCAGCCGTTCCAGAGATTACCCGGAACCAACAGACAGACAGACAGACAAAAAAAATTTAACTACATTTTTGGTATATGTATCGCGTATACGTGTACATATGCATTGATTAAAAAGCTGTTATTTTAATATTACAAACAGACACTCCAATGTTATTTATTTGTATAGATGTGGAGTGTCTAATTAGGATACAAAGGCATCAATTTCCAGTTTTTTTTATTGATATTGGTTTTCTATTAATTGACAGATACCTATTCATTTTTTATTGGCTACAAATATCAAAGACAACCGAATGGTGCATTTAATTGTAAACCCATTAAAATAATTTATAGTCCTTTGAATTCAGTAAATTAGTATAGTTTGTGGTTTTAATTACACACCGAATCAGCTACAGCTGTATCAAATAGTATAGGGAAAATATTAATGTGATTTAGTAATATCCTACTAATCCTACTAATATTCTTTGTTACTCTTTCACACAAAAACTACTGAACGGACGAAACTACAGTAATGTAACTTATATTCGGAATAACATAGGCTACTATTTGCCACTATAACCGACATATACGCAGGCGGAGTCGTCGCCAACAGCTATTTCATTTATATTTCCCTAGGAGTGGGGAGGACCGCCTACCTGCAGTGCAGAGTAAATTGTAGATTAAGGTTCTCTGTAATCATTAATTTATTATTTCGTTCGCGTATTGATATGACATTTACAAAAAAATATGAATGCACTCACTGTACCTATAAGTAGGTATACCTAAAAGTGGTGCATTTTACAGGACACTGTAATTTAATTGTAATTTTAATTAAGTACGGTGTTTGGACACTGATTTATTCAATGAAAACACCTAAGATGTATAGTATATTCAAACAAATTGACTTTCAAACTGCTAACATAAGTCTAAACTGGAAGGCCGGGCGCACACCGAAACGGTCTTCGATGAGACCGTCCGCGACAAGACGGTTTTCGACTGTTGTCTGGTGCTAACGAACACCGCATGAGCCCCAACAAACGGTCGAAGAGGGAGAAGGGACGATTTGACTTTAAGAATTTTACATCTTTAAAGAGTGATTGTTTACTTTTTTATTTATTTATTTATACTTCGTCGGTCACTGTCTTTCTGAAACGGCCTTGGTGTGCGAGGGTCCCACCTAACACAACGCTTTTTACGGTAACCTAGTCGAGCATCGACAAACTGTCTCGTCGGGGACTGTCTGTCCACTCCGGTGTGCCACACGAAGAGTATTTTATTGTGCTCTTTCTGTACATTTAATCTTAGCATAATATCAGTTTAATAAGTCTTCTCACATCCCTAGACTCTTTACGTTTTAGATGACAAACTTTGAGTATTTATTTACATTTTTGTATCGATAGTACAAACTCTCCAAAAAACGAGTACTTGATTGATATGTCACCTAATCATGCTTCAAAAATGAAAAAGGCAGGAACCACCGATGTTAACAGAACTAATATTCGACTTGTAAGAATCTAAAAAGATCCAAATGAAAAAAGGCAACCTTTAATAAATAAAAAAATGGATTAAGGTTCCGATATTTAGAACCAATTCGTAAACCTAACTAACATCAGAGGTAGTGAAACCTACACAGATGTGGAAAATAGTGACATAGAATTATATTTGTTTAGGGTACCAATAACTAATTCATACCGCGCATGTTATCTCACGACAACGATAGAAAGGCCTAACACATTTAAATACTTGTGATGTCCATCTTTGCAATGTATTTGTAGGTTCTGATTCGTGATTTTTATTGTATTTATACTTTGTAGAAGGTGATTCAGTATTTACCCTGATATGTGCTTACTTTATCGATTTATTTATTGTTTTGTTAAGAACAAAGTTTTGTTAAAGAAAACTGCTGGCTATCGGAAATAGTGTTAACTTTGTTTATACATGCAGAGGTGATATGATAAGTACTTCGTGTATCTTGTGTTCCCAGCATATATTATGTACTAGTTGAGTCCCGCTGTGTTACCCGCGGTTATTGTCGTACCGCGAGTGACGCCGCGGGCGAAGCTAGTCTAAGAAAAGCTAGCCTAAGATAGTCCTTATATCATCAGCTACCTATCAGTGAAAATCCCGTCAAAATTGGCGCAACCGTTCCAGAGATGTTAGCCGGAACCAACAGACAGAAAGGAATTTAAAAAAAAGGTAATTTGGTATATGTACCGTGTATACATACATACGCATTTATTAAAAAGCGGTTATTTTAATAATACAAACAGACACCAATTTTATTTATTTGTATAGATTGTATAGAATAACACTCTTATTAATTATATTGTGTAATAAAACTCACATTGGTTGTATTGAAGGGTAGTTGTAATGTTTTCTTTTCTTAAACAGCAGCGTACACTAATTATTATCTTTATAATTATTAAAATGTAAAGGTTAACAATGTAATCTTAATATTCACTCCAACCAAAAACAATCCGCGATCGGCATGACCAACTTGAATTTCCTCTTTCCTGTCCTTTTTTTTTTTTTTTTTTGGAATTTTATGGCCTGGTAACAAGACCTTTAAGCCAAGTCTTCATTTTTGATATTACTCCTTTCCTGTCCTCCGTTCACACTGGTGTTGCCAGTCAGCCATTCAAAAAGTCCCAATAATCGAAATGATTTTCGACGTTTTAATAATAATATTTCAAAACCTAACAATTGGTAATTAAGAAAATTGAGTTATGAACCACCCGTGAAATACTAATTACCGAATAGTTACAGATAGATGCTATTTCTGATCTTAGTCGTCATTTTCATTTTAAACATGTTTTTATGGGACTAATCCCATACTATAAAGTATTTATTTTATTTTTGAAAACTTTAAATAGTACCGTCAATCTACAAACTTATCCTAGAACAGTGATTACCGGACAAATTACCTGTGGTTTCATTTTGTATTTCAAACCACATTCCGGAGAAAGGAGTTATATTACCTTTTACATTAATAAATTATTTCTAAATTTATCTCAAGAAACAGTAGAGGCCACTTATCGTAATTCAAGTCTGACAAAACAGTGGGCAGAAACATTCAATCCATGAGTTGAAGCGAGAAAAGTAATTAACAATTTAATTGTTCCTACTGCAGTGGGTATCAACCTTAATCTTTATTTACCTTATCAATTATCACAAATAATTTCTCATCCGCTTACTAATGAAGCGATACGTTTAGGTGTGAAAATACATTCTTCCGCTCTCTAGCTAATAATGTTATTTATAACGTTATAAATCTTCATAAGATGCTCGGAGTAATTAATTGTTACTTAAATGCTATGCGGTGTTCAAATAAACGTTTAGGGACGTATCCGCAGTCGTCGTATTTTTAACCGACTTCAACTAGAAGGTTTCTGTTTTGTTTTTTTCTCTAGGTTTCTTACCTCATTACTTTCGACTGGATGAACCGATTTTGATGATTCTTTTTTATTTGAAAGCTGCTGCTTCCCGTGTAGTCCCATTTCAATTCGGTCCAGTTCTTGAACTCGGTTTTTTTTGGTTAAAATTTGTGAAATTCCCTATTTGATCGTATACAAATTTCATGCTGTTGATTTCTAAGTACATATTTATTTCGTAATTTGAAACATTTTTCAGAAATCAGAGATGTAGATTATATGTATATTAGAATATTATCACTACTGGCTATGTTATAAGCAGTAAATAAACGTCTAAAACCTCTAATATTTTAATAGAAATTTAAAAACTGTATTAACTATTTAAAAACTGTGTGTAATGGGAGAGGCCTATGACCAGCGGTGGACTGCTATAGGCTGATGCATTTGATGTTGATGATGATGATGAATGATGAAAAGATGCATTGTAAATAAAATATACCCGCAATTCATGCAACATGCAAATAACACTTTCATTCAATCCAATTGTGAAATAGAAAACCATTTCAATCTAACTTCAATAAAATTATTAAGTAAATAAAAAGTTATTTACGTAACTTTACCTCCCCTAACTGAGAAGTAGAATATGAAGTACTTTTTTAGTCAATTTGGAATAAACAATATGGCGTTGCAAAGCATTTGAATATTTAACTAGCATGTTACCGGTTGAGGAAATTTGTCAAGCGTGAGTTGATTACACGGTTCAGATATTATAAAACTGTTTCTACTGTTTCATTTTTAATATCAATAGTGCGAGACTGCATCCTATTTTGTTATTTTACTTTCGAAAGATATACCTTTCTATAATATAATAATGAGATGTTTATTATGCTTATATTAAGCATATTATGTTGCTTGAGCGTTGGTATACGTACACTGTATTGCTTTGCTTCATGCATTCTGAGCACATAATAATTACATAATCTTTTTTATTGCATAAATTAATAGTTATTGCAAAATACGGTCTAGAACAATCTACACAACTTTGAAAGAAGACACTGTTAACTATTATTTGACTATTGTGTTCTTATATCACTGACTATATGACTTCAGACGCACTTTTTTTGACAAATTTTACGTTAAAGGTTATATCAAAACTGTAATGTTTTGTGCGATAACTAACCTCTATATTTTTACTGTTACTACAATAAATCTGAGCGAAATATGTGAGAATTTTATTTAATTGTGTGAAAAGATGACAGCATAATTGTCCTAAAAATTGTCTACTGTGATCTTCGTCTAAAAAGTAAGACAAAAAGTGCTTTTATTATTTTTGTAGACAAAAAATACTTACAAATTAATGCGTCACAAGAAAAGAGAGCACAATGACGAGTTCAACCCACAGTTTGATTATAACAATAGGCTTAACACGCGTCAAACGATCGACAAATTCGTTTTTCAAAAATTCTTCACAATTCAGTTCATTACTTTTTGGTTCATTTCAGAATATTAAGTATAAATTGCTGGTTCCTATAACTACTAACCGGAGATTCTATCTCCCGATATATGTATCTAACTTAAGTAACGATTACCTTAGAAATTAAAAACAGAACAGAAATACAGTATATAAATAAATAAGTAAATAACATGTTCCAGCAGCCCCTTTTACAAACAGCACCTTTTATAAAACTATATGAGTATTGAATGGAAAGCTCTCAAAGTAAACCCTTAGAATTCGATTCAAAATTAATTCAAAACTATTCGATCGATAGGGCTGGAGCTGTGAAAACAAACTAATAAACCTCGTATTTTTATATTACACAGCTTCAGCGCATATTGATCCGGATATTCCGGATAAAAACAATCTAGTTCTGAACGTGTAGCTCCAAACTACTTATATTATCGGATCCCAAAGTTAGAGAGCTTATGTTGCAGTTGCGTAATCAGATAAGGTATCAATAGGTATGTTTTGGAGCTCATTATGGGACCTGGTCTGTTCGACATATCGAACATATAAATTTATCCGTGGTGCTTCCCAGTTTAAAAAAGGTGTCTGCACATTTTGACTTCATTTTGTCTCCCGCTTTGCTAAGGAGGGAAGTGGACTTATCATATTTCCAACTCCTCCTGTCATTTCTTCTGATTAATTTCGTTGCGGGTTCCAAGACAGTTCCAATTTTTTCCTGGGACTGCCCGAGTGTCGTGTATAACTCGGTGTGTTCGTGGGTCACTGCTGTTGATCCTGGTGTACAGGAGTTACAGTGGTGGGTGTGTGGGTGGGATTAGTCCCAATATATCGAACATATAAAAGTACGTAGTTACATGACCATTATTAAAAAACATGTGGACGATCAAGAATACGTAGTGTCACTACGTCTATTTATACTGTGAGTGTCGTATGATCCAACAGGGCAACATCGCAAAGAGAAGGAAACCTTGACACAATCCATATTCCTATCCGTATGGCCAGCAGAGAACTTAATAGGCTATTGATAAATATGTATATCAACAGCCTATAACGTTAACCAGTGCAAAATTTTGTACTAATAATACAATCATGCAAAACAAAACTTGCTTCAATTGTTTTTAAACTTTCACGACTATACATATTATTCGACTGTAAATCTGATAATATCTCCAAGGTACAATACCTTTTTTTTGGTTGCCCGACGATTCGATCGAATTGCACCGATCGTGGGCACGGGTAGAGACACTAACAGTGACCACGGTCGTTACAATTCGATCAAAAAAGGTACTGTACCTTGGAAATATTATCGCGATTAAGTCCCGATTTAAAGTCGAATAAAACTTGCTTCGTCTGAAACATAAGTTCGCTTTATTACAAAGGAACTGAAACCATAATTTCTCATACTTGGTACGTTGAATTGTTTAAATTCGAACTTATTAATTCATTTAGGTGTAATAAGGTAGTGTGTCTGATCTTTTTAATACTGAGAAAAAATACTAACATCCAAGATTATATTCTAACACAAATACTTTTCTGAGCGGTGTTTATATCCCATTTATTAAGATAGGTTGTACTCTTGGGTATTTTTGTAATTGGATCTGCGGCTGCGTTGTCATTACGTGTAACACCTGACCTTTGATATATGTTATAGCTCTTCCCGCGGTGTTACCCGTGGTTATAGTCGTACCGCGGGTGACGCCGCGGATCGAAGTCCAGTCTAGTATACGTCTAATCTACAAAAAGTAGCCTAAGTTACTCCCTATATCATCAGCTAAAGTCCCGTCAAAAATCGATCTAGCCGTTCCAGAGATTACTCGAAACAAACAGACAGACAGACAAAAATTTAAAAAACTGTTATTTTGGTACATGTGTCGTGTACACATACATACATATGCATTTGTTAAAAGCAGTTATTTTAATATTACAAACAGACACTCCAATTTTATTTATTTGTATAGATTTAATTTTGTCATAATTTTTTTCCGAGTGACGAGATTAGCCAAAGTTACATATTTGCTTCCTGGGTTCATTTTTCAATCGATGTTTTGTCTTATTACTTTTTAATGTACGTAAAAAATATCCTGATTATGAAAGTAACAGTGGTGATGTAAGTATAATGGATTAGTATTAACTTTCTTCCGAGAAAATATTATAATAAAAGCATTAAATCCACTTATAATAATTATACTTTATATAACTTCTTTCAAAATACTTTTTACTATTTAATGATGTAATGCAATTAAAAATAAACACGAGGAAGTTTCAAATAATTGAAAGATTTTTATGTAATAGGTATGTAAGAAAACATCACTAATTTACAAAATTTATATTATTATTCTGTTTAACACATATTATATTTGGTAATTTTTCTTTATTTATATAATTACAATAATTAAAATATATAATGACAAACATCTAACACACGACTCGGACTAGTTTTGACTGTATGGTTAGCCTAGCGATTTATGTGGTTTCCCGGATCTCTCCCGTTGAAGGCGCAGAGTGGCACGCCGTGTGGTTTTAGTCGGTTCGATTCCGACAAATCGGGGTGACGACCCGAGGGGGTATCTATACGTAAAAAAAGTGATTTAAGTGTAGTAAGAGTACTGTGCCAAGTGTTGTCGGTTCATATCGTACATGTGTATACAACATACACATCACTTTGTATTTCTAAGTCTGGGTGTACTCTGTGCCCGTTTCATGTATGTTTGTTAAGCCGCCCGCGACACAGTATCTAGATTCCAAATGCGGGAGTTTGCATTTTAAAAATAAAAATTTCAAATCAGACATTCCAAATTAAGCAGTCTGTAATATGGAAACCAGATAGCTCATAAGCCTACTTATATATTTCTGAATATATTCATAGGTACATATCATAGATACATCGTGGTTGGAATTGGACCCAATACAGGCAGGCAGTAAAGATCACTAATAAACTCAGTCCTCAAAATAATTCATTATGAACACTAGCTGCCCCAGCGAACTTCGTACCGCCATATTTACTTATCTATTTCAGCTTCCCGTCGCGGACAAAAAATTGACATTTCCCGTTTTCCTAAACCTTGTCCTAACAATACCGAACACATAAAAAAATAATTATTTAATTTGGTGCAACAGATCGGAAGTTATGCGCGTACATACATTTCGGCGATTTATTTTTCGTTATTAAAAACAATAGATGACGTAAATTACTGTCAATTATATTATTCTTAAAATAAATTTATAAAAAAAATTCTAAACGTTTCATAAATATTACATTAAGTATGTACTGCATAAAATAATTAAATAAATAGTTTTACTTAAACAATTTGTGAGAACGACATATACGTATATAAAAAAGTGAATTTGAAGACATGAGAAAGTAAATATATTTTTTTTTATCTAATAGACATTTTGAAATTATTAAACCGCAGTTTTCTCGTGACTGCTCGAAACGTTGTTAAGCAGGTACTACGACAAGATAGCAAAATATCTTGTAAAAATTATAAGGAGAACTCAGAAATGTATGAAGTTATGGGTCTTGAAATCAGAATAATATGTCTGACAGCAAATATTTACTTTTAGTACTCTACATTTATTTAATAAAACACATAACAGGGTAATGAAAACAGAAAATAAGTATCGTAAATCATGACGTCATAACATTGCCTTTCTTGTCGGTAGTCACTATTCGTCGTAAGACGTAGGGTGAGGCAGACTGAGGCTGCAATCAAGACATGCGGCGAAATTTTATACGCAGCCTTCGCAGTTCGAAAAATATGGGTTTGTAAATAAAAGTTTTTTACTACTACGTTTTACGACTTTTCTGGGTGACCTAAACGCTAATAAGAAAATATCTAAAGGTAAACATCGGGCTAGATTATTTAAAACAAGAACAAAATTTAATAATGCGTAATAAATAAATTATTTTGGAGCACACCGTGAATAAAGGTAGCTATTTATTTCTTTGAACTATAAAATAGCTCGGTCTTAATTATACCTACCTCTTAGTTTAACGTTTTATCTAATATCCTCCAATTTAGTTCTTTTTGTTTGCTCGCTTTTATCTTATGTATTTAATTTCCTCTTCCTGCTGCTCTTTTTTCATTCCTAATCCATTTATTTCGGTTTAATGAAATTCATTTTTTAAACAAATTATTTTCCTTATTTTGTGGAACTCGGGACAAATAATTGGAGCAATGTCGACTGTGATGATGAAAAAACATACATTCGGATACGCAATCTATCGATGAAGTAGACATAAACCTTTCTGAAATATTAAAACCAACACATATCTTTAAAAATGCTAGAATACTACAATTGACATATATATATATCTTCAATAAAATACTCAGCTGTTTCTATAGAGCCTTTTGGTCTGCTGAGTCACAGTACGTGAGAACATGTTCATTTGGATGTCATGTGCCTATTTATATACATTTAGAAATACATAAGTATGTATATCAGGAGTATGGCAAACATAGCTCCACCTAAATACTTTAGAATGAGACAAAAATGTATGTCAAATATAATTATTACCTATCACCATTTAATGAGAAGGTCCTTTACGGCCTTATAAATTGAACGCTGAACCTAGTACTAACCGAAAGAGAGGATACAAAGAGGTTTTACCTACTCCCCGTTTGTTCATTGCCGTCTGAAACTATACATAACCGAGCAAAGGTTATTAACACACATAAACATCGTTGGCCCTGGCAAATTGTTCATATACAGTGTATACATGACCAAGTTTGGTTTAATTCAAACTATTTATGTTTAGGCACGCTATAACCAAAAGGAATTTATTTTAATTGTATCCAGAACTGCTATTAGTTGAACGAACTAGTTGGTTATTTATCATTATGGCTAAAGGTTGACTCGCCCAACGGAAATTATTGCCTTTGAACTTGGTACGTTTACATGTCAGGTGTAGAAGCTGTTTCATGTATCCAAAGCCTAACAGACAATTAGGTAAATTTTATTACAGTTCCTCTCATCAAGCTTTGAATTACTTGAAAATATATCAGGGCAGAAACATTAGCATTGTTGTTAGTTTTAAAGTCAATATTTACTTACTAGTTTTTGCCTACTAGTTTTAGTATTAGTAACTCACAAACAGTAGATAGGTTTTTTACTAAGACCATATATATTATGTATTAAAATATAGAAATATATTTACTTTTCGAACACTCCGACTGGAAGCTAAGATTTTTTTCAAACTAAATGTTTTTAAAATGAAAAGAAAATTTACGAATCAGGGGGCAAAAATAAAAATATACCAAATGAAAAACCATTTTTTTAGTATGTTATTTTACCATATGTTATTTTGAAGAAGTGTGTTATTTAGAATCAGATGTTTATTAATAAGTTTCTTTTTAGTGTTGGTATGTTTTTCTGCAAGACTTTATCCATCATTTTAGCTGATGTACTCGACATTTGAAATGGCAAGTAAAGACCTCTTCGCAATTTTTTTCGTACCTAAACGAAGTGAATGCTCTTCTCATTGAGAGCTACCATTTCAAAAGACAATGAGAATGGGCGTGTTTCCATGTCAAGCGACTCGCCGGTCGTAATCTTCTTTACTACTACAAAATTCCCCCGATTTGAGTAAAATGTTCATTATAATAGACTCTGGAAAATAAAATGTTTTAATTTAATAAATGCTTGTAACCATAACAGAAGAGTGCAATTTCTTTAGTGAATTTATAACATTTAATATTTTTCTTTCATTTCCTATACAAGCTTTCTATGTTAGTGAAAACTAAAGGCAAAAGTACTGCATAATGTTTTTAATAAAAGTGGTAGTTTTTTCTAAAGTACGTTTATTTTTTAGCTTTATAGACAGCGCCTAAAGATAGAACTGAAGTTAAATTGATTTTCAACAAGAAAGAAATACTAAACATTTTCGAGTATATTTTACCGTCATTGATCATTCAATTCTAGGTTTAATACAACATTAACACGATCGATTCCACCACATAAATATGATGAGCGGTAAGCAGAAAACCAAATTTATGTTAAGTTCGCCTTGTGAGGCAAGCCTTTTTCATTTAATTACCTAAGTAACGCAGTAGTGAAGCATAGGTCTCGTATTCTCCAAATGTATTCATAAATCTGGACTGATTTCATCACACTATATAGACATATATATATAGTATCAGTTAGTATACATTCATCCCTAATTTTATGCTAGAGATTGTACGTAATATACCCACAATATTATTAACATTTGAATGCGTTAAACGCTTAAATCATATTTTGATTTGTCCCCTGACAGAAGACTGAAAACAATGATACATGACTTGTATTGTATAAGATTACGTTGTGACCCGTAAGTGTGGTGCAGTGACCATAAATGCGGCTACCCTTCGGAGCAAGCTACTCCCATACTGAGAATCCTACTAATAGCGAAAGTTTGTAAGTATGGGTGGATGGATGGATGGATGTTTGTTACTCTTTCACGCAAAAACTACTTCACGGATTTGAATGAAATTTTACAGTAATATAGCTTATACATCAAAATAATACATAAGCTACTAATTGCCGCGAAAACCGACATCAACGCGGGCGGAGCCGCGGGCAACCACTAGTATCATATAATAAAGAAATAAATAGTTACTGCGGACATCTAACACACAACGCCATCTAGCCCCGAACTAAGCAGAACTTGTATTGTGGATTACTAGACTACTGATACAAATATAAATATAGGTACTTTTTTTGTATTGTATATACATATGATACATAGAAAACACCCAAATTCCGAAACAAATATTTACAGATTTTACAAACATTTGGTCCGACCCTGGAATAGAACTCGAGACCGAGAGACTGCGTCACTAAGGCAGCATACATCGAACGTACAAGCACATAAAAGACAAGTGTATTAAATCAGTGTGACTATCGCAAATCGGTTTTAACGGGTATTCATTCAAGTACTAAAATAAATTGACTCATTATCAGGTGAATGTTTAAATATTTTGTAATATTTTAAGGAAATGTTTAACGGCGAGTTCTAATTACTGATTTAACGGCTAAGGCACGCAATCTTAATTATAACTATTAATCTAAACTATAAACAGAAACAATAAAAAATGAATCATACAAATATTATTCATATCTATACTAATATATAAAGCTGAAGAGTTTGTTTGTTTGTTTGTTTGTTTGTTTGAACACGCTAATCTCAGGAACCGCTGGTCCGATTTGAAAAATTCTTTCGGTGTTGGATAGTCCATTTATCGAGGAAGGCTATAGGGTATATATCATCACGATACTACCAATAGGAGCGAAGCAACAATGAAGAATGTTTCAAAAACGGGGTAAATTTTCACGCGACGGGCAATAGAAGACGCAAACGAGGTTGCGTGGGTCAGCTAGTTTCACATAAAATGTTACAAAGGCTAATAAAAACTTTAACAATAATAGGTATTATATGTGTATGTATTTACGTCAACTACAATCAGGGGAGAAGGAGAACTTAGTAACCGTAATGACTTAATTTCTTCATTAGTTGTGACTCGTGACAAATATTTCACGGCTATAATTAGTTCAGAAAGGGCTTAAAAGTCAACGTCTACGATTTATCATTCTGAATCTTTTCGTAAATATACTACAGTATAAAGTACCGTAGGTTTTGAGATGCCTATAATGCACATAGTAGCAATGCTATGTGATAATACAATTACTCATTGGTCTGACTAGAGCCACTTCAATTTTCAAATAGTTCTGCATAATATGTCAAAATTCTGACATTAATTAGTAACTTGAATTTATACTAATATATAAAGCTGAAGAGTTTGTTTGTTTGTTTGTTTGAACACGCTAATCTCAGGAACCGCTGGTCCGATTTGAAAAATTCTTTCACTGTTAGATAGCCCATTTATCGAGGAAGGCTATAGGCTATATATCATCACGCTAAGACCAATAGGAGCGGAGCACCAATGAAAAATGTTTCAAAAACGGCGGAAAATTATCACGCTACGGGCAATAAGAGACGTAAACGAAGTTGCGTGGGTCAGCTAGTATAATAATAAACTTTTGCCCGCGATTCGTGTGTATATCGGTAATTGCGATAAAAAGTAGCCTATGTCCTCAGGAATCAAAGTATCTCCATGCCAAATTTCATGAAAAGCGGCGCAGTGGTTTAAGCGAGAAAGAGAAAGCGTGACAGACAGACAAAGTTACTTTCGCATTTATAATATTCGTATGGATCTCTCATCATGTGTCTATCACCGAACCTTTCCGGAGATCCTTGCTAAGTCATCGGACTTACATCTGACCCCTTTATTACCGTAAAAACAGTAATGAAGGTAGATCCGCACATATCAAGACTAAGTACATAAAATTTTCTCAATTTCTATACATTGTAATTATTTAGTGTTTGAAGGATTTTCATATTTTTTTGCAGGTTTATCATATCTTCATACTTGATGTACTTAATGTGATCATAATAAGACTAATCTTATTCTAGAAGTAAAATATAGAACACAAGTTGGATATTCAAGTCTTACTATATTTACAAATAACGCTCTAAATCGGAATATAATTACAAACATCTGCTCTTTTACTAAATATTCACAGCTAAATCAAACTAAAATTATCCCTTGTTATGCATTTTTTACCGACTTCAAAAAAAGGAGGAGGTTTCTCAATTCGACTGTATATTTATTTTTTCTTTTTATGTGTGTTCCCGGGTAACTTCGTCGTATATGAACCGATTTTGATATTCTTTTTTTGATGGAAGGGAGATATCCCAACGATGGTACCATGATAAGGACACTAAGATCTGATGATGGCATCCAAGAGAAATCGAGTCAAACCTTGAAGTCGTTTTTATTTTTGTTAAAATTTTACTTGTCGGAAATAAATTGTTATCATCATTATGTATTGACGATAACTATTCTCTAACGTGGCTCTATGTAGCTACTTATCAATGAACTTCTTATTATGCGTCTTATTCACATATTTATACCATTCCATTCTATCTTTTAATTCTATAGATAGGTACCTACCTACTTACGAATTTACCCAATATCTTGACAATGTTGGAATTAACATAAATGCTCTATCATTATGTACACACCTGTTTCTTTACGCAAAATAGATTAAAGAATACCTTTTTAATCTAAAAAAGTTATTACTTACATTTAGTATACTCATAGTAATACATGACCTCTATATTATTCCCATCATTCACGCTAAGACTACATTTAAAAATGCCTCACGGTAATACGAAATTGATTGGTCAAGACATCAGTGCAATACTGAGCTGCGTTCACGAAATTAAAATATCATCTAAATCAAATATTACCAAATGCTTCTAGACAAGCATCTTCACGTGTTGCAATATAAAATTACGGCCATTATTGAAACATAACAAATATTCTATCATGTTAGAAACAAGTTTGCTTAACTAGCTGTATGTTGTGTATGGAAATCGTTATCATTAAATTACCAGAGACAATGCATGTAAAAATATTCAGCCTGCATAGTCAGATACCGTGAATTATAATTTTTGCAGCCAAATTAATAAGTGTGTTGAAGTTAAGAGTCAAATTAGACATTGTTATAACTGTTAAAATTCTGCCTCTGGTAAAATTCTGATTAAAATAAGGTTTTCTTTATTAAGAGACGATCGGTAATCGGCGAGGCGAGGTGTAAACCTGATTTTTGCCGTGGCGAGTGGCGACGCTTCGCAGTGAAGCGTCCTGCCAGGCGTCCCGTGACGGCTCACGTTTTATAGTCTTATTTTTTCTTTAGTAGTCATTATTTATTTTGTAAGTACTTGACTAAAATTATTGTTAAATTTTCTATAGACTATTATAGATCGCAATAATCTAATAAGGAACCAAATTATCTACATTTTGTTATTAACTTAAAGTTATTAAATATACTTATTTAAAAAAAAACTTACCAACGCAAGTCGCAAACACGAAAATTATAAACAAATATAAAAGAGAGTCCCACCGCATCTTCATTTTTTTTTTGTTTATAAAGTTCAAACCATTTCACAAACACTAACAATAATAACACATACTAATTTTATGACACCAGTAAATGTACTCCATAAAATAATAATAACAATATAGTCACTTCACATCCACTTGCCTTAAGTCAATTGTTTAAATAAAACAAAGGAATATTAAAAATACAAAGATGTATTTATGCAAAAAAAAAACAAATTACATCGTTTGAATTTTCTTACGAAAATTGGCGCGAAGCATTCACCGTGCGATCGCGATGCGAGTAAAGTTCGGAATGTACTGTATGCAAAGGCACGCACGCACTACGCGCTGGTGATCGACCCCACCGGAACCACAGTCGGTGGGCGCACGACTGCCGAGTGCCGACTCCATGTGCACCGCACCGAAACGTCCCTTAAAACCATCTTAACATTTGCGTTTTAGTGAACCGTAACCCGTCCTCATAAGGTTCATATTACACAGGTAATGAAATTAGAGGCTACTGATGATAATATTCGTAGTTTTGTAGACCGTACGCGCATAGAATTGTTGTCGCCCTATTGAAGGTATTGTTAGAAGTAAATTTAAACAATAGAACAAGGATAGAAACAAAACAACAGATAAAGACATTTTTACATTACAAAGTGATACGTATTGCGAATGAATTGAATCATTCAAATTCATTATCTGTTCCTTACCTACTCATTTTTATGGGTTTTAACGGTACAGTACAAAAAAAAAGAATGACACATGAAATCGCTATTTTGAAAACAGTCACAATCAATAACGTAAACAATTTTGGTGGCATTCCATCAGAAGGTATATACCCCGTTAATATTGGTAGTTTGACTCTAGTTGTTTTATTGCTTCGTATATCCCATCTATCTATACAACTAAATAAAATTGGAGTGTCTGTTTGTAATATTAAAATAAACGCTTTTGAATAAATGCATATGTATGTACACGGTACATATACCAAAAACGTAGTTAAAAATTTTTTTGTCTGTCTGTCTGTCTATCTGTCTGTTTGTTCCGGGTAATCTCTGTAACGGCTGGACGGATTTTGACGGTACTTTCACAGGCAGGTAGCTAATGATCCAGGGAGTAACTTAGGCTTCTTTTTTAGACTAACTGTGTCCCGCGGCGTTACTCGTTACGTTACGGTTCAGCTAGTAATTATTAAAATCAATCGATTGTTAATTGCTTGAACAGCTTATCTATACAAATAAATAAAATTGGAGTGTCTATTTGTAATATTAAAATAACTGCTTTTTACTAAATGCATATGTATGTATATATATACGGTACATATACAAAACAAGTATTTAAAAAAAAAATTGCTGATGATCCAGGGAGTAACTTAGGCTACTTTTTTTTAGACTAACTTTGTCCCGCGGCGTTACTCGCGCTACAACATTAACCGCGGGTATCACCGCGAGGTTCAGCTAATATACATATAATAAGAACTATCCACAATTTGATAACATTTCCAAAAAAGTATTTTATATTGTAGTTATGGTAAAAAAAGAGTAAGCTTTACAGTAGTAGCTTGTGATGTTTAGCACCTGACATCTCACCTATCACTCTTATCAGACCTATTACCTGTCGGCAAACTCTAACACCGCACACGCTCAACAATCCATCGAATGAAATGAATGAAATAGCATTTTCCTGTAACATTGTTCCGTTCGTCAATCACTCTATAGGTTGCAGCAAAAAGAAGGAAAATATATAGAATACTTCATAACAGCTGCTCTTAAATTTCTTTTCGACAAAGTGTAAAGCTATTTTTCTGGAAATTATGCACACATTTTTTTAAGTAGTTGTACATTAAAAATGAATTTTAGATTATATAGTATAATATCTGCACTATGTAATATGTATACCTAAATAATAAAAGGTGCGAGAGAAATCTAGAATAGGTTTATACTACGTACCAAAAAAATGGTTCAGTACTACATTGGTTTTAATTTTGTTCTAAAACGATTTTTCGTTTTTTTTCAGCGTAAAAATAGCCTAACTTCATACAATATCAGCTATCTGTGAATGACAGTCGATAAAATAGAACCATTCCAGACATTACCCGGAACAAAGAGACTGACAGACAAAAATTGTAACAATTGTTTTTTATAAATCCTATTATTATTATAAATGCGAAAGTTTGTAAGGATGTGTGTTTGTTGCTCTTTCACGCAAAAACTACTGAACGGATTTTCATTAGACTTTGCAGTAATATAGCTTAGACATCGGAATAACATAATAATTTAAAATTAGTAGAGGTTTTAAAAATTTTAGTAGCGACATAAACGCGGGCGGAGCCGCGTGGAACACCTAGTTTCGTATATATTTACCGTGGCAGAGCCACGCTTTGGCATGTATAGGCCGGTTCGACCGGAGTGATACCACAGCCTCACAGAAAACCGGTGTGAAACAGTGCTGGCGCTGTGTGTTTAACCGAGTGAGTGAGGATACCGGAGGCCCATACGCCAATCTCTCCCCGCCCTCATCCCCCAAAAGCCGACACTGCACTTGTGACGCCTCTAGTGTTGTGGGTGTCCATGGGCGACGGTATTCGCTTACCATCAAGCGATACGCCAGCTCGTTTGCCTCCTATTCTATAAAAAAATACTTTCATATGCAAGTTTCTGATATATTAGATACATTAAATTTTTTGTATGTATGACCGACATGACCGTGACAGTCAAACCTTAAAAAAGTACATACACATTCTTAATTTGGAATTCCATACACACAGACAGAGCTGACAGATCTGATAGAGTTGATTGAAGAGTATAGAAACTCGTACTTTTTTTAAACCTATAATAAATAATAATAATATAAATATTTCGGACATCTAACACACAGTGCCATCTAGTCCCAAGCTAAGCAGAGCTTGTGTTATGGGTACTAGACAACTGATACAAATACATATATACTTTTTTTGTAAATACATACATATTATACATAGAAGACATCCAAACTCCGAAACAAATATTTGTGATCATACAAACATTTGGTCCGACCCGGGAATCGAACCCGAGACCTCATGATCAGCAGTCGCACACGCCAACCAAGACCAACGAGGCAGTTAAAACACCCTATACCTATCTTCAACAACCCATTATGTCCCACTACTGGACTCGGTTCTCCTCTCAGGAGAAGGTTTAGGCTATACATAAATATTACGTATATTTATATATAGCCTAAACCCTCTCTTGATATGCAGAGTCACAATTATGGTCATAATTTTTTCAGACATAATCGAGCCGTAATAACTTAGTACTTGAAGTCCGTGTTGCTACGTTAAGTTTATAACAGTTGTTGATGAAATAAATAATATAATAATATAATTAATTACGCATATCATTTGCCCTTTGCCAATCTTATCCGATATAACTCTCTCAACAACATGGAGAAGAAATTATTACATTAATCTTGCGTAAACAGCCCTACATTTTATAAGCATAAGAAGATACGATAACAATGAAAGACATTGTTTATCTAATAACAGCCAAAATGCCTCTACCCTGCCTGATGGAAAGCATGAGCAGAATCCAAGAGTGGTGGTCACCATCCTCATTGCGAATATAGACAATGCAGCATGACGACCCACACTATGGCGGCCTATTATTATTACTTCTGCATTATTGGGTAAGCAGTCTCACGAACGAAACAGAACAGCGCAAATGCTATCATTTTAGGATGATCTTCTCTGAGAGATTAGAACCGTCCCGGTTGAGCCAGCTCGTTCGTCCTGAAATCAGCGCGGCTGGCTCTACTGTCTTGATAAAAAAATATTATTTCTGTAATATTTACACATCTTTTCTTGCTTAGTACCTTAGTTTATTTGTACATAGCATACCTTTTAATAACGTAAAAACATGTGTAACTTACCAAGAAAAATCTTATTCTCTTTGTTCGGCCACAATGTATAAAATAGATATATTATAAGCTATATAGAACATGTAATGCTTTATCCATATACAACAATAACATTGATCTAACAATGTACCAGAATATTAAAAACAGTATTCTTATATTTACCCGGGCCTCCGAGATATTGCGATATAGGTATATATCAAAATTATTTTTACCATTTGTATTATGTAGGTTATTTCTATTTTGTGTTTCGTGTTTAGTTCTTTTTCTTATTTGTGATTAAAGTAAACATTACTTTCTATCGTCAGTTTCTTCTGCATTTTCAAATAACTTTCCCTGCATACATTTTGCGATGAGAACAATGCTTTTGTAATGATATTTGATAATAGGTCGCAATGAAGTTTAGAAGTCACTATTTGGATAATGTAACTATTCTAAGATATCCGTACTAATATTATAAATTCGTAAGTAAATCTTCTTTTATTTTCTGCATTACCAATGAGTATTTGGATCACCACTCTTGGATTCAGAGTAGAGACACTTTGGCAGGTTCAAATATAAAAAAAACTGGATCTACTAGTTTTGTGGGTCGCAATCCTGACTGCTGCACCTAGGACAGACAATTGTGTGATTATTTTGTAGCACGATGCGTACTATCGTACTTAATTGGCTTCATTGACTCGTCAAATAAGTGCGATAGTAGGATCTTGCTACAAAATCTGTGTGATGAGGACGATCTTTGTTCTGTGTTTCATTTCAAAATCAAATAGCTTTTATATTTAAGTAGGCCTTTTCAGGCACTTTCGAAACGTTTAATTAGTGACTGTAGTTGCTCGGTTTAAAAGCGTCATTCTCATGAAGAATAACCGGTAAGAAACTCAATAAATTATTCTTTAAAAAAAAAAGATTTTCAATTTTTGTATGCTTTATTATTCATGCATGTAACAACATCGTGAAAAGTAGTAAAAAAATTTGCAAGACCAGCAAATATTTGTTTCGGAGTTTGGGTGTTTTCTATGTATGAGTTTGTTAGTTATACCATTAACACACTAAATTATATATGTATATAGCATACATATTAAAAGAAAAACGATTGTGACTGTTTAAGAACAGTATTTACGTGTAGATAGAAGGAGACATATTTGGTAAAATATAACGAAATAAGAAATATTGAATTATCTAGAATAAACCTTATTTTTGTACGAAACTTATCTTTTCGTAACATAACTCCGTATTTTCTACCCGTCTGATCCATTTAAGATTTAAGATAATGTGGCACGAAGACGTGACTGCCGGAATTAGTCAAACCGGGTTTAGTGTCGGCCAAATTGCTCCATTTACCGAACTGAATGGTAGCGGCTCGGCCGTGTGAGGTCCTCTTTGGTTCGTTGAAATTACCTCAAAATAACTCTAACGTATATGGATCTATTTTATTTACCTCCATTAGTATACATAACTGTTCTTTAATTTATTTATTTTCAATAATAGTAATATTTACTTCACACATCTCACTTACGGCCTACGGTTGCCTGTAAGAGATTGCCTTCGGGCGATAAGGCCACCAATTGTACTTCTCTAATTTTAAGCTTACCTTGTAATGCATCTGGTGTACAATAAAGCGATATATTATTATTATTACGGCTGTATAATCTTACCGTGGGAGAGCCACGCTTCGGCATGAATGGGCCAGCTCGATCGGAGTGATACCAAGGCCTTTTTTTTTTATGGGACTAATCCCGCCCACATTCCCACCACTGTAACTCCTGTACACCAGGATCAACAGCAGTGACCCACGAACACACCGAGTTATGACACTCGGGAAGTCCCA
The DNA here is from genome assembly GCA_905220595.1 of Spilosoma lubricipeda. Taxonomy (NCBI): domain Eukaryota; kingdom Metazoa; phylum Arthropoda; class Insecta; order Lepidoptera; family Erebidae; genus Spilosoma; species Spilosoma lubricipeda. The sequence continues at coordinate 5,045,684 of HG992286.1, read as the reverse complement.
GGAAGAAAATTAACTGTCTTGGAACCCGCAACGAAGTTAATCAGAAGAAAAACAGGAGGAGTTGGAAATGATAAATCCACTTCCCTCCTTAGCAAAGCGGGAGACAAAATGAAGTCAAAATAGGCAGACACCTTTTTCAAACCGGGAAGCACCACGGATAAAGTATTAGGGGTCCTAAGTGAGCTATATTTGATTACTATAGTATGTATGGCAGAATCGCCTAAACGCACGGAAATTCACCGCAGTTGACACAAGATCCTCATAGTATACCGCCCCAGATGTCATTTGTAAACTATTTAGCATTGTGTTACGTTCATTGTACCAAAGACTACACTCCCAGAGTACATGATGAGCCGATTGTTCACAGCTAATATCAGGTGTTGAGCATTGACACAATGGTGAATCGACTAATTTAAATGAGTGTAGTTTGCTCTTAAAGTTACCGTGGCCTGTAAGAAATTGAGCGACACAGTGATCTACCTCGAGCCATGTCCTCGACATCCGTTCGCGAACAGATGGAAAGAACTGGTAGAGGTGGCGCCCCTTAGATGATTCGTCCCATCGTTGTTGCCATTCATCCATTAGGTCGTTATAGACATTGGACTGCTGTTGAAACAATCTTATGATTTTATCGCGGTCTCGTACGCCCAAAAAATCGCATTCCATGTTTTGTAATGTGGAATAGTACATGGCTGCACGTCTTTGCACCTCGAGATCGACCGGAAGGACACCCGCCAACACCGGTAAAGCCTCAGTACTAACCGTCCTATATGCTTTGCACAAGAAGATCAATGCAAGTCGTTGTCCTTGTAACAGTTTCCGACGGACAGCACCTACAGTCGCTCTATCGGCCCACACGGGAGCACCATAGCAAATAGAACCCAAATAAGTAGCTCCATATATAATCTTTAAAGTATTAAATGAAAGACCCCATGTGGCAGTTGATATCCTCGTCAGAGCAAAGAAACTTTTTTTAGACTTTTCGTTAACTGTTCTAATATGTTCGATAAATGAAAAATTTCTTTCTAAAACTAATCCCAAATAACAAACCGAGGTTTTATTTTTTATACTAACATTTTGAAATTTAATACACGGCGGTGATTTGAGGTTACCTTTCAGAAGTAGCTGGAAGGTTTTGTTTGGTGCAAAAGTCAAGCGATTACGTACGCCCCAAAGAGATACTAAGTTCAAACATCTATTAGCCAGACTCTCAAGCCCCGCTCTAGTGTCAGATTCCACCAGTAATAAACCGTCGTCCGCATACGCGTTTAGGGTACATCCGGGTGGTACAGGTATTGAGAGAAAATCGTCGAAGCCTATATTCCACAAGTATGGACCTAGCACCGAGCCCTGAGGGCACCCCATCGTAAGCGCCTTCGACACAGAATGATGCCCAAGTCTCAATTTAGTTGTGCCTTGTGTGAAGTAAGAGGAGATAAGGGAATAAATATTTTTAAAGCATCCTCTTGATTTTAACTTTAGCAATAGCATGGGCCACCACGCGTTGTCGAAGGCGCCAGATATATCTAAGAAGATACCTAAGACGTATTGAAACCTTGACTCGGTGACAGTTTTCCTTACAGATATGACCGCATCTGTTGTTGATTTTCCCAACGTAAATCCGAATTGTCTATCATGAAATTTAACTCCACCCGGTAGAAGTCGAGGCACTACAAGACGTTCTAAAAGCTTTCCTAGCGATGGCAGCAGTGTTATAGGCCGATAGGACCCAGGACCGTCCGGCGGCTTATCGCCGCTTTTTGGTATTATACGAATATTACCGCACCGCCAAACACTAGGAAATACTCCTTCCGCAATGCAACGTTTAAAAACTGTTAAAATGGTGTCACCCGAGAGTTTGCAAGCTTCTTTTATCATTTTATTTGATATTTTATCGTCGCCCGAAGCCTTGTTTAGTGGTAATGACCTAACAATACTAAGAAATTCGTCTGAAGATGGTAAGTCAGACATTGGAGACACTGGTGGTTCGATGGCCCACTGCCTAATTTGTCGGTGATAATCAGTGTCATCCTCCGGCCGATCATCGGGCACAAGTGATTCTAAAAGATATTTTGCTGTTTCCTCTACTCCTGTAGTATAACTATTATGAATTTTGATGTTCTGTACGTATGCAAGGTCGATAGATCTATTTGCCTTAAATTCATGATACAAAGGTGACCACGGACCTTCTCTATCGAGTTTATCAACAAGTTTGCGTATTAAATTTCCCTTTGATTTCTCCACAGCTGCCCTGTAGTGAGACCTGGCAACTCTAAGAGCAATGAGAGCATTATTGTAAATATCTCCTGTTACGTTACGCTTTTTAATGGCATTTAGTTTTTTACGAGCTTTTCGATAGATTCTACGTAATTCGACTAATTTATAGTTCCACCAATCACATCTACGAGTGTTAGTGATAGATCCGCGGCCGATACAAACATCAGCACAATATGTGAAAGTGTCTGATAATATGTTTGCGCTTTCCTCAGCTGATAGACAACTGCGAGTGAAGTCTCTGGCATGCACCGCAAAGAGTGAACCAAATAAAGCCCAATTTGCCCCTTCAGTTTTATATCTAAAATTATACGGAGTTATTTGCGGATGTTGTGCAACCATTGGAATGAATTCGTACACGATTAAGCGGTGATCACTACAGGATGCAGCCGGTAGGACACGCCATCCAGATATCGAGACGTCGCCGCGCGTAAGCGTCACGTCAATAGAAGACTCACCCATAGGGCTGCAAAAAGTTGGTGGTGCATCAGGGGTATTGTGAATAGTAAGATTCATTTCCGCAATAAAATCTTCAACCGCACAGCGCCGGGCCATGTCAGTTGAACGCAACTTGCCATACCATAAAGTAGAAGATGCATTGACATCAGCGCCAATGATAATTTTGTGTCCTACGAGGGACCGCAAAACGAAACGTAAATGATGTAGATGAGGATCAATAGGATGTGAAAATTGAAAGTAACAGCTCACTACATAAACTTTACAGGTAGAGGATGAGATCTCAGCAACGGCGCAGTGTGACGTCATAAGGTTGCGCAAAGATGTTACTGTGAAATTAGAACTTGCAACATATATCCCAGCCCGTGACCGGCTATCTAGTTGCACTACATATTTCCTCAAGTGAGCGCTCTGATATTGCTCCTGTATAAGGACAATGTCTAACTTTTGTTCAAAAACTAAACGATCTAATTCTGATGTGGCTATTTTATCATTATGAAGATTTAACTGGCCTATCGAGAAATTATCCATTTTATTAAAAAGGTACTACAACTACTACTGTATAAACTATTCAGTAATTAGTGTTTAGGATTAGCTGCTCTAATTTAAGTTTATATGTGGAGCAGTCCTGTGATCCACATCGATGGTCACATGGTTTTTTAAACCGGCTGCATTGTGCGCATTTTGGTTTAAAATCTGGTGTGTCCCTATCCGGGCAAGCCCTTGTGTCGTGGCTGGCCGCGCAATTAGCACAGGTAGGAGTTTTAATTGTGCAAAACTTTTGAACATGACCGAATTGTTGACAGTTTAAGCAACGAACTACTTCTAAGTCGTCTACAAACCTACATGTGGCCCAGTCTATATATAATTTATCCTTTGTGCTAGCCAAGTGTTTTCTAACGTCTGTTTCTAATTCTAAGCCTATCCATTGACGTTCGTTTTCCAGTTTACGATGTCTAACAATTTTGGTTGATTTTAAAAAGTCGCTTTCGCTTAATTTTAATTCGTCCTTGATATTCTGACGATATAAAGCTGTTAGGAAGGTACGATCCTCCATAGAACCAGGTACGTCTTTTACAATTATACGGGGCCTTCGGCCTTTCGGCTTTTCTAAACGTAAGCCTACAGATTTAATGGCGCTTACTGTTTCTAGTTTTTTAAGCTGCCTTTCATTTGCGACTCGCAACACGACGCCTGCCTTTGCGGTTTTGTTAACGCCTACAATTTGAAAACCTTCGTCGCTGGGTTTAATAGCCTTTATGAGAGCCTCTTTTGTAGCCGACGAAGTAGCATATTCCGCTGAACGCTCCGTAGTAGGATATGCAATAACACACGGTCTAGGTACGCGCGCCTCCGCGGACACCGGACACGGGGCCGATCCAGGCGGTAAGCGAAGGCCAAGCTTGTCCGCGTAGGTCAAACCCGGCCGTCGAACCGCGCTCACCTGGCGCTCAAGATTCGCTAATTTTGTTTCATTGCTAGCAGATTTAATTGCCAACAACGACACGATACCGGTAATCCGCTGGGTTACGTCCATAATGGCCGTCCTGTTCCCCACATTCATTCGCGACCCCTGATCGTTAACTATTTCATTAATTTTTGCCAAATATTCGGTTGCCTGAGACACCAACTCAAAATAATTATACTCCCCACAACTATCACGACCACTAAAAGATAAAACACTTCCGCTCAAGTCCGAAGCCCTACTTTCCTTTGGCGATAAATTTGTTGGAGACATACTACCAAATAATCCCTTTCCGGTTGGTGTTTGAAATTCATTTGTACCACCGGGATCGGGCAACTCGCCAACAACCGACATGGCCAAACAAAGACACACCAGACAAAAGAAAAATCAATATAAACAACTTTAAAATTAAAAACACGAAAATAAAATTAATACAAACAAAAATATTATTCCTACCCACTTTTAAGAATAAAATAAATTGACTTACCGATAGCCGTAATGAAAAGAACTAACACAATATTTGTGTTTATGAGGCGTAAAAACTTACAAATTAATTGTTAAAAACACTATACACAACCTTAAGCCGCCCACAAACCGGGAAACAGTCGCGAGGATACACAAAAACAATATTAAATTTTTAAAACGCGACGTCACACGTGAACCGCACAGTGCCGCGAAGGGAAGTGATACCAAGGCCTTACAGAAAACCGGTGTGAAGCTGTGCTTGCGCTGTGTTTCACCGTGTAAAAGAGGACAGCGGAGGCCCGTACCCCAACCCCTCCCCCCATCCCCATCCCCCAAAGGCCGGCAACGCACTTGTGATGCCTCTGGCGTGTGTCCATGGGCGGCGGTAATCGCTTACCATCAGGCGACACGTCTGCAAGTCTGCCTCCTATTCCATTCCAAAAAAAAAACTAGCTAGACCCTCTACTATGTTAACCATACGACTGATAATCATTCTTAAATATATCTAAAAATGGTAGATATATATATAATTTAGGTATAATTTGCTAAGTAACTTAAATTACAATATTGTTTCATATTCGAAGTGTTCAAGGACATCTAATGATAACAATAATAATAATTCGGTATGGTGATCTCTTCGAAGAAACCGAGGGTTTTGTCTGTGCGATTATGGACGAAGTTATAATGACGAATAACTATTGGAAATATATCCTGAAGGATGGTACGGTCGACATCTGTCGGTCATGTCACCGTCCTGGAGAATCTATCAGGCATATTATTTCTAATTGTTTTCGTCTTGCTAACTGCGAATATTTGCACAGGCACAACCAAGTAGCCAGGATTGTACATCAACAACTTGCCCTTAAATACAAACTTGTGAGTTCAGAGGTGCCATACTGCAGGTATGTGCCCGACCCAGTTCTCTAGGATGGTCGTGCTGCTTTGTATTGGGATCGATCTATTATCACAGACAAGACTATTGTTGCCAATAAGCCTGACATTGTGGTGCTAGATCGATTGGAGCGCCGCGCAATGATTGTCGATATTGCCGTTCCTCATGACGAGAATCTCGTGAAAGTCGAAAAAGAAAAAGAAATAAAATATTTGGATTTTACGATATGTGGAATGTGGATTCGGCGATCATTGTTCCGATAGTCGTATCTGCTCACGGATTAATTGCCAAGAGCCTCGACCAACACCTTAAGAGGCTCACGTTAGACGCCTGGATGAAGGGTTTGATGCTGTCCTACTTGTCACGGCTCGTATTGTGAGGAGATTCCTGTCTTTGGAGCCCTAACCACCGGCTACTATTTTTTATATTTTTAAATGTATTTGTTTTTATTATGTATATTTAAAAATGTAAATAATATGTTTTAATAATTTTAATAATGAGAATAATAATTAATTTATTACTCTTTTACAAAAGTAAGTACAGATCAGGTTATAGTTTATACATTAGAATGTGGTCCATTATTCCTTTGTGAGAGACTGGTGTATATATTAGGAAAACCTGTGCTACAAATCACCAGGCTCCCACCACTTGGATCAACATGTTTTGTACCTTATATTACTATTATACCCAATATTGAAATGCAAATGAGAATAACAATAAAATTACAATTATAGTTGTGTTGTGTGATGTGTGTGTAAGAGTTTGAGTGCATAAGTGCAGCATTTCATTTTTAGAAATTATTATTTAAGCAAGTAGGTAAGTTTCCAAATCATGGGAGGGTTACGTTTCGGCACACACTATGGACAGGTAAGGCCAGAGAGACAACGGCCTCACAGATAACCGTTGCTCCTGGACATAGGTCTCTTCTTTGAAGAGAGCTCTTGACCTATTACACCAAGCTGGACAGATGGGTTGCTATTTGCTATAGAGGGTTGATTACAAGTTTTGTAGTGGTTTGCTCCTTTAGTTCCCTTTTACCATACCCACGGAATGAGTAGGATTGGTAACACTCCGTATTCTGCACATCATCACATGTTTATCTCAGTAATTTAATACAGAACTCGAATTATGTTTGCTAACAGGGGCTATGTTAAAATTAAGTGTAAAAAAAAATCGATTGAGTTTTACAGAGTGTGATAGAAAACTTTGACACGTCACGCTCTCATCAGTCAACGAATACTGCACGGAAGTGTTCTTTGTGTCTGTTGCATATATGTTTGTATTGTATTGTCCCCCGCGACAGAGGAATATTCCTAGTCCTCTCATAAAAAAGAAAAACCAAAAGGTGTGAGTTTATTTATCTTCCTACTTTTTGTCACTTTTTAAGAAATGATTGACATAGAAGATCCCGCTTTAACAATATCCTAATTGGTGGCACACGACACTCATATTGCAAGGTTTAATAAATTTTAACTTACATTTAATGAACTTTGATTTATATACTACATATAAATTTTCTAAAGATAAAAATGTAAATGTAAACGAACAACAACAAATGCGGGTAACACCGCGGAACAAAGCTAGTCTAAAAAAAGTAGCCTAAGTTACTCCCTAGATCATTAGCTACCTGCCAGTGAAAGTCCGGTCAAAATCGGATCAGCCGTTCCAGATATTACCCGGTTAACTTACAATATCATTACAAAGTAACTTGCAGATACAAAATAAATAATGGTGTTCATCACATAAAGTACCTACCCTAGCTCGAGCTACCAATCGAGTCTCTTGAGTGAGAATCACAACCACGATCTCCGTTAAACAGTCAGTATCACTAACCACTCCAACCGCTAGACCAGAGGGTCAACAAATGGCAGACGGCGTTCCAGACCGCGATACTTACCTATTTGTGTAGACCTAAACGCAACTTGCTACGTTTTGAACATATCAGGATACTGACGCATGTTTTTGTACATTTTGCAAAAGTATCCTTTCAAATGTCTGTGATCGGTTAGTGGGTGTACCCAGTAGGTACCTATGGCGACGCCCTAGTTTACGTTTTCTATTTTTAACCGACTTCCAAAAAGGAGGAGGTTCGATGTTCGACTGTATGTATTATTTTTTATTTCAATACCAAAGCTCAACACATGCTGCTCGCCAGAAATCCATGGTGGACCTATGGTGGATAAGTTTCATCTAAACCGCACCCGCAGGGCGTGTTGATATGCGGTTTTGCGTTTTCAGCGATTTAATTCATAAACCGTTTGCATTTAATCCCAGTGCGTACTTATTAGAGCTATGTTTTACCAGTTCCTTTAAGTTTCAGATATTTTTTGCCATAAAAAGGCCGCTGCATACGTGACGGGTTTTTATACGAACGGGACGAGACGGGAAGTTTTGCAAACATCGTTTCATACAAAATAACACTATGTAAGAGATAATAGTTGGTGATTAATATATGAGTGAGGTGACAGACTGTCCCGTCCAACAGACAGTCTGCAAGCTGCAAGAGCTGCGGTTGAAAGCTCTCCCTCATCCGCCATACTCACCAGACCTTGCACCTACCGACTATTACTTTTTCCATAATTTAGACAACTTTTTAGTGGTTAAAAAATTCAATTCCCGAGAGGCAGTACAAAATGCCTTTGAAGAGTTTGTTGCCTCCCGTCCAGCTGATTTTTACAAGAAGGGCATCAATAAACTGCCAATGCGTTGGCAAAGATGAGTCGATTGCATGGGTGATTACTTCGAATAACAGAAATAAAAAAGTTTGAAAAAATAAGTACTTTCACTTATTGCATACAAAACGGCAATTTCAGAGGTAAATACCTATTATATATTTGACATTTATGTCTCTATCCAAGATTTCAGTTCACTATCGGAGACATTATCAGTAAGAGGTGAAAATGACCCTAAATCTTCTTGCATTATTGTTTCTTATGAATTGTCTTGTATTATTTAAATACTTAAATTTAAAAGTACGGAAGTTTATTGTTAAAAGCTTTAGAAAAAGTACGTGTGTGGCAATAAATTTCCAAACCAAACAAGATTCACTCTCTGTGCAGTATTTTCTAAAGCAAACTTTGTTTATGAAAATAATTGACAGTTTATTAAAACAACGTATACTTATATATAAGGATATAATACGAGTATATATGTATAGTGTTAATGCAATTAATGCAAATATAAACAAAAAAGTTTCAATGTTACAACTTCGTGGTTCAACTAAGTATTTTGCTTTGTTTAAAATACGAGAATCCAATCAATTAAATCAATTTAAATACCTTGCCTAAATCCAAAACTTGTACTACCTCTACTATTTTAAGGATACTTATAATATTTGTTACATTTTTATATTTCTTTTAAAACAAGTTCCATTAAGTAAGCCAAGGTTTAATAATCCTACTAATATTATAAACGCGAAAGTTTGTAAGGATGGATGGAAGTTTGGATGGATATTTGTTACTCTTTCACGCAAAAATTACTGAACGGATTTGGATGAAACTTTACAGTAATATAGCTTATTCATCAGAATAACACATAGGGGTACTATTTGCCGCGATAACCGACATACACGCGGGCGGAGCCGCGGGCAACAACTAGTTAATACATAATTTAACAAAATTCACTCTCTTCTTCAGACATATATTTAAAGACTTGGTACTCCTGAATCTTAGTACTTTTGTGAACTAAATTTATTTATAAATGAAAAAATGTGTAGGTTCATTTTTACTAGATTTCATTATTTAAATGTATTATTCAAATTTATACATAATCACGTACACATTCCGAAGAAAAAACTGAAGGAGGGGACGCCGTCACCATTTTTCCTCCTCCGTATAGAAGTGACTTATAATCTCATCTGCATAAAAGTGAAAAGTGTCAAATTATTTTAGATATTTACCGAAACGACATTAATTAGTGATCGTACACTAACCAACAGGCCCGTTAAACAGCTTAATTTTTAGTAGGTACATAATTAAATACTAATTAAAAGGTTCCCTTAAATGCAATTTTTACCCATCAATAGTATTAGAAGTATAATGCCATTTATATTTATTCGTTTTTATATTAGAACGGACAAATTACTCGAAGTCTCAACAAAATTGAACCGTTGATCCCATCATGAATGCGGAAGGTCCGGCCGTCCTCTATTTGGAGGGCACTCATTTCAGGACTGCTTATTAATCTGTCACCTGCTAAGTCACTATGATTTATGATTCCAAGGCTTTAAGAACTTTTCGCTAATTGCTACTATACTTAGTAGTATATAACAGCGCCTTTGGCACCAATTCAAGTGTTAATAAATGATGTATTACGCTGAAAGAAATATCAAACTGAAAAAAAATACAGGCGTAACCTTGTCAAGGCTTTTAAAAAAAGTATGTATTTTGTAACTGTTTAGCGATTGGTGACGGCTTCGTTCGCGTGATTATTTGTTATGTCTAACCTTGAAAATGATGAACTACCATACAACTGTTCATTACGGTATCTTATATGTATATTTAACTAGCGACCCGGCCCGGCGTCGCATGGAAGTCTTTGAAATTATTGGATTTCCTCTACTATAATATGTATGAATTACACGTATAATAATAATAATATTTCTAACATCTGACTTAAAAAGTCATCTAGTCCTAAACTAAGCAGAGCTTGTAGTAAAGGTACTAGACAACAGATATAAATAAATACGTACATATTCTACCTAGAAAACACCCAAACTAAGAAACAAATATTTGCAGATCATTTATTCAAAATCAACAATTCATTTGCAAATATTTCATCCAACTCGAGAATTGAACCCGAGACTTCAAGCACACCAGTTGCATACCACTGCGCCACCGTGTCAGTCAAACCTTAAATATAAACTTTCTTGAATCAACAACATAAAAAACATCACCAAAAATTCCAGTTTGTAGCAAGTAATTTAATATTTACAGAAACATATACGATATTCAGTCATTTTAGTGTTTTATATTAGTACGTAAATACTATGTCACATTTTTCTAATTCATGTATCTAGAGAACCTTTATTCAAATGATATTTGAGGGACGACGTCAACCTAAAACTAATATTGCAAATGAGAAACTGTAAGCCCCGAGGCAGTGCCTTACTAAGTCGTTCGAAGTTGAATTTCACCTCTAATGACATTCACTTATGAATGTATGTAGATTCTTTAGAAAACTCGACTAGGAATATTTTAATGATGAGACCCATTTACATTAATGTTTCACCCTTGAAAAAATCTTTACATCAATATCGGCCCTGAATATATTGACAAAAAACTTAGGAAAGGATGTTTACTTGTATGTTAGGTCTAGTTTAAGTCTTTAAGAATAAGATCAGCTCACAGACAGACTGTCAGCTATATTCGTAAAGGGGGATTTCTTTTTACCCGACTACGGCAAAGCCAAAGGAGGGTTATGATTTTGACAGGCTATGTATGTATGTATGTATGTTCATTTGTTCCCTCCTAGCTCCTTAACCACTCATTAGATTTGGACAAATGAGGTGTCTCTAGAAGCGTCATGATCGTCTTCTGGTTATAGGCTATATGACGTGTCACTGAATCGAATGTGGCGCCCTCTAGCCGACATAAAGTACTGTATTAAAAACTAAATTTGAAGTAAATATGCCGTGTTTGGTATCATTGGAAAGGGCGTTACTTGTACATTTCAAATATATATATATTATTAGCATTTGTTCGTGACTTTGTCCGTATTTATTCGATAAGTGTGATATTTCTATGGTACCTATTTGAAATAAACTTTGCACAACAATAAATATTATAAAGGCACCAAAACATTTTAAATAAAAAAAAGTAAAAACTAAAACCCAACTACGACAAAAAACGACGCTTAAAAAGTATGAAACAAGTTTCAAAAGCCGTAGTCACGCGTTGTTAAAATTTTGTGGTCTATGGTACATTACACGACATGGACTACGGCTTTTGCAACTTAAGAATGTTCTATAGTCCATAACACTTTAACAACGCGTGACTACGGCTTTTGAAACTTTTTTCATACTTTTTAAGCGTCGTTTTTTGTCGTAGTTGGGTTTTAGTTTTTACTTTTTTTTTTACAACAATATTTACCGCATTCATCAAGTCCAAGTGCTTCAGTGGCGAGACTTCTTTTTACCCGATTACGGCAAAGGCAAAGGAGGGTTATGATTTTGACAGGCTATGTATGTATGTGAGTATGTTCATCTGTTCTCATAGCTCCTTAACAACTCATTAGAACTGGACAAGTGAGGTGTCGTTAGAAGCGTCTTGATCGTCCGCTAGTTATAGGCTATATGACGTGTCACTTAATCTAATGTGGCGCCCTCTAGCCGACATAAAGTACTGTTTCAAAAAAAAATAATAATAAATATTTCGTATTTTGTATCATTGGAAAGAGCGTTACTTGTACATTTCAAAAATACATATATTATTAGCCTTTGTTCGTGACTTTGTCCGTATTTATTCGATACGTTGAAATGTTGTGCATTTAAACTAATGTTTAGTTAATTAACTGTTTTAATATACATAAGATTCAATGTAACAACAACTGGTTGTCCAAATAAATAAATAAATCTATACAAATAAATAAAATTGGAGTGTCTGTTTGTAATATTAAAATAACCGCTTTTTACTAAATGCAATGTATACATATATAATACAAAAATGTATGTATACGCTACATATACCAAAAATGTAGTTACAAAAAATTTTGTGTGTCTGTCTGTCTGTCTGTTCAAAATATACTTTGCAAAGAAATTAATATTATAGAGACACCCGAAACATTTTAAATAAGAAAAGTAAAAATTAAAACCGACAAAAAGCGACGCTGAAAAAGTATGAAACAAGTTTCAAAAGCCGTAGTCATGCGTTGTTAATTTGTTATGGTAATGGTAATGGTATGACTACGGCTTTTGAAACTTGTTTGATACTTTTTTCAGCGCCGTTTTTTGTCGTAGTTGGGTTTTAGTATTCTTCTTTTTTTGCGAGATTTTGAGTTCATGATTATGTCGTGTTTAGTTTTTAGGCAAGTAAGATAAAACCACTAACATTTATTCCAAATAACGTACGTAATCGTACTAAGAAAATGTCAATCAGGACAGTTTTAGTAAAAGCATGTTTGATAGCAAAAATGTCTTGGACTGATAAAATGAAAGTTCCATTACTTTAACATGTAAATAGGATTACAATACAATATTTTCCATGTTATCTATGAAAGGGTTTCTGAAAGAAATTACTAAAATAGTACAAAACAAGGTATTCATTGATTTATTACCAACCATATACCTAACCTTGCAAAACTTGCTTGAAATAATAGGATAATGAGTATTTCAACCAAAAGAAACCATAAACTTTTTTATATGAGGTTGGTGCGAGGAACTTTGATGCTAGATGCCTTTCCAACTTGCTTATCTACAAAACTTTCTCGTTTTACGCGCTTAACAACTGCTGCAATAAAATTCGTTTCCCTTTTGTCAGGTGAACCGTCGCTACTTTAGTATTGTGTATGGGTCATCTATTTCTTCGCACATTCTTCGTCCTTACAGATAAATTGCTTCGTTGGTCTCGCGGTAGGCGTGTGCGACTGCTGATCATGAGGTCTCGGGTTCGATTCCCGGGTCGGACCAAATGTTTGTATGATCTACAAATATTTGTTTCGGAGTTTGGGTGTGTTCTATCTATAATATGTATGTATTTACAAAAAAAAAAAAGTATATATGTATTTGTATCAGTTGTCTAGTACCCCATAACACAAGCTCTGCTTATCTTGGGACTAGATGGCGTTGTGTGTTTAGATGTCCGAAATATTTATTATTTATTATTAATTCTAAGGAATCTCATCTATAAAGCAATGGACTTTGGAACAGCTAATTGAGTTTTACTTTAAAAGCAGTTAGATTAATGGGATACTATACCACGCGCGAGCAAAAAGTGTCATTTTTAAAAAGCTACACTAACAACTTACCGTTAGGCAGTTAAGAACCTAATAACTATTACTGAAGTAAAAGAAAAGTGAAATAAACCGACCAAACTAGGAACAAAAATATATGTTGGGACTGAATGTTGCCGTTAATAAGTTACTTAAGTAGTGACTTAGTCAGTCATTTTTTTATTTTCGACTAGCTGAACCCGCGGTGTTACCCGCGGTTATTGTTAACCTATGCATTTATTAAAAAGAGGTTATTTTAATATTACAAACAGACACTCCCATTTTTTTTATTTGTTTAAATGTATAAATTGTATAGATGCATAGAAGATAAACAGTTGTTGAACTGTTAGGACTTTGCATACAGAATAAAGCTGGTGTGTAGAAAATCTATAAAAGGGCGAAATGTGGATACTTTTAAAATAGATCTCTGTGCGCGTTCCGACGGCAGTAAAATTGTTTTAGCGGTAGCCAGCACCACCCCACGATGTTATGTAATATGTAAGAACAGATTGACACATAGCCAAATAAAAAAGTTTTACAACCTCATAGTAAGCGATTTTTCTCACGTGCTGAAATATAAACATTAATTTACGAATTCTAGTACATAATAATTAATCGGATATAGGTAAATCTGCGTTTAATCAAGCAATAAGTATATAACAGTGAAGCGCTTTATAAGGCCGTTATTACACAGCTGATAGACCTCAGATCTTTCCCCTCATGTTTCATGTAAAAATTGGTCAATTTGCTGTCTTCCTAAAAGTGTCAGTGCGAGGTCTGGAAAAAATAAATAACTATAGTGGTAAACGAGTTTTTCTTCAGCACGCATAATTGTTTTGAACAAAATAAATAGGTCTAGGGTTTGTTAAAAAGGTTCGCTATTTGTAAATGATTGCATAGATGGTGTAGAAGTTTAAGCGGCGACCTCGACGCTTACTAATGCGCTGAGTGTTGCGAGTTCAAATCCCACATGGAACCACATTTTGTATGATTCAGAAATTGTTGTTCTGAGTCTTTGCGGATCACATAAAGTGTTGTTCTGAATCTGTTCTTTGTGTCCGATTCGTATGTTTATAGAGTCCCAGACGACACAAAATATTGGAACGAAGTTCCTTTTCGCGCGTTGTGAAAGGGGGCTAGACGGATTTTTTTTTTACGAAAAGTTGTCACGACACACTTACGAAAAGTTGTCACGACACTTTTTGCTACAGTAAGCGATTGTAAGCCGTGCGGCGTGCGCATGTTTCTCTGTCTCTCTCTCTCTCTTACAGAAAGCAAGCCAGACATTTTCATTTCTATTTCACATTGAACACGCGACGATTATTTTTGTTGAGTATATACAGGTTTTTTGTACATAATAAATAATAAAAATAATGAATCCTGACAGTGAACTTCGTTCCACCGGGTGTCCCTTGACACCTCTAGAGTTTTTAGTATTGCGGTCAGAGTTATCTTATTAAGAGAAAAAAGTGACACGTGACTATATTCTGATTAGTATTAGTATTTTTATTTTTAAGAACACTGTTCATTTTGTGCTTTGTTTTTTTTTTCTTTCAACACTTTTATATCATGCATGCAATGTATCACGATGTTGTTGATATTTGTAGTCCCTGCTGTTGTTACTGATATTTCTCACACTCTTGAGAAGTTCCAGTTATTATGTCGCTAGTGATAAATTATTACTTTCATATCATTTTATAGACAACGAATGTATAATATGTATGATTATTTGCCAACTTTGCTTATATACTCGAACCCCCATAAGTAATCTGTGGAAAACGTAGTGGGTAGTATAGTTACTAAGTTTAGTTTTTAAATAACAACCCTATGTACATTTCATATACTACTGTTTGTGTTCCCTTATTGAATAAATAAATAAATAAATAAAGTATTTGATCAGACTAGCTCTTGTACACAACATTTTTACAGTGGGAGAGCCACGCTTCGGCATGAATGGACCTTGGCTTGGCTTGACCGAAGTGATACCTCGCAGAAAACCGGTGTAAAATAACGCTTGCGCTATGTTTCACCAAGTGAGTGAGGATATCAGAGGCCCACAACCTAACCCCTTCCCCCATCCCCCAAAGGCCTGCAACGCACTTGTGACGCCTCTGGTATTGCGAGAGTCCATGGGCGGCGGTAATCGCTTACCGTCAGGCGATACGTCAGCTCGTTTGCCCACCTAGTCCAAAAAAAGCAATAATTATGATTAAAGGACCTTGACTTCCAAAAGTTAACTCTGCCAAACCTATCTTTGTTAATCTTTCTCGTCTGTCTTTCTCATCTAAACCGTAGTGACTGGTTGACTGCAATAGGCTTACAATCTATCATTATAGTGTTAACAGAACTAAATTTGTTTTTAGCCGAATATGGGCTCTTTGTCTATGGCTATACCTATCTACCCCTTTAAGTGTATGGTCATGAATGTATATGTTTATGTAATTAGACACTCTAAGCCTTTGGATTATATATAAATAAATAAATAAATTTTATGGACATCTAAACACACAACGCCATCTAGTCCCAAGCTAAGAACAGCTTGTGTTATGGGTACTACACAACTGATACAAATACATATATACATTTTTTTTGTAAATACATACATATTATAGATAAATAAACAAACTCCAAAAGAAATATTTGTAGATCATACAAACATTTGGCCTGACCCGGGAATCGAACCCGAGACCTCATGATTAGCAGTCACTCACGCCAACTGCGAGACCAACGAGGCAGTCAAATTTCAAGATCGTAAGACATACCGTGAACAATATATTCTTTTTAACCGACTTCAAAAAAGGAGGAGGTTATTAAAACGACGGTTTTTTGATGTTTGTTACCTCATAACTTTCGACTGGGTGGGCCGATTTTGATGAATCTTTTTTTATTTGAAAGCTGGTTGGCTGGTTCCCCGTGTGGTCCCGTTCTTGAAGTCGGTTCTTTTTTTGTTAAAGTTTGAAATTATTTGTCATCACGATAATATATAGCCAAAGACCTTGACCTTCAAAAGTTTACTCTCCCAAATCTTTTCTACTATTGACTATTCTTTTTTATATACTTTTCTTTCTAACCTTACAGAGATCGGTTGAAGGTTACACCTTACACCAGTTACATAAATGGAAGTGCAATTGTAATTGGGTGAAAGTAAAGCTCTGCCTTTATATGTATGGTCGTGAATGTATGTATGTATGGACTTAGATACTCTTTCCTTTGGATTGTATATTTCAAGATCGTAAGGCATAGCATTAAAAATAGAAGTTCGTTATCAAAATAAAGCTCTGAGATCTACTTAAACAAGATTGACGTACAAATTACATTCACATTTTTTATTCAATTCAATATTCTCTTCTAATAAGGTTTCTATTTGAACAAAATACAAATATATTTATTAAGAATACTGTATCATTAGCATAGGGATAAGGTACCTACTAATATTCAAATCTGAGGATAATGTCGTATGCTTTCATGTTAGAATTTAGACTAGCTATGATCGTTACATACAACTAAGTACAAAACCTTTTCAATCAGTATGTAATGTAAAAAAGGATTCCAGTCCGAAGTCCAAACTTGATTGAATATGAACAATACTGTAAATTATTTTAATTCATAATTTTATTCTTTGTTTTAAAAGACAACTTTCGTACTTAGGACACTTATATTAAGGACTAGCTGAACCCCACGGTGTTACCCGCGGTTATTGTTATACCCCGAGTAACGCTGCGAGACAAAGTTAGTCTAAAAAAAGCCCAAGTTACTTCCTGGATCATCAGCTACCTGCCAGTGAAAGTCCCGTCAAAATCCGTCCAGCCGTTCCAGAGATTACCCGGAACAAACAGACAGACAGACAAAAAAAATATAACAACATTTTTTTTTTCTTTAGTTGCGCCAAAATGACTCTGCTCTGCCTGATGAAAAGCATGAGCAGATTCCAAGAGCGGTGGTCACCATCCTCAATGCGAATAAGGACATTGCAAAATGGTGACCCACACTATAGCCGCCTAGTGAGGTGCTTTTTTACGTCCCGCTTAAAGGATACACATTTTTGGTATATGTACCGTGTATACATACATATGCATTTAGTAAAAATCGGTTATTTTAATACTACAAACAGACACTCCAATTTTATTTATTTGTATAGATATAAATCCATTGTCGATGGGGACTACAAACATACCAGACCAGAAAGGAACACAAAGAACACCGAGACTCAGAACAACAATTGGATCACACAAAGTGCTGTCCCATGTGGGATTTGAACCCATAACACTTGGCGCAGTAAGAACAGTGTGGCGACCGCTTCAAGTTAAAACTATTACGCCAACCGTACAGTCAATGAGTGTTTTGAATGAATGAAGATGATTGAACGAGTAGAAGTCTCGCTCACCCTATAATAAATTAATTTGAATTTGTATTTCTATATATATATGTATATATTTGTATTGTACAATATTGTATTCTTTAAATAAAGATTCACATAACTATAACAATTAGAATTCTAATTAAATAACTAATAGTAACTAAGTTCAAGTTTGCACATTTTCACAACCGAGTAAATAAACTAATAATCGTCAATTTTGCAAATAATCACCAAAGATGCCAAATAACTTGTAATGTGTTGTATGTACGATTGTAGGGTGCAAACCCTCTTCCCATAATACCAATATGTTTCGGGTTGCAGATTTTATTTCGCAATTATGAGGTTCATACTGAATATTAAATATTAGAAAGTAGGTAGCTCTGTCCATATGTTATGCTTTCACAACTAAAAAGCTGAACCGATGAATTTCGGTATAGATATAGATTGGACCTTGGAGAACGACATAGGCTAATGTTTGTCGCGATGGCCGATATTCACGCGGGAAAGGCGCGGACCGCGCGGACTACAACTAGTCTTCTTTTCATATATAATAAAATTTTAACAAAAATAAAACCTATTTCAAGGTTTGACTCGATTTCTCTTGGATCCCATCATCTCATCATCGATCTTAGTGTCCTTATCATGGTACCACCGTTGGGATCTCTCCTTTCCATTAAAAAAAAAATCATCAAAATAGGTTCATAAACGAAGAAGTCATCAGTCAAGTCCGCGAACACACATAAAAAAAATATATACGGTCGAATTGAGAAACCTCCTCCTTTTTTTAAGTCGGTTAAAAATGGGTTGCTGTCCGTTTGTCTCTTGAAATAACTTGAAAATCAAAAATGCCACGTGTACGAAGTAGCGGGCACAGCTAGTTTTATATAAAAAATACAAACTAGATTCGTTTTGCGGTAGGCCACAGTTACATCGTCAAATAAATCTTTGTTATAGCTTGGCACAGCGCCCGTGTCTAATGGCCCCATCCTCACAAAATCACAACATACACTCGCCTCATGTCATAAAAAAACTTTTTTAATAATTTTGTAATAAGACACGGACATTATTTTAGATCCCGTGACATTCGAATTCGCAGTCAATATTTAATATATCCCCTAAGCGGTTAACGGAAACGTCTATTTGATTTATTAACCGACTTCAAAAAAAGGAGGAGGTTTCTCAATTCGACCGTATATATATATTTTTTTTCTTTTTTTTGTGTGTTCGGGGATAACTTCCGAACCGATTTTGAAGATTCATTTTTTAATGAAAAGGAGATGTCCCAACGGTGGTACCATGATAAGGACATTAATATCTGATGATGGCATACAAGAGAAAACGAGTCGAACCTTTGTTAAAATTGTACTTGTTTGAATAGAAATTTTTGTACGATTTTTTTGTGGCCCTGCCTAAATGACTCTACTCTGCCTCTCATGGAAAGCATAAGCAGAATCCAAGAGTGGTGGTCACCATAATGCGACTGCAGACAATGCAACAATGCAGTATGGCGACCCACACGGCGGTCTAGTGATTCTGCATAATTGGGCCTCCGGTCTCGCACTCACCAACGAAACACGACAGCATAATCGCTGTCATTTTACGTTGATTTTCTGTCCGAAGGTAGTACCGCCCAGGTCGAGCCGGCCCAACCGTGCTGAAATCAGTGTGGCTCTACTACTTCCAAGGGGCAGTAGACGGTAGACCTGAATATTTGATATGAATTTCAGCTTGATAACTCCGTTCCTGAGAACTGGGTTTTGACAAACAGACGGACAACAAAGTGATCCTACAAGAAATCATTTTCTTTCCTTTTGAGGTACGGAACCCTATAAACGTATAAAATACATATATAAAATAGGTTGCCTCAAATAAAAATAATCATGAGCTCTACTTTGAGTTGTTTATGTCGAAAAGGTTTAACAATATCTAAACGGAAATTGATAGCCTGACAAATGGGTCCATACACATGCATGCCGAGGTATGGCTACCTCTTCATGTATGGGCCGGTTCAACGGGAGTGATACCACGGCCTCACAGAAAACCGTCTACATTCAAAAATTTAAGAAAGTGAATCATAAAACACAACTCACTCCAAAAAAACTACTGTCATAATTAAATACACATGTAGTCTGTTAAAAGAAGGGCTTTGCCTATCTTAAAACATTACGTGTTAATGAGTAAGCAGGTAATTATGTTTAAACTTATTGTAGGTACGTACTATAGGTAGTTACTGTACCTACTCATGGTAACTTAGTAATGACACTGATGTATGAGTAACGAACGATGTGAGCTAATTGAGTTATATTAGTAATATGTAGTTATGTCGTATCTCTTCAGCATTTCTTATATAGTATGGCGGAGGCCGTAGTGGTGAGAAAAATTCGAAAAACTGCATCAGTGTCTTCATATTTATGTATCCAGAGGGGGCTAATTAACTATCAAAAGTGTTCTAGGCCAGCACCACATCGGCACCTCCGTAGCGCCCATATAATATTATTAACATTTACAATTATGTAAAATTAAAAAAAAATGTGAAATAGTTACCTACTGACAGTTTTAGGAAATCGTTCCAACTGCAACAGTCAAACAAGTGTACTGTAGCGCCATCTAGTTAAAACAAGGAACATTACGAGGTAGCAAACGCAACCATCATGAATCTATACAATTAAATAAAATTGTAGTGTGTTTGTAATATTTAAATAACCGCTTTTTACTAAATGCATAGGTATGTATGTATACACGGTACATATACCAAAAATGTAGTTTAGAAAACGTTTTGTCTGTCTGTCTGTTTGTTCCGGATATTCTATGTAACGGCTGGACGGATTTTGACGGGACTTTCACTGGCAGTTAGATGATGATCTAGGGAGTAACTTAGGCTACTTTTTTTAGACTAACTTTGTCCCGCGTTACTCGCGGTACAACAATAACCGCGGGTAACACCGCGGGGCTCAGCTAGTAATGAATATTATTGCGATCTTACCTCTGTGTACCTATACGATAAAACTGCACAGTTATCATATTACAGTTGCATGTACATTGTACATCCAACCAGGCAAATATCGAAATTGATATTTTATCCCGCTCTGTTGTTTGGGCGCGAGCATAATCGAACATGAGTGGCGTCCGACGAGCACGCCTGCACTGTTTTTTTTTATTAATTTTTGGAATCTGTTGATGTAACTCTCAATTTATTTATCAAATTTACGTGAGAGAATCGCTTTCTTTTCAACAACCAGTGTTTACACCATTCAGTGCGATCTCGCTTTCTTTTTCTATTCTGTAGTCTGTAGAACAAGTGTTAAGACAAGTACAGCTATCCCATCGTCGTCGGCCATTGATCTAGCTCCAACTGTATTGACTGAGAGTTTGTGGCAAAACTGTGCAATGCAAGCAAACCCTAACGTCTATGTGTAATATGAAACTCGGTTATACCTATCCGTTATGCATGCACGGCTAAAACCATCATGCAAAACCCTAACCTTTATGGCACCCATAATAGAGTAAGATTCCAGAGCGATCAGATATAACTTATTTTCACATAGATGAAACCTTAGGTTCTCAGTAGCGTCTCGTAGCGTAACAAATTACGCCCAGCCCAGGGTGGAGACGACCTCGAAGGACGCAGTCGTATCCCACGTTCCACAGAAGTGGTCCAAGGACAGACCCCTGCTTAACATCGCATGAAAATGATCTTAGTATATAAAACAAGTCCAATTTTTAACAAAAATATAACCGACTTCAAGGTTCGACTCGATTTCTCTTGGATGCCATCATCAGATATTAATGTCCTTATCATGGTACCACCGTTGGGACATTCATTTAATTGCGAGATTTCGAATAATGATATTCAAAAAACAACGCATTTTAATTGCGAAATTTTGTTACAAAATTTAGTCGAGACAGTGCATCTTTATTCTTTGCGATTTTATGAAATCTCGGGTTTATGCGAATAAACCACAAACAATTCCTAAGCTTAAATCCGGAATCAACGCGTCATCGGTGAAAAACAGCCACATCCAGAAAAAGTTATTGAAAATTTCCTGAAAAGAGTAATTACCCCTAATCAGATCTGTGGGTCATTTGACAGATATTTTGTTCCATACTTAATCGGAACATGTCTTCTTTACAATCCGATTAAAAAAAAACAGTACTCTCTAAAAAACGAGTTTTTATTTAAAATGAATAAGTGCACTCTTACTAGGATATCCTTCTATGTATGAAGGTACTTTAGATAAATTACAAGTATTAATTACACTAGGTACCTAAGATGTGAAATTATAAATTTGTAAATGTTTGTAAACCACTTTTTAGTTTAATAAATATCATATTATTATTACTCTAATTATTTTAAAAGAACTGTATTAACCGGTACAATGATTCTCATGAACCATTAACAACCCATAACTTCTTCTAACAAAATCAGAATAACAAGAATTACTTCAGTAAACATGAAAAAACGCAGTATGTTTTCTTGTCAGTATTGTAATAAATAATGATGCATGCAGAGATTGATGAATGTTGACGAATCAAAATAGGTGTTTCAGGACCTCTGCCTACCCCTCTAGGAAAAAGGCGTGACTGTATGTTAAGTCATTCATTTATAAAATTTTGAAATATATGTGAAAATCGATCTTCACCGGATCTTGTACCATTATACACTTAACTAGAATTGAACGTAATAAAGGTGAATTGTTATATGGTATAACTTATAAATTTTACAGTCCTTAAACCACAAAAAATCCTAAACATCCTAAAACAACAAGTGGCTTCATCCACTAGGATCCCCTGTGGGATACATTTGGAATTTTTGTCCACACAATATGGTTATTTATGGCCAATATTCTATATTGGTTTTACCATAACTATTGATACACGAAATTTATCTACACAACTCAAAACTCATTAAAAACACTTTAAGCCATTTATTTTAAATCGAATTTTTTGTTTAGAAAAACTTTCAATTGAATCCCCTTGGGGATAAAAAAACATCAAAAGATGTCTTTGGAGATCAGTCTAAACAAAGAATTCAAATAAATCCCCTATCGGTTTAAGTGGAGGATCCAAACGACGTATGATACGACGATACGTTGTGTTTATGAAAACTGCCAAATGTATCCACCGGGGGATCAAAATGGAAATGAAATCAGTGTGGACGAAAATTAATTCCACAAGGGATCTAAGCAGGGAATCCTAGTGGACAGAGCCAAAATAAATACATCATCTCCTCACTTTTTCAATTTCATTCGGGATTCAATTAAATTGGAAAACTTAGAGGGGTTTTGCAATAAGTAGACTTATTGGAAAAACTTTTCTTTTACTGGGCAACATTCACAAAAAGGATTGTAAGTGCTTTGGGAAGCACTTGTTATAATTTAGTTTGGTTTAAATTGTATAATTCTATATACAAATCTATAAATGGGTAATCTTCGATGGCTCTTTTATAGTGGACGTGGTTGATATAATGATGGCAAACTTGAACAAGTGTTAGAGCATTTATTCTACGCTTTTGTTAAGCGGTCTGATGTTCCGATGGCTGTGGAGACAAGCTATCTTGCAGAACTTGCAGGCATCATACTCGAAAGGCACCTTGGGTAGCTGAGAGCCGCACAAGAAACATCTTTCCTCGGGTGATTTTCTCTGTTAAAAAATGTTTATTATAATAATAGTTTTTTCTCTAGATAAAAAAAAGTTGACTATAAAGATCAAGTTAATATGGTTAACTTAAAATTAAGTGTAGAGGGAACGGGTATTATATCCCTCCAACACACAGGGAGGATCCTCCTACCAGGCGAGGTGATCTTACGCCGCGGCCTTACAGTTGATGTTGGGATGTTGTGTATATGCAGGCGTGAAAACTTTTATATCGCGATGCAGGATTAGTAGTTACTTCGAACAG
This sequence comes from Spilosoma lubricipeda, assembly GCA_905220595.1. Lineage (NCBI taxonomy): Eukaryota > Metazoa > Arthropoda > Insecta > Lepidoptera > Erebidae > Spilosoma > Spilosoma lubricipeda. Next base: position 5,021,950 of record HG992286.1, on the reverse strand, counting down.
TTCGTTACTCCGTAGTTTGGTGTATATCACGTGGATTTTTGAAGTGAAAACTTCTTTACCCGCATTGAGCACTTTTTGGTAGGGGAAAATCTTCGCGTCACCGCGTGACCGACATACTAATGTTTGATGTTGATTTTAATTTAAACATGAAATTTCTAATTTTACACATAAAATTTTTAAATAACATTCTTAAGTTATAATTTTTCAGTTCCATCGGCAGTCCTTATAACTGCCAATTCTTTTTACCCTGCCCATATTACTCTACTCTGCATCAATAGCCTTTAATAATCTGCTTAGGAAGGAGGTTTTAGTCTTGAGTTGAGATAGGGTTTGTGTCAAGTTGTCCTTCTCTTTACAATGTTGTTTGTTGTCCTACATAGTTAGCACCCTTATTCGACTCTTATGACACTCATGGGATGATAAGGGTGGTGACATCAGTATTTTAATACGTCGCCAGACAAACGTTTTTATGTAAGAAAGTTTTAATAACAAGTAATGACAATGACATAAATAACTCAGTTCTACCGTATTTCGACTTTCTGATGAAGCAAATAAACTACAGTTTTGCGGACTTGTAAATTGGTTTCTAATGATTACCTTTTCTGCGTCTGTGAGTTGTGTGAACGCGTTGGCCTTCAGTTTGTCGATCTGTCTCTCTTTCTCACGCTGACGTTTAGCACGCTTCTGTTGTGCCTTTTTCTCCTTCTCTTGTTCTAACTGTTCAGTTGTAATGGGACCAGGAATTTGAGACTGAAAATATTAAATTTATAGTTAGTGTTTAAACTGTTCTGTAATGGTTATGATAAATGGAAATGGGGATAGGGATGTAGGGAGGGGTTGGGGTATGGGCCTCCGGTGTCTTACTCACTGGGTGAAACACAGCGCAAGCGCTATTTCACACCGGTTTTCTGTGAGGCCGTGGCATCACTCCGGTCGAGCCGGCCCATTCATGCCGAAGCCTGGCTCCACCACGGTAAAGGTAATATAAACTAGTCCAGACACATAACACAACAAAATCATTATGGCCACAAGTGCAATGTTCCCCTTGGAGTTCTTCCTCCTTTGATCAGAAATTTTGAAGAGTTTCTGGTAAACTTACTTGGTCGAAAGCAATGAAAAAAATGATTGAACATATACAGAATAATAATACCTTAGAATAATTGTACTTGTCAGGATTTTGGGCTTGGAAAAGTCTGAATGCCACCCGTGTCTCTTGGTGTGGTGATGCGGCGTAAGGAGTTTGTAGTTGATTGTTCTTGATGCACGGGTCACCGCCAGCGGACAGGATTTGACTGCAAGCGTATACCATTTCAATATTTATTTCTTACTTATCAGTAACTTAATATACATGTCTAATATTTATTCTGTTGAAATAACTGTAACATTATATTGATTTGATTGTTGTTTTTTTGTAAGTGTTCATCACAGTTAATACATACAATCGATTTCACAGCAGAATTTACTGGATATGAAATAGGTAAAATATGCTGAAATACTTATATTTTAAGTACCTTTAATTTATCTATATTTAGTAGACTATATTATCTCTTAATATATACCAGAAGTTAGTATACATTCTTATTACAGAATGTTAAGCTGTAGTTAATAAGAACCAATATAAATATATACACCCATAGGTCACAGGTCAGGGGAGGAGGCCCAATGATGCAAAGCATCACTAGCCCGCCATGGTGTGGTTCACCATGCTGCATTGTTACATTGTCTGCATTCACAGTGAGTACGTTGACCACTACTCTTGGATTCTGCTTATGCTTTCCATCAGGCAGAGTAGAGCCATTTTGGCCGGGCCACATTTAAAAAAATACCTATAAGTTTTCCGTGAATATCGTAGACCTTTGTCATTTGTAGGTTTCATAAACAAACTAGTTCCTAGTACTGAGAGTATTGTTGAGTACGACATAAAATATTTTGTCTATATTTATGTATTACTCTAAGATATATAGTCTGTTAAAACGGATAGAATTTTTTTAGCCGTTTCTCGCCAATGTGTACACAATGGTCTTTTTCACATGTTAACAAATACAAAAGCGAGACCAAACTTACGTGACCATATCGGGTTTGGCAGCAATAGCAGCCTTATGCAGTGCAGTGTTACCGTCGCTGGGGTCCTGTGTGTTGCAAGCCACCACAAGGTCACACTCCATCGTCTCTAGTATAGTTTCTAACGTATTGTTCTCCTTGTCTGCAATAGCTTTCCACATCTATAGGAAAATTTTGTGTCAATTTTTTTGGCGTGGCACGAAAAAGCATGGCTCATTGCCACGATCCGCTTTAGCCGAGCTTGCGAGCGAAAGCGCGGACCAAGCGATAGCTCTCTATCCGACACCACAAGTTCACGACCGGCAAGTGTTCGACTTGTGACGCATCTATCTCTCACGTTATCACGTAAAATTATCGTCCGCAAGCCGACTTTACAGACAAACAATTTGACATAGGGACAGACAGTACCTTGGTAAAAGTGATAATGGCGTTCAATCGAAGTTCTCGCGCCGATTGTCATATATACAAGATTCCAACATCAACTGTTGGGTCGTGGCCCACCAGGCATAAATACCTCGCCTGGTTGGAGGAGACCCTTTGTGTTGGAGGGACATAATATACTTGTCGCCCACAAACGTGACACGAGAATTTTGTATAACATATTTTTTATAAAGTATCTAAAAGGTGTACAATTTCTGTAAAACTAACCTTTTTAACATTAGGATGAATCTTCTTCGGTCCCTTGTTCTCAATGGGTTTTTCCTCTACCTTATTTTTCTTTTTCCTTCTGACTTCTTTCTTTTGTTCTTCCTTCTCCTCTTCTTCAACTTCTGAATCCGACACCACAATTTCAGTATCATTGATATCATTAAGAAGGTCTTTCCTAGAGTTGGTAATGATCCCGTTACTACTTTGTTCAGATAGAGTTTTGATCCAGCCCACTGGGGTTTCTGAGTCAATGTAGCAAGGTCCTTCATCTTCACTTGATATCGGTTGCGTTGGATGAGTAGGAAGTTCGCGAGGAGCACGTTCTCTAAAACCACATGGTAGAAAAGTCGTTAGTCGTTGCCTGGCACAGAACATAACAATCGTGTGCAGACATTCGGCTAAACCTATTCTAATAGCATAAAGAGGTAATTGTGTTTATTTTGTAGGGGGTAATCTTTGAAATTGCTGAAACGATTCTGGATTTTTTTCATTAATATGTAGCTGCATTATCCCTGAGTGTTATAGGCATTTAAGTATGTATCGTTTATTATATCATATCATTCATAATGGTGGTAATTCTTTTGTTATCACTAAACTTAAATTCTCTAAAACTTGTTTTTGGATTACATGCTTTAATCTCATCTGCTTACAGTCTGTATAAGTATGGATAATGAACTTCACTTGCATTGTTTAATATTTCCTCATATCATCGTGTAATATCATGTGATATGCTATACTAATAGGTGATTCTTAATTTAATTATGACTAATAGTAAAATCTTACCTTGACTTAGCTCTATCAATAGCTTTTTTTTCTTTCTTGCGTTTTTCAATACTTGTGTCTGAAGCTGTTTTAGGCGGTAGCTTACTAGGTAAAGCCAACAATGCCTTTTGGAATGACTCCATAGATTCTAAAACGTGAAATTTTGCATTTTAATATATTGAAACCAACAGTTTAAGAAAATCTTAACAAAAAAGGGACTGTGTGCTTAAATGAACTTTTCTGCAATTGGTGTTTACTTATTATTCTTTCTTCAGCTTTCACAAATCTTTTAATTATTGCACAAGTACAAAAAACATTGATGTTTATGAACATGCAACAGAACTTATTTACTGTCATAGTCAATAGTAGCCATACGCAGGTGCTCTCTACTACTACTTACTTCAGTTTACAAATCTTTTAATTATTGTACAAGTACAAAAAACATTGATGTTTATGAACATGCACCAGAACTTATTTACTGTCATAGTCACAGTGGCGTAGCGTGAGTGTCGGCCGCCCGGGGCGGCAGACAATTTTGCCGCCCTCTTATTTAGATATTTAAAGGTAATGTATACCTACTAAACATTACTTATGTAGATCAATTCTCGAAAACTATTCGGCGAGAATAGTCCATATTATTTTGGCATAATACAGATTAGATTTAAAATAAATAAGTTAATGTTAGTTTTACAATCACTTATTGTTTATTAGTACTCTTTTTATTATTTCAACCACTTTAAAACAATCTTACAACTTGACGACAGACAAAATAAAATGATTACCGAATTCAAAAACCCAAATCAATATTTACTAATATTATAAAGTTGAAGAGTTTGTTTGTTTGAACGCGCTAATCTCAGGAACCACTGGTCCGATTTGAGAAACTCGTGTAGTGTTGGATAGTATATTTATTGAGGAAGGCCATAGGCTATATATCATCACGCTAAGTCCAATAGGACCGGAGCACCAATGGAGAACGTTTCAAAAATAGGGGAAATTATCACGCTATGTACAATAGGGAGACGCAAACGAGGTTACGTGGGGTCACCTAGTTTTCATATAAACTAGAACTATATTTTTATTAAAAAATATTATAAGTACTTTTGAGAATAAAAGTCAAACTTCCGTCTTTAATTAAATATTTATAGGTCTACTTTGTTTAATAGAAAAGTATTTTGTTACACCATCAATGCCTATAGCATCACACATTTTTTTTTCACTTGCTCTATAGACAAGTTAGCGAAATTAACTACTATTTCAAATCATACAAGTCAGCATCTAGTTCTGTCATCAAAAAAATCCCTTCTTTTTATGTGCCTCTAATGTTCTATGGGAATGAGTTCTTCATACATTTTTTTTTCATAACATACAACGTCATTTGCCTATTTCTCTCGTTTCTCTGTCAATATCATTTGCAAAGCATTTACTTTCTGAGCGCAGAATCTTATGTCAAGTATTTTTTTGTAGTTATCATTCACTTCAAGTAGAACCGGTTGCCCAAGAAACAAAGAAAGGAAAATGACTGCATCACTACTAGTAAAGCTGACATGTTCAGCCAGTCGATATTCAGAGAGCCTCAGACAATTCGGTTATCACTACCGTTGTTAAACCTATTGATAAAACTGAGACGTCTCTGAATATGTGCTTTTGGTCCGTCAAGATGAAATCGTTCTCGTTTTTGGTCATAGCGTTAGGGCTTTGCCAAGTCCATTTCCTTCAGGACTGTTTTTTTAAATAAAAAATATCAGCCCCTCTCGTTCGGGGAAGTTGACGAGTATTTGCCCCTATGATTTCTGCTTCCAAATCCATAGGATCCTATTACCGATTCGCTGCAATTTAGTACTCCCACTTTGGCGTTAAAGTCACCCGTAACAACGTTGTTGTGGGTCTAAGTGGTGAAGTGGAGAGTCCCTAAGTATGTCGTCGAACATATCCTCTACGAAGGCCGAGGTCGGTGCTTACACTTGCACTACATTGAGGCTATATTGCTCGGTGAGCTTAACAATGAGGTATGCTACCCTGTTCTATTATACTAGATATTTCCACAACGTTGCTAGAAAGGGACTTATTAATCAGAAACTCAATGCCACCTTGAGATTGTTGGTCTCCCACAAGGAAGTACATTGGATGGCTTAAGCGAGGGTTATGATGTCCCCCCCTTCTCTTCGGACTTCACATAACCCTAAAATATGCTATCTAATCTTCTCAAGTTCCACCTCGAGTTGTGCCAGATGCGAGACTAACCGTAACGTGCGGCCATTAAAAGTTGCCAAGATCAATCGCTTGTAGTGGCTGCCCGGTGATTCTTAGCAGCCTCTATCCTATAGTGGTCGTATCGATGCTTTGAGTAGGTATAGCTAAATATTTGTCGGATTCATTCAATAATTCAAATAATTTTAGTGAAATAGGAAAAAATTGCTTAGTCCATCCAAATAAAATTTACTGTTACCTTTTTACTGGTTCCATTTTTTTAGGGGTTAGTAAGAAGTTTAAACGCTAGTTAAAACCAATGACACAAAAACTATATAAATGTTAGAACATCTGACACAAAACGCCATCTAGTCCTAAACTAAGCAGAGCTTTAACTATGGGTATTAGACAACTGATGAAAATATATATAAAAATACATGTTTGTAAATACATACATATGCAGAAGCATCACTATGGTGCCGGTATGGGTCACAATGCTTGTATTGTTGCATTCACAATGAGTTTGGTGACCACCACTCTTAGATTCTGCTTATCGTTACCAACAGGCAGAGTAAAGTCACTTTGGTAGGCACATACATAAAAAAAGTACATAGAAAACACGTGACGAGAAAACAGTGATACCACGGCCTCACAGAAAACCGGTGTGAAATAGTGCTTGCGCTGTGTTTCACCGAGTGAGTGAGGATACCGGAGGCCCAAAACCCAAACCTTCCCCCTATCTCCCCTCCCTATACCCCAAAGGCCGGCAACGCACTGGTGACGCCTCTGGTGTTTGCAGGTGTCCATGGGCGGCTGTAATCGCTTACCATCAGGCGATACGTCTGCTCGTTTGCCCGCCTATTCCATAAAAAAAAAAAACTTGCATGCCAATTTACATAAAAAATCTTTTTCTGAATTTATCGTAAATATATATAATCCTATCAATTATTTTTGTGGATCATTTATCAGAACTCTAGTGCGTAAAATATTGGTTAAACAAGTGGCTGTAGCTTGTTAGCACATGGCTTCGTCCTACTTTTTTTTATAAAAGTTAACTTCTTGAAAAATTTATTGGCTGACTGACCGCCACCGACCGCACAAAATATATTTTTTACAATTTTGCCGCCCTTCCTATTATGGCGCCCGGGGTGGTCCGCCCCTCCGCCCCCCCCTCGCTACGCCACTGCATAGTCAATAGTAGACATACGCAGGTGTTCCCCTCTTTCAAAGTATAAGATCAAATGGGCCTACACGTTACACAGTTATGGAAAAGAATGAATTTATGTGTGCGTGGAATCCTGAATGTTTTGTTTTAATTGTTTAGTGTGAGTTCGTAGTGATAGACGATTTTTTTTTGTATAGTGAGTATGTGTGAAGAAATGTCAGACAGTTTTATATCGGAAAAAGATGCTATGAATACTCCCCTAACTTCGGTAGCCTTATGTTGCTGCATGATGGCAAATTTCATCGAAAATGCGAAAACAAAAAATGCTTTAAGCCTTTATTATAATTATGTCTTTTTCTTATTTTATCTGATAGCTACAATATGAACTTATACTATTTTTAAACTGATGCAACTTAATTTTTCATAGAATAATGTCCGAAATAAATAATTAGAATTTTGTACTTAATTAAAGTAATATTATAAGACAAAAATATCATACCATAAACCTCAATACTGGCTAAGGTCTGATGAACTCTCTTCACCTCCTTAAAGCTAGGTTTTCTGGTAGGGAATGGAATCATTCTGACTCTAGGGTCCTCTTTCCTCAATGGCGAGGGCTTGCCGAACAATGCTGCTTGGTTGAGAGAACCCACTGCTCTATAGAAGATTAAGGTACAACCTTTCAGATCCTCTTGCCAACTTATTAGGATGTCTTGGACATGCTGAAATAAAAAAAATATAATAGAATAGTTTTTTCTGTGTGTTTTTGTTTGTGCGTCGATCCCTATAAATACGGCCACATATTTTTTTATTATTATTATAATACATCATGCACTTTAGGTGCATTTGCGGACTTAATGCCTAAGGCATTCTCTACCAGTCAACCTATGAGTAATGCAGAGAAAATTGGAAGTAGGTGCGTTTTGGCTGTAGTTACTTTTGAATTATTTTAAATACTCTTATACAAAGTTATCATACACTAAAACTGATACATATACCTAATACATAAGTACACACATATACTTAAATATATTTAAATACACACATACATATAAATATCTTATCTAAAACGAGATGACATTCATGTATTGGTTGATTCTGCTTTGCCTTTGTCTTGAATGAAAAAGAGGTGATGGCCATCCTGACATCGAGGGGAAGCTCATTACAAAGAAGAACAGACTGCACAAAAAAGGATGAACCAATAAATTCAGATGTATGGGAGGGACAACGAAGGAGAAAGTTATTTGAGGACCGAAGGTTTCTGTCATATTTGCTGCATAGGAGATGGAAAGAGGATTTTAAATAAGTTGATGTAGATGGATTATTAAGGATAGTAGAGTACAGGACAGTTAGTGTGCGGAGTTTTCGGCGTAGACGAATTGGTAACCAATTGAGCTACGAACGGAAAGAGGATACATTATCATATTTACGGAGATTGTACACAATTCGAATATAGTTATTAAGAAGACGGTCTTATTTATCGAGAAGATATGCATTCAGGTAGTAACAGCACACATCACCATATTCGATTAATGAGAAGATAAGGGTCTGCACAAGCACTGTCTTAGTTTTAATAGGTAGAAAGTTTCGCAGGCGATTTAGAGCTCGAAGAGTTCCAGTAACCCTCTGGCAATTTAGTGAGCAGTCGAAGTGCAAACCTAGATCTTTCACCGAGTCACAGACAGGTATAGTATTCCCGTTAAATGTTACAGCCGGAAGAGCCTGAGTGTCTATTCTGCTCATCAATCGGTGACTTCCCACCACAATAGCTTGACATCTGGTGGGGTGGTGGGATTCACTGTTAGACCAACCTTTGAGACCAAGCATGGATTATATCCAAGTCTTTGTTGACCTTTTGTATTGCCATCGAAATGTCCTCCACTTTACTCTGCGCATAAAGCTGCAGGTCATCAGCGTACAGGTAATACGCACAAAGAAGTTTCAGGGTTAGAAGGTTAATATACACAGAAAATTATAAAGGGGAAAGAATACCGCCCTGAGGAACACCAGAGTCAAGATCACACCAGCTCGAAGTAGACTCTTCGACATGAACAGACTGCAAGCGTCATTGAAGATAGGATAAGAACCATTCCTGTGCTTCAGATGAGACCGCAAGATAAGAAAGGATAGGTTTAGTTCAAGAATAAGTTTCAATTATTGCGTTTAATGTATTGTAAATAATAATATAAATAGTTTCAGCTATAAGTTATATAAATTTTTAAATAAATATTAATTATTGTTAATTTTTATATATAAAAAAAAAAATATAAAAATTCTAACCCACCCAAAGGTTGACTGGTAGAGAATGCCCTGGGCATTAAGTCCACCGATGTACAAAAGTGCATAAAGTTATAAATAAAATAAAATTGTATGAATAAGATAACCCTTTTACTAGATAACACAACCAGTTAATTTTGTAATAAAGTTCCAAACTCGCTCATTATCTGGGTATGACATGAACGACATACAAGGTCATGTCATTTCCTATCTATGATAGCACAGTCCTTCGTTCACTTTTATTTTCAAAAACCAGCTGAGCCCCGCGGTGTTAACCGGGGATTGTTTTGTACCTTCATTACAAAAACCACGGGCGAAGCTGGTCTAAAAAAACGCCTTCAAGAACTGAATCAAATTTAAATGAGACCACAAGGGAAACGCCAGCTTTCAAATAAAAAAAATCATCCCAATCGCTTCACCCAGTCGAAAGTTCTGAGATAATAAACATGAAAAAAAACCGGTCGAATTGAATACCTCCTCCTTTCTTGAAGTCGGTCCCAACTAAATTGATCGAGTCATTTCAAACATTAGCCAGGACAAAGAGACGGACAGAAAAAATCGTTTCAAAGTATAAACTTTCATACGAATTTTGTGAAAAGCTGTTGACTTGAAATTACAAACTGACACTTCAATCTTATCTATTTGCATAGATAAGTAGTATGAAAATAAAACTACTTGCCAATAAAAATTGTTCCTGGTTATATCTCCGTAAACTCGCGCCTGCTGACCTTGGAGCATTACCATGACTGTCTCTTGTCGACTGCGACTGTCCTTGACCTCGGCGGGTCGTATAAGAGTGAAGAGTTTTGTGTATGGCGTCCACACCACCGGTGAAGATACAGCCGGCGAAATGGCCTCCCGAAACCATGAACACTGCCCAGCGGCCAAAACCGGCGCTTAAGAGATCTTTGCAGCGTCTGGTCCATACATGGCCCTCACCATCTAATGACATTTCTTCCTGTAAACGACAAATTTGGGTGTTTATATTTTGCGTTTAAGAGTGATGAATCACAACTTTACAACTTCATTTTTTTAATTTGCTTAGCAATAAAGACAATTCATAAATAGGTATTTTTATTTTCTTTCTTTATGTAGGTATTCAGATATGTAAATATTATGTTTATAAATTAATAAAGAGAAAAATAATAATAATTTATATCATGAAAAAGTTAGCAATGCATCCAATTCCTCTAAACATCGATCCAAAAAAGCGAATTACAATATACCACTTATGCATGTTATTATAACAGTAAACAAATAAACCAGACTAATCAATGAATTTACCTATGTTGTAAATGCTTCATACAAAAACATTCAATGTACATCAATATAGTCTGTAGTTTAGAACCACCGGTGAGTCCAATCGACATTACGAAGTATTCAGAAGTGCGTTTGCAAGAGTGAAAAGTTCCTTGAGTGGAGTTAAAATAATAAACTTTAAATTATCGCATACATATTAATTTTTAGAAATAAAATTTATCTTTTCTTCAATTTCATTGTTTTTTTGTATTCTTTTACTACACATGAAAGGTCACATCGCTAGCGCATCCGCAGAGCTTTATACAACAACTGATTAAAGCCGTTTATTTGTAGCCATTTTACGTCCAATCATGCATAGTAAACTAATTACTGCAAGCGGTGCCGCCTGCGTGAATGTTAACGCGGTAAATAATGCCCATGTCTTAACTCATGAATCAAATTCCCTTCATACCAAGTTTTATTTAAATCGGTGCAACGGTTTAGCCATGTACCTAAGCGTAACAAACAGCTCTGGCTGTTTGTTACGCTTAGGCTTAGCTTGCTATTGAATTTATAATATTCGAATAAAGTGTAACAAAAACTAGGCAGAACTTTACCTTCCTGTGATGCAGGATACAGCGATAGATACAAAAAACTTGTTCTTTATCATTGGAGAAGAAAGCCTTACAGTGTCTCGTGGCAGCTGCAAATAGTTCTGTTGCTGCCATGTTCGGATCATCATCAGCTTCCGATTCACTCCCTGATGAGTCTGAGCTTACACCTAGTAAAAAATATAATTAGTTAAGTTTCTATTAATTAGTTATTTAGTGTAGTTCTACAATATACTTTGATGTTCATTATAATTCAATACTAGACAATTTCGTCAGTGTCTCTTCCCAATCATGCTTTGCTGCCTATTCATCAGACCAGCATCTGAGGTGCGTCTCTACATTTAAAAAATGTGATAATCAATAAGATACCTTCAGAGTTCATCGCGAGCAACAATTTAAAATGAGAATTACATGTAATAGAAATCAGACAATACTATCAATATTTTTTTAAAAGTATATATTGTATTTCGTTTTTACAGCCTATATTATGTTGAGAAAAGAAGAGCAAATGTTTAGAATCATTTTTTAATTTAAATGTTACCCAAATAAATACATTTAAGAATAGCATTTAGAAAATTATTTTAGTAAAAAAAAGAAATTTGTAGAATTATTAGTCCAGTTAAGTGACACAACAACAGAATCAGCACCAATGTGACATTATGAAACATGACAAACTAAGAAACATCAGTATTACTAAGTAAAATGAAGGGAACTTAATAATAAGAACAAGGTTAATAAAAAACAGAGCCCGTTTCTAAGAAAAAGCCTATGTGACGATGATAAAATAACAAACAACAACAACAAAAAAAAAATAACAAAGAAAAAAGATGCAGAAATTGGCAAAAACATGGGTCTAAGGTAACTTAAAATCTGATCCTTGTACATTTGTAATGTAACTATTTAGAAACATGTCATGAAAATTATAGTTTAAAAAAACTAAAAAAACATGCTTTAATAGGAATCGAACTAAAAAGTAGAAAATAATTTTAATGTAAAAAGAGTGGGGGTCATAATTGAATTATTTTTAAAAAGCACCCCACCCAATTTTACCTTAAATTTTTTATCTACTTTTTAGTTTGATTGCTATTAAAGCATGTTTTATTAATTTTTTAAACTATAATTTACTTTCTACTTTTCCCTTGTTATATTTACAGCAACAGAAAGTCTCCAAGCTGCAAGAGCAGCATTGGCAGTTTATTGATGCCCATCAATAAACTGTCGATGTGTTGGCAAAGATGCGTCGATTGCATGGGTGATTACTTCGAATAACAGAAATAAAAAAGTTTGAAAAAATAAGTACTTTCACTTATTGCATACAAAACGGCAATTTCATAGGTAAAGACCTATTATAATGTATTGACAAGTATGTCATATTATTTTTTTGTGAAATCCTTAAATATTTTTGCCTAAAAATGTACCAATGTTATTTTTTAAATAGATACTAAACTGCCAGTAAAATCTTATTAGAATCTTGAACAATTAATATGTCTAATATTACAGAACAAACAGATAAAAAATTATATATATACTAGCTGAACCCCGTGGTGTTACCCGTGGTTATTATTGTACCGCCAGTAACACCGCGGGACAAAGTTAGTCTAACAAAAAGTAGCCTAAGTTACTCCCCAGATCATCAGCTACCTGCCAGTGAAAGTCCTGTCAAAATCCGTCCAGCCGTTCCAGAGATTACCCAGAACAAACAGACAGACAGACAATTTTTTTTTTTTTTTTACTACGTTTTTAGTATATGTACCGTGTATACATACATATGCATTTAGTAAAAAGCGGTTATTTTAATATTACAAACAGACACTCCAATTTTATTTATTTGTATAGATGTAAAATATATGTGTGTTTTTAAATACAAGTATCACGCAAATAGCACAAGAAATACTATGACAATGTTTTATGCATTTGTATTGAGTCAGAATTACTTACCACCTTTAGATTTATACTGCCCCAATGTGTGAGGTTTCTTCCCAAATAGCTTCCGTTTTATATTATGGATATGCCAATGGTCTTTGTAATGTGCTGTTTGCTGAGCCCGTGTTGCAAACGGACCAACACCACAACATGAGCAAGAGTTGCCATCCGATCCATTGCCAAGTGATAAAGCACTAAGACGTTTAAGTACACTTTGCTCGTCAACTGTGAAAGCAGAAATATGGTAGTGAATTGTGGAAAAAATGAACAAATATTTTTGAAATCTGACTTCAAGCTAAAAAGAGTTTGTACTATGACAGAAAGATTCATAGAATACTCAAATACTTTTGTTGTAAATACAAACATATTACGCACAGAAAATACCCAAACTCCAAAAGAATTATAAAATTAAGACTCTTCCACTTTACTTAAAAAAACTTTGTGAGTAAACATCTAAGCTACAAAGCAGGTTAAATTTATTCAGTAAAATTTGACATTGGATAGGGGTAGATAATGATGATATAGATACAATTTAATTCAAGAAAGTATCTTATTTGAAAGGTTATTTAAATTAGAAGAATCAATGTTATGTATAAGAATATAATAATATTTTGTTATTGATCTACTTTTTATGTATTAAACTATACGAAATTTGTAGTGTAAGTTATTTATTTTTTGTTAATTAATGTAAACAGAGAGAATTACATACACAAAAAGGTTATTTTTCGGAGGTTATGTTTAATATTGCACAATTATATTTCGGCACATTAGATATTACTTACATACTGATGGAGGTTCAGTCAGCATGCACTGTGCTACCTTCACATCCTTTAACAAACGCTCAACCTCATCCAGGTCATAAGCCTTGACAATTCGACTTTTTCGTGATATTTCTGTTTGTGACGACATTATTTCTTAAATTTTTATACACACACTATTTACATGACGTGCTACCACCAGGTGAATAAAAAACAAGAAAATGAATGAAATTGTGGTGCAATAGGGAGCACGAGTCCACGAGTGTATTCGTCAAAATACTATTTGACAATTTGCTGACTTTGACATGACGTGATTGACTTTGACATGAACCACGTTAATTTTCGTTCAAAACTTATAATCAATGCTGTCGATCGCATTCACACAGTATATTATTTTTATAATAATTTTTTAAAACATTAAAATAGGTATCATATAGTAATATTGTACAGTGTTTTACGTTGGCAACGCACTTGTGACGCCTCTGGTGTCCATAGGCAACCGGTAACCGCTTACAATCAGGCGATACGTCTGCTCGTTTGCGCCTTATGTTATGAGAAAAAAATAAACAGTATTTGTTATTTACTGGTAGGTAACTGAATTACGATAGCCGCATCCGGAATATCCAAATTAAGAAAGTTTATAATGTTTAAGTAAATTAATTTAATTAGTAGTTTTACAAAATAATAACTCAGCTAATTGGAGGTGATTCTGCTTCGAAGTGTGAAAACAGGAATCTCCTTATAAGCTAATTTAAAAACTAAATTAAAACTATAGCTAATAACGCCATCGAGCTTATTTGGGCACAAATTAAAGGTCATGCAGCGCGGAACAATACTGAACTACAGAAGATAGAAAAGTCGTAGAGAAAACGAAGAAAATAAATTTACATTATTTTGAACGAGATGTGAGAATAAACAATATTATTGTCTATTCTCACATCTCGTTCCGTCGTCGTCGTCTCGGAGTTATTCCATTTCCGTATCGAATAATTTCGCAATGTCACTATTTACTACTTGTCATAACGTTGCAACACTAAAATTGTCAAATCTGGATTCGAATCTAAAGGTATAACATGGTGAGGCTCACCATGTTCCATTGTCTGTGGTCGCAGTGAGTACAGTGGCGTAAAAAAGTAGCGCCTTACCGCCTTAACTTAGCACTTATAATCAGATTTAATAATAGATCAATCTCAACAATCATATTCAACGGGTCAGAGATGCCTTTTAGCCCCATAGTCAAGGACCTGGGTCTACACATTGACTCAACTCTCGATTGGCGAGCTCAGGTTACCCACGTGAATCAAAAGTTAACAGGAAACCTGCGGATACTATATCGCTTTAAGAATATCCTGCCTGCGCTTCAGCAGTCCTTGATCATTCCGTTAATCGACTACGGTGAAGCATGTTATTTCGACCTGAATGCAGACCTCCTTAACAAACTAGACCGCCTTCTTAATAACTGCATTCGGTTCATTTTCAATCTTCGTAGTATGATCACGTGTCTGCTTTACGTTCCCAACTGAATTGGTTACCCATTCGCCAACGCTGCAATCAGCGAACTCTGACTTCTCTATTTTCATTTCTCACCTCCCAATCCTCACCTACTTATCTAGATCGCTACCTCCGTTTCCTCCAATTACAACAGAAGTCTTCGCTCAGAAAATAATCTGCTTCTTTTATGTCCCTCCCACAATTCTGACTTTATAAACTTTTCGTTCTTCGTTCAAGCAGTTCTGCTCTGGAATACGCTACCACTTGAAATTAGGATGTCCACTAGCAGTCTCATATTTAAAAATAAGGTAACTGTGTATGTCACAGTGTTGACAATGCTATGGTAAATTTTGTTTTTGGATGCATCCCGTGGAACGGGAAATACCTTTCTCACTAAAATAATCTTGGCACAAATACGAAATCTAAGCATAATAGCTCTTGCTGCAGCGTCGTCTGGAATAGCGGACACTTTGTAGCCCGGTGATAAAACTCTAGTACGGTGTTTAAAATCTCCATAGATTTGGATAAGTGCACATTCTGTATGTGGTATCTCAAGAAAGTGTGATAAAGCGAAGATTTTACGCGACTGCTGCTTAATAATATGGGACGAGTGCACTATGGCACATTGAAAAGCAGTTGAGGTGGTTGATAGAATTCCGATCCTCAGAGATTTCCGTCAAAATGATTCACCTATGGGCAGCGTAACGATTCTGTTTTGTGGGGATTTGGGACAAACGTTGCTTGTAGTACCAAGGGCCGTATGTACGAACAAAGGCCGACGAGATAAGAACATGAGCTCTAGATCTGGACCGATTTTGACGGGACTTTTATTGGCTGATAGCTGATATTATAAGAAGTAACTTAGGCTACTTTTTAGGGTTCCGTGCCATAGGCAAAAAACGAAACCCTTATAGATTCATCTTGCCTTGTGCTTTTGTGCTTCGGTCCTCGAAATA
The DNA here is from genome assembly GCA_905220595.1 of Spilosoma lubricipeda. Classification (NCBI taxonomy): domain Eukaryota; kingdom Metazoa; phylum Arthropoda; class Insecta; order Lepidoptera; family Erebidae; genus Spilosoma; species Spilosoma lubricipeda. The sequence continues at coordinate 5,005,869 of HG992286.1, read as the reverse complement.
TTTTAAAAAGCCATCCGCTGTAATAGCTACGTACGTAGTCATTTAGAATATTGTAGCACAGTATGGAACTCAATGTACCAAATACATGTCCACAAAAAAGAATAAGTCCAAAAGAGACTAGTTCGACATCTTAGTTTCCGTTTTGGCCTTAGGAATTTATATACCTACGAGGCTAAAGTAACGCATTTTCAACTTATATCTTTAAAGTCCCGTCGTACAATCGCTGGCCTTGTATTCCTATATATATATATATATATATATATATATATATATATATATTCCTAAGTTATTCCATGGTCACATTGACTGTCTAGACCTTCTCAGCAAAATCGGCATAAATGTTCCAAATAGAATCCCACGGTAACCTCGCCCTCTATTCAGGGTTCCACGAGCCCGAACAAATCTAGGTAAGCAGGCACCAATTGCTAGGATTACTCACGAGTATAACGTTGTTTCAGTTCCTTCGGAGGATATAGACATCTTTACTAACAGTTATGATGATTAAAAAAAGTTCTAGCTTTTATACTGAACGATGTTTGAACCATATTTAAATGTTGACATACCTACTTGCTAAAATAAAAATAAACATTTGTGTGTACGTGTGTGTGTTTGTTTTGTAATTATTTTGCACAATCAACTGTTTTCCCTTTGGCTTGCAGTCATTTTTAGTTTTGTAATTTTTGTAATGTTCATGTTGTGATCTCCCATAATTGAGGAAGCACAGGACATAAGATTTATTATTTGTAATAAAACTAGCATGTAAAGTGTATTCCTTAGCGAAGGTCCATAATAAATAAAAAAATGTCTATCTGTCTGTCCGTCCTTCTGTCTGTCTGTCGTCCGTATGTCACAGCCACTTTTTTCCGAAATTATAAGAACTACACTGTTGAAGCTAGGTAAGTAGATGTATTCTGTAAACCACATTAGATTTTCACACAAAAAAAATATTGGGGGTCCCCATACTTAGAAGTGAAACTCCAAATTGTTTTTACTAAACTTAATAGTTAGTGCGTGAGACACTTCTAAAGTGGTAAATTGTGTGTCCCTGTATTTTTTAAATAAGAGAATATTAAAACAAAAAAATATATATGACGTACATTACCCTGCAAACTTCCACCGAAAATTGGTTAGAACGAGATCTAGTAAGTAGTTTTTTTTAATGCGTCATATGTCGTAAACCGCAATTTATCGATCAAAGTAACAACGAACTGCAAGAGCTGTTATATTACGTTACTTACTGTTACGAAACCCTTCATGGCCTTGGCCCCTTTTTTTTAGACTAGCTTCACCCCGCGGTTGTAAAGGTACAACAATAGCCGCGGGTAACACCCGGGACTCAGCTAGTACCAAATAACATTTCATTTACAATTCTTGTCTGTCTGTCTGTTTGTTTCGGCTAATCTCTGGAATGGCTGGATGTGTTACCCGCGGTCATTGTCCTACAGCGGGTAATGCCGCGGGGCGAAGCTAGTCTATTAAAAGTTGTTGAAGTTACTCCTTATATCACCAGCTACCTATCAGTGAAAGTCCCGTCAGAATTATCAAAATCGGTTCATAAACGACCAAGTTATCCGCGAACACACATAAAAATACATATAAACGATCGAATTGAGAACCTCCTCCTTTTTTTGAAGTCGGTTAAATTAAAAATAATCATTTTACAATAGTTTGTAATTTTTTCTCGAAAAACATCATTGATATATAGTAGGCTATTGTATTAAAACTAGTGACAAGACGGTATATGACTGTTGGATAAACGTAATAGTAACAGATATTTTTCAATTACTTTTAACCGACTTCTTATATGTTTGCTATGGAATTTAAACTCTTGACAATAGGATTACGGTAAGCACTTCGGTAACTCCTTACAAAAGGTACCATGCATTCATGTGAAAAGCATATTTAGTGAGCTATTGTAACTTCTCTGAGGCTAAGAAGTAATGGGGAACGAAAACTTGCAGTTAAGCCGATGAAGCTATTTTTAATGCTTAAAAGAAAATGATTGTTTAACACAATAATTATGTTGCCGTCGGCTGTGCATCGGCTGTCCATAGTTATCTAGATGTTCTTTGTGTCTGATTCATTTGTTAAATCCTCCGCGACGCAGGATTATTTCTAGTTCACGAGTTGTTTATTGTAAAAAAAAACATCAATTTCAAAAATATTTTATTTAAGAAAAGTAGATTGTATTGTATACTTACTGAATACTAAAGCCTTTTAATTTGAAGTAAATGTGTAGCCTCATAGCGGGTAAGCATAAGGAATAGAGCTTATTTCAATACAATATGATTTGGTCCATCGAATTTTGGAACTTTTGAAAATCTTCATTATGTAATGTTCATTATGTATTGAAGATTACACAATTTCACAGAAGTGATAAAATGTAACTAGGCATAGAACAAGCTGTTGCGTGCGCATTGGCCTCTCATTGGACGTGGCGAGTTAGGGGCTGGGCCATATTCCTGTAGGTCCCTCGCACCTCCGCTGCATGTCATCCCTGTGAACTCTGCTACGTGTCAGTTTACGTCGAACTGTGGCTCTGAGGAGACGCCTACAAGGACCTCTCCATAGAATACACGTTAAATTGCTACATATGATTCAGTGGTCATAGTGCGCGCTATTAATCTATTTTGGCTAAACTGGAAATAGTTCATCATCTTCCTTCATAGCCTTTTTACCCGCATATCAGTTTTTACACGGAGCGACTGGCATCAGACTTCCGCAACCCTGAGGGTAACTGAATTCGAAGGTTTAACTAGTTGTCAGTATATTTGAGGGCACTCACTTCCCTATAACGATTGCCATAGATGTTCATAACGTGCTCTCCGAGGCACTAAACTGGAAATAGTTAAACCCTAAATATATTTTTAAAGTTTCATAATATAATTTCACATAAATTATAAAGAATTAAAATAAATATTGTACGTAATATTTACTTGGACAAGGTGATGCTTGTTGCATTTTTTTTCTTCTTTTAACTTGTAATAGCCTCTAGCGAAAAAAATAATTCGTCTGCAATTTCTCAGTGATTCGGTAATAAAGAACAAGAAGTCGGTTAAAATGCATCAGCAATACGGCCATATGCAAACCGGGGCTGCAGTCACGAAGGCTAAAAGAGGTCGAAAACCACGTGCGGAACCAATTGCGAAGTAACTTAACTTATTTTATTAAAATTTTCATTATACAAGTTTTGTAATATGCTAATATATATATATTTTTCTAGTATACGAAAGGATAGGATGCAAACACGAGCTTTAAGTACGACAGTGATCCAACAACAAAATAACAATGCTTTTGCAAATCACTATTCGATGACACGGTGAGTTTTAGTGTCTCATCAATATATTTTTCTGATTAAAGGCTTAGTAACTTTGACTAAATACCTTTTGTTGCAGAGACAGAAGCAGAAATCAAATTTTGTATCAATACTCGATGCCATGTACTACGTCTACAAGCGAGTAAGTTTATCCAAATTAAATTATATCAGTTTATACACAGACATTAATTTAAATATTTTTGGCTTTTTAGACTATCTACGGTTCCGAATATTACATATAGTAGGAAAACTGTACAAACTGTTCCTACGAGTAGTTATTATGTACCAAACCCATCAGCTACTATACACAACCAGCATGCGCAACAGATGGTCACGACACCTGTTGCATATGCGCTACCCAAACAAGTAAAAACGACCCAAACATATTTAACTCTTACTGACACTGAAATAGAAATGATAAAATTCCTCCGATCCAAGGGAATTAGAGAACTATCACAATTAGAAATGATTTTGGCAGAAATCGATCGCGGTAAAAAAAATTCTGAGGACGATGCGGAAACAGAAAAGACGCCGCTCGGAGATGAAACTTGTAATCAGATTATAGCATACAGTGATTTTAATAAAACAAACATTTTGAACTTTTTTAATAATATGGCCAAAATGAACGGGAATAATGATACCTTAAAAGATCAACAAAAAGCTATTATAGAACAACAAGAAATCCAAGTTAAAAAGAATCAGATCATATTGAACCAAATGATAGCCAATCAATCCGTACAACAGAGTTTTTTAGATGGTAGCACAGTTAAACCTTATGTACCTCAGTGCTCTCCAATAACGCCTCAGGAGACAATGAGTCCTGATAATGAAATTATCAATTCTCGAACACCGAACCAACAACAGGTACATATTTCACAATGAATTTTTCAAATATAGCATGTTAACATTTAAGCTTCATAAGGTGTAAGGCCGTAACTAACATTTTCATCAAAAATTGATTTGTTTTCAGTAAAACAATCACTACCTTTCTTACAAGGTTATAAAGTTCTAATTTTCTAGTAACGCTATTATAGATATATCATAATAGATAAAAATGCAAGGCGTAATGTAGTCCAAAAACGATGTAGGTTTTAAAACGCTGGCAATGATACGGATGAAACTTTACAGTAATTTAGCATATACATCAGCATAACACATAGGTTACTATTTGACGCGATATTAAGCCGTATGGGATATCCGACATACACGCAGGTGGATCCGTGGGCAGACTCTCGGGCAACAACTAGTTATGTATAATGTGTAACTTAATATACTATATGAACTTTACTTGAAACTTTACTTCATAGAATACTGTCATTTGCATATAATAACATGATTTCTAAATAAATTTATGGTAAAATTTGCATCATTAACTGATTAATCATGATTGCAGGTTCCTGATGCTTTACATAACAATAATTACCCCATCTCGACTTTAATTAATTTTCGTAACAACGGAAGAAACAGAAGCTCAGCGACCCCTACCTACGACCAAGTCCTAAATTTTCCACCACACCTAATGCAAACAGCTGCACCTTTCGGTCTTAACTATACTCAGTACGGAATACCCCAGTTTTTTCAAAACCAACTCCAATTTCAAACTCAATGGTGGCCAAGGTCAACTTAAAACGATTTAAATACGTTAAATTTAAAAATTATTTTAATTCTGCATTCACTTCAAGTTTTTTTTTTCACTTAAGATGCGGTTTTAGTTCCTTTCTTTTTACTTTGAGGTGTACGTTTCTTATAAAATAATCAAGCTTATAATTGGATATATAAATAATATAGGTTTTAGAATATAATGTTAATTAACTTTCCATTAAAACTTTTTGTAACTTTCAGTTATTGAAATTAGAGCTATCTATAAAAGGGAACAAAACATTTAGACCATTTTGATAACGGATTTGCAATAAACAAGAAAATAACAGTAAGGCTTTGTTTTCACGAGTAAAAATATAAACGCAGAACTCACTAATGTCATAATATGGAACTCAAATCTAGTAACTGTTTCATTTTGTTCTCACTATATCTGCTGGCTATATGCTCCTTGCCATAACTCCCATAACGTCCATTACCCGTTGCCGGCTGCTTCAATCAGAAGTTTGCAGAAGTATCAATAATAAAATACGCCCGTTTGGTCCTTACACCGAGTACCTCACAGATACATAGGTAAGTTTATTTCCTTTTCATTTTCAAGTTTTTAGTTTCACATTTAATGTAAAAATATTTTTTTGAACAAAACAAAGCTATAACTTTTGTTTACACAAAGCAATGCTGTGCACTGAAAACTGACTATCTGTAATGTGATAAGCATTTCTGCTGAAAGCGAATTAAACATATGTCTATTACTGCATGCTGAAGTAAAACTCTTTAACTTTTCCATAGCTAGCATACGAACATTGAAATACTGAGAAGGAGCAGAATAAGAAGATTTTATGTAGAAGAAATGTTTTATTAGATTAAGGTTTCTTTTTAACCGACTTCAAAAAAGAAGGTTTCTCAATTCGACCGTGTATATATTTTTTTTATGTGTTCGCGGATAACTTCGTTGTTTATAAACCGATTTTGATGATTCTTTTTTTAATGGAAAGGAGATGTCCCAACGGTGGTACCATAATAAGGACATTAATATCTGATAATCGCATCCAAGAGAAATCGAGTTGAACCTCGAAGTCGGTTTTATTTTGTTAAAATTGTATTTGTAAGTTGTCTAATTTAGGAGTTTGTTTAAAAAAAAATGTGGAAATATTTGTTTGAAATTTAGTCCAATATAAATAGCATCAGTTTAAAAAAGATAACAAAAAATATAAAGGTAACTTCATTGTAAGTGATAAGGCTTAGGTTATATACCAAATATTTTTATAGTAGCTGACTCTACAACTAACATCTTAAGAAATCTATAGGTATCATAAATATGTAGACATTGCATAAATTATACAGTTGTTGTGAGTAGTGAAATACATTTTATAATCTTCAATTTAAATGTTATATTTAGAATAAATATGTTATAAATTTAAAGTATAAAAGGTAGAATATATTATAAATAAATATTGAGATGAGATTGGGATTCTTATAAGATGAGTTGAGAGATCAGAGAATGAGAGAACTATTTATACAAAAATAAATAGTTATTTATCTTATTTTATTATTACATAATTGTACAATTTATATTATAACGATGAAAGATAGATGACCTATCGGTCTTATTCATAAACGTTATTTAAATATAAGCGGTGGTTCGGTGTTATTTTAAACATTAAACCCACAGCCTTAAATTACCGATGCCTAAAATTGAATACAATTTGTAAATAAAGGTCTAAGTTAATATTTACCTAATTCATGTATCATAATAAAGTGAGACCTCCCATGAGATGGGAATACAATACATATTCTGTTTCCTCTGTTGGCTTGTTTAATGAAATTATTCAAGTGAAACTGAAAATTCAGATATAGTATTGTATGTAAAGCCGCCTTTTTTAACTACTTAATACTTAGTGCTATTAGCAGAAAGTACAGAAGAACATACAAAATGATGTATTGGTATTTACATTTACACAATTTACACAATGTAATTCTCATAAATTTCAATCTGTTCGTCAATTTTTAATGTATTAAAAATATTTTTCAAGAAAAAATAAAAAAATATTTTTTTTTATTTTGGAAATTTCGGTTATTATGTATAAAGTATATCGTATAACATAATTATTTTGCCTCTTAAAATAACTTTGCATTATATTAGCATAATCTTTCTTGTAGTTTTAACATCGTTCTTACTTCTTATTATAACCTTTTTGTGGTTGGGAATGGAAACATTATAAAAATAAATTGCTACAAATAAACAAATTAATTGGTTAAATTGAATATTGTTACAAAACTTCTTTGCAGAACATAGATAAGTTAAGTAATGCAAGAACTCGAACTTCAATTTTTTAACCGACTCCAAAAAAAAGGAGGAGGTTTCTCAATTCGACCGTGTATATTTTTAATTTTTTTATGGGTGTTCGCTGATAACTTCGTCGTTTATGAACCGATTTTGATGATTCTTTTTTTAATGGAAAGGAGATATCCCAACGGTGGTACCATGATAAGGACACTAAGATCTGATGATGGCAAACCCTGAAGTCGGTTTTATTTTTGTTAAAATGGTATTTTTTAAATTTACGTACTACATGTTAAAAAATATTAATTTTAATAATATGTCATGTCCAATTGGAAAATGAAAGACAGCATATTTGTGAAAGCCTTCAGTTACAGCATTGAGCTATGTCGAAGTGGAATCGACTAAAGCCACACACGACACACACGTGTATTACCAGTAAAATTAATTTGCTCGCGAGACGGTAACTAAGATGAAAAGTTCTGACCAACTTGTACACTTAGATGTGACTCTTTGTCTGAGAGTTGACAGTCCGACTTACCAATAAGGGCTCCCACACATAACTGCGATGCTATGCGGCGTGAAGTTCTTGTGGTGCATTCGTGCGAGCCCGCAGATATTTGCGATGCGTTGTTTTATCTCAAACCGAACTATTGAAAGAATTCGTAAACTTAAAGCTTAGGTTAAATTTTGAAGAAGGCTGTAATTTCAGGCATCAGTAATGATATGTTGTACTTCTGAACAAGGTGTAATAAAGTAAAATATGCCTTCTGAGATGAATGTTCTGCTAGCTTTAATCAAATGTATGGTTTACACAACTCTTTTCCCAAACAAAAAATGACGCATCATGATCATAAAATACATACATAGCCTGTCAAAATCATATTCATAACCCTCTTTTGGTTTTACCTTAGTCGCTTCAAAATACATATAACACACGAATATGCACTAACGTAAAATTTTTAAGAGTGAATATTGTTTAACTGTAAACAGATTTCATTGTTATTTTCTGTCAAATCCTGATAAACAATCGAATTGTTTAATTGTAAAAATATATAACACATTGTTTTTTGTCAAATTATGTATAAATAGTTGAGTTTTAAAACTAAATATTTAAAGACCTCTTGCGCTTATATTTAAAAATATTTTTTATATTTTTTTTGTTTTCCTTGTAAAAAATATTTTTTAATGATGAAACCACCAATACAACATAAATTATTAAAAGCGACTCCTTGCCCTTATGCTTTCGGGTAAAGGTTGTGCGAATTGTTTATATTTAAAATTATATCTAAAAAACTATGTAGTGTAAACGCTGTTTTATAATTGGAATCATCTTTAAGATGTAGATATCTTCATAAGAAATAAGTTCATTAAGTGCTGTTTTATAATTAATCGAGTATATAATAAGTTTAATATTTTTAAGCTATATTAATCCAAAAACTAGCTGAACCCCGCGGTGTTACTCGTGGTAATTGTCATATCGCGAGTAACGCCGCGGGAAAAAAAAAGCCATAGTATATAGTCTTAAAAAAAATAGCCTAAGTTATTCCCTGGATTCCCCACCCGTTCTAGAGATTACCCGGAACAAACAGACAGACAAAAAGTTTTTGTAAATGTACCGTGTATACATACATATGCATTAAGTGAAAAGCGGTTATTTTAATATTACAAACAGACACTCCAATTTAATTTATTTGTATAGATATTATTTTCGTAGTAGACTCATTGCAAAGTAAAAACTCGTATATTTAAAGTAAGTAAAAATAAACTTGCTTTTCAAAGATTTAGCTTAATTAAAACTAACACGATTTTTTTCTAAGGTATTCTATTCATATTATGACACTTATTATAAAATAAGTGATTCCACTAGTTACTAATGTTGGCTTTACCATAGCCTCTAGCCTATGCCCGGATTGGGGATTTGGTTAGAACTAAAAGCTATGTAATTTCGATTTTTCGAAAAGATATATAAACTTCATGTCCTAACTGAGGCCTTGACTGCATTAATACTTCCAAGAGAAAAGACTGCTACGGTGTAGTGACTGTTTTGCTACGGCGCAGTGGGTAATTCACCTACGGCGTAGTAGCAGGGTGGTGTGGTTTATGTCGATAAGGCTTCGAGGATTTTGTGTGCTAATAGCCACCGATAAATCGTTTACCATCATATTTCAAATTGTCAGGAACCTAAAGAAAAATAGAAGCTCTATTTGAAATATGATGGCAAAGGATTTATCGGTGGCTATTTAAGTAATTGAAAAAAAATTAAATACATAATTGAGATAAGATAAGATTAAGATTACTGTTAACATTCTTATCTTTCGCTTATAGTGTTATAATTATATATGTATAAATTTAATTAAAAAAAGAAAACTAATATGTAGTATTTAATATTTGTTTGGTAAATAATATTACATAATTATAAAGTCTATGAAAAACATAAAAACCCTAGTGTTAATTAAATAACTTAGTTTAGATGTGGTTTTCTTTCCACCTTCCTTGACTGGTTTATTTATTATTTATTTATGTTTGGCCCTGCCAAAATGACTCTACTCTGTCGGATGGAAAGCATAAGCAGAAGCCAAGAGTGGTGGTCACCATACTCATTGCGAATGCAGAAAATGCAACAATGCAGCAGTGACCCACACTATGGCGGCCTAGATGCTTCTGCATCATCGATTATTACTTTGCGGTATTGATTTAATTAATGTTAATTCGCAATGGCGAGTTCAAAGGCGAGCTGGGCAGTGATTCTTTATTAAGTCATTTATTTTATCCTATGCCGGTCTAGTGGGAGTTCAAAACCAGTTAATCACAACGCCAGATACGGTCATCATGATTATCTAGTTAGTGTTTTATAAACTGATACCTTCCCCTAAAATTGATTAGTATAGGAGGCAAAATGAATGACATTATAAATACACAAAGTTTGAAGCGAAGTGAGCGAAGTTTTCACTTATGATTTCACTGTATAAGAGAAATGTGCTAGAGAAAGACTAATAGTGCTGTGCGATATCACCTTGAATCTATACCTCCAAAATAGTATTAACCAAATCTAAGGAGAAACTTTATAAATTCGAAAAACTGAGTGCACGTATAGAAGTGTAGTGGGTGCGATCCCCACATGAAACAATTTTTTTATTATTTGCACTGCTTGCAGTACAATAGGGTAGATGACACCTTTGTAGGGTAGATGAAACAACTATTACTTTTGTGGCGACTTCCACATTGAGCGCAAAAGAAACTACCAATCCTGAATCGCGCAATAGAAGTTCTCGCGCCGATTAACATATACACAACATCCCAACATCAACCGCAGGGCAGTGGCCCGCCAGGCATGATCACCTCGCCTGGTCGGAGGATCCTCCATTTGTGTTGGAGGGACATAACACCCGTTCCCCCACACTTTGTATGAAAAAGGTACTAAAAACAATATCGTGACGTCCCTGTTTTAGACAACTCTATTAAGCAATATATTATTTCGATGTTTATTTGAGTAAAATTTGTATACGAAATGAAAAGTTATATTTGCCGAGATGTTTTGTTTGTAATATTCTTTTTAATGAGTGTGACATCGGTATTTATTTATAATACAGTCATCTATTCAATCGCACGAGGTGAACTTAATGCCACATGGCATTATCTACCAGTCAACCTTGAGTTGGTTCAGTAAAGGACAAGCCCGGTGCATATATTATGTATGATAGAAAAAAGAGAGAAGGGAAACATGAACTTTAATTTATGGTATGCACACATTATATTGACGGGCTTAATGCCCAAGGCATTCTCTACCAGCCCACCTTTGGGTGATGTAATTTGTGAGGCTTATGTGGTTCATAATTTGTTTGTTCTAACTTTTTGTGTTCTTTGTATTTATTTCATGTATGGTTGTTATGTCCCACGCTACATGAGATATATTTCTAATGCAGGTGTTGTCTTTTTTTAACCGACTACAAAAAAGACGGCGGTTATCAATTCGATACTATAACTTTCGAATGGGTCAAACGATTTTTATATTTCTTTTTTTTATTTCAAAGCTGATGCTTCCCGTGTTACATTTCAATTTGGTCCAGTCCTTGAAGTCAGTTATTTTTTTTAAAATTGGGATTTAAGTAATAAATTTAAGAATGTTGAAGAAAATAGTTATATCAAATCATTAGGACAGAAAAACCTATTTAACTATGATAGACTACTCATCTTGGCCAACTGAGACTCGATAGGAAATGTATGAGTACTTTTTATACTACACATATAAACTTACTTCCACTGATGGTCGGACTAACCTATATATCAACACAGTATCTAAACCGCTTTGACTACAAAATTCAGGTTCAGGTAGCTGGTGCTTTTTATATTGTATGAAAGTACTTTAGGAATTATTAAATTAGAAGTGAATTGTTATGAAAATTTTGTCATTCTTAAAGCTAGTAACTCTAAATAAGCTATAACCATGCGAGCGAAGCTGCACGCAATAGCTAGTCCTACTAATATTATAAACGCGAAAGTTTGTAAGAATGCATGGATGTTTGTTGCTCTGTCTCGCAAAAACTACTGAACTGATTTGGATGAAACTTTACAGTACTATAGCTTATAGATTAGAATAATACAGGGCGTCAGAGTTGACGGGAAAAGCAACAGCACTTTTTAATTGTGAATAAAAGTAAACTTATAGACGTATCTACAATTTATTTAAGTTTTAAAAGTGCTCTAGAATTATAACTTGGGTTGAGTTGGGTCTTATATTAAAACTATTACACTTTAACATCCGTTTTTAACGTTCAAGTAAAGATAGGAAATTAAAAACGGTCTTAAAGAGTATTTGTCAAGGGTTGTGTTACAAAATATTTTACCTTTAAAGACAACAACGTGTTATTAGAAGAACGAATAATGGTATTTATTTTCAAAATCAAGTATATTTTTTTATACAATAGAGGGCAAACGAGCAGACGTATCGCCTGATGGTAAGCGATTACCGCTGCTCATGGACACCCGCAACACCAGAAGCGTCACAAGAGCGTTGCGGCCTTTGGGGAATAGGGAAGGGGATGGGTGGAGGGTTTGGGTTATGGGTGAAACACAGCGCAAGCGCTGTTTCACATCGGTTTTCTGTGAGGCTGTGGTATCACTCTGGTCGAGCCGGCCCATGCATGCCGAAGCATGGCTCTCCCATGGATGAATATCTTCCTTTTTCTCCAAGCCTTTTGTAAAACTAGGCTGGAGTTGGCTGGTAAATCCATTGATTTTAGACGAAGCCACTGCCATCAGACCTCCAAATAAAAAGTAGGTAAGTACTAGACTTATAACTAGACGATATCGAAGTTCTGTAGAATGAAAACAAATTTTAACAAAAAAAAAAAAAAAAACTTCAACAACTAGACCAATTGAACTGAATAATAGGAGAATCGAAATGGAATCACCAACTTCCTAATGTAAAAATAATCATCAAAATCGGTTCATCCAGTCGAAAGTTATAATGTAACAAACATAAAAAAAATACAGTTGAATTGATAACCTCCTTTTTTGAAGTCGGTTAAAAACTGTTGTCGGACCTTTTAGGGCTCCAATTTTCCGTAAAGATTGCGAAAGATTGTATGCCAACGTGCAACGTCTTAATGTGCTTTTCGAGGCACACAGGGATAAATATGTTAAGAATTGTCACCAATCCTTAAACTGACCTGGCTAGGATTTTTTAGCGGTATATTGATCGGTTTGGTTACCACTTAGCCACAAGCTCTCCTACCAAAATAAAGTATAAAAGAAAACATATAAGCCTTTTTATTTTAACTAAAATCCAACTAATTTGTACAAAGTATATTATCATTTACTGAACTACACTTGCTACCCTAAAAGCAATCATACAGATTTTCTAATCATTATTATACTAATTGAGCAAAATGAATCGTTAATTACGTTACTTCTTTCCAATGAAAACGATGAATAAAGGAATATTCGAATCAAAATAATTGAGTCAGGTCGGTAACAGTGACCTTGACACCTGACAGCGGGGGCGCAAGACAGCGGGTGGAAGCGACGAGACGGCGACTCGGCGACAGGGGGTGGGCAAACTCGGGGAATCACTTATAATGATATCTGACTCCTGAACAACAACGAACTGTTTTCTTTTACATGGATAAACACATGTTATATTAAATCGTCTTAACATAATAGATGAGACACGTTTTAAGCTAGCTGCTCTTGTGGAAAGATTCGTTATGGTGTATTATAAGTCAGCCATCTTATTTTTTTTTTTATGGAATATTGGGTAAACGAGCAGTTATATCACCTACGATAGTAAGCGATTATCACCGCCCATGTACACCCACAACACTACCAGAGGTGTCACAAGTGCGTTGCCGGCCTTTAGGGGATATGGAGGGGATTGGGGGTAGGTTTTGGGGTATGGGCCTCCGGTATCCTCACTCACTTGGTGAAACACAGTGCAAGCGCTATTTCTCACCGGTTTTCTGTGAGCCTGTGGTATCACTTTGGTCGAGCCGGCCCATTCATGCCGAAGCGTGGCTCTCCCACGGTATTTATTTAAAATAATCTAAAACTAGTAAATAAAAATGATCATACTTAATATTATAAATCTGAATGTAAATTTGTTACGCGAAAACTACTTAACCGATTATCATGATACTTTGTACACATATTCTTGGAAGTATTAGAAGTAACATAGGATACATTTTATTAAATGCGAGCGAAGCCGCGGGCAAAAGCTAGTAAAGTAATAAAACAAATGGACCTGTTGATTTGACGGTTAGTGTTGTTTGAGTTAGTTATTCACTAGCATGATCATAAGTTCTGTGTCTATTATAATGGGTGTAATTTTTCTTATAATGTTCTTGTACACAATTCGTTTCTCACCAGTGTGGTAAGCATAGCAAGGATTCCATCTAGTTTAGGATTATATGACCGTGAGTGAGATGAGAGAGGTTATTATTATTAACCATCTACACAAATAAATAAAATTGGAGTGTCTGTTTGTAATATTAAAATAGCCGCTATTTACTAAATGCATATGTATGTATACACGGTACATATACGTAAAATGTAATTAAAAATTTTTGTCTGTCTGTCTGTCTGTCTGTTTGTTCCGGGTAATCTCTGGAACGGCTGGACGGATTTTGACGGGACTTTCACTGGCAGGTAGCTGATGATCCGGGGAGTAACTTAGGCTACTTTTTTAGACTAACTTTGTCACGTGGCGTTACTCGCGGTACAACAATAACCGCGGGTAACACCTTGGGGTTCAGCTAGTATTAAATAAAGTTAGATGTTTTTAGTGTGGAACATTCTAATTATTTAAAAGATCTTATTCGACAGGAAAAGATTCCTTAATTATGAGAAATTTCCTTGATCTATAAAACTATCAAACCATCTTGTAATAGACTGAGGATACGGAGGGTCGCCACACTTATTTTTCTTTTAGGTGTCGGAAGAGGGCAAGTTACGCTGGGCAATAGCACTGCAAAAAGAAGAAAAGGCCTATGTAAGTCAATTAATTAATTAATTAAATAATATATGATGTTGATTGAACCATCAAGACTAAGTAGCTCAACTTAACGCAAATATACACTTCTATTAATAGAAGTGTACTGGCAAAGATATCAGTGTCGTATTAGAAAGTCAGTCTATACTTATAATAAAAATGTAACAGGTCCAATTCAGTATTTTAAAGATATTTAGATTTTTTTTTGGAGGGCTCTCTATAATCGATACTGAAGTCAATAATTATAAGTATTTTTTTCATTTTTTGTCTGTCTGTATCTTGGCCGCGCATTACGCCTCAACTACGAATGGATTCATATGAAACTTGGTATAATTTGAATTTATACTATGAGGTAGGACATAGGATACTTTTTATCCCGAAATACATCACGGTGCCCTGGAGGGAGTTGATGAAAGTCAAAATACGAGTATGTACTTAGTTGTAATTCAATAACAATAGTCCGATTTCTTTCATAACATTTTTGCTAGAAAGCAAGTTCTTTAAATATTGTTCCGTGATCTATTTATTTGTTTATTATACGACTTTAGTATGTATTTATCGATTAGTTCTATAAAATCCTAATAGATGGCGGTTTGGCATCTGAGCCGCACAGATATCCGGTAGGTAGCACCGTATTGTTGTTTCTAGATTATCCGGTAGATGGCGCCGTATTTCTATTTCTAGAATTTTCAGAAATGTAGTAAACATTTACAAATAAAAATGTGACTGTACGAAATTTGCCGGGTCAGGTAGTTTTTGTAATAAAAATTTGTTTGAAATAAAATTTCGATTTGTTCTCGATCTCGATCTCACAACAATTATGAAATATATTCTCGTAGTAAAGTATTACTATCCCTGTGATGACGGAATAAGAATACACCACCGCTATTCATCCCGTGGATGTCCTAAGAGACGACTATGGTAGGAAACTGCGCAGAAAAACAGCAATTTAACCAATACTTGAAACAAAAACTAAACCAACCCCTACTATACCAACAATATAAAACTAAGAGAGAAGTCTGTAAAAATAGTCATTTGTTTAACCAATCTTTAGTTTCATTTTTTTACTTTTAACAACTTTCCATCTCATTTTTAATAACTCACATACCTACATATTCAAAGTAAAATCTATAGACATAATATGTCAATTAATTTTGTCACCGAATTTCACACATGTAGCAGGCAAAAATGAAGCATTAATAGTCTAGGAGGAATAAAACTTACAGCTAAGTTGCATTCAACCCCTAGTTTAATAAAACATCCAAATCAAATCTCTTGCAAATGAACACTATAAAATGCAAAAGATAATTTATTTTCCGAAAAATCGATATGGACCGGCGGAAGATTTAATTTAATAAAAGTACATTCAGTACAAAGGATGCGCTCGCCCCCAGCCGTTTCCATAGAGACAGACAGCAGAGCTGGGTGCATCTCGCCCGGGCAACGATATTTGAGCTCCTCGTTTTCCAACTATCGCACACAGTGTTTAATAACAAGAGCTTGTTAGGCAGTTTGATCAAACTTTCGCTAGCAATGCTTATTGCCAAAATAGGTGACATTAAAAACATTTTTCTTTATGCTACTGAAGTGAAATAACCTTATTTGACAATTTCTTTTTCATCAATCCTGTACGTTTCTGTGCATACTTGACATTGGCAGAAATAGATGATCCGCTGGTTGCCATCTTAACAAAAGAAGAACCTTATTTGACATTTATATAGATAGTTCCACAGGTAAGCCTTTAAATATGAGGGGTGTGATGAAGACGACCTCGTGTCGCAAAATATATTTAAAATTTAGTTTTAAAATGTAACCGATTTAAATTTTCATGTAGCAGCTGTCCAGACTCTGCGGAATTGATACCAATATGGAATAGTACATCCATTTTTAAAGTTTTTCCGACGTCAATGCAAATTTAAATATATTGTACTCTTCACGGGCTAATTTTCCACATTTAGATTTTGAACATTTACACTAAACTACGTGACCCGCTCAACTTCGTTTGCGTCTCTCCATTAGAATTTTTTTCCCCATTTCCCCAAAATTTTCGGTCGATACCCGGCTCCTATTGATTGTAGACTGATGTTACATAGCCTAAAACCTTCCTCGCTAAATGGGCTATCCAACAAAAAAGAGTTTGCAAAATCGGTTCAGCCATTCACGCGTGATGACGTGACCAAGGCAAATATGGATTCATTTATATATATAGATATAAATTTATAATACTAAAGCCAACCATCACATTTAAAACTAATGAGGTAATTTACACATATAGAAAAAGAATCTGACACATGTATCTTCATCTGTGTCTCTTCTCAATTATACTCGGCGTCTATTGGTCTAAGCGTGATGTTGTCCATTCCTATTAGAAAAAAAAAACGTGAAAATCGGTTGGATATTTTCGCAATTCATCGTAAGCACCAATGTAACTAGAGTATTATTTAATATAAAATACAGGAGACTGAGCTCATTCTGATTTCTTTTTGACACTATAAGTGTTGTGGAGTTCTCCTTATGACAAAATATTAATAGTGTAACATTACGTTCATTTCTTCGAGTGCATTGTGTCGATTACTAATTGATTAGCAAGCATATTACGGACCATGACTCGGGACACGTTAGTCCCTTACTATTAATTAGTTCTATTAGTTAATCTGTGGTATTTTTCATTAGGGTGTTTGTTATGTAGGTATATTTGAGGCTGGCTGCTGGTAATGTAACAGTATATTAATAAATAAAAAAGATAGATTTCCAGACCACTAAAGCGTGTAAGTAGTTCCTCACGACCTGACGTCTATCGACTCATTTTGATGTAGTTTATAACTTTGACATTTAGGTTTCCTATCACGATTAACTTTTTACTTTTCTATCTCTTTTATGATTACTATAATCATTAATTATTAGCAATAATATTATGGCATCGAACGGTGATTAAAAAGGAACAATAAAAAATAGCAAATGGTTTCTACTGTCTATTTTTAATCACCAAAAGTAACCGTGTATACATATTAATGTTGAAATTAATTAAATAAATCTACGTGATTTCAATTCAAAAGCAGATCCTATATAGAATCAGGTATAAGGTATGCTTGGGATCTCTGTGTGAGAACGAATCAGAAACGAGGAGATCCGTAGACGAACTAAAGTTACCGAAGCAAGCTGAAGTGGGAGTTGGCAGGGCACATAGATCGGAGAACCGATGGCTGATGGGGCAGAAAGGTTCTTGAGTGGAGACTACGTGACGGCAAACGCAGTGACTCGTTGGATGCAGGCCGCTACCGACCGGTCGCAATGGGAATCAATAGGGGAGGCCTACGTTCAGCAATGGATTTCTTACGGCTGATATGATGATGATAATGAAGTATAAGGCAAGAAGGAATTCACTTTAAGCCCTTGTCGTTATAAAATACGTTATGCTAATAAAGTTACTCCATTAAGTTGGCTACTTAATGTAATACGAATTTGATATTTAAAAAAATAGACAACACGTCACATAATAAAATTCCACCTTGCTTCGTTTTAAACAAAATTCAATTGAAATACCAGATGTACAATAAAAGGAAAAAATCCGTCCCATCTGTCTGTATTTTCAAAAACATCCCTTTGTCATCGCGTTCAAATGTTGAAAGAACATAAATCTACAGACATATAATAAATAGTCTGCCGACACAACCACCCTAAAAGCATTCGATGTTTCATAAGTCCATAAGTACTAGTGATACCATGCAGTAGTAGTTTTTAAACCAAAATACATAGAGCCCAGTACCTTTACAGAGAGAGCCCGTCAGCGCAACAGGCAACTCAGTAATACTGTGTCGTAGTGTTTGTTAAGTTCCCCCTACGGGTCGCAAGTGGAGTGAGTAAACCACCCCGTGTTGAAAGCGGTGAGAGTGCGAAACACGTACAATTTTTATTCGATTCGCATAACTGTGTAATCGTTTATTGTAGAGTTTTAAATTTTACATAACAGAAAATTCTAGGGATATAGTATTATTAATATATTATAGAGGAATAGATGGCAAATGAGTAGACGTATCACTAATAGTAAGCGATTACCGCCGCCCATGGACACCCGCAACACCAGAGGCGTCATAAGTGCGTTGCCGATCTCGGGGATAGGGAGGGGTATGGGCCTCCGGTATCTTCACTCACTTTGTGAAACACAACGCGAGTTCTGTTTCACACCGGTTTTCTGTGAGGCCGTGGTATCACTCCGGTCGAGCCGGCCCATTCATGCCTAAGCGTGACTCTCCCACGGTAAAACTTTTATAATTATAAAATATCGCTTTATTGTACATCAAATGCATTCCAAGGTAAGCTTAAAATTAGAGAAGTAACATATTATGTACTGAGTATTGCATAATAATAATATTATTTCTCTTTGAATGCCTCGGTGGTAAAGTGGTAAGCGTATTTGACTGTTGTGCATAGTTATGTATGTGCCTTGATTGTCATGATGAGCGCGTTTGGCGTTGAGATTGGTTAACATTTCGGTATGAGTCGATCGAAAACCAACGGCAGTCACCGTGAAAATTGATTAGACGTGATATAAAGTCACGTAGACTCTCAGGACTTGACGTATCATAATCACCCAACTAAATATTAATAGTAGTAGTATTCTCTGTTTAACATCCCCGTAGCCTTCTGATAGGCTGTTGACACATGCGCTATGATAACTAACCCCTTAATGTATTTTGCTTTAAGTAACTAGACACCGCAAACCCCGTTCTCGGGAACAGAAAAGTTGCATCTCAACATAATTTTGGAGACTGAGAATACTCAGTTTTAATACATGTTCAAACCACTAAAGTTATTCGCATCGACAGAAATTATATGAAATAGTTCAACTTACTAATAACCTACGATTGTTTGCATTAAAAATGGAAAAATAAAAACTTTTTATAAAATAAAACCAAGTCCAAAAAATATCCAACGAAAACTCCCTGCCAAAAAACACTAAAAAGCGTAAAATAAACTAGCTCTTCATAAATTGTTATGTGCCAATTATTATCTACACCTAATTATTTTAGTACAAGCTCTGCTTAGTTTGGGACTAGATGGCGTTGTTTGTCAGATGTCCGAAATATTATAATAAATTATTTGGTTCATATAATGTGTACAACATTGCGTAAATTTAAAATATTGCTACATCTTAAAAGTAATTAAATATTTCATTAATTCATATTCAGAATCGCCAGTTTTTACAAACACATTTAAGGACTAAATGGTTTTTCAAGGGGTAACGTAAAACAACTTAAAAAGTAATCTAATGTGTATAGTATCTTACAAAACATTGAATAGATCAGTTAAATCTTGTAAGCGTATCAAAGGTCTATAATTCCTTTAGATATAAGTTCTAAGTAGCTCTCAAAGGATTGCAAATCCTCTATAGTCTTAAGCTTACTCCTATATAATAGAACGCTTTGATATCTCTTTCACTGTCATTACCTTGCTTCACAAATATGTAAACCTATTTTCTATTCTCTGTTGTAAAAGCAACGAAAAAGCTTTGTATTTCAAAGATAATGAATATTATTAAACGCTTCATATTTTATAAATTCACTTTGTACGTAGAGTGCTTTGATAATAAAACAATGTTGGTTCACATTCTTTCGTTTTTGTACAAAACGTAAATGTTCTTGAAGTTTTTAAGTTTAGTGAGAAAAATTATGTGTAGCGATTAATAATATAAATTAGTTCGTTTTATTCATCTCATAGATCTAATGATCTGAGATTTCCTATTAATTTTATTTGTTTTTATTTATCAAATTATTTAAAAACATTTTAATCAAACAGTAACATTCAAATTGAAATAAAACCTTAATATTAACTCAATTAATCTTCTAGTAAAAACCATTAAAAAACTGACAGTGTCTTAACAATACCTCTTTTTCTCAAATATTGAAAACTTCACGTTATGTCAAGTTAAATCTGTTTATAAAATTTCTAACGCAGTGATGTATGAAAATTCCCAGACACGTTGTATGTCTGACGAGGATAGTTCAAGTAGAAAAAATTCACAAAATGCGAAGGTGGAACAGGGGGGGCGGGCGGATGGTGTTACTCCTACTTAGATGCTTTGTGTGATTGTGGGTGACAGCGGGAAGTTTCAATGAGAGAATTTAGCAAGAATTTTCGGTTGGTTATTTATTTATTCATTATTTCATCTTTATTTCTACTTCACGTATCCAGCCTAGTGTTAGTTAAGTTTATACATCGTTATTTGGTTCATAATATATTGGCAAATGTCGAAATAGAAATGATAGACTAACGTTTGTGGTAGATAAGTTAGTGTTCCGTGCATTGTTGAAATCGACTTAACCTCGTACTGACATTGAACGTAATTATGCGCGACTCCTTCTAAATTACCGTTTAACGCTCTATCTCTCTCTATCTAATAGTAATCTACCAGGAATAATCTGCTTGACTTATTGAGTATGAGAAAGGACAAAGCAACTGTTATTGAAAATGTTAATAAAGCATGGAGTATTTAGGAATTTCAACAGTTATACCTATCAGATAAATATGTATTTATCTTTGTGAATCTTTACGTAGTATAAAATTGTTTCTTTCAGTTTGTTCTTCTTTCAATTTGAAATCAAATATAATTTTATACCGACTTCCAAAAAGGAGGAGGTTCTATGTTCCACTGTATGTATTTTTATTTATGGATGTTCACCGATTACTCCGTCAATTGTGGACCGATTTTGGAAATTCTTTTTGTCACTTAAAGTAATAAAGACAATACTTTCCCGTTTTTCATTTTTTTTTAATTTATTTCGGATTAACTAGCACACAACGCTATCTAGTTCCGAAGTAAGCAGAGGTCGAGGTAGTAGAGCCACACTGATTTCAGCACCAACGGGCCGGCTCAACCAGGGTGGTACTACCCTCGCACAGAAATCAACGTAAAATGACAGCGATCATGCTGTCGTGTTTCGTTGGTGAGTGCGTGACCGGAGGCCCAATGATGCAGAAGCATCACTAGCCCGCCATGGGTCACCATGCTGCATTGTTGCATTGTCTGCACTCGCAGTATGGTCAGCCAAAATGACTTTACTAGTACTTTTATGGTGGTCACCATTAGAGAACTAGTAGTCATTTTGGCTAGGCCAAACAAAACAGGTTGTATTATGGGTACTAGACAACTGATATATATATACTTATCTACTTTTTTTTGTAAATACATGTTATAGACAGAAAACATCCAAACTCTGAAACAAATATTTGATCCGACCCGGGAATCGAACCCGAGACCTCCAGAACAGCAGTCGCGTACGCTACCACTGCGCCACAGAGAAATTTATTATTTTCCAAAGCTTTTATCTCGGATGTCATCAGCAATCCACATTATGATTATTTTAAGTGATAACTGAATAGTATTCACTGCAGGTTTAGCTACTAAAAATCAAATGATTGTATTTAAAAGGATAGACTATCAAAAAGGAATTTTTCGTGCATAGTAATGTTAAACCAAGTTAAAATGTTAAATCTATTGTGTACTTTATACATACTAATCTGCCGCGTGAAAAACATGGTGACATACATGACGGCCTATCGAGATGCTCTCCTCTGTCTTTTAGCGGTATGATAGTTTTGTAAAATTAAAAATATGATAATCTAACATTCTCAAAACTTCGCTTTACTTATTGATCTTTCTGAAAATTTTCCTACGAATAATACTTACAAAAACACCATAATTTATGAAATGTAATAAGTCGCAATTTTGTAATTTGTGTAAAATAAAAATGTATCATAATTCAGATGTCATAGAGTCTAAAATTGCGAGATATATTAAAATAGTAATTGTTAGCACGTGCCTGGCTTTTTGCGTGAGTGATCTTTTATACAGAATTTCTCATATTACTTGTTATTTGTTACTAATTGGTACGGTTCATTGCTTAGTAGATAATTGGAAATATATCATTATTATTCTAATATATTTATCTAATCTTATATAATTGGGTGGAGTTGAGTAGAATAAGTAAAACAAAACAAGATAATATTTATTGGACAGTGCATAATTATGTTTGTAAACATAACATTTTTAACGAATTAGGAGAAGGTTATCAATTCACCTGTATTTGTTTTTTTTTATGTTTACCTCATAAACTTCGACTGGGTGGACCGATTTTGATGATTCTTTTTTTGTTTGTAAGCTGGTTCTTCCCGTGTGGTCCCATATTAATTTGGTCCAGTTAGTGAAGTCGGTTCTTTTTTGTTAAAATTTGTGAATTTGAATTAAATATATGGATGTAATAAGTAGAACTCACCGTGGGTGAGCCACGCTACGGCGTGAATGGCCCGGCTCGACCGGAGTGATACCACGACCTCAAAGAAAAGAGGTGTGAAATAGCGATTCCGCTGTGTATCACCGAGTGAGTGAGGATACCGGAGCACATACCGGAGCCCATACCCCAACCCTTCTCCACATCTCTTTCCCCATCCCCCAATGGTCGGCAACGCCCTTGTGACGCCTCTGGTGTTGCGGGTTTCCATGGGCGGCGTGAATCGTTTGCCACCTATACCATAAAAAAAATAAGTTTGTGTTTTAGTAATAGATAAGAAGAAGACCAGAAATTGTTATTATAGAAGGTTGGGAGATTTTGACCTACTGTACTACGCTGTCCATACAGGATGGTATAAGGTTTCTTTCTAGTTTTCCTTTTCCTTTCAGTGTGGCCCTGCGTAGTTTAGACCTTCAACTGCCTTTTACGACATTCATGGAATGAGTAGAAGTGGTGACACTGCATTTTAATCCTTCACCACAAGGAGCACAAGAAATAGGTTATCAAAAATATCAAAGCAACATTTCGCCTCATTGTGATTTAAGATATGACGATGGAAACAAAGTAACTATGAATTCTAATAATGTAGGTACGACAAAATCATTACTGTTATGGATACGCTAAGATAGAAATCGATCTAAGTGTACTGCAATTGGAATGACGTAGACTTTGATCAGCTGATAATGATGATGATGAACGGTAAAATCTCAAATAATTATTATGAAGGCTACATTTTAACATAGTGATTGACTGCACGGATGGCGTAGTAGTAGATGGCGTAGTTGAGCTGTCGCTACGCTGCTCAAAGCCCACATGAGATAACACTTTGTGTACTCCACAAATTGATGTTCTGAGTGTGGATGTTTTTTGCATCCGTTTCATATCTATACTAATATATATAGCTGAAGAATTTGTTTGTTTGTTTGGTTGTTAGTTTGTTTGTTTGTTTGAATACGCTAATCTCAGGAACCGCTGGTCCGATTTGAAAAATTCTTTCGGTGTTGGATAGTCCATTTATCGAGGAAGGCTATAGGGTATATATCAACACGTTACTACTAATAGAAACGGAGCAACAATGAAGAATGTTTCGAAAACGGGGGAAATTTTCACGCTACGGGCAATATAAGGCGCATACGACGTTGCGTGGGTTAGCTAGTATGTTTATAAAATACCACGCGACATAGGTTATGTATATTCCTAATGCGGGATTTGTCTTTTCCAAAAAAAGGACCACCATAAAGTTAAGTACTTCGCTTGTATTGACAAGCGGCAGTCGCTACTCAAATACCTTTTGCCACACTTTCTTTGTTATTATCCGTTGTCTATGGATTCTATCTCGCGTGTAGAGTCAACGCAGAGATTCCGCCAATGTCAAGTGTCACACTTTCTCTTTGACAGCGATTGTTTTTCTTCCCTTTAATTGATAATTGCTTTTTTTAAATACAACTGAATCATAGACATCAAGGTTGTCAAATAAGGTAACCTCCTCTAAAATTTACAAACACTAAACATTGTGGTGCTTGTGTACTTAGCCTTACAATGTGATTATTTGTTATTTTCAACCTTTCATGCTTTCAATAAAATTGTACCTATAAATATCGGACCACGTCCAAACGCCATTCACTGACAACGTACATTGTGTTAGAACCCTATTGAAAGGAAACATCACACAGAAACAAATAAGCCGACCCATCTCCCCCCTTTTGCAACACCTCTTGCAAGGCTGGAGCACAGAAAGGTATTATATGTATTTAAAAACATCTGTTTGTCCTGACAAAATATTGTTTTACAGGCTTAAATCACCTTTTCAATGTCTATTTTTGTACTTGCTTTGTGAAATATCGCTCAAATTGTCTTTACTTATTACGAGGAAATAATTATGTTTTTTGTACAAAACACTTTTACATGGCGTTGAAGGTAGGTACTCAAATTACACCCGAAGAAGTGAACTACCACAACAGTTTGTTAATGTTTCTCAAGACAAAAGAGTCACAGGTTAATAACAAGCATGCAAATTATGTCTGGTTTAAGTGATTTATTTGAGGAATCGGACATTAAATAAAAAAATCAGATCACTTTATAATAATTCAATATACTTATGAAAGTTAATAATATCTTTTAACCATTTTACAATTAAATCAACAAAAATAATTTCTGTTATAAAGTAAATCGTAAATGTAAATGCCGCCACTTTAATTCATCATCCTTTATCAATTTCAAGATATATATACAGTATTTCTTTACATTCACTTTAAGTATTTTAAATTTCCCAAAATACAAATAAGTCTCTAACATACTTAATAAGAAAAAAAAGTTAAAGTTACTTTCGTTAATAGGCTTATAACTTAAGTATGGCTGAACAGACTTAAGCCTCCTTATATTTTAGAAACAGAACGAATAAGGTTAGAAGAAAAAAAAAGTTGCCAGATTGAAAATAAAGATGTTTGTTTTATAATAATGTCACACTTAGTCTTGTACTGTTTTTTCGCTCGTTTTGGATTTTGAGCTACCTTTATTGACACTACTCATATGTATAATAGAAATAGTTCTAGTTGTAAACTTTCATATAAAGTAACTGATACATCTATACTATGACATTATAAAAATTATAGATTAAAAACAAGCTTTAACAGCGTCGGGCGACATTACTGTTTTTTTTACATTTTTCACATTTAAATTATTTTCTATTTTTTAGTTCGATTGGTATTAAAGCGTGTATATTAGTTTTTTAAACTACAGTTTATTTTGTACTTTTTAGTTTGATACATTTACAAAAGCGTGTTTATTAAGTTTTTTAAAATTATTTTTTTATTTCATTTTTTCTCATTGTTGTATGGCCCTTTACCCCAGAGAAAATTTTCAAGTTAATTAGGCTCCTAGCAGTAGATTAAAATTAAGTTACAAAATTTTGTTACATAATTACTCGTATATACACACAGGTCAAGCTAATAAAAGCGTGATAAAATGAAGAATTTATTTGTTTGTTTGAACGTGCTATTATCAGAAGGTATGTATTGATAAAAATTTAAAAAATCTCTCAGTATTAGATAGCTCAGTTGTCGAGGACGCTATATATTACTACGCTGGGGCAGGGCATGGCCCGCCAGGCATGATCACCTCGCCAGGTCGGAGAGTCATGACACTCGTTCCTCCACAATAGAAATACTTAATAGCAGCTCGGAGTTTGGAAGTTGGGGTCTGAATCCCCGTGCCTCGGAGAGCAGGTAAAGCTGTCGGTCCTGCGCCTTATCTCTCCCCGGTCGTGTCGGTTAACCATCCCATCGGATTGTGAGAAAGAGGGAACAGAGAGTGCACCTGTGTTTGCGCACACACTTGTGCAATATAATACCTCCTGCGTAGTTACCTGGTCTCTGTTGAGACTGGCCGCCGTGGCCGTTATCGGCTAGGAGAACATCATATAAATAAATAATAAATAATAAATAAATATTTCGGACATCTAACACACAACGCCGTCTAGTCCCAAGCTAAGCAGAGCTTGTGTTATGGGTACTAGAACAACTGATATAAATACATATATACGTTTTTTTTTGTAAATACATACATATTATATATAGAGAACACCCAAACTCCGAAACAAATATTTGTAGATCATACAAACATTTGGTCCGACCCGGGAATCGAACCCGAGACCTCAAGAACAGCAGTCGCGTACGCTACCACTGCGCCACCGAGGCAGTCATTATCACGCAACGACCAAAATGAGCAAAGTATCAATAACATATATTGCAAAAACGGGAAAAATATATCTTTTGAGAGCTTGGTTGTAGCTTTAAAGTTTACAAAAACAATGTATGAAAGAATTGTTCCCCTATAAAAATCTCAAAAGTTCGTGACAGTATTATATCTATGTTAACCATTATTTTTACGGGAATTAACGCGATCACTTATTAAAAGGACAGTCAGCCTGTGACCACGGCCAGTGCAACCTGGTCGAAACGTCAGGTAAATCAGAGGTATGTAATACCTTTTAATAAGTGATCGCGTTAATTCCCGTAAAAATAATTGTTAATATATCATGGAACGCGAAAGTTTAAAAGTTAGTATAGCATTATGTCTATCATTTAAGATTTCACGCTATTAAAATATACAATAGAGGGGAGCAGACGTGGTTGTGTGGGTCAGCTAGTGCTCCAAAATATGTCATCAACAGCTTTTAGCGGTTCTTTGCTGTGCATTGGCCTCTTCTTATCAACAAGATCCAGTCCTTTTTTGAGTATGTCCAGGAGGTGTACAAGGGATTATTTTCTGTCCCTACCACAGAACAAAAGATTAATTCTCCTCTTCTGTGGTCCCTACAATAACCAGACCCTTATTATATCATATATATATATATATATATATTTATTTATATATATATACATATATATATATATTTACGCATAAATATCGTATGTGTGTATAATATATTGTACTGTAGGTATAAATCAACGTCTATAATTACTATTATTACTTGATTCATTTTTTTTATATTCGTTTCTCTTGTGGTTCTTAAGTACGCATGACTATGCCTTTACATTACACTTCTATCCTCTTTTCACTCAGAATTTGATGGAAGAAAACTCAGTTTTGGGATAAGCACGCCTTTGCATTTCTTTAATAACAATATGTTCTATGTGTACAATAAAGAATAAGATACAAATACAATACTAGGGTAGTATACACTAAACCCTATAGTAAAAGAACATACATAGGCCCCTTCAAAAATGGTTCCGTGACGAGTACTTTTGATAGATGCGGGGAGCTAATGGATAGCCAGTCCCCAAAATTGCATTAAAGATTTAGCGACGTTCACTAATAAAGACTGATTGACACTTTTGCTAGTCTAGACCGACAAATTGATGAATTTATGAGATTAGCCGTTGGTTTTTGTAATAATATTTTGGTATCAGTCTGGGTGCTAATATAAGATAGCTTTCATAGTTTTAATATATATTAACTTGAATTTACTTTTTGAAATGGAAAAGGATTAGAATAAAAACCAGCCAAGTGCGAGTCGTACTCGCGCACCAAGGGTTCCGTACTATTCTATCTATAAAAACAGCAAAGAATGACGTTTGTTGAATGGTAGCCCTTGCATGGGTAATAGCGCCAACAAAAATACATCATTTATGAAAATTTCAACTGTCTATCAGGGTTCATGAGATACAGTCTGGTAATAGACGGACAGATAGACGGACGGACAGCGGAGTCTTAGTAATTAGCGACTTGAGGCTTACCAAAAAGTTTTTGTTGTGATTTCACACTCAGTTATTATAATTTAATTTAATCTTAATCTTCGTATTTAGTATTTTTACACAAAATAGGGCTACATCTTTTATTATAATTATCTATACAAATAAATAAAATTGGAGTATCTGTTTGTAGTATTAAAATAACCGCTTTTTACTAAATGCATATGTATGTATAAACGGCACATATACAAAAAATGTAGTTAAAAATTTTTTGTCTGTTTGTCTGTCTGTCCGACTGTCTGTCTGTCTGTCTGTCTGTTTGTTCCGGGTAATCTCTGGAACGGCTGGACCGATTTTGACAGGACTTTCACTGGCAGGTAGCCCATGATCCAGGGAGTAACTTAGGCTACTTTTTTAGACTAACTTTGTCCCGCGGCGTTACTCGCGGTACGACGATAACCGCGGGTAACACCGCGGGGTTCAGCTAGTTATAAATATAAACTGATTTCTGACTACCAAATAAATAGAGCCACATCTTATAAGATGTTTTATCAAAGTTCGAGTATAAGACGGGTAAGGAATTTTCTTTCAATGACAAAATTGTTACGGGCGCGTTACCATGGTAACGGGGTAAGCCGCCAACCTGTTGCCAACACATGAATACAAATCTATGTCTCATACTTTTGAATTTGTTAGGAATTGGGGATAATACCTCGTGTTCAATGGATACAAAACTCTTTAAGAATTTCGATTTCGAACGTTGTGTTATACTCGTATATTTGGAAACATTTTAACCGTCTGGTATAATTTTAAATGTATTTCCCCAATTTTAAAAGTAAATTATAAGGATAATAATGATAATTTAGTGATCTGTTTATTTACTAAACTTTCCTAAGAATCGATTCATCTATACATTACGTGTAATAGATGTTAGCAATATAAGTAGTGAATATAATTTATGAGTTATAATAATTTTACACACTGTAAATCGTACTAATATCATAAATGCGAAAATTTGTGAGGATTTATGTGTGAAGTATTAGTGTGGCGACTGTTACTCTTTCAGGCAAAAGCTGGGTGGGAATCGAACACATAACTTTGAAGTCATTAATTACCACGGCCGGCGGTAACCGCTAGATCAATAGGCCTATTTGAAACTCACACCTACTCAAAATTCGAACTTATAATACTTTTTTCAATTCTTAACGAAGACAATGGAATAAGTAATACAGTACAAGCGCTCCGCCCATTTGCGCAGTAGTCCTTCGCGCCGAGTGACGGCACCAAACGAACTCCTGTCCGAGTATCATTCTGTTATCACTTTACAACGCGAAATTAACAGAACAGGTAACTCGTAAAACTTTATACCCACCGTTAAAGTGAAGTAGCTCTTGAGACAACTTGCAACTTATTTCCTAAATTGTTCTCGTTGTAATACCTCATCATAACAGGTAGCCAATATCATAAGGGTACATACAGGTGAGTATAAAATTATGTATGAAATATAAAGATAAGTAAAAATTTGTTTCTAAGAGATTTAACATCTGAATATTAAAATGAATAAAAAACTCGTAATTTTTTGTTACTCTTCAGAATTCAATATATAAATAATTATAAATAGAATATGCTTTGATCTTATTTACAAATTTTACAAGCATACAAAATTTTTAAATACAAATGTATACCATATTTTGTGATTCAAAATTAATGAGTTCGTCACGATAGTACAGTTCAACTGTCATAGGTATATTGCAATTTCAGTATAGGTAATGTATCAAATTTACAGTAGCTTTAACTTTCACTGTATCACGTATGTCCACGATACACTCTTCATAACTTTAAGGGGCAACATTATATTATGCAAATATGGACTAAATTTAACTTTCAATTTATTTGTTGTTTACCAAATGTTTCCACTATTCAATTTATAGTGTCTTATATTTAAACTGGTGAAAGGATTGAAACGATCAGTGTCAAAAAACTTTTCTTTAACTTATATTAAAACATTTCCTTGAGTCAATTCTACAACATGAAACTTAACTTGTAAAAACTAAAAGCAATGTGACATAAGGTTATTATCAAATTCTTAATCTTACTTACTTACTTTCAGATTTTGTCAAGAAATTAAAATATATTAAATGGTGCGATCAGCCTAAAAGCATCGTAATGACTACTATTGTAGATATACAAGGATTCCAATCAGACACAAATGATTTTATACCGAAAGAAATAGCAATACAATGTAATAATGACGTTCTTGTCATTTTGATCAAACCACCTTTTCCTTATCACGAGTTATCAGCAGTACAAAGAAATACAGTCGATTGGGTAGAAAGGAACAGGCAAATATTTTGGGAAGGAGGATTTGTTCATTATCGAAACTTTAGAAATTGCATAGAATTTTTGAGAAATAAGAAAATATATGTGAAAGGTTTAGAGAAAAGTACTTGGTTAAAAGACATCTTGGAGGACCAGTATGAAGACGAAGATTACTGTATCAGAGGTATCGACAACAGTTTCTATAATTTAGAAGATTTTGGTTGTCCTTCCTTTTCAACACTGTATGAAAGATATAAACGCTGGGATATTAAACGGTGTACCTATCATCCAAAGAATTGTGCTTTCACAAATGTCCATTATTTAATTAAATGGTGTGATGATTGTAAAATATTTGATTAAGCTTTCTTTACAAATTTTTTGTATGTACATATCAGGCAGTATCCAGATCTTCCACTAAGAGTTGCGGCTGCTGAACTTACAAATAGAAACAATAGCTTGCTAACAGTGAAATGTAACATTAATCACTGTTGATTGATATTTGAGAATTGTTTAAGATTTCGTCTTATTTTAGAATCTCAATGAATGTTTATCAAATAGATTCAGCAGAGTAATTTTGGCAGCAAATTGGAACGAAGTTCCTTATCGCGTGTTGTGAAAGGGGACTAGACGGAAAAAAATCTCACGAAAAGTTGTAACGACACTTTTTGCTATAGTAAGCTATTGTAAGCCGTGCGGTGTGCGCATGTTTCTCTGTCTGTCTCGCTCTCTCTCTCTCTCTCTCTCTCTCTTTCTCTCTCTCTTACAGGAAGCAAGCCAGAAATTTTCATTTCTATTTCGCATTGAACAGTGTGGTGTCGCGACGATTATTTTTGTTGAGCATATACAGGTTTTTGGTACATAATACATAATAATAATAATGAATCCTGACAGTGAATTTCGGTTCATCCGGGTGTCCCTTGACACCTCTCAAGTTTTTTCATGTAAAAATATATATACGGTCGAATTGAGAAACCTCCTCCTTTTTTTGAAGTCTGTTAAAAATAAGAGTAATATTAAGCACAACATTGTGCTTTGAGGATAGCTGGCAGGATCTAGATGCTAGAAGCCTAAGATCAAATTGCCTCAGTGACGTAGTAGTAGCGTATGTGACTGCTATGCTTGGGGTCTCGGATTTGATTTCCGGGTTTCACCAAATATTTGTATGATCTGCAAATATTTGTTTCGGAGTTTGGATGTTTTCTACGTATAATATGTATGTATTTACAAAAAAAATGTATTTCTGTATTTATATCAGTTGTCTAGTATCCATAACACAATCTCTGCTTAGCTTGGGACTAGATGGCGTTGTGTCAGATGTTCAAAATATTATTTATTATTATTATGGCCAACCAAATGGCCTGCAATGCCTGCCTGGAGAGGCTTAGGCCAGCATTGGACTGCAATAGGCTAATTATGATGTCATTGTATTTTGTTTCCTAAGTAATCCTCACAATAAAATACTGATATAGCAAAAACATTCTATGACGAAATATTGCCATATCCCTTTCATTTATCAGAGGTCTTTAGTATTATTTTTGTGCCATAATATATTTGAATATATATATTATATATATTTGAATAGGTAACACATTACTTTGTTGGCTCTGTATTATCTTACTAATATTATAAACGCAAAAGCTTGTAAGTATGGATGGATGTTTGTTACTCTTTCGGGCAAAAATTACGGAACGGATTTGGATGAAACTTTACAGTAATGTAGCTTATACATCAGAATACCATATAGGCTACTATTTACCGCGATAACCGACTTATACGCTGGCAGAGCCGCGAGCAACAACTAGTATTAAATATAAGTAATATAATATAATGGGTTATGTAATATTTAATGGAAAATATAATAAAGATACCAGTATTTTATTGTTTTTTTTTTTGTAAAACGAATAGGAGACCTGGAGACAATTTAAGAGAATGTAAAAACAATTTAGGAACCTCCATTTACTAAGGCTGTTTATTACTCAAATATTATTAGTATATTATATGTATACGTTAGTTACCTTAATATGCGTGTAGTGGCGGATTAAGAATTCAGAGTGTCATCACCCCCTATTCACCCCATAGTGTCTTAAGAAGAGAATAAAGGAACAAAATGCGCAAAAGAGAAGAAAACATTAAACACACCCTATATCGACCCATCTAGCCCGCATGGTATAGTAGACAAGATCTCCTTTTGAAGGAGAGACTTATGTCCAGCTATGAACTATTAAAAACTGTTCATGATGATGTTGTAATTGGGGCTGGAGGAAGTGACATTTGCAAGTCTTGTCTCATTATATCTTCGACTTCTTTATCGGATTCTGGGTCACACGTACTGTTCGGGTAAAACACATTTACTAGATGTTGTGCAAATGTATCTGCTTTTTCTTGTGGTGTGCGAACCCATCCATAATTTGTTTTTAGGGGAGATTTTGCTAATTAGGGTCTGTCGTAGTTCTTTGTGAACTTCCACAGTGAATAATTTTACCACAATATTGAATAATTTTTCTACAGTGAATAAGGTTGTTTGGAAGAAATAAGGTTGTCTGGAAGAAATCGCCGTGAGCGCTAAGACCGCCAATTGTTACATACACCTTTGTTAATCATCTTTTGTTATGTTTTTTTTTGTCATTTTATGTATACAATAAAGATATATAAATAAATAAATAATTTGTGGATGCAATAGCTGTAAGCATGACACAGCAAAAGTGAACATTAATATTAGAACTCAAAGTCACAAGTTTCCTCGCACAGAAAACCAACGTACAATGACAGCGTTCGTGCTGTCCTGTTACTTGTGTTTCGTTGGTGAGTGCGAGACCGGAGGCCCAATGATACAGAGGCATCACTAGCCTGCCGTAGTGTGGGTCACCATGCTGCATTGTCTGCATTCGCATTAAGTATGGTAACCACCACTTTTGGATTCTGCTCATGCATTCCATCAGATAAGTTAGAGTCATTTTAGCAGGGCAAGAAAAAAATCCTCAATGAGTGTCGTATGATGCGACTAATGGAACAAAGAACCTGCCTGCCTAATCAGGGCAAAAACTACTTTCTAATAAGAGGCTATTAAAGATAGTTGATAAGATGAGATGCTGGAGGCGGATGCCTAACATGATCAAGTAGCAAAACAACGAACCTAAAAATAGTAAATAATAAACGAAAACTATTTCACACTGTAGACAGATAACAAAAGCGTATTACAAATCCATATTCCATCAGTAAATCCATCGAATCAACACCCCCTTCCATCAGCCGCAGTTAGGTGGGCTAATAGACTGCTAAAAGCCTCCCTCTGTGCCGCGAATAATCCATTGCATGCCTGATCTGAGCTTTGGCGAAATTAATATTGGCTTTGTCACTTTGTTTTAGATAGTCTGCTACGTGTAATATTTGTGAAAACAAATAATCATTTGTTCTCCGTACAGCACTTATGGAATGTGTCTGTTTTTACTCGACTACGGCAAAGCCAAAGGAGGGTTATGATTTTAACAGTCTATGTATGTATGTATGTTCATTTGTACTACATAGCTCCTTAACTACTTATTAGAACTGGACAAATGTGGTATCGTTAGAAGCGTCTTGATTGTCTGCTGGTTATATACTACATGATATGTCACTGAATCTAATGTGGCGCCTTTTAACCGACATAAAGTACAGTTTTAAAAAAAAAAATTAAATAAATATGCCATGTTTGGTATCATTGGAAAGGGCGTTACTTGTACATTTCAAAAATATATATATTATTCCGTTCATAACGAACATAATTACCAAAACACAAAATTATTGGGAAAACTAAACACATTTTGGTATATGCTAGTTTTATCACAATAAAAAAGTAAATCCGTGCAATTACAACGATAACGCTGACTGAGCAAGAATTGAGTCAAACCCCCCTCCCCCCAATCCTACCAATTACCTTATAGCTTAACTTAGTACGATTTCTACACACTACTCGCCTGTAGAATGAGGCTTGAAATAGTTTCCACATGTAAAAAAAAGAGGTGTAGAGGCGGCAAAAATTTCATAGCCTACTGGCGGCAAATATGTAAATCCGCCACTGGTGAGTGTGTATGTCACTGAACTACTCTCAAACGACTGGACCGATTTTGATGAAATTTTTTGTGTGTGTTCAAGGGGATCTGAGAATAAATAAATAAATAAATAAATAAATATTTCGGACATCTAAACACACAACGCCATCTAGTCCCAAGATAAGCAGAGCTTGTGTTATGGGGTACTAGACAACTGATACAAATACATATATACTTTTTTTTTTGTAAATACATACATATTATAGATAGAACACACCCAAACTTCGAAACAAATATTTGTAGATCATACAAACGTTTGGTCCGACCCGGGAATCGAACCCGAGACCTCATGATCAGCAGTCGCTCACGCCGACCGCGAGACCAACG
This sequence comes from Spilosoma lubricipeda, assembly GCA_905220595.1. Classification (NCBI taxonomy): domain Eukaryota; kingdom Metazoa; phylum Arthropoda; class Insecta; order Lepidoptera; family Erebidae; genus Spilosoma; species Spilosoma lubricipeda. Next base: position 4,970,973 of record HG992286.1, on the reverse strand, counting down.
AGGCAGAATGGTTTAGATTCACAATTTTGTCCGCTGGACAATGTTTTTTTAATTAATTTTTAATTTATTAGTAGTTATGGCAAAACGACGTTTACCGGGACAGCTATCTTTATATATATAATTCTTCTGTGAGTGTGTATGTCACTGAACTACTCTCAAACGACTGGACCGATTTTGATGACATTTTTTGTGTGTGTTCAAGGGGATCTGGGAATGGTTTAGATTCACAATTTCGTCCGCTGGACAATGTTTTTTTATAATTAATTTTTAATTTATTAGTAGTTATGGTAAAACGACGTTTGCCGGGACAGCTAGTTTGTAAAGATTTAGTCATCTCAATAGAAAGGAGGTTTTTGGCTTGCTATAACACTCTGGCCCATGTATAGGCCATAGAATTTGTTCCAAGTTTTTCTTCTATTAGGAGGAGAAAGACGGAATGTTTTCTCAAAGATAAGAAGGATAAAAAGGAAAATGGCTAACAAAATTTTAACAAAATAAAACCGACTTCAAGGTTCGACTAGATTTCTTTTGGATAACATCATTAGATTTTAGTGTCTTTATCATGGTACCATCGTTGGGATATCCACTTTTCATTGAAAATAAAATCATCAAAACCGGTTCATAAATGGCGAAGTTATCCGCGAACACACATAAAAAAAACTAAGGTTGAATTGAGAGCCTCCTCCTTTTTTGAAAGTGGGTTAAACATAGACCAGAACTATTACAGAAGTGTACTCTAGAGGCAGCACCAAAATCAAGGGTATGAAGAAGTTCAGGCGATGGGAAGATGCACTCACAAAAGTAGCCGGACAATGTGAGACCCAAATCGCAAAGAATAGAACTTCAGAGGAGGACTTTGTAGAAAGGTAAACTGTAGACCAACCTGATGCCGGTACGTATCTATACAAATAAATAAAATTGGAGTGTCTGTTTGTAATATTAAAATAACCGCTTTTCACTAAATGCATATGTATGTATACACGATACACATGCCAAAAATGTAGTTAAAAATTTTTTGTCTGTCTGTCTGTCTGTCTGTCTGTCTGTCTGTCTGTCTGTCTGTTTGTTCCGGGTAATCTCTGGAACGGCTGGACGGATTTTGACGGGACTTTCACTAGCAGGTAGCTGATGATCCGGGGAGTAACTTAGGCTACTTTTTTTAGACTAACTTTGTCCCGCGGCGTTACTCGCGGTACAACAATAGCCGCGGGTAACACTGCGGGGTTCAGCTAGTATTATATAAAATTATTTACTGAAGTACATGAATAGTTAAGATTTTTAAGTTAAAATTTGATAGTGTTTACAGTAATAACAGGTTATTTTTATTTATAAACTAGCTGAACCCCGCGGTGTTACCCGCGGTTAATGTTGTACCGCGAGTAACGCCGCGGGACAAAGTTAGTCAAAAAAAGTAGCCTAAGTTACTCCTTGGATCATCAGCTACCTACCTGTGAAAGTCCCGTCAAAATCCGTCCAGCCGTTCCAAAGATTACCCGTAACAAACAGACAGACAGACAGACAGACCGTCAGACAGACAGACAGACAGACCGACAGACAGACAGACAGACAGACAAAAATTTTTTTAACTACATTTTTGGTATATGTACCGTGTATACATACATATGCAGTTAGTAAAAAGTGATTATTTTGAAATTACAAACAGACACTCCAATTTTATTTACTTGTATAGAAAACTGAAACTAGTATTCAATTATTAAATAATTATCCTTTATGAAAACACACTATCGTTTCGTAAAGGAAATAGCATTCTCGCTGGTCTGATACCACATAGCGTAAGATGCCTGCGGCTTTGACTGTCAACTCCAATAAGTTGTTTGCTTCGACTGCGAATTCAATTAGTTTACCTTTACCAGTTGTAATGTATATGTCTCGCTTAGTTGTGGATTCAAATTAAAAGAACTATGTTACATTGTTCGTAAATTGCCTTATTGTTGGAAATGCCACAGTATTTTATAGATTATAGACTGTTTTAATTAGATACCTACTCTTCGATTTTTTAATAAGAACTGTTAGGACAACACTGTTTTACCATAGTAGAGCCACGCTTGGGCATGCATGGGCCAGCTCGACTGGAGTAACACCACGGCCTCCCAGAAAACCGTTTCACCGAGTGAGTGACGATATCGGAGACCCATACCGTAACCCCTCCCTCTATCTCCCTCCTTTCCATCCCCCAAAGGTCGGCAACACACTTATGACGCCTCTGGTTTAGCGGGTGTCCATGGGCAGCGGTAATCGCTTACCATCAGGTGATACGTCTGCTCACCGTACGTACGTGCTCAAATTCGTGTACATAATTACGACAAATCTCAATTTGAGGTCCTTATATGCTACGGGTCTACGTTGCTACGATAATCGTAGAAGAACATAAATTCCAAATTTGTTGAAACATTTACTAAGTCATGAAAAAACATTTTTCAAAATTTAGTACACAATAACAAATATGAAACACCCATAAATTATTTATCTTGTGTGAAAGCTTTATCTATGTGACTTGTTTTCATATTCGGTTATGTCATATCAGAATTAACGAGGTATGTTTTAGGTTTGAAATTAATATATATATATTTAATGTATTTTTGTGACTAGATGGCGTTGTGTGTTTAGATGTCCGAAATATTTATTTATTTATTTATTTATTTATTCTCAGATCCCCTTGAACACACACAAAAAATTTCATCAAAATCGGTCCAGTCGTTTGAGAGTAGTTCAGTGACATACACACTCACCAGTGGCGGATTTACATATTTGCCGCCAGTAGGCTATGAAATTTTTGCCGCCTCTACACCTCTTTTTTTTACATGTGGAAACTATTTCAAGCCTCATTCTACAGGCGAGTAGTGTGTAGAAATCGTACTAAGTTAAGCTATAAGGTAATTGGTAGGATTGGGGGGAGGGGGGTTTGACTCAATTCTTGCTCAGTCAGCGTTATCGTTGTAATTGCACGGATTTACTTTTTTATTTTACGCGTGGAAACCCCCACGAGCCGTCACCCCACCGGGGTATGCGGCGGAGTGTGGTTTTGAGACCAACGAGGCAGTCAATGGGCTGTTGGCCAAAATCAATGAGAAGAACGTGGATGATGTTTCAGCCGTCACGAATGCGGCGGCAGGAGACCACTGTACATAGACCAAAGGGCCAGTGTGATGACCCTAGGCTGCAGGCACCAGGCTTGCCAATAGTTGCTTGAGCGCCCACGTGCAATACCAACAAAGCTGATCTTTTTCTTCCGTGTTGAATTGAAATACATTTAGATAATCCTTACCGGACCACCGGTGATGTGGTTAGGTCAGACTGAGACTGATCAAAACCACGCTCTGTCTCGGGTACTAGTAGCCTAAAAACTAGATGTTACAAAAAGAAAATTCTAGTATCCTGACAGATCTCAAGCCATCTACGATTTACAAATGGCCTCTCGTATATGGTGACCAAAATCTCTCCTTCCTGACTCTAAAGATTTAACCCTGACCTGCTTCTGCTATTGTGATAAATGGCGTGACCTATAACTGCCCCAGCCTGAGCCTATCACCGCGTACAGTGCCTGGCCCATTCCCGTACCTGCCAGACCTAGACTAAATCTTTCCCAATCCCACTCTGCGCTCTTTATAACGAGTTCCATCTGATTAAGAGAATCACTATTAATGGCCACCATAATATTTTCATAGGGGGCTGTTTTCGGCTTCCTTCTGTGGAACATAGGCTACTGGTGCCCCGCAGGAGCCTTCACCTTATTGGGCCGCAATCGCGTTCAATTCGATCTCGTACCGAATGACACAATGTATCTAGCCCTGTAAGTCCTTAACGGTAGGTGACTTTTACCCAACTTGAGTGAACCAAGGGTCACGACAAGACTGTACGTGGAATTATTTGATAACAATATGCGGTACCCCGATGAGAACCGTAGTTCTGGCCACCCAGAGTACTGTTGCGTATAATAATAATAGTGCGCGCCTCTGGCACTCTTAGCCAGTACTGTTGGTTAGAGCGATACACAGTTATTACATCGTGTCTACGGAAGCGGCGTGCGCGATGTCCGGAATATCCATGTGGGATTTATTCCTGGTAAAGCAGGTTCTTTCCGGGCACGGATACTTTAGGAATTATCTGCACGTAAGCGTACGTACTGAGTACACGTACTGAGCCGATTCGCTGTGGCAGTGCTTGGGCATCGCAGCGTTGGATACTCATTGCAGTTATAGGAGAACATTTCTCACTACCGGCCGTGTTACGCCCATGGTAGCGGCAGATGTTTTATCTCCTTGCTTAATATGACATAGCTCAGAAAGGGACGGCGGAAAGGGCCAGGGAAGAAAATTTCTACTTGAACTTAATTTGCCGCCATCCGGTGAAACAGGCGGCGCAACGCATTCGAGGACCTCATGTCGTCTTCAGTGACGATAAAGAAAAATGTTAGTTAAAATTACTAATTAAAATTTTATTATTAAACTGCACCTGAGATGTTATAAAAATCCATGTTTAGAAAGATATATTTTACCAAGCGTTACGAAATTTTTCAAATGCCTAATATTAAATTTGATAGTATTTGGTAAACTGCTTAATATGTACATTGTTTATTTTTGTCAAATTGTCGAGTCTTCTTTTCTCCGTTTATACATATAGTTTTTTTTTATTTCTGTATGAAAAAATTGTCTAAATTTTACCGCCCCCTAAAATTCGCCGCCCTAGGCTCCAGCCTACTCAGCCTAGTGGTAAATCCACCACTGACACTCACAGAAGAATTATATATATAAAGATAATTATGAAGTGTCGGATTTTAATAAAAAGCTTTTTTACTAAATATGTATGACAGTATATGTGGGACTTTCACTGGTTGATAGCTGATGTTATAAGGAATAACTTTGACTACTTAACAGCTCATACTCTTATACTCTTTGCGCTGTAGCATGGTGCGTGTGACAGTTGTCTGTTCGACGATTCTGGTCGGTTTAATTTAATTTACTATAATTATTAATTATTTAATATATTGCGACTGTGGTACAGCCGAAATACTAAGTCATAATTTGTAAATCGCGACTACTTTCATGAGTGAAAAGAAATGTTACTGAAACTGTCCCGCACCATGCTACAGCGTAAAGAGTATAGGTGAAGCGAAAACAAAATTAAAACAAATGAACAGTATTCAAAACAAGAATATCCATGGGTATAATAATACGCCATCCACGCGTGGCGCATCTAGCATATAAACAAAAAGTGTTAATCATTGTAATTTAAAGTGAATATCTATACAAATAAATAAAATTGGAGTGTCTGTTTGTAATATTAAAATAACAGCTTTTTAATCCGATAATACATATACCGAAAATGGAGTTAAAAAAAATTTTGTCTGTCTGTCTGTCTGACGGCTGGACGGATTTTGACGGGACTTTCACTAGCAGGTAGCTGATGATCCGGGGAGTAACTTAGGCTACTTTTTTTAGACTAACTTTGTCCCGCGGCGTTACTCGCGGTACAACAATAACCGCGGGTAACACCGCGGGGTTCAGCTAGTTATAATTATAATTTAAGGATGTCTGGAAGAAATCGCCGTGAGCGATAATACCGCCGATTGTTACATTTATATTTTACTGTAACTCTTTCTATGTTTTATGTCATTACATGTATGCAATAAAGATAAATAAATAAATAAATATTATAGTAAGCTATTATATTTATTTATTTATCTTTATATATATACATCTCAAAATAAATGTCACAATATAATGTATTATAGGCTAACGATATAATCTTACGTAAAGCCAATAAAGAAAACATTCTAGAATTTACAGTACATAAACAAACAATAGCACGTTCCATCAAGTGCCTACAATCGAGTTTTATTACCGATAAATAATATTGTTAGCCTGAATTTCGACATATTCTGATATTTCATCCACATACTTGATATTTGAAGCATTGTACATTTGGGCCTACTTCTTTCTTGGTATAAAATGTCAGTTTTAGTTCTTACCTTCCAAGGAATTTTAATATTTTCCATTATGCAAAATAGTTATGTAGTACTAGAATTTAATTAGCGATGCAACGGGACTGTGGTGCATTTGGCCACTATATTGATGCTCATGGGATTGATATCTGTAAAATATAATTAGAAACATAGTAAATTAATAAATATAAGTGTATCACAAAAGATTTCCAGTCTTTTTTAAGTATTTTGTGTCGTTTTATCTGTACATTTGTAAATATAGCAAAGATGTATCCGGAATTACATGATGATTGGTTATAGACGTGCTGTAATACGACGGTAAAATAAACACCATTTATCATTAACAGGCTTACGGGATGCACATGTTTACGTGAAAATTTGAAACATCCTGTATTTCACAACTTAATTAACTTAACCTACACGCCAATACCCTAAGCAAAGATAACTTAGAATTCATCAAACATTTTCATCATTTACTTTCTTCATTGCTTCAATAATTTTATAAGAGAACTGGCTATTCACCCACTTGGACTACGCCTCTCAAAAGTAATAAATTTGTCTAGTTTTTGGCTCATTTTTATTGATGCTGTGGTCTAATTGATTTTAGATTCATATTTTATTACCTATAATTTTCCTCAATTAATAGATTACCCAATACCTATGTAATTGGTAAAACGGTTCACGCGTGATGTCCGTAACCAAGAGAAATAGAGATAAGTTTTAATAGATTTATAGATGTGCTCGCTACTTCGTACAAGTGACATTTATATTTTTAAGTTATTTTAATTGTTTTCACCGTCTCGAGTTTTAGCGAGATAAACAAATAGCAATTGATTTATATGCCAAAATACTATCCTTCTAGGCGTGTATTTAAAAACGTCTATGTTTAGTGTCACTTCTCTAATTTAAATCAATCTTCCGCGCTTCAAACGCTATTGGATTGGACAAAACTTATTTTTAGTGAGTTTTAGTTAAGTTTCGAACAAAATCATTAGTACCTACCAATCCCCATATGTGTTAGACTACACCAAATCGAAAAAAAAAATGTTAGACAAAAAAAACACATAACAAGCAAAATTTAAAAAAAAATTAAAAGCAGAAGTATGTAAGTATTTACGTTGCAAACCAAACTACAAACAATTTGTACGGGATTCCGAGTAAAATTAACCTCCCTCTCCCTTAGGGCTCCCACAAATAACTGCAATGCGATGCGATGCGGCGTAAAGTTTCTGCGGTGCATTCGTGCGAGCTCGCAGATATTAGCAATGCGCTGCTAATTCATAGTTATGTGTGAGAGCCCTTAACTAGGTGGCTTGCGGCTTGTGAATATTGCCGGATAACTCTCGGCTACAAACTACCACTGTACCTTCCTGCTGTGCCTTTTCCTGTCGCCTAAATTTAACTTTATTAGAACAGAGACAGAATCAAATGAAGAACTAAACTTTATATTGCCGAAACTTGCATAGCTTATTAAATTACATAAAGATTACTATTATCTTTTGCGGGTGAATCCTCCCCCCCCCCCACTCCCACGTTTAAATCAGTTATAGCGGTAAAGAACAACCTATGTCCTTCCTCAAGAATAAAAAGTATTTTCATGTCGAATTTCAGTGAAATTGCTGCAGTAGTTTAACCGTAAAAGTGTAACAGACATAGTAACCTTCAAATTTCTAATATTAGATATATATAGATAGATTAGCTTTACCCCACGGCGTTACCCGCGGTTGTTAGTGCAACGTAGGTAACACTAAGGGGCGCAGCTAGTATATAAATATGATCATTCTTATACTTAAATACCATCTAAAATCTTTCTGGCATAATATTTTTAACTTCAACAACATTGGACTTTCATACAAACTACTATCCTCCGTTTTAACCCCAAAAGGTAATTGATTTCTAAAGATACATATCAGTACGTACACCTCTATACCATCTATAGAGCGTACATTTTGAATTTCAACAAAACATATGACTTTCATACAAACTTCCCACCCCCGTTTTACCCCCTTAGAGGTGGAGTTTCGTGAAATTCGTTCTTAGCGGACGTTTACACCCTATGAGAAACCTACCTGCTAAATTTCAAGTTTGTAGGTATTACAGCATCTAAGTTTTCGTGAGTGGTATTTCACTTTTATATACATGTATATATATAAATGAGACTTAACCAGCACTTTCAGAAAAATAGATTAGAATTGGAAACAGAAGTATCTACTTACAACAGTAGAAGATCACTGCATCTCTTTTGGTTGCACACAGTGAAAGAATAAATATTATTTTACTCTTTAATATCGGTACTTTTACGTTTCGCATGTAACCTGAGCTCTCTAAAAAGCAAACATTTAAAAAAGTATTTAGATTTTGCTACAACACCAGTACAGAGAGAAAAATCTAGTGAAATATAATACGAAAGTGCAGGGACGATAACAAATAGTTAAATATTCATGCCCATGCCCCGTGAAGTTTCAGGATTAGGAACATTTGAATACTGCTTGTTGATTTTAATATATGCAAATTGAATCGAGTTCATTGAGCTGTGTTCGTGTTTTATGATATGCGTATGTTTACACAAGTGACGTATGTAAACATTGATGTCAACCAGCCGTAATGGATTTAATGTTATTAAAATTGACAGACAACTTCTAGTCTGACTGCAGAGCGGTTGACTGAGTAATCGATCCCCTAAGACGCGCATCACCACGCGCTAATTCTAATATACCAAGTTACTTTCAGTTCACTGGATTCAACACTCAATAGCTTTTTACTCATTTTATGTTCATTTCGTTTCATCTTATATCATATATATCATATATAATTCTTCTGTGAGTGTGTATGTCACTGAACTACTCTCAAACGACTGGACCGATTTTGATGAAATTTTTCGTGTGTGTTCAAGGGGATCTGGGAATGGTTTAGATTCACAATTTTGTCCGCTGGACAATGTTTTTTAATTAATTTTTAATTTATTAGTAGTTATGGCAAAACGAAGTTTGCCGGGACAGCTAGTAGTTTTTTAGTTGTATATAATAGAGAGAGTATAATAGAGACTGCCTCGTTGGTCTCGCGATTGGCGTGTGTGATTGCTGATCATGAGGTCTCGGGTTCGATTCACGGGTCAGACTAATGTTCGTATGATCTACAAATATTTGTTTCAGAGTTTGGTTGGTTTCTATGTATAGTATATATGTATTTACAAAAAAAAAGTATATATGTGTTTGTATCGGTTATCTAGTACCCATAACACAAGCTCTGCTTAGCTTGGGACTAGATGGCGTTGTGTGATAGATGGCCGAAAATATTTATTTATTTATAGTTAAAACTGACGACGATAATGTTTGTATACAAAAAAGTAAGGGATCGCTAAAGCATGCAAACAATATCGTACAATAATTACCCCTTTTAATTTTTAACCTTTAAGTATAGACGTAATTTTTTTAACACTACTGTGGACATGGAGTATCACAGGCTCCCATATACATACACATATTTTTTTTAAGGGAATTTGATATAAGATCGCTTCAAAACTGATAGGATATTAAAGTTATAGGATTTAGCTATAGCATACCGTGCGTAAATAATCAACTTTTATATCAAAAATCTTTAATACATATTATCTTCATTGTCAGACTGATCCGAAGCTCTCAAGGTAGTAGAGCCACGCTGATTTCATCACGGTTGGGCCGGCTCGACCAGGGCGGTACTACCCTCGCACAGAAAATCAACGTAAAATGACAGCGTTCGTGCTGTCGTGTTTCGTTGGTGAGTGCGAGACCGGAGGCCCAATGATACAGAAGCATCAGTAGCCCACCATGGTGTGCGTCGCCATGCTGCATTATTGCATTGTCTGCATTCGCAGTCTGGTGACCACCACTCTTGGATTCTGCCTATGCTTTCCATCAGGCAGAATAGTCATTTTGATAGGACCAAACATATAAAAAAAGCTAACAACAACTCACTCACTTCTTGTTCGTTTCCTCCCACTCTCACATAACACTCCACTCCCACACAGCAGTTATAAAACGTTAAAAAACATTGTGTAACACTATACCATTTTATAACTTCTCTTACAATTTCTTAGAAAATGTTATCCAACAAATGTTTTCCAACAAAGGTGCTCCCACACAGCAGTTATATAACGTTAAAGAATTGGTTGTGTTGTTATAATGATTAACTTAGTGAAACTCAATGTGTTCTTTGGTGAAACTTATGGCGTTACCTTGCTTCGTTTTCGAAGTATAGAATTTGTGTTTAGTGTTGAAAGCGTGTGTCGATGGGAAGAAAATTTACGTATCGACGGAAAAAAATTCCGTTATATGTTTTCGAAGTACCACCTTACACAAAAATATTATTTTCGTATAAATGCCGTTTAGAATGAATAATATGGCTTGACGTTATAATTGTCATTGTAAAATTATATTCTTATTTCACAGATACCTACCTCAGGGCTTTTCCATTGCTCTTAGATTCGGGAGACTTCGTAATGTAGTTCAGTACAGGTGATGCCTGTAAGTACATGATGCGATATGACGTAGTTATGTCAGAGGTGATTATAAACAAGTTTTACACGGGTGGCGCCCGCATTAAGAAGTTTTGTATACGGAGTTTGAAGAGAATTATTATAACCAGCTGGATTTTGTATGTCGGATTGTAAGTCTCGTAGTTCTGGAGCAGTTCTGTAAGGACTGGGTTCGATATGCCAGGTCAGCAACATGTGATCGTATTGCCTAGCCCAGAGGTGATACCGAGGGCATTGGTGAGTTTTCTTTAGAATCTGAATTAAGGCGTATTTTGGTTGTTAAGTGGGGTGTATATTGGCATATGTCATGCTATGAATGAGTGTCCCAAAAAACTGTTCAGCAATTATTAAATTGAACCATCTCTTGGAAGTCTGACGCACGGCGTTGTGGACGGGCTCTAAAATATGATGAAAATGCGTGGAATGACTGGCTTTATGGGCGGTGCAGATCTCGTAACCATCCATTATAATAAAATAATATAATTTCTTTCACTACTTCACATTTTTAAATTGTCATATTTTATTGTATGTATGAGGACTGTAACTAAGGCTGTATGAAACCAATATATAGTTATTCTAAAGGTGTAAGATCAGTAGAGGAAAGTGAAATCAAAATATTACACCCTTCTTAAGATATTGACCTGAGCTACGTGTATATACCTGAGTTTCAGGAAGTCACTGACTGTTATATTAGATACAGGATTAAATAAATAAATAAATGTTTTAGACATCTAACACACCACGCCATCTAGTACAAACCAAGAAGAGCTTGTGTTATTATAATAGGAGATTAAAAATAAGAACTTTAAGGTTTAAATTAATTAAAATAATGCATCTTAATACTGGTTTATATACGCAAAATATTGCAAATTCTGCCATTCTCCTTTGACGTAGAGATGCTTTGATCCTTCGGGAAAGCTCATGAGCTGCTTTGCGCCGCGATGATCAGCGTGCGTGCGGGTGGATTAATCTTGTTATGATACTAGCGTTGAGGGCTAGCTTCTGGTTCGTCCTTAAATTTCGGCGGTTTCTGCTGTCAGCTTTAATTTGTCATTATCTTCCAAGGTTTTCAGACGGTCTTGTGTTTCATTTTCAAGTTAAAGTTTGAGAAGTGGAGGCGGGCAAACCAATACACACCGGGTGGTGCTGTCGTTTTTAGTGTTGACTCTGTAAACGTCGCGATGTTGCGTGCCACTGGTGCCGCGGTGCTGCTGCTGCTGTACGACGGCACTCGTATTGCATTTTTGTTAGAATTTAGACAGGTGCCAGATGGTGCCGAAATGAAAACATTCAGGAATGCCTGATGTCCTCTTTCGGTGAAGCGGTTGAACATCAGAACTCTTTAGGTACTAGGTGTGCAGTTGATGGAGGTACCCGTTGTAGTGCTGTCACTAGCCTGGAAGGTTGCTTCCACAACTGGAAGCTTTTTATAATAAATTTGGGTAGATGATGGATGCTGCACTTCGCTGCAGTTCCAATTTACAAGTTGCAAGCTATGTAGTTCCTTAGCTTCCAAGTTACATAGCGCTTCATTTCAACATTCGGTGTTTGAATTAACTGGTCAACATGTATTGTATTTGGATCAGTTTTGTTGAATGATTCGGTCACACTATTGACCAGAAGGACGCAGAGTATCATGGAAGGTTTCATTCTGGGACGAAAAAAAATTATCGAATATTTTCTATCAAAACGGAGCAGGGTTTGCGATATGCGTGTTTGAGCAACTGATGAAATGATGAAAGAGGATGAGAAAGATGAAAAGGCAAAGTGATGAAAGAAGATGTGGAGGTCGATATATGATGTCCCTCCAACACAAAGGGAGGATCCTCCGACCAGGCGAGGTGATCATGCCTGGCGGGCCACTGCCCTACGGTTAATGTTGGGATGTTGTATATATGTTAATCGGTGCGAGAACTTCTATTGCGCGATGCAGGATTGGTAATTTCATCGTATTGTATGTTACTCCGTAGTTCAGTGTATCTTTGGTAGATGACGCTGTTATATGATTTTGTTGCCGCTGTATGTGGAGGTCGCCACAAAGATAAACATTATGTCACGAGATGCAATTCCAAAGGAAAAAGAAAACAAAGAAGTCGAGTGTGGAAGGCTATAGATGTTGGGATGCACAAATAGATAATAGTTTAAGTGACAATAGTTTTCTATTATCGATTTCTGTTTTGTTGATAGATGTTAACATTGGTGCATATCCGGTAAATGGCACTGTAGTGTGATGTCTTTGTTCCACTATATGTGGAAGTCACCACAAGGTATTGAAAAAAAAATAAGGAAAGGATGTAGTGTGTGTCTATTATAAGTCTTTTTTTTTTTTTTTTTTTTTTTTTTATGTTTGGCTCAGCCAAAATGACTCTACTCTACCTGATGGAAAGCATAAGCAGAATCCAAGAGTGGTGGTCACCATACTGCGAATGCACACAATGCAACAATGCAGCATGGTGACCCACACCATGGCGGGCTAGTGATGCTTCTGCATCATTGGGCCTCCGGTCTCGCACTCACCAACGAAACACGACAGCATGATCGCTGTCATTTTACGTGGATTTTCTGTGCGAGGGTAGTACCGCCCCGGTCGAGCCAGCACGTTCGTGCTGAAATCAGCGTGGCTCTACTACCTTGTAACTCTCAAGTCACTTCACTAGTAACGAATTTATTTATAATTTTACTCATTGTACTATGAATGAATGAGAAGGAAGCTTTATATCATCTCTAGTGCATGTGCGGCCGGACACAGTCAACTATAAGCGACGGAGGTGAGTATGGGGTCGCGCGTATACTGCGCAACAGACAGTCTCCAAGCTGCAAGGGGTTGGAAGCTCTCCCTCATCCGCCATACTCTCCAGACCTTGCACCTACCGACTATTACTTTTTCCAAAATTTAGACAACTTTTTGTGGGTAAAAAATTCAATTCCCGAGAGGCAGTACAAAATGCCTTTGAAGAGTTTGTTGCCTCCCGTCCAGCTGATTTTTACAAGAAGGGCATCAATAAACTGCCAATGCGTTGGCAAAGATGCGTCGTTTGCATGGGTGATTACTTCGAATAACAGAAATAAAAGAGTTTGAAAAAATAAGTACTTTCACTTATTGCATACAAAACGGCAATTTCATAGGTAAAGGCCTATTATTAATAGGAAGTTTACTTAAAAGCGTATACATTGTCCCATGAACGAGTTGCCTACTCTGTGGAGACGCGAGAGTGACGTGAACACTAAGATTGTTTGTTTCTGGTATTTACCGAATGAAGGTCACTGATTTTAGGAAACTTTGATATATTTTTTCTATAAACTTACTAAAAAGTTTCAAATATATATTGTGAAGATACAGTCAGAATATTTATCTCTTTAAATTTGGAACGGAGAGAAACTTGGGGGCCTAATTTATAAGTGGCTCGTACGGTGCTTTTTTGAAGAACAAATATGGCATTAATAACTGCACCGTTACCCCAGAGTGGGATACCGTAAGTCATTATGCTATGAAAGTATCTGAAGTAAACTATTCTAGCTGTATCAAAATCAGTCAAATGTCGAATCCATTTTACAGCAAAAGCCGCTGAACTTAGCCTACCGAATAGTTTTTCTGTTTGGGGACCCCATTATAACTTAGCGTCAATAGTAATACCTAAAAATACAGTAGATTCCACAGGATACAACTCTAGTTCATTCAATCGAACATTGGTTTTAACATGTCTAACGTTTGGTGTAGAGAATTTAATGAATTTAGTTTTCTTCTCATTAAGGACAAGGTTATTTGTATTAAACCTATGTACCACTTTTAAGAGTACACTGTTGACTTCATTAAAACTGTCAAGTTGGCGCCTAACTTTAAAAATCAAGGATGTGTCATCCTCAAACAATACAATCTCATGATTGTCACTTACATAATAAGCTAGATCATTTATATACATGAAAAACAGAAATGGCCCTGGAATAGAATCCGGTGAGACGCCCATTGTTACCGGAGATCCCGAAGATGTTTTGCACTTAATATAAACTTTTTGAGCTTTTTTATTCAAATACGATGTTAGAATATTTAGAGCATTATTCCTTATTCCGTAGTGTTGTAACTTCCTGATGAGTGTAGGATGATGGACACAATCGAAGGCCTTAGACAAGTCACAGAATATACCCAATGCATCCTGTGAATCCTCCCAGGCGCCATATATGTATTTAAGCAATTCCACGCTCGCGTCCATAGTTGAACGACCTTTAGTAAAACCACATTGCTTTTGATGAAGCAAGTTATGCTTCATAAAATGTTGTAACGGCAGTTTGATGGATCTGAATTGCTACCAGATTTGAACAATGGAATCACTTTACTTTGTTTAAATATACATACATACTATAGATCTATACAACTATAGTTGTACTAAATACACGAATAAAGCCTTAGTTGTATTCTTTCTAGTTATTTAGGTGATCTGACAGATAAGGTTAGCAGATAGATGAAACTTTAAGATACCGATCTAATAACTAGTAGTCATACAAAGCTATTAAACAGACATTGAAAAAAAAAAAATTATAGGTTTGAAGTCGGTGCCAAGCCAAAATGTAATAGTAGGTACCCACAGAACATCTTATCTATATCTAAATAATCCCAAATTTTAACCAGAAAAAATCGACTAAACCAAATTTAAATGGGACCACACAGGAAACGCCACTTTTCAAATAAAAAAGAAAAAAAATCGATTAACCCAGTGCAAAGTTATGAGGTAAAAAACATAAAAAAAACAGACGAATTGATAACCAACTCCTTTTGTGAAGTCGGTTAAAAATATTTAGCATACAATTTTTTTTTGTTTCAAAACATTCTTACGAATTATCTAGCGCCTTTCCTATCAATCTCTACTTTAAATTTTTACAAATATAATTCTTAGAAAAAAATATTAAGAAGTTGCACTTGTAGTCTTCATTTCACTTTTAAAGCGTGATAGTCTATTTTAAAATATCTCAAAATCTGTATTATATCAAACAAACAAAACTATAAACCAAATATAAGAATAAATACAAAATATCATTTGGAAGTGAAGGGTCAATTTAAATTTAGAGGGAGTAATACTTAATTGAAATTTTATGAATACTTCATATTTGCAAATAACCACTCCCTTTAAACTCGCTAAATTAATTTACTGCACACGTCAGCGCAGCCCTCTAGGTATAGATGCCATAAACCTGTGCTCAGACTTAATTTAGGCACGTCACGGTAGGTTCAGACTTCAACCGTCACACACACGCCTTTGTTACAATCTAAGGTCTCTATTGTGTAGGGATTTGTGGCTTCATTTAATATTTCCTTTTACATATTAGAATAGGTAACTTTCCTCAATCATAATTTTTTCCGTTTAGAAACTATTAAGGTTATATTTCTTCAAGCTTCGCTTAAAGAATTTACTTTAAATATCTGATCATTGAAAACAAGATTCGATACGTAATTGCATAGAGAATCCAATTTTTCTTCCTTAAAATTTGGTTGTTTAAGTTAGTATTTGAAAGTGTAAGTATCTTATTAGATTTATTATTTAATTAGTATTTAGTGTGTATATTTATTATAACGTAACCAGTGTAACGATGGATTAGCCAGGGCGGTGGCAAAAGACAAACACGTTATTGTAGCATTACCTCACAATACTCTTTAATACACACCAAGTAGAATGTCTCGTTGGTCTAGCGGTTGGCATGTGCGACTGCTGATCATGAGGTCTCGGGTTCGATTCCCGGGTCGAACCAAATGTTTGTATGATCTACAAATATTTGTTTCGGAGTTTGGGTGTTTTCTATGTATAATATAAGTATTTACAAAAAAAAGTATATATGTATTTATATCAGTTGTCTAGTACCCATAACACAAGCTCTGCTTAGCTTGGGACTAGATGGCGTTGTGCGTTAGATGTCCGAAATATTTATTATTAAAATGTGAGTGCGGGAAATTACTCGAACGAAGGTATTTTTATAGCATTTGACTGGCTTGACCCAATTTAATACTAAATTCATATATTTAGTAGATAACATCAAACATTGTTTATCATAAATATTCTAATGATTATTAGCATACAGTAATATTATTATTTGATAATACAGGGTTGTGTAACATTAAAACTTTATTACGACGTAAGTAGCAGTAGTATGATATGGAATATAAGTCGCGTCGGAAGCTGACAAGCGGAAGGCGCCAAAGCATATTAATATGAATCAACTACTTACTTGTTTATAAAATCACCAATTGAATTATAAGGTTATAATATATTTTATTGTTTGCCTAGTAATTAGTAACATTAAAACGAACGATGCGTGATACGAGGTTGGAATCGTTACTTATATTATTTATCTATTTAAAACCTTGTCTATAATGTTCAAATTTTGCATTTACCCAGTTTCCCGTTGCATTCTCGTCCCTTTCGCCAAAAATCTGTGTAATGTAGAGGGGACGAATGATATTAAACATCAAAAAATATTACTACAGGTATACACACTACAAACACTAGGTATATGCAAAAGTGCTTGTCGTTTACAAACTCTTTAAATATTTACATTGTATACATATTGACTGACCTCCAAGTAAAACGTTCAAAGGTTTATTAATATCATTTTGAATAGAGTTGAAATGCCGGTCCGGTCCGGCACTTAATTAAAATCAGCATTCACATAGTCGCGTTTGTATTAAGTAGAGATGTCAAAGGGAAATTCCAATCTTCGTTGCACCGTTCCCTTGTACACTGTGTATTAGAAGGTGGAAACATGCTATTGAATGCTAACTATACATAGTACTTGTATAGAGGTAAATCTGTGCCCGGGCGACCTCGCCCCGTTTGTTGGTGTTATGGGAGAACTATTCTGTTACATTATGTAATTATTTAATTCAAATATACCATCATTACCTATTGAATTATGAGCACTGGCTGTTCATATGAAGACATATTACGCATTGTGTTACATTGTAGCTTTACATGTTTTTTTTTTGTTATGTTTGACCCTGCCATAATGACTCTACTCTACCTGAGGGAAAGCTTAAGCAGAATCCAAGAGTGATGGTCACCATAGTGCGAACGCAGACAATGCAACAATGCAGCATGGTGACCCACACCATGGCGGGCTAGTGATGCTTTCGCATCATTGGGCCTCCGGTCTCGCACTCACCAACGAAACACGACAGCATGATCGCTGTCATTTCACGTTGATTTTCTGTGCGAGGGTAGCACCGCCCCGGTCAAGCCGGCCCGTTCGTGCTGAAATCAGCGTGGCTCTACTACCTTGAAAAACTTAAACTTACTTAAACGTATACTTTCTACTGTGCGAATTCCTGATGAGTCGTCCGCTTGATTGAAGCTGTAAGTCGCAATCGAATCAATTAAAACCATCTCTCACAGGTAAATCTTTTAAACTTAGGCATACCGAAATAAAGAAGTCTTTGAAGTTAAAGGTTACTTTGTGGGAGTAACTCTTATAGATGCTTAAACGGTATAGGTGCGTACATGTCTTTAAATAAGCGAATATGAAATTAGTTATCTATTTCGTGTATTATCAGTTAAATTTAGTGAGTATATGTAATAATATTTGTGATCAGTGTTACATAACGTGACTCACAGAATAGGGCTACATCGAGGCCCGGAAATTCCGAGAATTCATCCTTTATTTGTGTGCGTGTGCAATGCAATCGATGCAGCTACATCACCCACCGGCCGGGGGCCGCTGCTCAAACGAGCTCGCTACCCTTTGATGTGTAGGGCTGTTGATTGACACCGCATATTGCCGTTGACCATTCGATTTTGGTAAAGAATTTAAATGTAGAGTTACAATAAATTAGAATATTTCGATTTCGATTTTCAGTTTCCGTAACTTCTTACAACTTACTTCAACTGAGGTGTGAAAGTTTAAGTATATGTTTATGTACTGTTTTATGAATATCAATGTATAAGTAGGGCACTAGTAGAGGAGTCACTAGTTAGTAAATAATTATCGCTGCTCATCAATACTTATAACAGAAATGACACAATTTGTGGACGCCTTTTGAGGGAGAGCGAGATGGCGATAACTCTACGCAAATGAATGCACAAAGACACTGTTATTAAAGTCATAAATAATTTAAAGTTCTATCAAATACTGACTGACTGACTGAAATCAGATATTGTGTAGGTAGATATAGTAAGTTCCTAATAGTAAATTTCAGTCTTAATATATAATGTGATGGATTCAGTCATCCTTTTTCTCATATGTGTGTCGTAAGAGGTGACGAATTAAATAAAAGAGGCAGGACAACATCACTACAAGGCAAAGAGCACGGATAACTTGAAATAAATCCTATACCAACCCGTCTGATCAGCGTTATTTAACGAGCCAAAATCTAAAAGGGGTTTAAAGGCACGTATCCACCTAAATAGTTGGCAATTTCAGTGTTTCAAACTGTTTGCAACTTATAGCGAACTTATTGGTACATGAATTTATTACGCAGGAGCCACGGCTTCATATTACTCTAATTTTACATGTATGAATTCTATTACAGACGCCATATAATAGAATTTATACATAGATAAGACCAAGCAGCAGATATCAGTAGATTATCTATCACGTAGTAAAAGACACGGCTTATCTCATCGAGAATAAGACGTGATCAAATGCATTGTAACGAATCATTTTAGTATACAACTTTTCAAAAAATCGCCAATTTTTGTTTCCATTGTGTCTACACTGAGTCGCCAACAATTTGAAAAACATTCCAACTAAGCTTCTCCACAGAGCCAATTAGTATCTGCAAGAAGCGTTTTCTTTTGATGTTTACTGCCAAAAACAGAAACACGTCTTCCAACATTTGTTGACAATTTTTGTTGCCAACACAAGGAAATTACAGAGACTTTTTTTACCAACACGTGTTGACAATACAAAAATTGCCAACTTTTATTCAGTGGAGACTCGGCTTAAAAGGTCTAAGAAGAGGACAAAATCCAGGAGTGGATTTTAAAAGGTGTTTATGTGATGATGATGTGTGAATATATATCTAGAGCTGCCTAACGCACTAACAAACAATGAGATATATTAATTGAAACGTTATATAGGCCGGCACCAAATTGCTCATTTTTATAATAATGGCGGATATCAGATAACCTACTCATCTCTAATTGGCTTCTATTATTTATAGATTTACCTTGCATAAGAATATCAAATGTTATTGAGGATATTTCCAGACGAGCCAATTAGTGTTACAATAATAATGATAAAGTAAACTTACTTAAGTTTCAATACAAAAAGCTTAGTATTTTTATCTTTCTACAATTATAGGTACTATACCTATACATTTTTGTAGGAAGGCTAGTTCTTTCAAATGACAATGAACGCGACAAAATACCTTTCTTAAATAACTTACCTATAAATTAAATTCACTTAGATAATGCCGTGGGACGAAAACGGCCAGGCTAAGTTATTTAATTAGTCGAATAAAAGTACAAGTGATTTTTTTTTATGTTTGGCCCTGCCAAAATGTCTCTACTCTGCCTAATGGAAAGCATAAGCTGAATCCAAGAGTCACCGTTCTCACTGAAAACAATACAGCATGGCGACTCACACCGTGGCGGCCTAGTGATGCTTCTGCATCATTGATTCAATGACATCAATTTTAAGAAATTCCACCAAGTGCCGCTAATCTGGAGTATAAACCTTTTTTAATGCAACAAATTCAATAAGAATTGAGTTTATGAATTTACTAATATACTAGGGACCTTATAAAGGGTAACTAAAACAAGACCTTTGCCAAAGGAGTGATATCTCCTCCATCCAATTCTATGGGTGGAGAGGAGTTCAAATATCTCAGTGCACTTTTGCCTGAAGTTATTAACATCAGATTACCCGTCTGTTCGTTGGCCGCTTTGCTATTTAACAAATAAATAAGATAAAAATCCTATGGAAAATAAAGTTGTACCGACTTCAAACAATAGTTGTATCGCTGTTGAGTTGTTGTCATTTTATGAAGATTTTCGATTTCTGTCTCCGAAACCCATCTTCAAACCTAAATGAAATTCACATGAGTTCATTTCAAAATAAACCTGTTCGAGCAAAAAAAATACGCACTTTAAACGCTATGCACGAAAATACGATAGAAACTATAACATCCGAATTGAGAACCTCCTCTTTTTCTAATCCCTTAAAAATTATTCCCTTGTCATGAGAGATTTTGTTTTATTTCATTCACCAGCATTATGTGTACTGTATTGTATAATTATTACTGTTATGGGTATTATAGGAAGGTTTGTGGGAAGTTGGAGGTTAGTATGGGATTTTCTTTCAAGTTTTTTTTCTCTACAGACCTGTAAGTTGACCTCTAGTGCTCCCTTAGTCGCGCCTTACGGGATAAATAGGGATAAAGACATTTCGCATTATTAATGCATGACCACACTTAACATTAAGAAATTGATATTGCTTAAAACTAGTCAAATAGTAACATACCAATGTTACACAATAACATAATTTTTACCAGATTTGTCTGCAACTTTGAGGTAATTAGCGAGCTGTCAAACATGTCAGTTAAAACCTGCACAATTAATCGGAACGAAATTCAAAATACATTCCTTATTGTTTTGACTGCAAAACAGAGGGTTGATTTCACCTCGCCTCCCTCCCTTTAAGTCAAAATCAATCGTGATTCCTTGGTTTTAAGAACTAAATTTATATAAAATACTTATATTATAGTATTTTTTATTTCATCGAACGTCTAGCCATTCGTAACTACTCTCAACAGTATTTCAATTTTAAATTTACAATGGCATCTAATCGCGAACTGATTTAATGTACTATGGAGTTGTTGTTTAGTATATCGAATATTGTTTATTGGATACCATATAAAAGTACAATCAAACTAAAATTCCTGTTAAGCGCTTGTCTCAGACACTTGGTAATTTAACCCCTATTAGCAATTCCTGTCGGATAACCCTTGGGGTAAACTTGGTATTGTTTAGCGGACGGTATAATACCTACACATATATTTATACACGTTTATGCTCACTTAGATATCATAATATAAAATATAGTCATAACAACATTATCACTATAATACACAAATAGTATTTAGCAAAAGATCATGGCAACATTGATAATGACCGCTCGATAAGATTGTCAAAATAAAAAAGATAACATTTTTTATTTTCAATTACCAAGCACAACAAAAAGCAATACATTTATTCTCATTCTAATTTTAAAAAAAAATACCCAAAAGAACCCCACGAATTTTCATCGCACTTGCCATTACACACTATTAGCAACTATTAGTAAAGTTATTCTGTGCTATTACTCGAGACCCATTAGACACATTTTTAAAGAAAAGAAAGTTAAAAAGTTAAGACAATTATAACCAAAACAATTTTTGGTAATTACTGTCTCTTTATTCTTAGACAGATTCTAGCCGGCTGTGCTTTACACTCGAGCTGAAATGGTTGGAACGTGCTCACGGGGCGATTCTTGAGATTCACCGTCTATTTTAATAAACGTTCACAATCACTAAGATTCAACATTAATAATTTTCATAAATAAACATATTTCCCTTAACTTTAAGGCTCAGGAAATTTGACGTTGAGCCTACTTGTTACAGTAATGTTGAATGATGGAAAAACATGTTCTTAACGAGCTCTCAATTTGATAAGGAAAGGTATAAATCCATATAATTGCTCTCTCTATCTGTGCTCATAGTACAGCTTATGCCAATTATATCACAGCCTTGTGAAAGTAATACGGACGGAGATAATAATAATTTGTAACATTATTTTTTGTATATTTATTTTCGTTCTTTCTCTCTTTACCGGTAAAATAGTCTTAATTCATTTCTCCAATCACCACATCTACCCAAAAAACCAGTAGAAGTGATTTCGTTGCATTTCACCGAAGAAATGATTATTAGAACCGAACTCCGTAACTTTATGAAATGGGCACTCCCATCTCTTGAGTTCCAACTATCTATGGGTGGAAGCAGTCAATTACTGCTTGATGAGCCTACTCGTCGTTTTTCCTCGTACCATATATTTCAATGTTTGTTAACAGTAGATTATACTGCCGTTTAGTCTTCATTGGTCTTTTTTTTATGGAATATGCGGGCAAACGAGCAGACGCATCGCCTGATGGTAAGCGATTCGTTGCCGGTCTTTGGGGGATAGGGGGGGAGATAGGAGGAGGAGTTGGGTTATGGGCCTCCGGTATCCTTACTCACTCGGTGAAATACAGCGCAAGCACTATTTCACACCGGTTTTCTGTGAGGCCCTGCTATCACTCTGACCGAGCCGCCCCATTCCTGACGAAGCGTGGTTCTTCCACGGTCAGTGTCTGCAACTGATTATTATCTACTTATAATTTATCAATAAAACGATAATATGTAGCTCGATAATATACATAATCAGTCCGTAGGTAATCCAATTTAACAAAAGCAATTTAGATATTCATCTGTAGTGACATTTCTTCATAATAATCGTAGAAATCGATGTTGACCTCTGGAAAAAACGTATGATGCGTGTATTGGATATAAAAACAGACATTGGAACATGAGTTTTTGCTCTATCATACTGTATCTGTGACAGTTTTATCTTAAAACGAGCCAGACATTTGCTCGCCTTACTTCCCACAATCCCTATTAGTGTACAATTACATATTAGCATTGTGATTTGCGAATTTGTTTACAATATATCACTACTACAATTATTCTAAGGGCAAGTTCAACACTGGCTGTGAAACTCCCTGATAAACTATTTAGAACACATCTGCCAGTTAACTACGGATTTTCATTTCACAAGTCTCAGATAAAGATGTAGTTGGACATCAGGCACGCCAGCGAAACAAAAACAAAAAAAAAACTGAAAATCGGTTAGATAGTGTCGAAGTTCACCAATTATATATTAAGTAACTGCTTTTGACAGATCAAATGTGTTTTAAATGTAAATCAACGTATTAAGTGCGGTTTTTTGATAAACACATGGCTCTTCTAATAAATATAAGCAAATACATAGAGGGCACGACATTGTCATAAAAATAAAGCCTCAAAAGAAAAAAGGTTTCTTATCTAAAGATAACAAAAGGCTCTATAAATAGACCCTTTTGTTTTCTGTCTGTCTGCACGTCAAGGCTGTCTATCAAAACCCTTTCTGCGTAGAGGTATCAAAGTGAAATTAATATGAAATACTTATGTTTGCGATCTTTTGACGATTTAAAAATAAAGCTTGGAGTCAAGTCAATACAATGAAAGGATAAGGCCATTCTGTATGTCATTTTAAATAATTTGAACTATTCGTAGTTCAGACAAATTCAATTATTGAAGTGAAAACTACTTTAGGTGCGTTGAGCACTTTATGGGGGAATAAAAATCATGGAAGAGGATTTAGAACTTGAATAGAATGTTTTGATGGAATGTTTGTTGGAACAGGAAACGTAGAAATTGCTTGATAAGTTGAGGAATGTTAAAAAATGTAATACCATCCTGGCCAGTCCTTTGACAGATACAGTTAAGTCGTTTTATGATCTGTATGCTGAATATTTAAGGGATAAATAAAATTAAAAGTGGCTATGATGGAGCGACATAGTCACAAATTGTGGCTAAGCTTCGTTAATAAATATTTAAATAAATTTTAGTTTAAAAAACTAAAAAACACACTTTAATAATAATCTAACTAAAAGGTAGAAAAAAAATTATGAAAAAAGAGGGGGGTGCTTTCTGAAAATATTTCAATAATGTCGCCCCCACTTTTTAAATTAAAATTTTAAATTCAATCGCTATTAAAGCGTGTTGTTTAGTTTATGAAACTATAATTTATTTTCTACTTTTTAGTTTGGTAAATATACAACAACGTGCCATAAGAATAATCAAATGTATAAAAATCAATTGCTGTTCGTTTGTCTCGCTAAAACTCGAGAACGGTTGGGCCGATTTAGCTGATTTTGGTTTTAATTTTGAAATTTTTGTCATAGTCCAGGGAAGGTTTAAAAGGTGAATTAAAAAACTATTTTCAGAAAAATAACATTTTTAACCTGTATACCTGAAACTTAAATTTGTCACTTTTAAAATAATCATTCTGTATTAATTATATTAACTGCTGTGATACGGTTTACACACCGACATATTAGCGAATTCATTGAATTAATGTTTTTTTTATATTTCCCTTAACCAATCAACACTTGTTACAATTACTTTATTTGATAACACAAATAGTTTCAAGTTATTCACCTACCTGAAATACACCAAGGCAAAAGGCGGAGCATTATTTTTGTACATTTAATATTCATTTCATCAAAATCACTTGCTTTAAGTATAGTAAGTGAAGTAAATATGACGAAGAGAGTCAATAATAACATTAATTATTGAATGTTGATACGGCTATCCTTGAACACTGTAACTTAGCAATGGTTTCTTATAACCATAGAGCTCGTTGCTAATGAATAAGCGATTAAAAATGTCACTTTCAGCGATATTGATTATATCGTGTTTATGTCGTACTCGTATGTCGTTTTTATGGCTCTCTGACAACAGGAATTAAGATCGATAGATTAGTAATTTGTTTATTTGCTCTCACATATTGATACCGCCCATAAGGATAGCGTTGTCTTAAGAAAATAAATAAATAAATAATAAATAATCAATTGCAATAAATCACTAAATTGCTTTGAGATTGTAGCTTGTATTAAGTTTTAATTTTATAGAATAGAGTCGAAGAAGAAGAGCAACAAGGCAGTCATAAAGTCTACAGGAAAACTCAAAAATAAATAGAGATAATAATCTATTGCTGCGACTGAATTGTGACTATGTATGGTAATAACTGCTATATCAGTATAGGTATAACAAAACATTAAACGTCTGACATTATCGTGCCAACAGAAATGTATATTTATTGTGTTTCTTTCTTCTTATACACCTACGTCAGATATCATATACAGTATTATCGCGGTAATCCGACAAACGTTTTGCAGGGCAGTGTCGGCCGAATTTGTTACAAGCGAGTACCTTGTAATCCGACAATTTACAGATACATTGATAAAGTAGTATGTTATACATACATACTCTGAAGTAAAATCATACTTTATTATATACGCCCGCGTATATAACGGTGGTTGCGGCAAATAGTAGCATATGTATTATTCTCATGTATAAGCTATATTACTGTAAAGTTTCTTCCAAATCCATTCAGTAGTTTTTGGGTGAAGGAGTGACAAACTTTCGTATTTAGAATATTAGTAGGAAGTTTTAGACTCTACGGTTTATCACTGTTACTGAACCGGTGAGTAAAATATTCACATTTTTAGAGAGAAAGATCGCAATTTACGGTTGGCAATTTTTTTTATGCTTAGCGTGCCAAAATGACTCTACGCTGCCTGATGGAAAGCATAAACAGAATCCAAGAGTGGTGGTCACCATACTGCGAATGCAGACAATGCAACAATGCAGCATGGAGTCCCACACCATGGCGGGCTAGTGATGCTTCTGTCTCATTGGGCCGCCGGTCTCGCGCTCACCAACAAAACACGACAGCATGATCGCTGTCATTTTACGTTGATTTTCTGTGCGAGGGTAGTACCGCCCCGGTCGAGCCGGCCCGTTCGTGCTGAAATCAGCGTGGCTCTACTACCTTGTACAATGTACTGGCTTGTACAATATGCCGTCTTAGCTCTGTGACGCGTAACCTGGTGCCGTTACATAATCTGGGCGCGTCCAGGCTACGCATCAGTATGACAGGCACACCAAGTGTGAGCTCTAATTTGTGAGAAGGCCTCCTCCTGTCACTCCTGACAGTTCGAGGAAATTTAAAAACTCTACAGGGTACGTAGAAACGTCGTCAGTTGTCATGACGGTGTCTATTGACATATAAGTCCCCACGTCATCTGGAACTTGCTCCAATATTTTTTTATTTATTTTTTCCACCAACACGCTTGTAGGCGCCACGATATTTTTTTCGCACAATCACTCCACGTTAGCCAAGTTTTGTTCTAAGTTTGGAAATACCTTATTGATAAGGTTATCTTCCGAACTTACAACATTGCTAAATCGGCTATCAAAAGTTATTTGGCTGATAGCGTCCACGCGACCTACGCTGACCTCGAGAAGTGTTTGTGCGAATAGTCCAGACTCCTGATCATTGAAGAGCTCCGCTAACCGCTCGACCTTACTTCACAACGGTGAAGCCTTGAGGCACGCGTTCATCTCGTCTGCCGCAGTACCCCGCCCGATAACTGGCAGCGTCTGCCGGAAATCTCCTGCAAGCAAGATGACTACTCCACCCAACAATATTCGATTGCCCTGAATGCACAATCAGTTTGCACCATTGCATTAGAGCACTGCGACTACTGCTTTTGCTGATGTTTCAAATGGACGCTTGTTCAGTTGCAAGGTTTGGCGGGAGTTCAAACACTGAATGTGCAGTTTTGCCACCACTCAGCAAGGTTGCAGCTATTCCGGAGGACGCAACAGCCAGCGCAACTACTTTGTCTTTGCGCAACAGTGCTAGCAGCAAGTTCAATAAGAATGTTTTGCCGGTGCCCCCTGGTGCGTCCCAGAAAAAAAGACACCCTTGCTAGCTATGCGGTTTCTTATGAGATTGAAAATTTTCCTTTGTTCTGGTAGTAACAGAGGCTCTATTTGGGTGACTTTAGCCCTCAAGGTAACAGTATCATAACCCAGCTCTCTGACTAAATCAGAAAAAAACTCTACCGTTCTTTGTGAAATAGGAAAATTTAATTCAGACAGCAGTTTCCCGGCTATCGTATAAAATTTTGTTCTTGATAAGTTTCAGTACTTCGTTAAAAACTAAGTCATCGTTAGGTTGTGCAGTTCCTTGATATCAATATCAAGCAATATCTTCTGATAAAGCATTTTTATACTTGACCCATAACTGGCGGGGGTTGGAAAGTTTACATGTAGTACAGTAGTCGCTGACCGGCACAATATAGCGTCCTCCATCGTTGCGTCCTAGTGGCCGTCGTCTTCCAGCAATCCCATCGCCTAACACGCTTCTCGAAAAGCTGCCTTTTCTTGCCCATTAACGGTTTTGAGAACCTGAAAACTGGTGGGGCCTCGGAGTTTAGTGAGCAGCAACCATACACAATAACATTAAAATTGTGTTATGTGTACGGTATACACTCTGCCCAGAGTATCTGAGGCCATCACACCTTGCACGCGTCCATTCCATTCTTTCCGCGACGCATTCCACGTGTGATACCTTGGTACTTCTATGTACAACAGCGTCCGGGCAAACTCGTCAGCTTGGCACAGGTGAGGGTGATAATAGGCGGTGATGCAACTCGGTCTCGCAGATTTACTTCGTAAAATATACGTGTTCGCCGTTTGGGAGGTGCACAGCCAGATGGGTCACTGTTGGGTACCTTTGATGCAACGGTAAACCAAGTATTCTCCATGCCGCTTCATTAGAACCCACATATCGGCCCACCCGAAACATCTGCACCTCATTCTTTGTGTTGATCATAACGTTACTGTGCTGCCTCACGATGAAAATAGCCTGGCCATTGCCCTTATTTATGTATTTACATATATATTTGATAGTCTGGACCGAGCAGCAAAAGCGGTGAATATGGAACCACCCCGCTTTTGTCCACGGACACATTTTGTACGGTGCCTCTGAAATTAATATTGACGCTACGCCTGCCCTCCGCGCTCTACGTCTATATAACTGGTAACAATTTTCGCCGACGGCATAGCATCAATTAATCGTACCAAACGTTGCCATCAACAATTCGGCAGGCGCTTGAACATAAATGTATACAAAAAGTAGTAAATATATAAGTATATAAAGTAGCCTATGTGTTATTCTGATGTATAAGCTATATTACTGTAAAGTTTCATCCAAATCCGTTCAGTAGTTTTTGCGTGAAGAAGTAACAAACATACACACTCACAAACTTTCGCCTTTATATATTAGTGTGATGATGTATGTCAAATTTACTGAACGGTTCATTAGGATTATAAATACAAAGAAATAAGGTTTAAATAAAAAAATATTCTAAAAATCTGTGAATGTCTAACAAAGTTTTGCTCTGTTAAAACGGCGACGGTCAGCGCTGACCGTCGGCCGAGCAGTGTATCCAGCCTAATTTTGGGAATCTCATTATTGAACATTTTCTATACAAAATATTGATTGAGTTAAGTAAGTAATGTCAATTTTATATCAAACTAGCTGCCCCGGCAAACATCGTTTTGCCATAAATTTTTTTTAAGGATGGTTGACCCTTACCATTTAGGGGGATGAAAAATAGATGTTGTTCGATTCTCAGACCTACTCAATATGCCCACAAAGTTTCATGAGAATCGGTCTAGCCGTTTCGGAGGAGTTTGGCAACTAAAACAGTGACACGAGAATTTTATATATTAGATTTAACCACCAACATTTGTATATAAAAATTTTATATATTAGATTTAACCACCAACATTTGTATATAAAAATTTTTTTAGCTTCAAAGCCGTTTAAAAGCAGTAGGCAAATTTATAAGAATAATGTCGGCGAAGAATATAAAGTGTTGTTAAATAGTTGTTAAAAATCAAGTGTTCACATTTTTACACGTGAATGTCCAGTAAAGATAATTTTTTTTCGAATCTTTTGATCCAGCTCTTAATGAGTAGCAGTCTTTAGAATGCAACCTTGTGTGTGTTGTGTTGCTAGGCAGGGAGTTTTTTTTAGATGTTTTTTAGAAGTCAGTTTGGTTTTTTTTATAAATTGTTTTTGTATTGTTATATAGCCAAAGCCAACATTTGCCAACTATCGCTACTAAAACAGAGCATGAACTTAATTGTAAAAGTAAGAGCCCGAAAAACATAATTTAAAAAAAATCTTAAATTTGCTAATCTCGTGATGAAAAATTTAAAGATTTACTGGTAATTCCTAAGATTAACCAAAATTCATACAGTGCCATATTATATTTTGTGTTATTAATATGTCAGTTTTTAGCACTCTTTTATTGTCTCGACCTGTACGGCTATTTGTTTTCTAATCGTGTTATTTTATACACTACATTTAAAGTTATTACTTATGTATTATCCAAAACGTGGGTATTAAAGTTGAGAATGGTTACCAGGCTACTAATAGATTATCAAATCGAAAGAGTCACGTTGATAATAAAAAAGACTATCACTTATTAATTGTCTTGATTTAATGACTGTTCTGTACTTAAATTGCATAATTTCTAAGGTAATGAACAAACAACAGCAATCACCGTATTAAATTTCACCTTGAAACTACATTATAGCCTATATTAATATTTAATACTAGCTAAACCCCGCGGTGTTACCCGCGGTTATTGTTGTACCGCGAGTAACGCCGCGGGACAAAGCTAGTCTTAAAAAAAGTAGCCTAAGTTACTCCCTGGATTATCAGCTACCTTCCAGTGAAAGTCCCGTCAAAATCGGTCCAGCCGTTCCAGAGATTACCCGGAACAAACAGACAGACAGACAGAAAGACAGACAGACAAAAAAAAATTTAACTACATTTTTGGTATATGTACCGTGTATAAATACATATGCATTTAGTAAAAAGCGGTTATTTAAATATTACAAACACACACTCAAAATTTATTTATTTGTATAGAAAATACATATGCATTTAGTAAAAAGCGGTTTTTTAATATTACAAACAGACACTCCAAATTTATTTATTTGTATAGAAAATATATATGCATTTAGTAAAAAGCGGTTTTTTAATATTACAAACAGACACTCCAAATTTATTTATTTGTATAGATGAGCGTACTTCATCTTAAAAGGCCGGCAACGCACTTTGGACGCCTCTGGTGTTGCGGGTGTCCATTGGCGGAAGTAATCGCTTACTATCAGGCGATACGTCTGCCCGTTTGCAATCTATATAATAAAAAAAGAGGCAGTCTATGTTCGTAATTACAATGTCACTTATAATGGTGCTAATTATCTCGGTACGTCACTAAACTAATTTTTATCTAAAATTATCTCTATTCTTTTATTTTAGTGCATCAATTCCCAAAATTATATTTTTATAAATACATATGTATTCAGATAACGTCTATTTTAGTGTGAAACATCTAATATTAATCAATCTTTGACATTTAGAAATTATTTGATAATTCGAAACTAATTTTTAGTTATTTTTGTTAAATTTCGATAAATAAAAATCGATAAAAAATCGACTTAACGTTTGAATGGCACAGGCTTTTATAAAAATTTAATGATTCAATAGGTTTATCTATAAGAATAAACTGATATTGCCATCTCGTAACATCGTGATTTCTCTATCTATTTAAAGTACATAAAAAACACGTATTGGTTTTCAATTGTGAAGTTAAAAATCCTACTTCCTACTAATATTATAAATCCTACTAATATTATAAATGCGAAAGTTTGTAAGGATGGATGGATGTTTGGATGTTTGTTACTCTTTCACGCAAAAACTACTGAACGGATTTGGATGAAACTTTACAGTAATATAGCTTATACATCAGAATAACACATAGGCTACTATTTGCCGCGATAGCCGACATATACGCGGGCGGAGCCGCGGGCAACAACTAGTATATAATAAATCACTGAATCGAACCATAAATACTTACTTTATGTTGCTAAGAAAAGTGCGTTTAAAGCATACATACGGATTCTAAATTGATCACTCAAGTTTATTTGTCTTTATGTCAAGCAATCATCCAATACTGTATAACTTCATGGAGCGGTAAAAACACCAAACAATCACGAAGACTGTGATGACAGAAGTGAAATTTTAAAACTACAAATAAACTATTGTTATTTTTGACTAATAAGGTATATGTAGGTAAATATCTTGTCGACATGTTTTATGTGTTCTGATACCAGTAAGTATATACACATTCACAGCTGGAGTAAACGTTAACACGTAGCATGACTATATCGACGATGACTTACATCAATTTACTCTCAAAGTCTCAATCCAACTCCGTCTGTACAAATTTTCACATCAATAATGTTTTGTTTTTAATGTAAGAAGTTATATTTTACTGAGCGATTTAATAATATTTAAATCATCTATCGAGGTAACACCCAACATCTGATGGAATCAAAACATAATTAGCTAATTGGCTTTACTTGGAGTTATTTGTTGTTATTTAAAGTAAGTAAACTCCATTAGAGAAAAAATAAACTTTTAACAAAATGTTTCCAAAATAAAGCTCTGTAAGTTTTGCTTACAATTAGCAAAGATAACACAGATAAATTAAGAGAAAACAGAATTGTACTAAACTAAAAAAAAATTTTTCTTTGTTGTCTCACGTAAATAATAAACAAGAATATACAATACATACGCACAATACGAATTTGTAAGACCAATTATCACAAATATGTTCACGTATATAATAAAGAGAACGAGTATGTATGTTCCGGTCAGACCGATTGGAAACTCATTAACTGATTTTTCGTTGAGACTATATTTGCGGTTAAGGTCCAGTGCGCGAGAAAACAAGCAAGCTGTTGCAAATTAAAGGAAGAAGTATAAATACTGACGTACACAGCTTAATCAAATTTGAAACTTATGCCTCTGCCACTACTAACTAGTTTCTAATAAATAATTTAATAAGTTCGTTGCTTAAATTGTCAACAATTCGGTCATGTTCAAAAGTTTTGCACAATTAAAATTCCTACCTGTGCTTATTGCACGGCCAGGCACAATACAAGGGCTTGCCCGGATAGGGACACACCAGATTTTAAACCAAAATGCGCACAATGCATCTGGTTTAAAAAAACATGTGACCATCGATGTGAATCACAGGGCTGCTCCACATATAAACTTAAATTAGAGCAGCTAATCCTAAATACTAATTACTGAATAGTTTGTACAGTAGTACCTATTTAATAAAATGAATAATTTCTCGATAGACTAGTTAAATCTTCATAATGATAAAATAGCCACATCAGAATTAGATCGTTTAGTTTTGGGACAAAAGTTAGATATCGTTTTTATACAGGAGCAATATCAAAGCACTCACTTGTGGAAATATGTAGTGCAACTAGATGGCCAGTCACGTCATATACGTTGCAAGTTCTAATTTTACAATAACATTTTTGCGCAACCTTATGACGTCACACTGCGCCGTTGCTTCTCTGCAACGGCGCAGTGTGACGTACAGGTAGAGGATGAGATCTCTCTCATCCTCTACCTGTAAGGTTTATGTAGTGACTGTAACTTTCAGTTTTCACATCCTATTGATCCTCATCTACATCATTTACGTTTCGTTTTGCGGTCCCTCGTAGGACACAAAATTATTATTGGCGCTGATGTCAATGCATCTTCTACTTTATGGTATGGCAAGTTGCGTTCAACTGATGGCGCGGCGCTGTGCGGTAGAAGATTTTATTGCGGAAATGAATGTTACTATTCACAATACCCTTGATGTACCACGAACTTTTTGCAGCCCTATGGGTGAGTCTTCTATTGACGTGACGCTTACGCGTGGCGACGTCTCGATATCTGGATGGCGTGTCCTACCGGACGCATCCTGTAGTGATCACCGCTTAATCGTGTAGGAATTCATTTCAATGGTTGCACAACATCCGCAAAGAACTCCGTACCGTTTTAGATATAAAACTGAAGG
Organism: Spilosoma lubricipeda; assembly: GCA_905220595.1. Lineage (NCBI taxonomy): Eukaryota > Metazoa > Arthropoda > Insecta > Lepidoptera > Erebidae > Spilosoma > Spilosoma lubricipeda. The sequence continues at coordinate 4,937,947 of HG992286.1, read as the reverse complement.
GAATAATTGGGCTTTATTTGGTTCATTCTTTGCAGTACATACCAAAGACTTCACTCACAGCTGTCTATCAGCTGAGGAAAGCGCAGACATATTATCAGATACTTTCACATATTGTGCTGATGTTTGCTATAGGGTAGCTGTGGAGAAATCAAAAGGATGCAAACTTGTTGATAAACTCGATAGAGAGGGTCCGTGGTCACCTTTGTATCATGAATTTAAGGCAAATAGATCAATCGACCTTGCATACGCACAGAACATCAAAGTTAATAATAGTTATACTACAGGAGTAGAACAAATAGCAAAATATCTTTTAGAATCACTTGTGCCCGATGATCAGCCGGAGGATGACACTGATTATCACCGATAAATTAGGCAGTGTCTACGATTGTCTCCAATGTCTGGTTTACCATCTTCAGACGAATTTCTTGGTATTGTTAAGCTTGTAAAATATATTTGTCTTAGTCGTAAGAATGACACTAGCTACATTAAAATAAAAAAAAACAAATTTAATAAAGAAGGTAGAATGACGCAGTTGGTTTTTTTTATAATTTTACTTGTTTTATTAAATACATTTATAAAGGACAGTGGTAACTAGAATGGTTTTTAAGTCCTTTTTAAAAGGGTATTTAAGTTGCTATTTAATTTGCGATAAACCCGCGGTGTTACCTGCGATTATTGTTATACCGCCAGTAACGCCGCGCAACAAAGTTAGTCTAAAAAAAAGTAGCCAAAGTTACAAACAGACACTTTAATTTTATTTATTTGTATGTATAGACTAGCAATCACAAGCATACTGCATTTCATACTACAATAATATAAGTGGATATATCTTGTACCTATATTAATTGTATACCAACAACATATAAGAAATGTTAATCTTTAAAAATAGTACCTATTAAGACTAATATTAGTAGAAGATAATGTTCGCTACATATTATTTGGAAAGGATAGTAGAATAAGGGCCTGTATTCACTTTGCTTATATCAATCATTGATCACCTGCAATAAGCACTTGCACTCGCACTAATCAAAGTGAAAACGGGCCTTAAGAGAAACAACTTGGTTTATGTACGTATGTAGTTTTATATTGATTTTTGAACATAAAGTCACAATTCTTGGTCAGTTAAAATTTCAATCTAAAACTATAATTGATTCATACGCTCTGTGGCAAAATTTACGTAATTTAATATATACAAACAAAAATTGGTGTGTATGTTTGTAATACTAAAATAACCGCTTTTTACTAAATGCATCATGTATGTATACACGAAACATTTTCCAAAAACGTTTTAAAAAAAAATGTCTGTCTGCTTGTTCCGGGTAGTCTCTGGAACAGCTAGACCGATTTTGACAAGACTTTCATTGATAGGTATCTAATGATATAAGGAGTAGCTTAGGCTACTTTTTTTAGACTAGCTTCGCCCCACGGCGTTTCCCGATACGACAACGGGTAACACCGCGGGACTCAGCCAGTTCAGCATAAAGTTTATATTATATGTTTAAAGTTTATGGCGATACGTCTGCTCGTTTGCCCCCACTTCAATAAAAAAATAAATAGTAACAGTTGAAACATCGCTAGCAATTCTTTGTTCTCCGTGTCGTTTTTAAATAGTAGATTTCATTATCTAAAAATCGACTTTAATTGAGGGACGCGGTTCATTTTGATCTAAAAATATTCAGTGGGAAGAACTTTTTTATTTGCGCTGTTTGCCCCTTTAAATTGGTTGAGTTGGGGGAAGCTAGGTGAGTGCAAAGTGCATCTCGGATTTTTGTTTTTTTGGGTGTTAAATTAGTATTTTAGTAAGTATTACAATTACTAAACAAAGTTGAGTATAGTTATTTAATAATATTGTATCAAATTCAAATTAGTAAATGTCTATGACATGGCGAATTTCTATGATTTTATGCATTATAATGTCCGTTCACGAAGTGTGTGGAAAGTTAACGGAGCGAGAAAAAGTAGAATATTGCGAGACTCTGCAATGTGAAGATACGTTTATCAATAAAGTTTGTGGCATAAGGAAAGAAAATGGAATAAAAACATACAGATTATTTGATAACGAATGCTTATTATTGAAATATGGATGTCATGTTAAGACAAGTGAAGAAGGTGAGTTCTGTTAATTAATACTTGGTATATTTTGATTTAAGTTGGATAAACTCTATACATCCGTTATGTCTAGTATATGTACAGTACTAAGTATATTATATCTGATAAATATTGCACCGGCAATTTTTTTTAAATCTTTGTGCTAGTCCGTGTGACGAACATTGCACAAACGTGTGTTAAAATACCTACATATTTTTTCCTTACATTCCGTTCCTTTTTCTAAATGTAATTAAAGTTTTCTGCTACTGTTATCATAACACGCACACAGATGTACGTGTCCCTACAGTGTCTCTGCCGGTTGTCACGCACGCTTAAATAATAAACGCGTTATATTTTTTGTCAGGTACGTTCCATCTGGCTTTCTATAGTAATTTGAGGTTATAGTGCTAAAAGCTTAGGATACGATCAAATTTAAATTATTCGACTAAATTATATTACTATCAACAATGAGTCAACCACTATGTTCTGATGCACAAAACGCTCGCCTTTACAAAATAATTTTATTTTAAAATAAATTGTTTAAAATCAGACATGCTTTCGGCAAGAAAAAAATAATAATAAGAACCTTACGCATCTCATTCCCTTCTTTTTTATTTTTTTATTACACGATATAATAGAATGTATACCTGTAGATGTCTCATGATACACTTCTATAAGTAGTAGAATCGATACGAGACGGCCCTTTACTTATTAATATCCGGGGGCAAAGTTGCATGGCAAGCCATTATCTATTACAACAATTAATTTATTAACCTAATAATAATTAAGGAAGGACTTTGCACGCCTGTGAATGTTTTTCCTTCGGTAAAGATATTTAAAAGAAAATAAAAGTATGAGTAATTTAGTAGGTATGCACTGGATATTCAAACAAACAGTACTACACTATACTACAGTTCTAGACTAAAATAATTCATACTAATATTATAAATGTGAATATAAGTTTCTTTGTTACGCTTTCACGCGAAAACTACTTAACCGATCAGCATTATACTTTGTACACAACCATAATCATGGAGGTATTAGAAGTAACATAGGATACTTTTTATTAAATGCGAACGAAGCCGCGGGTGAAAGCTAGTTGTATATAAATGATAAGCGAGCGATATAACTTGCTAATCATTTATATACTATTTATTTTTGCTGTACAAAGATACGCAGTCAACATTTAATATCGTGAAATAATAATTTCTATAACTAGTTCAATAACTTGTTTTACTACGTATATAATATTTTTGGTCTGTTTTGTCAAAATCAAAGTCAAAACATTTTTATTCAAATAGTTAGGCACTTATTTCATTGGCACTTTTGAATAGTCAATATTTGAAATGTGTTGTATGATTATATAAACTAAAATAAAACATTTCATTATATTTGGTTATTATCTACTGGCTACTGCCTCCGGATTGACCCTAAAATATGGAAAATATTGTAAAAAAAGTATTTCTGAAAATTCGATTAAAGACCTATAATTTATTAGTTGTATCTGTAGATGTAGACAACAAAACAATATTAGAAATCTCTATTTTATTTTATTATATTAAACATGAATTAATTAGAATTCGACGCAGAGCCAATTCTATATTCTTTTCAGAGTCTGATAACATTGCTAGCAATAGATTTATAGAGTAAGCTAAAAACTGTTGCGTTGTATTACCCGATCAATAATAGCTTTTAATTCTGTTGACACATAATGAGATCTAGAGGGATTAATAGCAATTTCCTGTTTACGTTTACGTTTTAAACTTTTTTGATCATTTTTTGTTGTAGCCCCGTCAATACTACCTCTATAATCATAATTCTTAAAGACCTGTGGTCGGTGAGAAAGCTTTTTTCATCGGATCGGACTTTCTTATTCTTAGATCAATCACATTTGGTAAATGCAAGGTGCTTGTAGGAACAAATATCAAATAAAACTTTGCTGGAAGCGAGGAAGTCTCCCAACCAGTTTTTAGATATATTAAATCGCGATTTTAATATTTTCGGCATTTTTAACCGACTTCCAAAAGGAGTAGGTTTTCAATTTCATAGGTATTTATTTTATTTTATTTATGTATGTACACTAATTACTTCGTCAATAGTGGACCGATTTACAAAATTATTTTGTATTCGAAAGGGTTTGCTCCCCATGTGGTCCCTTTGCCACTATATTAGGATCTGGCGATGGGATCCCAAGGAAATCGAAGGAAACCCACAAATTTGTAAGGCACTTACTAGGTTTTTTTTTCTAAAGCTATTGCAGTATTTACACCTGGTAGTCATAATTTCATTATGTTGTGCTGATGGTAGAAGATACAACTCCTTAACGGTTAGGAGTTGGAAATTAAATCTTTCATCTCAAAATATACTAAACTAGCTGACCCACGCAACCTCGTTTGCGCCTTATCTTGCCCGTAGCGTGAAAATTTCCCCCGTTTTTGAAACATTCTTCGTTGTTGCTCCGCTCCTATTAGTAGTAGCGTGATGATATATACCCTATAGCCTTCCTCGATAAATGGACTATCCAACACCGAAAGAATTTTTCAAATCGGACCAGCGGTTCCTGAGATTAGCGTGTTCAACAACAAACAAACAAACAAACAAACAAACTCTTCAGCTTTATATATTAGTATAGATATAGGTATATAATAACAAGTAGGACATGCGAATAATAGTGTGTCATCGATATTAAAGGTTTGCATATAAGATGTATTGAATTAAATATTTATAAAGTTATTTTATACTTTTTAGTTTTTGAAGTTAGATGAGAGAAGATTATTTTTTCGCTTTTTAGTCTTTCTAGGCAGATACTTTTCCTTTGACATTTTTTTTTAATGTTACATCTTGTTTGTACGGTATAGTATGATACTAATATACATATAAGCAGTTTTCAAGGTGTTAGTAGTGTTTAAGTATCTTAGCAATTAATTGAAGAAAAAATATGTATTCTTTTTCTTTAAATAATATTCTAAAAGCTAAAAAATAATTTGCTTTTTTTTTCAAGTTTTAGTTTAGAATTTCATTATTACATAGTACTTCTCATCTGTGTTCAACAATTCCAACCCTTTCATTTGATACCCATATAGTGGTAGTCTTTGAAAAAATATGTTAACCACCATTTTGTAGCAATGGGCATCTTGGATTTAAATTTTTCATAGTGAACTGTGTTCTACTAGTCATGGCCTTTTATTTGATAGCCATATTGAAGTAGTCGTGACTACATAGTAGTAGTCCACCTTGGATTTATAATGAAAAATAATTCATTTAATTGTATTGTCACTAGAACCGAGGGTGTGTGCCAAATTTTAGATCAAGTTGTCAACTAAATAACAGAAAGGGAGTCAAATTTCAGTTACAAGATTTGACCCAAACAACACTCAGATCAAGTTAAAATTAAACCGTTTAGTTAAAAAAATAAGCAAATTTATGAACATTTTTGAAATTAGGTTTTTGAAAAAACATTTTTTTTGCGGTCAATTTAAAGATCATATATAACCTTCTTAACAAAACTATTTTTTCATTTTGTTTTTTAGCAAAAATTCAAAAGTGATTTCAAAATAAAAATTAATTTTTGAATCCAGTACCGAAATTTTACACATAATACTATGTGTATGTATTTTTTAACTATTAAGCTTTTTATTAAGTATATCAACCAAAATTTAATAAAAAGTTTTTAGACCCACTGCGTTATCAAGAGGCACCGTTATTTTCCTGTAAGAATACCTCCAGTGAATGACTTGCTTTCAGTTTCTATTATGTCAGAACGAACTTGATTACCAAAATTGATCACAGATTAACGTTTGCTAGATTTGACAGAGTAGTAGTAGTAAAGAGTAGAGTTTAATAATTCACAGCGACTGTTGACTGTCGCAAATTATACCAAGCAATTTATAAATTTTAATTATTTTTGCTTCAGCATACGGAATAATAGATATGAAGCACTGTATCAAAAACAAGCAACAAGGAAATATTAAAATAAACTGTTCAAAAAATTGTAATTTAAATTTAAAGGAACCTGTGTGTGGAATTAGAAAAAATGGAGAAGGATTTTCAATAAAAATATTTAGTAATAAGTGTCAGTTAGCCAAACATAATTGTGAACAACGATCACAGTTTACTATCATAGATTTCTTTATATGCACTGGAGCCACAAACCACCAGCATATTATCAAACGCCGTAACGACAACACGAAGAAGAAAATTCAAAAAAGCTCAGTCGAAGAAATTATTGATGAGAGAGAGAATTTTTTCGACAAGAAAACTAAAGATTTAAATAAATCCATGTCCTTTGAAGTAATAAACAATTTTAATACAAGCTTAGAAGCAATTAATGAGACGCAGAGAAATAGTTGCGAAACAACTAATGATGGATCATGTTTAGAGCAAAATAGTGAAGAAATATATAACATAAACACTGCAGACACAGATGATGTGAGAATAACAAAAGAAACTGCATTAGAGGATTTCACAACAAATACTCCTTCAGTTAAAAATAAAACAATACATAAAAATATTGTAATTATCAGAGGTTCCATGACAGATTTGCATAAAATTAATATGACAGCAAACAGATTTTTTGGCGCGACTCATGTGTTCGATTTACCCGTTGAGGACATCTATCAGAACTTGACTGACGTTACACGAAGAAGGTTGATTAATATTTTTGGCCCGTTAAAAGTGTTCGTACCACGGATGATAGTCCCTAAAGTTATACGAGATGATTATTATCATCAACCCACCATATCTTCCTGCTTACACAAATGTCCACAGGTAGCTATTTTCTTTTTGTATCTTTACATATCTTTACTTAGGAGTGAGTGGTTGTAAACTATAAGCAGTTATGAAACAAAAACATTACAAGTGTGACCGAGAAATAGTTTGCAGATTTAATAATAAATATTTGGGACATCTAACACACAACGCCATCTAGTCCCAAGCTAAGCAGAGCTTGTGGTATGGGTACTAGACAACTGATACAAATACACATACACTTTCTTTTTTTTTTGTATATACATACATATTATATATAGAAAACACCCAAACTCCGAAACGAACATTTGTAGATCATACAAACATTTGGTCCGACCGGGAATCGAACCCCAGACCTCATGATCAGCAGTCGCACACGCCAACCGCAAGACCAGCGAGGCAGTCCAAAAGTCTAAGTAAGTAACTAACTAAGTATCCCTACGTTGTCGTCGTGGTGAGGCTTGCGTGGGTCGATGATCTCTGGGGCTATGCCGGTAGAGCCACTCATGCTGGATAGGCCCAGAAGGAGACTCCAGACTAAATGGGATACCAGACGGAGTCTGTAAAGACTGCCGTGTGGGACACTCTAAACGTCCCTCTGCTCTAGCAGAGGGCGTATTAGAGTGCCAGTACTCCCGAGAGGGACATTGGCTTGACGGATCTGGTCTGGTGCAGACCTCGTCCGGCCCAGCCGTAATCCTGAACGGACAGGACCGGTGGCTCTTCAAAGCCGCGAGGACGTACACCTCTACAAAAAACCCCAAGTTCACGCTCTGACGCCTGGCAATGAGCTGAATCGCTGGAGGGAGTCCAGTGCCAAGGGCGTCCTATTGTCGGAGGACTTTAAACTTCCAATATGTGATATATGACATTGGAAAAATAAAGGAATTACCTAACCAGGAGGGTCCTACACGCCTTTCGGAACAGCCGAGGGCAGTTCCGAAAGGCGGACCCCCACTCCTCCAATGTAGAGATTGCTGTGGCTGCAACGCCTGGGGCTCCCGGAAGTCGACCTGACTGCTGGGAGTCAAAGACAGTTTTTAAAAGACACTTTGAACGAGTTCGTTCTGTGTACAGAACAAACTCGTTCAAAGACCGCCGCGGCTGTCGCGGGCGGCGGTTCTAGTGCGAGGACGGACGCACTGGAACCGATGGATACGGAGGCGGACGGCCGGAAGCGCGGACACCCCAATAACTGCGAGAGTGACATCGCTCAGGCGATGCTGCCTCCTAATCCCACGTCATATTATTAAATCAATAGAATGTATAAATTCCATTTAATATAGATAAGACAGCTAGGTAAACTATTTATCACGTCTTATAAAGACACGGCTTATCTCATCGAGAACAAGACGTGACTAAATGCATTGTAATGAATAAATTTAGTTAATATATAAGGAACCGTTAGCAAATAAGAAGAGACGCCGACAGACGCCAACAGACGCCACCATGTAACAATTAGTGTATTAGTATTAGAGCCGTGGCTCCGGTATAATAGATACTGCTCCCAAAGTTACTTATCGCCGTTATTATTCCTGCACTACGATGTTCGCTATACCTCCTAAGGTAGCAAGCAGTCATAGGGGGCGACCGCGGACCCCGGTGTCAGCCTCGTCAAGTTCCACCTGGCCGAATCGTACAGGCGGGCTGGGACTAATCCCGCCCACACGCCCACCAATGTAACTCCTGTACACCAGGATCAACAGTGCCCCACGAATACACCGAGGCATGACACTCGGGAAGTCCCAGGAAAAAGTTAACTGAATTAGAACCCGCAACGAAATTAATCAGAAGAAAAACAGGAAGAGTTGGAAATATGATAAGTCCACTTCCTTCCTTAGCAAAGCGGGTTACAAAATGAAGTCAAAATAGGCAGACACCTTTTTTAAACCGGGAAGCATCACGGATAAAATATTATGGATCCTAAGTGAGCTATATTTGATTACTATAGTATGTATGGCAGAATCGCCTAAACGCACTTAAATTCACCGCAGTTGACACAAGATTCTCATAGTAAACCGCCCCAGATGTCATCTGTAAGCTATTTAGCATTGTGTCACGTTTATAGCGAGCTATGTGGGGCGTAAGCGAGGAAAGAAATAACTAAGTCTGTATTAACGTTTTAACAAGCACTATATTGTTTATAAGATTACAAATAGGTTTACACACAGAAAGACACAATAGGAAGCATAGTACATTAGTAAACTAAGAAAAGAAGCAGAGATTTACGCAGAAATAAAGAAAACACATAAAGTTTACGCGGTACGTTAATAAAGTTAGTGGCGGCGCGAATCAGCGTGCGCGCGGCCTCCCGGCGTCGGTATGCGTTCTCGACTGATGAGACGGGGAAAACCGAGCGCGCACGACGGAGCGTTCGGACGTTCTCGGCGCAGAGGCGCGGGCGGCGGTCGGCGCCATTCGTGAGATAATATATTGCTTTATGCTATCGCCACACCAGCCCCCCCGGAGACCGTTAAGAACGAAACAAACTTGGAAAAGCGAACTAGACGTCCACTTCGAGTTCGGTAAGTTTTCGGGTCAGGACTTGGCCTCTTCACTGTTTCCTCTGGTACAGAGTCGCTCAACTGGTATGCTGGCTTCAGTCGGTCTATGGAAACATTGGTAGGCTTTCCTCTGACGTCGATTTTATAAAAATTTTCACCTCGTTCTATGACTTTGAATGGTCCAGCATACGGCGCTTGTAAGGGTTTTCGTAATGCATCGTGACGGAGAAAAACTTGCGGTGAAGACGACAGATCCTTGTTGACGAAAACTGGAGCAGACCCGTGATGGCGTACAGGCGTAGGCTTAAGTTTACGTATGTTAGCACGTAACCGAGACAAGAACTCTGTATGGTCTACGACTTCTTTAGGAGTGTTTTGGAAGAATGATCCTGGCAAGCGTAATGTCTCTCCGTATACCAACTCAGCTGATGATGAGCCGATGTCTTTTTTCCATGCAGTGCGTATTCCTAGTAAAACCAGCGGTAAGACTTCGTACCAGTCATCATTGGCGTGGCAAGTTATAGCTGCCTTGAGCTGCCTGTGAAATCTTTCTACCATTCCATTTGCGGCTGGGTGGTATGCTGTCGTCTGCAGGTGGTTGATGCCCATTAGTCTCGATAGTTCTTTGAACAAGTGTGCCTCGAACTGTTTACCTCGGTCCGTTGTTATTTTCTCGGGACATCCAAAGCGAGATATCCAACCAATGATAAAGGCGTTAGCCACTGTGTCAGCTTTGATGTCATGTAGTGGCATCACTTCTGGCCAACGAGTGAATCTGTCCACTGCGGTAAGACAGTATTTGTAGTCGTGTGATGCTGGCAAGGGGCCTATGAGGTCTATGTGTACATGACTAAATCTATTCGACGGAGGCACAAAGTCATGTACCGGCGAACGTGTGTGTCGAGAAACTTTCGAACGCTGACATGAGAGACAGCTACATAATTGGCCATACATAATTTTGTGTCATCAGCCTTACCGTGGCCTTCGCTCCAGGATGACTGAGTCCGTGAATGCTGTCAAAAGCATGTCGACGGAACGGTGCTGTCAGGTAAAGACGCGGTGATGGGCCGGAGACGTCGCATTATAACGTCCTGCTGGAGCCAGAAACGGGTATTTTCTGTAGGTCCAGTGACGTGCGTCCGTTCTGTAGTAGTGTCCGGAGTTCTTCATCCTCTTCCTTCGAGCGAGCTAGGGCACAAAAATCTATCGCTGCCGAGATAGCTTCTACGCGAGAAAGAGCGTCGGCTACTACGTTTTCTTCTCCTGCGACGTGTCGTATGTCCGTGGTAAATTGTGACACGTAATCGAAATAACGGAACTGTCGTGGTGAATAGTTCTCTGAGGCCTTTTTAAAAGCTGAAATGATCGGTTTGTGGTCCGTAAATATGGTGAAAGTCTTACCTTCGACCATATATTTAAAATATATCCATCCAGTACCATAGACTTCACTCCCAGAGGACACGATGAGCCAACTGTTCACAGCTAGTATCAGGTGTTGAGCATTGACACAATGTTGAATCGACTAATTTAAATGAGTGTAGTTTGCTCTTAAAATTTCCGTGGCCTGTAAGAAATTGAGCGACACAGTGATCTACCTCGAGCCATGTCCTCGACAACCGTTCGCGAACAGATGGAAAGAACTGGTAGAGGTGGTGCCCCTTAGATGATTCATCCCATCGTTGTTGCCATTCATCCATTAGGTCGTTATAGACATTGGACTGCTGTCGAAACAATCTTATGATTTTATCGCGGTCTCGTACGCCGAAAAAGTCGCATTCCATGTTTTGTAGTGTGGAATAGTACATGGCTGCACGTTTTTGCACCTCGAGATCGTCCGGAAGAACACCCGCCAACACCGGCAAAGCCTCAGTACTAACCGTCCTATATGCTTTGCACAAGAAGATCAAAGCAAGTCGTTGGCCTTGTAATAGTTTGCGACGGACAGCACCTACAGTCGCTCTATCGGCCCATACGGGAGCACCATAGCAAATAGAACCCAAATAAGTAGCTACATATATGATTTTTAAAGTATTAAATGAAAGACCCCATGTGGCAGTTGATATCCTCGTCAGAGCAAAGAAACTTTTTTTAGACTTTTCATTAACTGTTCTAATATGTTCGGTAAATGAAAAATTTCTTTCCAAAACCAATCCCAAATAACAAAACGAGGTTTTTATTTTTAATAGTAACATTTTGAAATTTAATACACGGTGGTGGTTTGAGGTTACCATTCAGAAATAGCTGGAAGGTTTTGTTTGGTGCAAAAGTCAAGCGACTACGCACTATATTACGCAACCCATAGAGATACTTAGTTCAAACATCTATTAGCCAGACTCTCAAGCCCCGCTCTAGTATCAGATTCCACCAGTAATAAACCGTCGTCTGCATACACGTTTAGGGTACATCCTGGTGGTATTGGTATTGTAAGAAAATCGTCGAAGCCTATATGCGACAAGTATGGACCTAGCACCGAGCCCTGAGGACACCCCATTGTAAACGCCTTCGACACAGAATTATGCCCAAGTCTCAATTTAGTTGTGCCTTGTGTGAAGTACGAGGTAATAAGGGAATAAATATTTTTAAAGCATTCTCTTGATTTTAATTTTAGCAATAGCATGGGCCACCACGCGTTCTCGAAGGCGCCAGATATATATAAGAAGATACCTGAGACGTATTGAAACCTTGACTCGGTGACAGTTTTCCTTACAGATATAACCGCATCTGTTGTCGATTTTCCCAACGTAAATCCGAATTGTCTATTGGCAGATGTTACAGGCGTGTTAGAGCAGACGGCGAACTGCAGGCGAAAGAGGAGATCGCAGGTCTCCTGCTTAAGATCGGTGAGCCGGCAGATGGGGACTCAGTGCCCCAAACACCGTGCTCCCTGCAGGAGAGAGCGGAAGCAAGGTGGCCAACAAGTCCGTCAACCTCAAGGGTCCCTTTGTCAGGGCCCTTAAGGACTCTTCTTCCGCAAACTCGGCTCTAGTCGGCCAACGATCGCCTGAAGGGGCAGGTGGTGGAGCTGAGCACCCAGTTCACCCGATTCCGGGCGAAGTGACGTGGGCGAGAGCACCCGGCCCCGTCTACATCCCAGCTGGCCCCGTTTGCGTCCCGGCCGGCCCCGTCTGCGTCCCAACCGGCCCCGTCTGCGTCCCGGCCGGCCCCGTCTACATCCCAGCCGGCCCCGTCAACGTCCCGGCTAGAGCGTCTGCGTCCCGCCTGGCTCTGTCTGCATCCCAGCCGGCCCTGTCTGCGTCCCGGCCGGCCCCGTCTGCGTCTCAGCCGGCGCCGTCTACGTTCCAGCTGGCCCGCTCTACAGCTGAAGCTCTACAGGGAAGCTGCGGGACATATTTGCAGCTACAGATGATGTCAAAGTTGTCAGGCCTACGAAGTGCGCTGAGTTGCGCATCTCGGGCCTGGATGACTCAGTATCGGCCGATGACGTCCGTGTTGCGATCCAGGAAAAGACGAGTTGCAGCGCGGACAACATCAGGGTTGGCACCATCCCTCCCGGTCTAGAAGGGCTTGGCGCAGTGTGAATCAGCTTGTCCAGTAGTGGCAGCCAAACTGCTGGGTGACGAACGACGACGGCTGAAGCTTTTGGTCTGTTTCGTCAACGCCAGGATAACAGTACTGGCGGCGAGGCCGATGAGGTGTTTTAAATGCCTGGCGTTTGGACACACACGCGTCAAGTGTGAAAGCTGCTTCAACTGCAGCGGACTGTGTTCCGTTGCGGTCGACCGGGACACAAGGCGGCGGAATACTGCTTTTATTTTTTAGGCCGTGGTGCACGCCGAGGGGGATTCATAGTGGCATTTTGGAGGTGAAGCACTGTAGCGATCGGCTTATGGTCGTACGGGTGCTAATCGATGGGATTATTACCCATCTCATAAGTAGGTTGTAGCAAAGCCGAAAAGATGTCGTTCTAGAACCAACTCGGGGACGCCCTTCGTGGCATTCCGATGGAATCGTACTGGGTGGTGATCTGAACAGTAGGTGGGTGAAGGGTGCGGGGAATTTGAGCGTGTTCACGGTGGTTTTAGGTATGGCGCTCGCAACAAAGAGGGTAAGGGCATCCTCAGAACGTGTACCACTGTGGATCTGGCCATCGTAAACCCGTATTTCAAAAAGAAACCTGAACACTTCATCACCTATAGTAGCGGGGGGCACACTACTCAGATCGATTTCCTGCTCATTAGGAAACACACCTTTAGCAAAGTGGCCAACTGCAAGGTCATACCCCACATTCAGGCAGCTATTCTTGGTTTGGCTGGAGCTTGCTGCTGGGGAGTGCTTGGCGTGTCTAAGGGTGGACGCAAATGTGACAAGGAAATTTGGTGGTGGAACGAAACAGGCCAGAGGGAGATTAAGGTAAAAAAGCCCTTTTTAAAAAGTGGCAAGCGTCCAGATGTCCTGAAGACCACGATGCGTATAGAGCTGCAAAGCGCGCCATGGAGAGAGCTGTAGCCAGAGCCAGACGTGACCACTTACAACCGTTGTATGATAAGTTGGAATCGTCTGAGGGGCAAAAATGGTAAAGATCCTGGGGGTAGCCTACTGCAAGAAGAGCTCGCGGTGAAAGAGAGATGGCGTTCTTATTTTCACGAGCTGTTTAGTAAGCAAATCAAAGTGGTGCAGCCACCGGATCTCCCTTTAAATCTCGGACTAGTGCCACTAATAACGCCCGTAGAAGTCCAGGCTTCTCTTCGTTGCATAAAGAGCCGTAAAGCCGTCGGAGCCGATGGAGTCTCCATCGAGGCCTGAAAGGCAATGGGTCCCCATGGTGAGAGCATCCTAACTAATATCTTCAACCGCGTACTCCTTACCAGCAAGATTCCAAAGCAATGGAGGCTGAGTATCATTACTCCAGATGCAAGGCATCGGTTCAGGAGTGTAGCAACTATCGCGTTATTTTTATTTTATTTTATTTTATTTGGACAACCAACAAGAACATACACCTTAAAAGCTAGGAGGCACTTAACAGTAATATACAATCATTGGTGCTGCCTTAATTACAGGTTGCCACGGAAAGCATAAATATATGAAAGCAGATAGTTGGGAGCATAAGGCTTCCCTTAACTTAAAAAAGAAAAGTACATAATTAAAACTCGAGAATAACGAGTAAGTAAATACAATACGGAAATTCCAAGAAGATCACAATACACAATAAAATACATAACTAAAAGACTCAATACATAAGGATATCAAAATTCGTTTGTCCTAGCTTAGCGATGACAATTTTTTCTTAAATTGTGGTAGGCTTAAATAAAAAATATCGATGTCCATATTTTTGCAGACGGAATTATACTCAGCCTGGAGTCTATTTAGAGGAGAGAAATGACCTAGGTTTGTTTTGGACCTCTTAGGTGTAAACAAGGAGTATCTAGTTAATCGCGGGAGCTTATAAGAGATTGTGATGTTAACTTTTTGTAGCAGATGAGGGCAGTTTATATTACCACTAACCAATTTATGTAAAAATGACAAATCTAAAATTTTACGTCGCTTTTTTAGTGACGTTAAGTTAAAATGAATTAGTCGGTTTGTGTAACTGGATATTTTCTTCGACAGGTTAAATTTATATGCTAAGTGGTACATAAATTTTTTTTGCACACGTTCTATTCTATTGGAATGGACTTCATAATGCGGGTGCCAAACCACACAGCAATAATCCAAGACAGACCTAACAAGACTCTCGTATAATCTTATTACGGTAGTTTTATTTTTAAAGTTCTTGGTGTTTCTCATTATAAAACCGAGGGTTTTAAGTGATTTGGAGACAATGTGATCATAATGTTCCCTAAAATCAAGTTTCTTATTAAGAATAACACCAAGGTCCCTGACACATTCGACTTCTTTAATACATTGTTCAGATATTGTGTAAACTGCAGACAAGTCCGTATTACGATTGCGAGTGAATTGAATATAGCAGCATTTGTCGACATTCAAAACCATTTTATTTTTTTTACACCACTCAACCAAACCGCTAAGATCATCCTGCAATAACGTAATGTCTTGGAGATTCCTGATCGGTCTCATTAATTTGAGGTCATCCGCGTAAAGGTATGGTTTGCTGTTTTTGAGACAAGAAGTGACGTCGTTCATAAAAATATTAAAGAATATGGGTCCCAAGTGGGAGCCCTGGGGGACGCCAGATAAATTAGGAAAGAGATCGGATTCATAACCACTGATTACTACTTTAGATGTTCGGTCGCGTAAGTATGAAGAGGACCATTTGAGAAAGGCGCCAGCAAAACCAAACTGCGATAATTTTTGTAATAAGATTCTGTGAGGAACCTTATCGAAAGCCTTGGAGAGATCTGTGTAAATAACATCGACTGAAGAGCGTTCGTCTAATGAACGGGATATGTCATCAAAAAAATCCACAAGATTGGTGCAAGTCGAGCGAGCAGAGACAAAACCATGTTGAGAGTCTGCGAGAACACTCTTAATATGCCATGACACGTATGGACAGAGTAAGGACTCTAGCAACTTTGCAAAAACAGACAATGTAGTAATTGGCCTGTAATTTTTGACATTACTTATGTCACCAGCTTTATGGACTGGTACGATAAGGCCTAACTTCCAAAGTGAAGGAAATATGCCCGAAGAAAGTGACATATTAAAAATAAGCGAGAGCGGCACTGATAGCTGATGAGCACAGTTTACAACAAAAACTGAAGGTATCCCATCTGCACCAGCACCTTTATTACTATCAAGAGACTTAAGGCGTTGCAAAACCCGTTCCTCAGAGAAACCGATAGAACACAATACGTGAGGGACATCACATTTATTATACGAATTAATCAAGTTATCAACCTCGTCGTCTATATTATATGAAGCCGCAAAAAATGTTGCCAATGTATTACATATTTCAGGACCTGTTGAAACGACAGTATTTTGATATGTCATTGAAGACGGAAATGCGATGCTCTTAGCACTTTTTTGCTTAATGTAGGAAAAAAAGATTTTTGGATTGGAATTAATAGAATCTTCAATTAATTTTAGGTAATTATTGTAACACTTTAAAATCAAGGCATCACTCCTTGTTTTTAATAATTTAAAAGATAAGTTATCTAGCGGGTTCTTATATTTTTTAAATCGAATTCGGTACTTATTTTTCTCTTTAAGTAATTGATTTAATTCTTTTGTATACCACACTGGGGTTGTGTTGGAGGCAATAGGTGAAATAGGTACAAACTTCTTAATCGCAGAATTAATTATCTCATAAAACCTATCAACCATTAGATCCACAGACGTGCATGTTCTAAACTCAATTGACCATTCAATTTTTGTAAGGTAATTTCGGATATTGTCGTAGTTAGCTTTGTAAAAAATTTTTTTAAAGGACTTTTCGTCACATTGTAATTTATGAGCCAACCCATCAAAAAGAGCGTGAAAAGTCAACGGCGGGTGATGTAAGTCTATTTTACTAAGAGGTACAGAAGGGGATGTAAGGTCGCTTATTGGAAAGTTGGTTAAAATTAGGTCTAAAACCTTATTGTTGTGGTTGGTTATATAATTAAGTTGATATAAGTTATTAAAAGACACGAACTCCAAAAGATCTTGCGTGGTTACACAGTTTGAAGTTATATTGGGCATGAGAGGAGATCCGGGAGTGCCAGACCATTCAATGCTACTTTGATTAAAGTCACCACAAATTAGGACCCGGTTATATTTACTAAGATTTATGTTAGCATTATTACAAAAGTGTTCAAAATGTTGTTTTGAGACGGGCGGTGGGAGATAGACAGTGCAGAGCAACAGTTTTTCAACATTTTTACCCGATACTACATCGATTTCGATCCACAAATCCTCACAGCCACTTTCAAAATCTTTTAAAACGCGTGAACCAATTCTTTTCGATATGGCTACCAAAACACCGCCCCCTCCCTTTTTATATTGTAAGGAACTCGTTTCGCCATCACGTCTATAAACATTATAACTACTCGCAAACAACTCACCGTCCGTAACACTAGCGTTTAACCACGTCTCATTGAGAATAATAACATCATACTCACAGCTAGCTGTGTTGATATATAATTCATTTGTCTTCGTGCGTAGACCTCTAACATTTTGGAAATAAAAACTTATTTCAGACAAGAACATTATAACTATGATAATTAAAGACACTTATACAAAGAATTTTTTTTTTTTTTTTTTAATCTATGATTAATTATTAAAGATTTACTAGCACGCTCTCGTTGCGTACAAATATAGCTTCGGACGTTTCCGTTTTGCGAAGATAAACTCTGCCACCGCGAATCCACACGTACCTGTAGCATTTTTCTCTAGCCAATTTACGTGCTGCAGCATGGAGATGTTTATTTTCTGGAGACAGGTTCTCCGTAACGTAGATAGGGCTAGCTTTAGTAGAGGTTATTCCAATATGTCCAGTATTAAGTTTGTCACCAGCATTTTTCCTATTAAACTCAATCGCAGCAGCGAGAAAACAGTCTCGGGTTCGTGGTGAGTTTAACTTGATCAAAATTGATCGAGGCCTAGGACTGCCGGATTGTAGCTTGGCAATACGAGAACAATAGACGATTTCCTTCTCATTTACAACGAAATTAATCGTTTTACCAAGTTCTTGTACTATACTTAATAGGTTTTCGGATTTGCGTTCGGGAACACATTGTAGTTCCAGATTAGAAGAGCGCGACAGTTGGCCAAAAGTACTGAACCGTAATTTTAGTGAGTGGTGGTGGAAACCCAAGAAGTGCTGCATTGACGTCGTAACTACCAAGAATGCCGAAGACCAGGCAAAATGGAAAAGAAAAAGTAGGAAAGTGGACCGCGGGCTCCAAAGTGCTGGCTTTGGAAGCAACCGGGAAAAACGCTAAGACGATGTTGATACATTTCGGCGATTCATTTATATATATACTAGTTGTTGCCCGCGGCTCCGCCCGCGTATATGTCGGTTATCGCGGCAAATAGTAGCCTATGTGTTATTCTGATGTATAAGCTATATTACTGTAAAGTTTCATCCAAATCCGTTCAGTAGTTTTTGCGTGAAAGAGTAACAAACATCCATCCAAACATCCATCCATCCTTACAAACTTTCGCATTTATAATATTAGTAGGATATAGCAAGTGTGGTAGCCATACAAATAATATTGTTTCATCAATATTAAAGGTTTGCATATAAGACGTATTTAATTAAATCTTTATTAAGTTATTTTATACTTTTTAGTATTTTTTGAAGTCGGTTTTCTTAAACATAGTTTTTTTTATTGTACGGGCTGATTCACGCAATCTCATTTACGTGTCCTATTGCCCGTAGCATAGTAAATGTCTACCATTTTTGTAACATTCTTGATTGTAACATTGGTTCTTCCCTTCTACTGGACTTAGCATAACGATATATATCTATAGCTATCGATATCGATATATGTCTATAGCTTATTTCGATAAATGGACAATCTGACACTGAAAGAATTTCTCAAATCAGACTAGTAGAACCTTTAGCTTTATATCTATCTATACTAATATATAAAGCTGAAGAGTTTGTTTGTTTGTTTGTTTGAACACGCTAATCTCAGGAACTATTGGTCCGATTTTAGTGTTAGATAGCCCATTTATCAAGGAAGGCTATAGGCTATATATCATCACGCTAAGACCAATAGGAGAGGAGCACCCATGAAAAATGTTTCAAAAACGGGGGAAAATTATCACGCGACGGGCAATAGAAGACGCAAACGAGGTTGCGTGGGTCTGCTAGTACTATTATATAAAGCTGAAGAGTTTGTTTGTTTGTTTGAACACGCTAATCTCAGGAACTACTGGTCCGATTTCAACAACTATTTCTGTGTTGGATAGTACATTTATCGAGGAAGGCTATAGGCTATATATCATCTCGCTAAGACCAATAGGAGAGGAGCACCAATGAAAAATGTTTTAAAAACGGGGGAAAATTATCACGCGACGGGCAATAGAAGACGCAAACGAGGTTGCGTGGGTCTGCTAGTACTAATATATAAAGCTGAAGAGTTTGTTTGTTTGTTTGTTTGTTTGAACACGCTAATCTCAGGAACTACTGGTCCGATTTCAAAAACTATTTCTGTGTTGGATAGTACATTTATCGAGGAAGGCTATAGGCTATATATCATCACGCTAAGGCCAATAGGAGCGGAGCATCAATGAAAAGTGTTACAGTAACGGGGTAAAAATTACCACGCTACGGGCAATAGGAAACGTAAACGAGGTTGCGTGAGTCGGCTAGTATTAAGTATATATACCCAGTAGATTAAAAAAATTATAGCTTTAAGGTTTATTAGTCGGGTGACTCAAAAATAATAGATTTTATCACATTAACCTGCAGAAATGTCCAAAAACTTACTCGCCAGTGTGCGGAGTACCAGGCATAGGCAACATGCGTGAGCCCTCAATCGTGTTCCAAAATCACTGCTACATGGATGCGGCGCAGTGCAAGATCTTCTGGGAAAATAAGAGTGAAACAGCTCGTGCCGTTGGTAATTTTTTTTCTATTTTTGTGCACCTTCTATGTCGATCCAAAATTCGATACAGAATACACCCAAAAGTGACATAGAGAAATTATTAAATTTTAGATATAATAATTCAATTATATTATTATTATTTATTATCTTGAGCAGTGTGTAGGATAGCCTGGATCGTAGTGCCGAGAGTAGAGCAAATTTGGTCTACCCAGCGAACGGGCTACGGCCCCCGTTTCTTTTCCTCCTCTATTTTACCCGTCACCATTATGACTCTAGCAACACACATAGCGGCTAACCTTATTGAGGGCTGGCATGACGTCTGTCGTCCGTCGTCCTTTGCGGACCACCGCCGTGTGTATTTTAAATTAAGATGCAAAACCACCAGACCCTATAACCCATAACCCAAACCCCATTAAAACAGATATAACAAGATACAAAAAATGTCTAACCAAAACACTAAGTGACACTAACATGACCGACACAGCACTTGGTACTTCCAACATAGAATCGAACGTACAGTTCTTAACTAAAGTTCTGGTGAGCACTTACAAATCAGCGTGTCCCTTGATAACTCCGAAAAACCAGGAGAAAAGCTCATGGTGGGGGCCAAGCCAAAGCCAATGCATTGAGCTTCATCAGTCCCACATCTTTCTTCCTGAAAACACTGGAAATATTAGTGGACAGTCACCTACGAGATGGAGTTTCAATGTTCTACTAAGCTCTACTAGCGATGCAGTGACATGGCGGTTAACCTTGGCTTTTTGGCAAGCCAAGCAAGCCACCAAACCATTCCCTGCAGTTCTTACGTATCCCTGGCCAGACAAACCGCTCTGCAATAAGTTTGGCAGATGCATTCGGTCCAGGGTGGCTTAATGAGTGCAGGCTTTCGAATACCTGTCTGCGAAAGAATTTAGGAAGATAGGGCCTGGATGTCGGTGTACTGACGTCGCAGTACAGAGGTATACGACTTCCAGGAACGCTCAGCTTCTCCAAACGCAGTGATGAGCCATTTTCGATGAGGTGTTGGAGTTCAGGGTCGGTAGGTTGACCTTTGGCTAGCTGTTCGAGGCTGACCGGACCCAATTCTTCAATATGTGACAATGTATCGACAACTATATTATCCTTGCCAGATATGTGACGGATATCCGTTGTGAACTGGGAGATAAAGTCAAGGTGTCTATACTGCCTTGGCGAACAGTTTTTCTTCCTCTCATGGAATGCAAAACTGATAGACTTATTATCAGTATAGACGACAAAGTGCCGGACCTCGAGCATATGTTTAAAGTATTTTATGCCCTCGTATATGGCAAGCAGTTCCCTGTCATAAGGCGAATACTTTGCCTGCGAAGGGCTAAGCTTCCGTGAAAAGAAGGCTAGCGGTTGCCAAAAATTGTCCTGGTATTGCTGGAGGACTGCACCGATTGCCTTATCGGAGGCATCTGTCACCTAGGCAAGTTTGGCAGTACAGTCAGGATGTGCTAGTAGGGCAGCATTAGCAAGGCTATCTTTACATGCGATAAAGGCTGTAAGGGCATCTCCCGTCAAATTAACGGGCTGAGAACCTTTCACCGAGCCTGTTAATAATGCATGTAAAGGTTCTTGAAGTTCTGCAGCTCGAGGTAGGAACCTCCTGTAGAAATTGAGCATGCCTAAAAATGCCTTGAGCTGGCGCACAGTTGTTGGTGTCAGGAAGTCTAATAGCCTGCACCATGGAGTCCAAAGGCTTAGAGCCTTTTTCGGTTATGGAGTAGCCTAGAAAAGTGACTTCTGGCATACCAAAAACGCACTTCTCCGTGTTGACCAGCACACCATAGTCCTTCAGCTTGGTGAAAATTTGACGGAGATGCTCTTCATATCCAGCGAGAACACTAAACTATCATCCAAATAACAGTAGGCAAAATCAAGGCCCCTGGTAACCTCATCCATAAACCTTTGGAAGGTTTGGCCTGCATTCCGAAGTCCGAAAGTAATATATGGAAATTCATTCACAACACACAACACACACATTCACACAAACCCAATGGTGTCGTTATCGCGGTCTTCGGAATGTCGCCCTCACTGACAGCTATCTGATTGTAAGCCTTAAGTCAAGCCTTAATCAAGGGTGCGTTCTGCGTCAATAACAAGTTACGACTGTCTGCCGGCCGGCCTTTATTATTATTTATAGAAAACATAGTGCACCTCAGCTGTCGATAATCGACATCGGTATTTTGATCACTATTTCATATTAAATATTTTATATTAACCCACAAATTAAATATTGAGAAGTTTTCTTTTTAATTCGCTTTACGAAGTGAATGCGATTTTTTTAAATTTAATAATATGAAATAAACAAAATAAAGTCTCTAATTTTACTGTTTTATTTTATTAATATGTATGACTAGCGGTCTCGACAGACTTCGTTCTGTCAAATAAATGATTTTCTATTTTTGTTCTACACCTACTCTACGCTACCTTTACGGTACCTCTACCCTCCTACCTCAAGTCTACCCATTATTCGAAATAAAGTCAATCCTATGTCTCAAACAAACAGACTCGACAGGCAGACTGCCTCGTTGGTCTCGCGGTCGGCGTGTGCGACTGCTGATCATGAGGTCTCGGGTTCGATTCCCGGGTCGGACCAAATGTTTGTATGATCTACAAATATTTGTTTCGGAGTTTGGGTGTTTTCTATGTATAACATGTATGCATTTACAAAAAAAAAGTATATATGTATTTGTATCAGTTGTCTAGTACCCATAACACGAGCTCTGCTTAGCTTGGGACTAGATAAATAAATAAATAAATAAATAAATATTTTGGACATCTAAACACACAACGCCATCTAGTCCCAAGATAAGCAGAGCTTGTGTTATGGGGTACTAGACAACTGATACAAATACATATATACTTTTTTTTTGTAAATACATACATATTATAGATAGAACATGGCATTGTGAGTTAGATGTCCGAAATATTTATTTATTTATTTCCTAATATATCTATAGATAAGGACGTTCACTGGCTAACAAACTTTTTCGTGCAATACTTATCATAGTCCATAGTATACGTCTATGTCTATGTCATGGCTTTGTCAGTGTCTAGTAGGTCATGATTCTATTTGGTCGACTGTGCCTACATACACCACTCAATATAATTACCTACAATGTTCGATTCCAAATCGACTATTTTGATTAATATATACACGAGTTTAGAATTCTGCCAGAACGGCCTTGTAAAAATTAATTTGTTACTGTCGTACGGTCGGCCGAAACGAATGTAAGATCCCGTAAGAGTGTTTTATGTGTAGTAACCAGGGGCTCCATGACAGCGTACAGAGGGCCCTCTTCGTCGCTTAGGACGTCAACAAAGCCTACACATCTCCATGCTCTATCTATACTTAAGAGACCCTCAAATATTTCTATCTCAAATCGCAATATTCTAACGATCTTTCTAAAGAGCAAACGGCATAGATCCACCTTTGCTAGACATCAATACCATATACTGAGCACTTACATCTCATACAAGCAGGTGCACAAAAAAGTGAATATAATAAATTTAAACAGTATTCAACTAAAATGTAAATTAACGACATGTGTGCTTCAGCAGGAATACTGGCAGACAGAGATTTACATACTACGCATAATATTAATCTCAACCAAGTCTTCTTCCACGAAGTATTTCTTTTATCTATACTAATACATAAAGCTGAAGAGTTTGTTTGTTTGAACGCGCTAATCTTAGGAACTACTGACTGAAAGACAGTTACTACTACAACTTGAAAAATTATTTCAGTGTTAGATAGCCCATTTATCGAGGAAGGCTATAAGCTGTATATCATCACGCTTAGACTTACAGGAGCGGAGCACCAATTAAGAATGTTACAAAAACGGGGGAAAATCACCACGCTACGGGCCTTAACACACATATAGTTCCTCAAACGGTTTATGAACACTGTTTGAGGCCAAATAGGCCGAACACTGTCTTTAATAGTACAGGTCAGCCTAGTTTAAGAGACAGAGTTTACAACTTACGTCGTTAACACTTATTCATCTTATAATACCTGTCATAAAAACATGCTCAATCCAATTAATACTAATTTCTATAACTGAACAGAAAGATGAAAAGATTTTGAGCAGCATTTGATAATATCTTTTCATCTTTCAAACACTGTTAACCAATTACAGTACATTCAGGTCACCTAATTGTAATAGACTGGGACTAGGACGGTTAAGGAAGGATTTGGTGACAAGGATGTAGTTTGGAACACGGGACATGGGTAGGTTGCACCCAACTGGTGGTAATGTCCAGCTAGTAACAATCGGCTGCTAATAATGATCGTTAAAAGTTACTTACAGATAACTAAGTATATCATATTTTGATTCATCATCAGCCTACCACAGTCCACTGCTGGACATAGGCCTCTCCAATTTAGGCCAAGCATGTTTAACACGGGAAAGACCAGCTTTGAATTAGGGAAGAATCATTAAAATCGGTAATAATAATAATGTAGAAACAAAAAAAATACAGTCTAATTGAGAACCTTCTCCTTTCTTTAGTCGGTTTAAAATTAATCTTTCTAAAATATTTTTATCGTTTTTCAGAATACCAGGAAGCTTCATTCCTCTTTTGTCTCGGCGATGAACTGAGCAGCGTATACCGATTCTTGCCTATCCTTAGAACCTTGCAGCACATGGGTCGACTGAGCAAAAAGCGCATGTACAAGCACAGATCAAGGAACTTAAGATTCGTGAACGATATGCTTAGTTATAACCCAAAACTAATGGGTTGAAACTGTCATGGTAGATAACACTTTCGTTATTGTATATTTAGATGTATACACTATGAGATTAGGTTAATCCAATTATAATGTTGTGAGGTGTAGACGTAGTACATTTTAAACCGAAACCACACCTACGTAATTTCTTCTTTTCTCCGTAAAGATACTGACTAAAATAACAGTGGTATTTTTAACTAAATAAAATATTTAATTAATATTTTTTTTTAATATTTCGAACATCTAACACACAACGCTCTCTAGTCCCAAGCTAAGCAGAGCTTGTGTTATGGGTACTAGACAGCTGATATAAATACATTTATACTTTTTTTTGTAAATACATACATATTATACATAGAAAACACCCAAACTCCGAAACAAATATTTGTAGATCATACAAACATTTGGTTCGACCCGGGAATCGAACCCGAGACCTCATGATCAGCAGTTACACACGCCAACCGCTAGACCAACGAGGCAGTCAATTCAAGTCAAGTCTAGAAAAAGTCAAAAGAAGTCGTTTTATTTATTCCCTTTGTAGGGTCCCGTAGTTCAAGTCGGGGAAACCTTTTCTTATGATGTCCACTCTCCATCCGTCCGTCCATCCTCGGCTTACCTTCCAAACGGTTAGTGCTAGAAAGATAAAACGTTGCATGGGTATGCGTATTTACCACGTCGACAAAGTGCTAAAATAAATTCATGGAAAAACTTTTTTTATTGGGGCCTTCTCCTACTCGTGAATGTTGTCATTAGTTTAGTCTTTTAAAAACATTGAGAGGTTGCTACGACAATTTTTTGATTTAGGTATTCGTTTGCTAGTTATTCAACGCACGGCCTGCGCCGGTACACTTGCGCGGTTTCTCTTATTTTTGCTTACATAGTAAATATAGCGCCTTAGAATACAAACATATCCCCAATATGGTTGATCACCGCGGAAGATAGACCATATCCCCCAGAGGTTACAATTAGTAGATCCAAGGACCCTAACAAACACTACTCAGAAAAAGGCAAACAAAAACAAAGAACAAGATTTCATATCTACACTGAATTTCATAGCTACACTAAACACGAGATCATTAAAATCCTTAGAAACCCTACTAGAACTAGAAAATACATTGAAAACCGTACATTTTAGGTTTAAGTGAAATAAGGAGAGCTAAAGAGAAAACAGAAGATTATGATAAATATATATGTCGGCGCGAAATCTACTTATGATTTTGACGGACATACTAGATGTCGCGGGTTACTAGAAGTGAGTTGAATCCTGTCTGACTAGTGTATTGAGCCGATTCGCTGTGCCATTACTTGAGCATCGCAGCGTTGGATATAGAATGCTGTTATGGGGGAGTATCTCTCGCTGCCAACCATGTTACGCTCCATAGTAGATACCAACAAAGTTTTACCTTCTGGAAAGGACCGAAGATGAACCTATATTGAACCTAATTTACCGCCACCCGCTAAAACGGACGCCGCGGTGCATTCTAGCAAACCATGCCACCCGGTGATTGCCACCTCGGTGGTAATCAAGAAAAAAATTTGTTAAAATTACTAAATTAAATAGTAATATTTAACTGATATTGAGAGGTTTTAAAAAGCATGTAGACTTTCTCAAATAGTAGTGTTAATCCATTATTTCTTTTTCTTAAACTGCCAAGACTTATTTCTCCATTTATATTACAGAAATTTAGTTTTTTAAATCGTTTAATATGCCGTCCCTAAAATGAGCCTTCAGCCTACTGAGCTTTCATCGCTGAATAATATGGATTTTTTCAACAAATTTTGATTATTTTAACATAACGAAGTGACTATTGTGACATATCTTTAAAAGTTAGAGATAATTATGGTACCGCTGACTTTTTTGTGTACATTATTGTCCTATATAAAATTGAAGTACATCATTTTGCTCTATTGTCAATAGTTACAACAGATCAATTTTGATATTTTTTTTCGTTTGTGTTATACGGATCTCGTACTTTGAAAATGTTGTAGCCTATTTTCATCAGGGATAATGTTGAATTCTAATAGAGAATGATTTTTCCAAATTGAACAAGTATTTTTTCAGTTTAATCGTAACAAACAAAAACTAAAATCTTTAGGTACTCTTTATAATATTAGTTAAGATATCTAATATTAGTTAAGATATCTAATATTAGTTAAGATACTAGATATCTTAACTAATATTATAAAGAGTACCTAAAGATTTGACTATCTAGAGAAACCTAACAGATAGGTCATTGTGATGTCTGTTCGTCGTGGTTCACCCAGTAGCTACCCCAGTGTAAAAACGAGGAACACCCTATTCCTGTTCCTACCTCCCTCCCGGTACATATTACGTCAGTTATCGATATTATTAAACAAAACATTCCTTATGATTATTTTATTAATATTTATTTATAAGACACAAGAGAAAACAAAAGAAAATCGTATAAAAACCAATAAACATCACCTACTTAGTTGTGGTTAACACATACAAATAAAAAAACACAATTGCAAGCAATACTCGACCTTAATAAAATTTCCAAACTGAAATATGCAAAAAAAACATTATCATGCAAATTTGTATGGTCAAAAGTTACAAGACTTACAACTTTTTTATTATTTCATAGATTTTTATTTCCTTTTTGAATCCATTGAAGAAATAGAAAGTTGCATAGAAGCTCCAAATCCCTATTTTACCCCCTAAATAGAAATTCTAAATTTATTTTCTCAGTCCTTACTTAAGTCAATTGAAAACCCTACATATAAAGTTTTATGCGAAAATTTAAAAAGTTTCTTACAAAAATTAATTTAAAAAATTTATTCATGTGCCGTATTTACTAAGAAGCATTTATTACGAAGCTGTTTATTTGGAACTAGCTTTTGCATGCGGCTTCGATCACGCAGACTTTCATCCCCTGATTTACCCCCTTAGGAGTGGAATTTCCAAAATTCCTTTCTTAGTGCTCACTTACGTTATATAAAGAACCAACATGCAAAATTTCAGGATTCAGCGGTTTGGGCTGTGCTTTGATCTCTGGGTATGTCAGTCAGTCACCTTCCTCTTTTATATATATAGATTATAATAGACATTTCAATTTTATTTGTTTGTGTGTATAGATGGCTCTTTGACGATTTAATAAAATATCACATTAATTATTCATATAATTATTAGGAAAACGACATCTAGTGGTACATTTTGCATGACAATAAACTTGTCAGTTGACTGTCGACTGACTGTCGGGTTCGTACTTTAGCGTAGGTCGGAAAATATTCTTCAAATTTACGATTTGATGCACTTAGTGACATTTAGGGAACATTAAGCTTACTATCAATCCGCGTACAGGCTCTCGTAGTGAAGGAAAAGTCTATGGTATTTATTTCGTCAGTGGTTTCATCAAAGGACGAAACATATTAAAAAATAAGCTAAGAGCATTCTTTATCAGAAACTGCATTCAAGAGGTAAGTAATAACATCCAGCATGTCATTACAAAAAGTCAAATTGCTGACATGCTCACTAAACCACTGTATGGGCCTAGAATAAAAGAACTCAAGACATAGGCTGGAGTTTCTAAGAAGAGAGGTGGATGTTAAGACACAGTGCTCCCGCCAAGTCGAGCGCGAAGCAAACACTGTCGTACCATCCTTTACTGGAACCATTTCGCATTTCGACTGCCTCGTTGGTCTCGCGGTTGGCGTGTGCGACTACTGATCGTGAGGTCTCGGGTTCGATTCCCGGGTCGGACCAAATGTTTGTATGATCTTCAAATATTTGTTTCGGAGTTTGGGTGTTTTCTATGTATAATATGTATGTATTTACAAAAAAAAAAGTATATATGTATTTGTATCAGTTGTCCTAGTACCCATAACACAAGCTCTGCTTAGCTTAGGACTAGATGGCGTTGTGTAATAGATGTCTGAAATATTTATTTATTTATTTATTTTCAGGCCCCTATTTGAGAATCTCTGGATAAGACTAGAACGCTGAAATTCTCGTCATCCAGTAAGCTATAAAATCACACTTAAAATAAAAAAAATGAAGTCTGCAGGTCATTTAGTTCCGAAAGTTTCGCATTTATGACACTCACTCATTCATTCACTCATGATCATCAGAATAGAGTGAGAGTCAAAATGCCGGGTGAATGACAGTGAATTAAATTGTACCAATCACCAAAAAAATGTACTTAAAATGTACCTCTCTCACTCTAACCCACGACGCAAATAGTTCTACTTGGATTAGTTTAAGTTATCACTTCGGTCAGGCCGTTTTTTTTAATTTGAGGGAAATCTATTAGCATCCTTTAACATTTTATTTTTTACGGCATTGTATTGCTATTATACACTTTTCTCTAACGATAGTAAATTAGACTTTTAATAATTCAACACAGAAGAAATCTCTCAAAGTTTGATAGCAGTGAGATGTTAAAATATTTTTGTTATTTTACCACCGATAGATATTAAATACTGAATTGTTGAAAATGAAGTTATTTAAAACACTGCACTATTTACAGTTTTAATCATAAATATGACAATGTTTTCTTGCACACAGAATAGGACCTCCAGTACTGAAAGCCCGGCGAACGTGCCCTGGCAAAGCTGCTTTATACAAACACTACACAAACAGCTCACATTCATATTCCAATTTGAAGTATTTGTGTACAAAGAAATGGTGCAATGAATATTTGCGGTATTTCTCTTTGACAGTCAGGTTCAATATTAATAGCAGTGTACAAATATTTTGATATTAATTGAGCGTGAGATGGGTACTGGCATTCAGGAATATTTGAGCTCAATTAAAAATGGTTCAAAGTGTTTCCCTTTGATAGGCATCTTTTGTGTTGGTTCTGAGTTTTTGTATTTTAGGTACTAACTAATTAGAAAAATCTGTGATGGCTAGTTTTTTCTTTTTACCCGACTACGGCAAAGCTAAAGGAGGGTTATGTATGTATGTTGGACGGTTATGATTTTGACAGGCTATGTATGTATGTATGTTCATTTCTTCCCTCATAACTCCTTAACTACTCATTACAACTGTACAAATGAGGTGTCATGGAGTGTCATGACCGTCTGTTGGTTATAGAATAGAATAGAATAATAAAATAGAATATATGACGTGTCACTGAATCTAATGTGGCGCCCTCTAGCTGACATAAAGTACTGTATTAAAAAGTAAATTTTAGATAAATATGTCGTGTTTGGTATCATTGAGCAAAATCAAAAATATATTTATATTATTAGCATTTTCTCGTGACTTTGGCCGTATTTATTCGATAATTGTGAGATTTCTATGTACCTACTTAAAACATACTTTGCAAAGAAATTATTATTATAGAGGCACCAACATATTTTAAATAAAAAAGCTCAGATGAATAAAAAGTTATAATTTTATCATGTTATAATTATTTGCAACATTTTGTTACATTATGTTGTATAACATCAGTAACGTTTTATAAATTTTGTTACAATTTGTTATAAAATGGGAAGGAAAGAAAAGGGACCTCGCTGATGTGACTTCGCCCACGTCTATGTAAGTCCACGCTACGCCACTGCTAATGCGCCAAGTGTTGTCAATTTAAATCCTACATGGGACATCACTTTGCATGATTCACAAATTTTTGTTTTGAGTCTGGGTATTATTTGTGTCCACTTAATGTATATTTGTTAACTCCCTCGCGACACATGATGTATATTACTAGTGCGAGAGTTGTCTTAAAAAACAGTAAACAAATGTAATAAGGAATAGATGAGTGTAACCACTATGTGAAACATAATATATCAAAAAAAATTAGGTTCCCAATTTTTCACAGAACAAAATTTATGAAGCCTCTTTTTCTTATCTATACTTCTATACTAATATATAAAGCTGAAGAGTTTGTTTGTTTGTTTGTTTGAACACGCTAATCTCAGGAACCGCTGGTCCGATTTGAAAAATTCTTTCGGTGTTGGATAGTCCATTTATCGAGGAAGGCTATAGGGTATATATCAACACGCTACTACTAATAGGAGCGGAGCAACAATGAAAAATGTTTCAAAAACGAGTAAAATTTTCACGCTACGGGCAATATAAGGCGCAAACGACGTTGCTTGGGTCAGCTAGTTTTTTACAAAGTGGAGGACATTATACTCGGCTTCGTCCGAAGGAGGGGAAGAAGGGAAGTAACGCCTAATGCTTGCCAGTCACGCACTATATTTGAGAGTAAATATTATTAAAAAAATACATTTAATGTATTTAGATATTAAAAGTATCTCGGTTGATACAAGGCGCGCGGTATTATTTCAGTCATTCGCTTTTTAGTGCTCACCACGAAAGCACGTCATGTTTTACTTACCAGTCTAAGTGTAATTTTGTTTACTTTATTCCATTTATATAAAAAAAGGATAACTGCGAAAAAAATATATTAAAAAAATTAAAAAAACTAGAAAAACAATTAGGTACGGCGGCGTCGTCGTAATCGATCTTCGAGTGATTCATCGAGATCAGCAGATGACCGGTCACATGGTTAGTAACAAATTTTTTTACCTACGTAATAATCTTTATATAAAAAGAGATTATTACTGCTTATTGCTCGTGCTTTATTGTATAAGAAGAGCCTTGCAATGGAAAACTAACAGGCTACGAAAGTAAATAACGGTTAACGTAATAGCTAAATTATGCATAATTTCATAATATTTTTTCTGCTGGGGACTGTTTCTTAACTAATACGCAGATTTGCTGACTCTGCATTATAATATTATATACCGCTTCCTTCTGCGGGGTTTGCGTACTTCGCGTTGGAGATGTTACTACCCATTTAATTAGCTTTGCAAACAATTTACTAAAACGGCCACCTTACTAATAAACAGAGATTAGACAATTGCTTATAATAGAATGCGCTATATAATTATAGCAAAAATTTAATTGTTGAGCCGTTTCATTTCACTTTGGAAAATAAACAGTACATACCTACAATGTTCCACTTGATTTTTTCATTAAGTACCTAGGTAGGTACCTAATGAAAAAATCAATATAGGTAGGTACCTATTACCAAAAATCGGTCGATTTCTTAACAATCATATGAGGCTCATATTAACGAGTAATAAATAGCCGACAAAAACATATCGAGCTTGACGATGCAGATGCGCCACTGAATTTTCCCGTAGCCCTACCATTTCTAATTCGTACGACACCAAAGCCCACCATTTTGTGTCATTTTAAAAATGTTGTGAAAGATTATCATCGATATAGCTAAAGCAATCGCAACAAGCACTATGATGTTTACCTAAAGCGTTGGTTATACTTTTGTAAAGGTCATAATTTTGATATGTATATTTCATCGGTCCCACAAATTATTTATTTCCTAAACCAACTTTATGAAGAAGGATTCCAATATGGTACGTAAAACTCTTGTAGGTCCGCACTAACCCTTTTGATGGAAAATAATATGGGAGAAGATGACAGAATTAAAAGATTTTTCAAGGGAGTTTTCGTCTTCTACTCACTTTGCCAAAGTATCCCATATACTTGATCACATCAGTAACTTATACCCCAATAAGTTCCTTAAACTAAATCAGATTTCTAAAAAACTTATTAAGCTCATTGCATTATTTACTGCGCACAAAGTACAAACTGAAATAAAGATAAAAAATATTGAAACTTACCCTTTTAAAATCATCATTAAAATTCTATATTTTCTTAAAACTACGCGTAGAGGTTGCAACCAACCCATCTTAGTATTATCCTTTTTTTAACAAAGGCCTGAAATATTTCCTGGAAAGGTTTTATTGGCATATTTAGACACGACTAGTCCTTTAATAACAGATATTGACTCTCTTTTTGCATAAGTCTTAGAAAACCATATAGGTCCGTAGGTTCCCAGACCTTAAATCGGAGGATTAAAGAAACATTAAGTGATATTGGGATCGATGTCAATATGTCTAATGCACTATAGTACAAAACACGCAGCTACGTCTGCGGCCTATAATTTAGGTATTAGTTTGGATCAAATCTGAAGAACGGCTGAATGGAGCGATTCATCCAATACATGCTATCGGTTCTATAATAGAACTATAAGTAATGTTAATAAGGATGATTCTTTTTCACAATATTAGAACATAGTATTTACAGTTCTCTAAACTAAATGACTGGAACAACTGAGTGACTACCGCGCACCTTGTATCAACCGAGGTACTTTTAATATCTAAATACATTAAATGTTTTATTTTTTTATAATATTTACTCCAAATATAGTGCGTGACTGGCAAGCATTAGGTGAACAAATATTATTTGCTAATCCCTTCGGAAGAATCCCCTCGTATAATTATGATAGAACTTCACTTACAGGTATAGGTAAGTTCGTTTAATCATTAATTATACTTCGCATTGTTAAAAGATTCTTATGATTCTTACCTGAAAATCTGCAAATGAGGGTAACAAAACATTAAAAACAACAAATTGGCAATTCTTTTTATTTTTTATTTAAAAGCGATACATTTAAAAGAGTAAATAAATCTTTTCAAAATGTTTTCACAATTAGGCTCTGTAAAATTTATTTACAATTAGCAATGTTTTAAACAGGCGAATTAAAAATAAACAGAAGTGCACTTAACTAAAAATACAACATTGTTTTTGTCTCACAGGAAGACAAGTACAAATAACAAGTACATAATCGACGCTGGAAAGCATAAACTCTGTAACCCTGAAAGTATGAACTTTCAGGGTTACAGCGGTTACAGGGTTACACTAGAGCGAAAACAATTTTTTAATTTAAAAAAAGAAATCGTAACTCATGAACGGTTACACCTACAAGCATGAAGTTTTTAGCAATGTTGTGCAGTTTTTGCTAAGCTATAATATGGTCACTACCTACTTCATCTTAAGTTCCCTGGACAAGATTTAATATGGGTTCCAGCAAATATAACTTTTTTTTGAAATCTTGAAAACGCTGTAAATGTATTACAAATTATGGAAAATTCATTTTGTTCAATGTCATGTTTTTTGGGCAAGCATGAAAGTCGTAATTAGCATTCTCTCCTTTAAAATGTTGTAAACAGATGCAATTTTTTATTTTAACAAAAGAAAATTATGTGACCCATGGAACAGACTATACTCAAATGTCAATAATAATGTAACTATGGTAGAAGTTGAAAATAAAAGTCTTTTAAAAAGTTAAAAACTATTTTTTTTATTGCAAACTATCTTTTTGACTACAAAATTACGCTGTGTGAGTGTGTGTAAAAATGTTATACCGCATAAATGTAGTAACCATGGTCATGCTTAAGATTACGATCGATCAAAGCGTGCAAGTATCTTCACTTAAAAAAACACAAGTTTTACGGTTGATTCCAGCAATTTAAAGTCTGAGATTTTACAAAATCACCACAATTTTACGATGTGCACAATTTTTCTTTTCGTTTTAGTGCGACAAGAGTCAAGGGTTCATTCGACGCAGATTTTGTTTCTGATTCTAACAGTGTAAAAAAACGTATTTACAATAATTCAATAGTTACATCGTTTATGCTTCTAGCGTCGATATTGTACAACACGAATGGCTAACACAAATGTGGACGTTCCCTAGCGTTCGATTATTTGACTAAAATGAACAACAAATTATATTACTTGCATTAATGAACTGCCGATATGCTTTGATGGACAAAGCGATCACTTTCTCAAAATTAAATGCTTTATAAATAAGTTGTTCAAAACCAGACATGTCTGGCAAAAAAAAGTAACGATTCCATTAAAAATTAAATTTATAGCTCAAACAGCGTCACTTTAGTCTCGTCCCTTTGTGTTCCCATTGCTGGGTGTTTTTGTCTTGTTGTGTCACTACTCGTACTACTACTGTGTACAGTAAGCACCTTTTACAGCAAAATCTAATTTCATCCTCCTGTAAAATTGTCAGTATATGTGAGTAACTTTCCTTATGAGTAACAAACAAAAAAAAACGCTATACACTCGTGTTTGATATAAGGGTACATCGCTAGGGGGTTTTGAAAGAGAAAAGTTAACAAATTGTCATATTTTTTTCAATTGTCTTTAGAAAGGTTAAATGGCGTGGTGTGTTAGATGTCACAAATATATATTAATTTATTAGTAATAAAAATCTACCTGCCTCGTTGGTCTAGTGGTTAGCGTAAGCGACTGTTGATCGTTGACTGTTGAGGTCTCGGGTTCGATTCCCGGGTCGGACTGCTGTTGGGCTTTTCTTAAAAAAATAAAATTCTTAATAGCAGCCCGGAGTATGGAATATGGTGGTGTTTCCCACCCGTGCCACGGAGAGCACGTTAAGCCGTCGGTCCACCCGGTGTGCCACTCTGCGCCTGAGATGGAAGGGATCCGGATCCCAGCGCCGCCCGCACTGAAGCGGGCACCGCCTGCTAGTGAAACTCTCAATATAGGCGACGCACGGCACACGCGTACGTCGCCCGGCCCGGAAAGAACCTGCGTCAGTCGGTAGGACAGAGTCCCGTACTGCCACCCTGCCCACTCGAGGATGACCGGCTGGAGAGCCTCCACGGCGGCAAAGCCAGCGCGTGCCTCGTGTACCTCTTCGGTTCTTGTCTTGAATTATTAAACAAAACTCCTATGTTATAGTATGAGCTTGCATTTGCAAGCGTGCATGCCTGAAATTAGTCTCGGTAGCTTAAGAGATGTGAGCTCATGAGTAAAAATGACAATATAGATTCTTTAAAATAGGATTCTGCGGAATTGCTACCATGTACCTTTATATTTGTGAGTATCCGATATTTCTTTTTCGACGCTCTCTTCGCTAAAACTTATTTATGATGCTTTATACTAAAATGGTAATGTCATCGTGGTATATTAGGACTTAGCCTTTTTTAGGATAGCCTTATGACCAGCAGTGGACTGAAAGGCTGTGTATCTCATATCATATTCCTAGCCTTTATTATTCCCATGGTTGTTTGTGGATAATGAAATCGAAATACTTTTAATTGTGCCTCCTTTGTAGTGCGGAAATCCCCTCGGATACCACCGACATGTGGTTATGTCGAACTCAAACTGACTAAAAACCGCACACCTTCCGGGTACTAAAAGCCGGGAATCTAGGTGCACCCTCTAAAGGAAATCACTGGAACCTACGGTTTGTAGATGGCCCCCTCCTGTGTAGGGAACCCGGACGCTTTTTTTCTGTTTCAAAAAAGGCGCGAATACTTAGTAGAGCTCGTGCTCGTTATCGTGCCTCCAAGCTTTAAGTTACCTTTGTAATAAATCTGGTGGACAATAATGTTAGTATTATTATTATAAGACTAAACTGTTCCTACCCACTATAAAAATCAGTGATACCCTTCGCTCTGCTATTATAAATCTATATCTATACAAATAAATAAAACTGGAGTGTCTGTTTGTAATATTAAAATAACCGCTTTTTACTAAATGCATATGTATGTATACACAGTACATGTACCAAAAAATGTATTTTAAAATTTTTTGTCTGTCTATCTGTCTGTCTGTCTGTTTTTTTGTTCCGGGTAATCTCTGGAACGGCTGGACGGATTTTGACGGGGCTTTCACTGGCAGGTTGCTTATGATCCAGGGAGTAACATATGCTACTTCTTTTAGACTGACTTTGTCCCGCGGCGTTACTTGTGGTACGACGATAACCGCGGGTAACACCGCGGGGTTTAGCTAGTTTAAACATAATATTGACGTTTTAATTTTACACAGCTCCAGTCAATCAAAGTGCAACGGGAAACGTTGACTATTGTTAGAAGATTGTACTCATAGATATAAGACACCTTATCTTTTGCCATCAAAATTTTACTATTAAGTTGAGGATCGCACTTATTTTAATTTTACTATTAGATTTGTTATAATCGTATTACTACTTTATAAGCATTATTTATCACGGGCGAAAAACTATTCACAGGATTTTATAAAGAAAATATTACGTACTAGCTGAACCCCGCGGTGTTACCCGCGGTTATTGTTGTACCGCGAGTAACGCCGCGGGACAAAGTTTGTCTAAAAAAAGTAGCTTAAGTTACTCCCCGGATCATCAGCTACCTGCCAGTGAAAGTCCCGTCAAAATCCGTCCCGCCGTTCCAGAGATTACCCGGAACAAACAGACGACAGACAGACAGACAGACAGACAGACAAAAATTTTTTTAACTACATTTTTGGTATATGTATCGTGTATACATATTTTTTTTTTTTTTTTATTTATACTTTATGCACATTAAAAGTGACAAAGGTGGACAAAGGTACATATGTGTTGTGTATACACATGCATTAAGTAAAAAGCGGTTATTTTAATATTACAAACAGACACTCCAATTTTATTTATTTGTAGTATAGATAATGAACATTGGTTATTCTAATTAAATATAGAAGAATAAATATTTCATCCTCAAAATATTCGTCGACTTTTAAATAAATAGTAAAAGATATTCCAAACCGTCCAGTTAAGAGTTCTAAATATAAATGTCAATAAAGTTCTTCTAATCTACGGGGTATTGGCATTACTCACACAATTAAAATATATTTTTACGTAAAACGATGGAATTATAAACATTTTTGAGGTAAGCACTAAATTATTGTATTGTCACTAAAGATGCATAAATGCACAAAATAGGGATTAAAAATAGGTTCAATTTATTGCCTAGATTTATGTGACGTTGCAAAATAAATTAAAAGTGAAACATTCTTAACAAAAATCTCTTTAAATTTCAAAACGTAGTTCGCTATTGTATTTGAAACTCTTGCATACAGACCCTTTGCAAAAAGGGTTGCACTCAAACGCCAAGAGCAATATTGCACTGATTAGCCTCCCTTTGCAGTCAGTGTTTGAAGTGAGGGATCAATCCTTTATAGAACGCTAGCCTTTGTCGTAGAGTAGGCATGACTACCTTAAATTTACTTTCATGCATTTGTTTAACTTCCCATTCTATGAGAATTTTCTCCATCCATAAACACAGAGGCATACGAGACTCTTTTTATTTAACTACTGTAGTAAAAATATCTACTAATCTCTTTTTGTAGTTCATGTAGTTGTTATATATCAAATAATGATAATTTCATTTCATAAAGTTAGGATATAAAGCACAATAAGCATGCTTTCACTCAATTAATCTATTGAACAATAAACACCCTGATTCTCTTATTGGAATTTACTGTCTGAAAATCAGTGGTACCGCTTTGCGTAATGCACTATCGGTAAAGTTAAATTCATCATTATTCTACATTAAATTCTGTTTTGTTAACATGCTTTTGTTAAACAATGAAATGTATTACACGTACGTGTACGTACGTAATAATACGGAACTGCGTGGACATCGTCAAGGGGATCCCCTCGCCGCAGCGGAAATTAGGTGTCATCACACACAGAAGGTTAATGAAGTATTTTAACGAGGTATATTGCCTTAGATATCTTTTCACCAGGTGTGACTGTTTTTGACTGGACTAACTGCATCTCATGGGCCCGTGTTACTAGCATATCTTCACCAAAGAACGCAACCGCCTGGTGATTTGATTCATTTTAGATCACTGAGCACTGTGTAGAATCAGAGACTAATTTGTTCAACTCGTTAAGAGCCCAAAAAGATCTTGCCAATGTGCATTCCGAGAGATCTAAATGTGTTAATTTTTACAAGGGTTTCAGTAGCAACAATGGGAATATTGAAAGTTCCTTTATAATTTCACTAAAAGAATGTAATATTAATATGGTCAGTCAGACACAGTTAGGCTGAGAGGTTTAATGCCGGATCAGAATAATACTCGTACCCATTAGCCCGTTAATAACTCAAGTAGTATTTACTCATAACCGAAATAACTCTTCTAGTCAAAATTACCGTAAATTATACTGTACTTATAGGTTAATATATAAACTACCTAGTTTCTTAACTAAGATGTTGCTTAAAAAAACCCTTTTAAATTATTACTACAGCAGACAGCTGCATCTTCGTTCAACATTAGGTTAGTCACAAAGCTAGGCCAGTTGCATTATTATTCCAGGGAGCACGAGTTTCACGTTCACCGATGCAAAATGGTTTATCGTTGATTCACAGAACTTTCCTTTCAAAATTAAGGGTGACCGTTGGCCTGTAATTTAATTACCGCACCACGGGCAGTAAATTGCTTTTGACATATAGAGGATTGTATGATGGAGGTTTTAAATTAAGCCTGACATGAGCCTAGGGTAAGCCAGTACATTCTATATTATAGGCTGAGTCTACTGCTATTGAACAGAAAAAGCTATCGAAGCTAACAATGACATTTTAATCAAAGCACTTGTAAAATTTTGCTAGAATAGGATCAGAATGCATGTTTTTTGGTGGACTGCTCATAATCAAACCTATAATTGTCATGTTCTGTTTGGAAATAAAATATCATCTAACTGTGCCTGAGCATGAACTATATTTGAACGATGTACACCCAGCGTTCTGTGTAACCGTATAAATGATAGTCATATGACATTCAGGGAATTACTTCGAATCCGTCATAGGTTGAATGTCAAATAAACCCAGTTACAACGAAGCGGCCGGTTTTACATTTCAGTAAATTAAGTCAGAATCTTTGTAAAATTAATATATAATTGTAGATGCTGTATAGATATTATAGGAAGCGAATGAGGTTATATAGAGGTAACGTACATTCACTTCTTTAGCGGCGTTGTGCACGTTTTTGAGATGAATAATGAATGTTAAACTCGCGACAGAAACTCGCATCAGGAAACGTGACCTGATCGAATATTGTATCGAATAATCAGAAATATAGGTATGACACGTTGTAATTCTTATCTCGTGAAACATTTGAATCGTCCTACCTGAGTTTTATATATGTGTTTGATCCTTTTAACTAATAGTCTAGTCATTATAGGGGGTTAACCAGGTACCAGCAGGCGACTCGGGCGCCGGAGATTGGAGAATTGTCTCCGTCCTCTACAAGCGCAAGTCTGGGAGTGACAGATGAGATCATCTGTTACCCTAGCAAAAGCAGGCTCGGGTGGCGGCGCGGACGCTGCGGAGCGTGCGTGCCTTGGGAGATAGTGATGGGATCGTTGTAGTTCCCTCAAAGGAGGGGCTATCTAAAAACCCTTAAAAAAAGGCGTCAAATATCACAAAAAACGTATTTTTTTTTGCATTTTTTGCAAATATCTCGTTTTTAAATTGGCTACAACTTTTCTATTTAACATTTTTTATACCTTGAACTGTTTTCGAGAATGAGGGCGTAGAGCGCGTATTCAGAGAATTATCTGAGGTCAACCGGTAGTAAAATGAGTAGGAAGTGAAAACTCGTATTTTTAAGGTTATAATAAATTATTTTTTGCGAAATATATGTAATTATCATTTTTTATTAAGTATCAATTTATTTAATAACACTTACCTGGTCATGTAATTAAGAAATTGTTGAGGAAAATAGTTTAATTATATTTTAATTCAAATCTAATTTATACAAATTACTATATAAATAAAGAAGAAAATAAATAAATTTTTAATTAATGTCTTACTTAAAATGTGTCATTTTATAGATTTATTATTGTCAAAGTTAATAAAAATTTCGAGAACAAGTTCCAATTTCAATTCTCTTCTTCATCATCGTCATCATCTCCCTATGCTGCAGAATTCTCTTCATTACCATCTTCAACAATATTTGTCTCCAAGTCATTCATGAGTTAAAGGTTCTATCAGCATTAATATCGGTCTGATATGGTACAGTATGGAGACAGGCTTGTCCATTACACTGGCTGCAAGCTAAAGAGCACTGTAACCCCGCTTTCCTGCATCCACGTCTTGAGCCACAGCCACTTTTGCAGTTACAAAATTGGTTTTGAATAATTCATCTGGAGCAGGTGGTAAAATAGTCATGACAGGTTCCAGGAATTCGTTACGCATTGTCCAACCCCATTCCTGGGGTTCTAAATCATGTCCTAACCAAATTTCAATCTGATAATAAACGGGATTGAAATGTTGGCGAGCTGCTCCACCCGTTGGTGGAATATTTGATAACTGCACGGACAAAATAATTCTGTTATAATAAAAGAGGTCCCTTGAAAAAAAAGACAATCGTATAGTAACTATACAATTCAAATGAACGCCTGTCCCTACTTACTACAAATAGAAAGGTTCATACCATATAATAGGGGTTCGATTTCTAAGTATATTTTTTACAGTTATGAAAGAATTTTAGAGTTTACGTTTTTAAATAAGATGTACTTAATTATTTCCTACTTCAAATGCTATTAGTGTAAATGAGAGTACAATTACAATGTAATTAAAGTATGTCCCTAAGTAATTTTTCAATAACCGAAAGGGATTATGGGTGTTATTGAATTTAATAATTTTACAATTATCAGAAAGAAAGATTGAATTTAATCTAAACGCTAATAATAAATGATAATTGCATATTTAGCAATAAATTATAACCTTAAATTTACGAGTTTTTGATCGAAACTACCAGTGGACCTCAGATAATTCTCTGACCGCGCGCTCTACGCCCTCTATCTTGAAAACAGTTCAAGGTATAAAAAATGTTAAATACAAAAGTTGTAGAGAATTTCATTTCCTACACTATCATAATAAATACAAATAGCGGGAAACCCATAGAAAACGAGATATTTGCACAAAATGTAAAAAAAAAAACGATTTTTGTGACCTTTGACCCCTGAATTTAAAACATGAGAATTTTGAGAACAGTTTCAAGATACCAAAATACAAGTTTTTACGTGGTAATATACTGGCTTTGTCGATTTTCCGAGATATTCACCTAAATTGGCTT
Source organism: Spilosoma lubricipeda (assembly GCA_905220595.1). Taxonomy (NCBI): domain Eukaryota; kingdom Metazoa; phylum Arthropoda; class Insecta; order Lepidoptera; family Erebidae; genus Spilosoma; species Spilosoma lubricipeda. Next base: position 4,896,709 of record HG992286.1, on the reverse strand, counting down.
AAGATGACCGGAGTGTAAACAAATCTGAGAGAAGACGTTATCTACGTTGCCTACTGTTACAAGTGCCAGCTACTACCTATTGCATCAGTGATCTTCAACCTCAATTACACACAAAAACAGATAGAGTACAGGTCATTTTATCCCAAGTTAAATATAAATAAATATAGTACCTACATCGCTTGCACGATAGAACATTCCGTAACTTTCTCCGTAATTCCGTAACTTTTTTCTCTTTTTTGGAACTATTTACCATTTATTTCTGCCATACAAAGACACATATCTAACACACAAAAGTACGTTACGAAAACAAAGTGCTTTAGATTGCAAGGTTCTTGCGTATTTCGATTAATTTTCTATTATGCATATACTGTAAAAATCCAGGGATTATCGAGTCAATCAATACAAATCAATACTGGACATTATCACTTTAAATTAAATATTCGACAACAGTTGAAAATCATTCCACGGGTCTTCCTTAGGTTTTGTATGACTGACTCAATAAAAAGAATCAGTAGAGTGGTAAACCGAATAGGTACATACGATTTAGGCTTTAGGCAAACATTAGTGCCCAAAGCACCCTAATCCGATCCATCACCCTGTGTTATTAGCAAGGCGCAGTGACGTGCATTAATGGAAAGTTTAAAAGTTACCCTTACCACCACGATAATCCCTTGCACGCCTGATCTGCCAACAGTTCTAAAAATATTGATCCACTGTTACTACAGGAGAGTGTCATCACATTGTTGGAACAAAGTTGGGAAACAAACATGTCTAGCCGGATACTTTGGAAGAGATTACCTACCCATCAACACAAACATTAACAGCTGATGTATCTTGTACAAGTATTGGGACAGTGCTCTGTAGATCGTAAGAACTTTTCTTTACTTATACCAATGCCAATATGAATCTATGAGAAACTCAAGGCATGAGTGTAGATTCTCATAGATTATTAAGACTAGTAGACGACTTATTCAACTTTTAGTCACAATACGACATAACCCCATTATATTTTACTTTTCTGATCTACTTTAGAACATTTATGTCAATTGAAAATCGACAGAAGTTCAGTACTTAACAATGGGTGAAATATTAACGTAACGAGAATTAATTACAACTGTTTTGTTTGTCATATAAAGTTGAAATGCAGTAAATACAAAAATATAGACCTAGTCCATCAAATATGTTGTATAAGGTACCTTGCAATCGCAGCTAGTAAGCATATTTTACATCTAGGATGACCTGAATACGCAAAAAGAATGTATGGTTTTACTGTTACCTAGAAACCAAGTTGACGGCCGTTAAAATGGCAACGGCTCGTTCGATATTTTATTCCCGATACAGTCCGCTGCATGTCCAAATTCACCTATACAAGCAGACTATCTAAAGATTCCCTCCACGCAGAAACCATAAAGGTTCTTAATAGAATTTTCAATTTAGCTAATACGTTAGAGCTGCCTTTCACTACAAAGCCTTTCAGGTAGAAATAAATTATTTTTTGTAGGATGGCAATTGAAATTTTTTTCTGAAGAAAGACGAGCGTTTGATAAAAACTTTTATTAAATATTGAAGGTTGTTTACGCAAGAAAGGAAGATTGCTTTAATTATAATTACATGAGCTTAACTAATGCGACTATGATTACAAAATTCAATTTAATGAATTAAATAAAATTGCGAAGATTATAGCCTAATTATTTTTAAGCGATAAAGCTGAAACTTGTAAGTTCACTGCAGAACATAGGCTTCTCAGAAGAAGGTTTAAGCCAAATCAATGGAAACTATAAACTGACAGTAACTAGTTTTTAATAAACTAGCTGTTGCCCGCGGCTTTGCTCGCGTGGAAGTTGATTATATGTATTTAATTAAAACTGTGTAAAAGTATGTATCAGTAATTTATTAATGTTTTTGAACGTATTTATTTATTTTTGATCAATATCCCATTTAAAAGAACTTTCATACAAACATTCGACCCATATGATGGGATGAACCCTTTAGAAACAGAATTCGCATAAATGCTCATATAAGTGTTCATCTATTTTGAAAAATGACGGAATGCCAGACAAACCTATGTACGAAATGTCAACCCCTATTTCACGCCTTAGGGATAGAATATTCAGAAACGCTGTAATACGTATTTACTCATTTTTAATTAGCAACCCAAAAGTAAAGTTTCACCTTTCTTATTTCTATGTATTCTTATATATGACGGATTTCCATAAAAAAATCAACCCCTATTTCACCCCCTTAGGGGTAAAATATGCAGAAACTCTAAATAGATATCTAGTCATTTTTAATCAATAGCCCAAAATTAAAGTTATATGGTACTAATTTAAAAAATAACGGTTTTCCATACAAACTTTCAACCCCAATTTCACCCCTTTAGGGGTAGAGTATCCAGAAACGCTTAAATACGTCTTTACTCTTTTTTAATCAGCAGTACATGAATAAAGTTTCATGGTTCTAACTTAAAAAATGACAAACTTACATACAAACTTTCAACCCCTATTTCACCTCTTAGGGGTAGAATATCCAGAAACGCTTACATACGTATCTACTCATTTTTAATCGTAACCCAAAAACAAAGTTTCATGTTTGTAACTTCAAAAATGGCGAACTTACCTACAAACTTTCAACCCCGTTTTCATCCCCTTAGGGGTAGAATATCCAGAAACGCTTAAATACGTATCCACTCACTTTTAATCAGTAGCCCAAAAATATAGTTTCATGTTTGTTACTTCAAAAATAACGAACTTCCGTACAAAATTTCAACCCCTAGTTCACCCCCTTAGGGGTAGAATATCCAGAAACGCTTAAATACGTGTCTTTTCATTTGAAATCAGTAGCCCAAAAATAAAGTTTATAAAAAAAGACGAACTTCCATAAAAACTTTCAACCCCTATTTCACCCCCTTAGGGGAAGATATCCAGAAACGCTTAAATACGTATCTTTTCTTTTTTAATCAGTAGCACATAAATAAAGTTTCATGTTTCTAACTTAAAAAATGACGAACTTCCATACAAATTTTCAACCCCTATTTCACCCCCTTAGGGGTAGAATACCCCGAAACGCTCAAATACGTCAATACTCTTTTTAAATCAGTAACACATAAATAAAGTTTCATGTTTCAGACTTAAAAAATGACGGACTTCCATACAAACTTTCAACCCCTATTTCACCCCCTTAGGGGTAGAAATTCCAAAATTCCTTTCTTAGTACGTCTCTACTCAATAAAAGAATCCTCCTTACCAAATTTCATAGCCCTAACAATCATAGTTTACGCTCGGCGATGATGAATCAGTCAGTCAGTCAGGACTTGTTATTTTTACCCGACTACGGCAAAGCCAAAGGAGGGTTATGATTTTGACAGGCTATGTATGGATGTATGTATGTATGTTCATTTGTTCCCTCCTAGCTCCTAAACTACTCATTAGATTTGGACAAATGAGGTGTCTCTAGAAGTGTCATGATCGTCTTCTGGTTATAAGCTATATGACGTGTCACTGAATCTAAGGTGGCTTCCTCTAGCCGACATAAAGTACTGTATTAAAAAATAAATTTGAGATAAATATGTCGTGTTTGGTATCATTGGAAAGGGCGTTACTTGTACATTTCAAAAATGTCTATATTATTAGCATTTACCCGTGACTTTGTCCATATTTATTCGATAAGTATGGTATTTCTATGGTATGCTTGTTGTTCCCTCCTTTCCAAAACTACTAGTCAAAATAAGACAAATGAGCTATCGTTAGAAGCGTCTTGATTGTCCGCTACTTATAGGCTATATGACGTGTCACTGAGTCTAATGTGGCGCCCGCTAGCCGACGTATAGTATGGTATTAAAAAAAACATTTGAGATAAATAGACCGTATTTGGTATCATGCGAAAGGGCGTTACTTGTACATTTCAAAAATATACATATTATCAGCATGTTCTCGTGACTTTGTCCGTATTTATTCGATAATTATGATATTTCTTTGGTACCTATTTAAAATATACTTTGCAAAGAAGTTAATATTGTAGAGGCACCAAAACATTTTAAATAAAAAAAAAGTAAAAAGCCGTAGTCACGCGTTGTTAAAGTGTTATGGACTATGGTACATTACACTACATGGACTACGGCTTTTGAAACTTGTTTCATGCTTTTTCAGCGTCGTTTTTTGTCGTAGTTGGGTTTTAGTTTTATAAGTATAGATAGGCTCTTTTTACAAAATAATTTAAGTACAAAACTCACTAATGAAAGAAAACTCACGTTTTTTAAGTTAAAACCTAAGGCCATGTTAAGATCATGAGCGCTCAACGCGCGTTGTGCTAACAACTACATGTAATTTTTAACCGACTTTAAAAAAAGGAGGAGGTTTCTCAATTCGACTGTATATCGACGTAGGAAAGCATATTTGCTGTAAGTAGACAAAATACCTAAAGTGACTTTTTACCATCATTAGAATCAGAAAAAAAAGCCGCATCGACTGGCCCGGGTCCTGTGGCTCTACGATGAAAAAAAAATTACATACGCCGTTGAAAACGCCCGTACTTATATTTTTTTTAGCAAGATTAAATGCTGTATGTAGGCTAAAATCCAGTCATTTTAGACATTTTATACTTACAGCAAAAGAAAGACTGCATTTTTTGCTTTACAAATACTTACTTCTTCCCATTTAAAAACTTTACGCTACTTACAGCATATTTGCGGTGTGTGATTTTTACATTCGTTTACTTACAGCAAGTTTAGGGAACCTATCGTTTTAGTTTTCGTTATTTACAGCAAATCATCACGTACTTTTAGACACACGGTTTTTTAGAAATTTGAGATAATGCATTTTGATAAATCATTTATATTTCTTCTACTCTAAAAGGGTGACTGCGAAGGCCAGCACGTGTTGTCCTGTAGAGGAATGGAGAAGGGGGAACCAGTTGGAAGAGCTCTTCAGAACACTCTCCATGATACAGGCGATAGAGGACTGCCGTAGAGGCGATATCTCTTCGCAGCTGCAGAGGTTCAAGAAACTCGGTGGCTTCGGGACTACCGATGATGCGGACTGCTCGCCGCTGCAACCGATCGAAAGATACTGTGCGGCACCATCGCATAGATGAAAACAGTACTCCCCGCACGAGCGAACCTGGGTCTTGTAGAGATGACACAGATGCCCGGGCGAGAAGAAGCGTCTCACCTTGTTAAGTACACCTAACTTTCGCGAGGCCGCTTTAACGACGCTTTCGATGTTCTCACGCATGTTGAGGTCATGGCAGTCATCCATACCCAGGATACCGAGCTTATCTTGTAGGGGCAGTTGAGTGTTCCGAAAAGTGGAGAAGGGAAGGAAGGGAGACTTTTTGGTAGATAACGCGCACACCTGTGTTTTCTTGGCGTTAAACTCGATCAGATTCTCAGTGCCCCATTGAGAGATGCGGCTTAGGACCAGGTTGAGCTCAGCGACAAAATCCTGTCGCTTATCCTCAACACCTGCAGACTTGGCTGTAGGGTGACCAAAATATCGCCCATGAACTGTACTGTCGTCTGCATAGCAATGTATATTGCCTAGGGCCAACATGTCATTGATATGCAGAAGAAACAGCGTGGGCGACAGGACAGAGCCTTGAGGTACACCAGAGTTTACCTGCCGATAATCAGAGGCCGCACCGTCGCAAAGGACCTTACTGCGGCGCTGGTGCTGGAATGCGGAGACCCATGTGCAGAGTTTGGGAGGCAGGCCGACTGCGGGAAGTTTGGAGAGAAGCAAGCGGTGCCAAACCCTATCAAAAGCTTTGGCCATGTCGAGGCTAATGGCCAAGGACTCCCCATGACCATCAATAGCTTCACCCCAAAGGTGAGTGACATACACTAGAAGATCACCCGTGGATCGGTTCGGCCTAAAGCCATATTACCGATCATTTAGCAAGGAGTGATCTTACAGGTAGAGGACCAATTGCTTGTTGATGATCCGTTTGAGCACCTTGCAGACAATGGAAGTTACGGCTATAGGTCGGTAATCAGCCGGGTCTGAACGGTCACCTTTTTTGGGGATAGGTTGAACGTTCGCCTCTCTTCAAGCCCCCGGAACAAGTCCTGAGGAATAGGACAGGCGGTACAAGGGTGTCAGTACGGGAGACAACTCTGGTGCGTAGTTCTTGAGTCCTCCCGGAAATGGTCGCCTGGTCCCACCGTCCGGTCACCAACCGGCAGGACGAGCCACTCCGTGGATTATGCGCGACCTGACGGGGCAGCCTCCCAGCGTGGTTAGCCGTAGTTGGATCCCTCTCTATGCCGCGGGCGGCCAGCGGCACCACCGTTTCTACGGGTCTCCCTAGCCGACGGTTCGATCCAACCTTACTATGACTTCGCGAGCACTCTTTCGCTCACACACTTATCACGTTAACCGTCACTCCTGCATCTATGGGCCTCCAGTCTCGCACTCACCAACGAAACACGACAGCACGAATGCTGTCATTTTAGGTTGGTCTTCTGTGCGAGGGTAGTCCCGCCCCAGTCGAGCCAGCCCGTTCGTGCTGAAATCAGCGTGGCTCTACTACCTTTCCCTTATTACATGTTTTTGATTGAACACAATGTGTTCATGTTAAGTTTCAATTATAATTGTATTTTCGTTCTAAAATAAGGCAAATTGCTACTAAGTTTCTGTTTTTTACTTTTAAATAAATATTTTTTGATTGCATACAATGTTTTTATTTACATCTAGCGTTATTAATTAGTTTTAAAGCCTTATTTTTTGTATTTTTTTATGTTTTATCTCTTATATATAAGAGGAAAATACTTTCTTAATTCATTGTATTGTTGAAAAGAAGTTCTGGCAGTATAATTAGAGTTTAAAATTTTGTTTCAACAATTTAAAAGACCATAAGTAAGTTTTCCTACAATTGTAAAATAAAATAAAATAAAATAATTATTTAATTAACCATTTACGAAATTTTATTTCAACCAAACATTACATTACCAACTAACCCACTGCATTTCTAGATCTAATCATAATTATAAATTTAATCTTACACCTTGAATTGCAGTACCCATATAAATAAATTTACTGCATACAGCACATTTACCGCCTGTAAATTGATAATATTTCCATCTACGCGTACATTTTTCTTCCTTAGTTACAGCGTTTTAAAGGTATGTGATTTAAAAAACCGATTGCTGTAACTAGCCAAACACATACTTATAGTAACTTTGGATAAAAAGTTTACATTGCAAATGGTGACTGGCAGTTAAATAAACCTATGTTCCAAAAATGGTAGCAATATCATGGATAGGTCAGAAGCTATTAATTTTTTTCCGAAATCAATAAAGTTTTTTGGCTCTGGTGAACAATTGCAATATGCCTACTTACAGCAAATATGCATTCCTACGTCGATATATTCTTTTCTTTTTTTTTGTGTGTTCATGTGTGTTTCATCCATATCCATCCAGTAGTTTTTGCATGCAAGAGTAACAAACATCCGTCCATCTATCCATCCATCCATCCATACTTACAATCTTTCGCGGTTATAATATTAGTATAGATGTGTGAACATTTTGGTAACAAAATAATAACTGTCTTTTCCTGGTTTGCAGAGTTCCGTACGTTTTTTAAGATGAAACTTAACCTTGTCAATACGTTCTTAGACCGTTCACTGTGTTAGGGAAGCTGTTTTACTAGAATAGTTGTAGCATTAGCTTAGCAAAATTAGCAAACTTATTATACCTTTCGAAGAGCACAAAAGAGATTATATATTATTTTGTTTCTTTCGTCCGATTATGATAAGAAATAAACAGATTTCAGAAAAATTGAATTAATTAACAGATCCTAATTAGTATTACAAATGCAAAGTAAGATTTTTATTTAAGTTTTAATCTCGCAATAAGTTTTGATCCACTTGGCATACAGGGAAGGATACAGTCAGTGCAAATATGATCTAAGTGTACTATAGATGAATGACACCCAGCAGTATTTCGAGTCCCGATACGATCTTTAAGACTATAGCTTCAAAGATCGGATGAAACTAAATATAGACAGAAGCGATTGCATTATAATCGCGCTTTTCGTATTTAACCAGAGAATGCTAAAAAGTAGAATACCAACTTACTGATAAGGTTGTACATGTATGTACTAAATAAACCAACGCTAGTACCAAATGATCACTACACATAGAGAAGCATACGAATCAACACGTGTCACGATGAAGCTCTTTTCATTTATGATTATCTTTGCAATTGTCGCTGCCCTCGCGACCTTTGCCTGTGCCTCAGCTTCATTCGGCGTACAATGCACCGCGGGTACTGTCAATGTCAATGGCAGGTGTATGGGTAAGTCCGAAGTTCTTTATTATATGCTAAAACTAAGCGTTTGCACAGGCCAGGGGGAGTGATGACTTGCATAAGATCCATTGCATACTACTTGGTTAAGGGCTCCCACACATAATTAAGAAACTATGCGATGCGACGCCGCATCGAAGGAACTTGCGATGCAAATTGCTACGATACAAATTCGTGCGGCAAACATTGGTTCATGTGAACATACTTTCGACCACAAAGAGATGACCTAATGAGATTTTTGTATGAAATGGATGTTGAAAAATAGAATAAAAAAAGAGTGATTTATGGATACAAATACTAAAATTTAACAAATACTTTGTTTATATTTGTAGGCTTTGTGGGTCACTGGGGTCTGCAGTAGCTTGTCTGATGATAATGATGGGGTGAGAATTGGTAATTAAAACACTAAACAATAGTTGAGTCGTGTGTACACCCGAGGGGAGGCAGCGGCGCAGTGCGTAGCGTCCTTGGCGTAACTGTTTAAGGGCACGCCGGTCGCGGCGCGCGCGACGTTCCATTCGCTAAGCCACGCCAGCGCCCCCACCCACTAATACACACTAGTGTACTTATTTTTAAGGCTATTAATTATAATAAATACTAATAAATACCCGGAGAAGCAGCGTGTGCGTCATCAACAATATTCTTCAGTATTTGAACCAAAATAAAATAACATCTCAGATCCTGCAAATTATGCGAAGCGTATAGTTACCTAGTTAGGTAACTTTACACTACATTTTATTATGTATAAAATAATAGTACATAGTTCAGGACATCTAACACACAACGCTATGTAGTAAAGGTAAAGTAAAGAAAAAAGAAGAAAGAAAGAAAGTAATGCCGTTTAGTAAAGTCTCAGTGGCCCAAAAATGTTGACCACGAGTGTGACGTAACATCGCACGAATTCACGATGTGAATTACATCGGACGTTCTTACGATGCGTTGCGATTCCGAATCCGTTTTGTGTGGGCGCCCTTAATCCTCGACTTCTCGCATCCATCTCCTACCATATACCTTGGGGACATCATCACTCTACCCGGCCTGCGTGTCCTACACTACATTTACCGAGACGTGGCTTCACTTGAGTACAAGTTTACCCCAACCGTTTATTTATTTAATCAATCAACTGCTCAGTGCACTTACAGTTTGCCCAACACTAACAGCGAGCCATTACAAAAATACGGTGTTACAAGTATGTTAATAGATAAATAAATAAATAATAAATAAATATTTCGGACATCTATCACACAACGCCATCTAGTCCCAAGCTAAGCAGAGCTTGTGGTATGGGTACTAGACAACTGATACAAATACTATATACTTTAGATGATTATGTATACATATGGATATTAAAACCTACCCATTAGGAAAAGCATACAACATTCGAAACTGTACCCATACTGGTACAAAACTAGTCAACATGCGGATACTCAGCAATAGGGAGAGCTTGAAGGGTGGTAACGCACTCCTGACCTTAGAGTTACAACTTATAAGTGTCCATGGGTGGCAGGTAGTTACTTTCAATTGAAAAGTCTGCTCGTTTTAGAGTTTCAAAGTAAAATGTGTTGGAGAAGTTTACATTAACACTGCTATTGTAAATCTATACAAATAAATAAAATTGGAGTGTCTGTTTGTAATATTAAAATAACCGCTTTTTACTAAATGCATATGTATGTATACACGGTACATATACCAATAAAATATAGTATATAATATAAATATAGTTAAAAAAGTTTTGTCTGTCTGTCTGTCTGTTTGTTCCGGGTAATCTCTGGAACGGACTGGCTGAACGGATTTTGACGTGACTTTCACTGGCAGGTAGCTGATGATCCAGAGAGTAACTTAGGCTACTTTTTTAGACTGACTTTGTCCCGCGGCGTTACTCGTGGTATAAAAATAACCGCGGGTAACACCGCGAGGTTCAGCTAGTTATAAATAAAATTCTAATATCTAACAATTCGGGATCTATACATGAAAAAGGAATTGAGAAACTTTACAGTCTAACTTTTTTTTTTTTTTGTATTTCCATAGAATTTATAAAACACAAGATATTTTATGTGAGTTATTACACAGTTTATTGTTCATTTGATTCTTGTTCATCAGGAGCCTTGTAGACTCATCATCTTCCTAGCTTTTATTCTTTCCAAGTTTTGGGGTCGGCTACCAGTTCAAGCGGTTTTACCTAAATGACAGTTTTTACACGGATCGACTGGCATCGGACCTCCGCAACTCCGAGGATAAACTGAATTCGAAGGTAGAACTAGTTGTTAGTATATTTGAGTTTATTTATTAAATAGAAGCATTGAGTGCCCGACTCAATGCATGAGCATAAAAGCGAGCCTGTCTAATCAATCTTCGTGAGACACTTATTTTTCTTTTTAGCGTAATTAAATTTATTGCAGTAGGGTTACGTTGAAAGTTAGCTAGTGCTACTCGCCTCTCTGAAACTGACTTAGACAATTCAGGGTTCCAATATGGTTTAGGTCGAAACTTATTTGTAGGGTTAGTACTATATTTGATATTGGGGATGTACTTCTCGGCGGTATAGAATAAAATATTTAAAAAAGAATCCTAAGCCTCTTGCGGGTGATAAAAATTGGAGGTATTACAAATATAAAATTTTTCATTTAGGTAACTCTCATGTCTTGACCAATCAGCCCTTTTAAAGTTCTTTTTTGTTTGTTACTAATCACTAGCGTAAGATATTTTAATAACCATGTGATCGCTTCCCAGTGTTTCATTTAACACGACCCATTTGAAATTTAGAGAGATATCCGAAGACGCTATGGATAAGTCAGGGGAAGATTTCCCAAGGAGGGTGCCCGCTTCTGTGCGGGCTTGCGCCGGGAGGGGTCCGGAGGTCTTACTACAGCAGTTCCCGGATCTCTCCCTCTCTCAGGCGCAGAGTGGCACATCGTGTGGTTTTAGTCGGTTCGATTCCGACACACCGCCGCGCCGCAAATCCCGGCGGGGTGACGGCCCGAGGGGGTTTCCACACGTTAAAAAAAAAAAGGGGAAGATTTCCTACATACGTTGTTGACAAGTTGAAAACGCGTAGGGATACCATCGTTTAATGTAATATAGTCGTAGTCTATTATAGAATTTAAAATTTGATTTCCTCTCGTATCTGTTGTGTATGACCAGTTTGAATGGTGTCCATTAAAATCCCCTAATATAAGCGACTTTTTCTTTGCCATAGAACAAATACAACAACAACAAATAGTCCCACGTCTGAGGATTTGTCGAAGAATCCGGAGCACAGTATATGCCTATAATGTGTTTTAATTGATTGCAATTAAACAATTTGATATGAATTAATTCTAAAGTACAATTAGTTCTACGTAATTCAACTTGTGTTTGAACTGAATTATGTACTAAAATTGCCACACCACCGTACCCATCCCTGTCCAGACGAAAAACCTTATAACTATTAATATAGGTATCTGGTGTAAGCTACGTTTCACTTACCACCGCAATATGTGTATGTTCTTGGATTAATAACTGTTCAAATGACTTTAATTTTGGCTTAATACTTCTGGCATTCCATTGTATAATGTTTAGTCTTATTATTGTATTGGAAGTTTTACTAAACGGCTATGAAGCACCCTCTCCAATATCTTGGAGAGAGATGGTAGGACAGATATTGGTATAGACCAATATCTGTCCAACTCTACGACGACGACGTATAGAGTTACCTACGTCGCTTCTATCACCACTCTTAAATATAGGATGGACTACTGCTCGTTTAAAAATCCCAGGAAATATTCCCGTAGATAAGCTGGTGTTACAAATACGTGTCAGAACAAGTGTGAGGACTTCCGAGCACGATTTAATTAGCCTAGAGGGGATGCTATCCCAACCAGCGGAGGTGTTATTACTTAAACTATGAATGATGTTAAGTATTTCAGTATTGTCTGTTGGAAAAAGAACGAAAGAACTTGGGTTATTGCAAATATTAGAAGGAGTTAAGTATTTTAGTACAATTATGTTTGGCAGTCAATTTTCTGCCTATACTCGCGAAAAAAATATTAACAATGTTAGCCAAAACATTTGGATCAGGAGCAAGTGTTAGAAGCTCTGTAAGAATTGAGGGTGAAGTAGAACTGTTGGCGACTTTTTAATAACATTCCACGTTTTCTTAGAATCCTGCTTAGCATTGTCGAATTCTAACCTTTCGTAACTTGACTTTAACTTTTTTAACAACTCATTACAAAAATTTCGGTACCGAACAAAAGTTGTTTCAAAGGTTTCATTCTCAGGGTGCTTTTAAAATGTCGCGCAAGGTTTTCATGATTGCGTATACAACGGAAAAAAACCGGGTGTAATCCAAGGTTTTAATATTTTGCACCTAGATATGACTTTAACTTTTTTGGTGTGGTTTGTTATGCTTGAGGTGATTATGGATGTCAGCACTATTCGCATCAGTGGAATTTATAATGGCAGTATAATCTGCAGTCGTGACTTCAGAAACTACCTCGGGATAATTCACGATTTGACGAAAATTTTAAATTGTAGAAGGCGTGTGCCTAGATTTTAAACTTAATAAATCTGGGCCATGGTCTGTTATAAAAGTGTCAAATATTATGGTTTTTGTAATAGGGGCTGTTTTAGCTAGAATATGGTCTAGGAAGCTCTTTCCACGCTTTCTGGATCTGGTGAGTGGACATAAAGCCATGGGATGCGGTTAAGATTAGATAATCAATGGCGGAAAGATTCTGGTTATGATCTGTGAATTCTTAATGTACCATAAAATATTATTATCAATTGCTTATTTGTAACACCAATGTTGTAATGGCTCGCTTCACGTGTTCGGTAATTGTAAGTGTAGTGAGCAGTTGATAAAAAAAAACTTTAAATGTGCCTAATTTTATACTGCTCCTGTCGCATAATTTTGGTTAAGAGTTTTGCTTCACGTAATATATATATATATTTATATATATATATATATATATATATTAAGCTAGCTGAACCCCACGGTGTTACCCGGGGTTATTGTTGTACCGCGACTAACGCCGCGGGACAAAGTTAGTCTAAAAAAGTAGCCTAAGTTACTCCCTGGATCATCAGCTACCTACCAGTGAAAGTCCCGTCAAAATCGGTCCAGCTGTTCAAGAGATTACCCGGAACAACAGACGGACAGACAGACAAAAACATTTTTAACTACATTTTTGGTATATGTACCGTGTATACATATGCATATAGTAAAAAGTGATTATTTTGATATTACAAACAGACACTCCAATTTTATTTATTTGTATAGATTGTATAGATGTATTAACCAGTCCCTTTTCTGGGAGATTTTCTCTATAATATGATCAACAAACAGACTGACATATACTCTTTCGCGTGTTTCCATTGCAAAAAAATTGTCACATCTTTACTCAAGTCACTTAGCTACGATGAAACAGAAGATCTTTTACGTATTCCATCCTAATGCAGTGCGTTCTAATATTCTTACACTTTATTAGTTTGCACATGATTATCCTAATCACATTCTACTCTTAAGCTATTCTTATATCATCCACATACACACACACGTACACACACTTGCACACTCACACACAAATACACACACTTAACGAACGCTTGCACACACTCTCTCTCATCAATAGACTTACACACTGTCATTCTGTAGTATGCATTCTTGAAACTTGCATCTAGTACTACACAAAACCAGAGTTGAGAGAGGCTAGCAGTCTGTCATATAGGTCTGTCCTAGTATAGATGCCAGTCTCTCACAAAGATATATAGTAGTTTGTCTAATGTTTGTTTCCTTTTGTAATTCCTAATGTAATGTACTATGTGAGAAAAACAATAAAGTTACAATAATTATTAAAAAAAAACACTTTGGTCCTACAAATAGAATTAAGTGACATTATTATTATTATTATTTTGTATTTCAGTATTAGCAGGTGGAGACAATTCCAGCTCTGAAGAGTATGAAATTGATTAAAATATTCGGATCAAGTCCAATCATACATCATTTTGAATCAAGTGAAATAAAATCATCAACAAAAACATTTGCAACGAGATATACTTTTTTTATTTTTTTGTAATAAATATAATTATCATAAAGCACTATTTGTTTTATTTTTATATTTAGGCCCTCAAATGTTATCTAAGCCAGCTTCCTATATACAGCTATTATGGAATGTTTTATGTGAATACTCTACAGTATTCCATTTTGAACGAAAGGGTTACGTATACCTCGAGGGCTTGTCGCCGAGCGCAACAATTTATATTTTAAATATTCCGGATAAAAACTCATCGTTTATTTGGCAGTGTGTTTACCTATGCCGATGCTTAGAGAACGTGACTGTTAGCTGTTAATTAAAGCTTTACATCCAAGTTTTCTCTGTTAGTTTGAAACTAACCTTAAGAAATTGATTTTGTCTAACAAAAATTTACATACTAGTTATTTGTTTTATATTAATAATAAATTACAAGACATCTCATGAAAAAAAAAAATTTTTAATCCACACGCTCGGCAAACATTAACAGGCAGACAACGAACATTAAACACGGACATGTGGATGAGTGTTTGTACGTGTTTGCCTGTTCTTGTTTGTCTTCGGTACAACGAATCTATACTAAATGCAGTCAATTTTTAAACTTTGATCTATCTGTCTTCTTTCGATCCTTATTAAGCTCTAGAACGGATATATTGATTGTGAAGGCCACTGGCAGATAGCTGATGTTATAAGGAATTACAACTTAGGCCACATTTATTTCAAGAAAAAAAAATGGGTACAGTGAACACTGAATAATATCTGATTTAAAATCTACAAAACCACGGGGCTTAGCTAATAATATAGAAACATTATATTGGGAACCTACGATCTTTACCTCTCTGTAACACGTGTTGTCAAGAGTTAACCGTGACCTCGTCAGCTCTCGGCCTCGAAAATTCCAAGTTCAAGGGGATTTACCATTTATATTTAGATTTGCCTCTATCCCCTGTTACAAGGTCTTATGTGGTTTTTCGAAATACATTTTTTTAGTGATGAGATGCGGTAATCTGTGATTATAATAAAACAGAATCAAACTTGAAATCAAAATATTGCTTTTACTTTTTTTAAAAAGACAACGCCCGTATTAAAATTGTATCATTTGTAGTGAGGGACTTTACAAATATACAAGAAACGGACATTAAGAACACTCAATCTCAGAACAACAATTTGTGGATCACACACACACACACACACACACACACAGTGTTGTCCTATGTGGGCCTTAAAGTTGAATCCGCTACACTATATATATATATAGTATATATATAATAATAGAGAGCAGCGTGGCGACCATTTAAGCCACTACGTCATATGCGTGCGTACGTGCTGACAAGAATAATGTATGTCTAAAACCACGGCGAGAAAAAAAAACAAAAATAGTAAAACATTTTAATATCAATTTCTAAAATTCGCAATAAATTTTATTCAATCCGCAGAAATTCTTAATGTTCTCATTATAAGTAAATACTTATAATATCTTAATGATTACATCTGAAGCCATATTGAAACGACTACAAACGAAAGAAGAAGGTTCTCAATTAGACTGCATTTTTTAAGAGAAGTAAGCTTTTGCTTCCCGTGTGTCCTATTTTAATTTGATCCAGTTCTTGTAGGAGATTTTTTTCTTTTTTTTTTCGTGTTTTCCATTTGATTACTAATAGTGAAAAACGAGCTATCCACGCTTAACCACTGCCACACTAGCACAATAAAGCTCTGTTTTTATCTTATAACACTTAGTACCTTAGATGATGTCAGTTGGGTATTAGAGACTACTGATAAAATATTAAACAACCTTTTGCTCATGGTTCTTTCCGCTTGTTATGTAACCGCATAATATAACTTTTGACATTGACAAATAATGTGGCTTTCTATAGGTAAAAGAATTTTCAAAATCGGTTCAAGAGATTTCATCCTACAACCTCGTGAACTCACAAACTTTTCCTCTTTACAATATGAATATAGATAGCATATCTTCTCTATTTCAACAAGTAATCTTGCAGAAATAATAGTTCATCGAAATCAGTGGGGTGTTCTCATATTAAAATTGGATTTCTCATTACAATTACATCGGAAATATTTTTCCTTATTATGTAAAAGTAAGTATTGCCGACTTCAATACCCCTAATCAAATAAATAAATCGTATTCCTACAATCTGATTATTTTAATGAACTGTAATTTTCATCCCTTAATTTGCAAAGTATCATAAAAATAACAACATAATTATTGAAATCGATACATAAATAATACGTACACAATAAATACCACGGTTTCGCTCACGCTGACTTGCACCCCCTGATTTACCTACCTACAAAACAAAACCTACATGCAAAATTTCGGGATTCTAAGTGCAACGATTTTGGCTGTGCGTTGACCTCTGGGTATGTCAGTTAGATAGTCAGTCACCTTCCTCTTTTATATATATAGATGATCCGATTACGTATAAACTTTTGATAAAATTTGCATATCATATTTGCTATGTCACCAGGGCCTCTAGCTCTACGAATCTATTGACACCTCGTCATCAATCGGTTCAAAGGCGCTATGGTTAAATATATAAAAAATAGTCAAAAGGAAAGGTAAAAATTACCTTTCCTTTTTGCTTTACCGGATTAAAGGAGCAATTATTTAAACAAATAGGCTTAAATGGGATTAAACCATAGTATACTAAACTGAAAAATGTAATGCTGAGACTCTGATATTTGCTTAAATACACAAAATAATGTCTCTGTCTGTGCAAAGCTAAGTCCTATTGATTCTACCTAATTGTTAATACCTACTAAATGATATCGTTGATTGCGGGGACTTTGTACCCAAGGAGCTCGAAATTAAAACCAGAAAGCCCATTAGCAAATCCGCCCGTTCACCATGTTATAATTTATTAATAACTGGCAGGAGCTGGATGCAAAACATCAAGGATCGAACCAAATGGAGAGGCCTACATATGTGCTGCAGTGGACTTCGATGGGTTGTGATAATGATGACGAAACTGGCTGCTTATTTTTTTATGAATTTCTACAAAAATCATTTTCATTGTGTAGTATACTGCTAATAATGACATACATGTACATCTAGAAAAATATTATAAAACTAAAGAGTTTTTCTTTGGTTAAACGCGACAACCTTATAAAGTACTGAACGGATTTGAAAATTTCTGTAAGTATCTATAAAAAATACAAATACGTTACGAAAACAGGCGAAAATTATTACTTTTGAAAGCTTTCATTGTTTGGCTGCGTAAACACTTTAAGTGTCAAAAAACAATGTGTAAAAGGAAGGTTCCCTTTAAAAGCTTTAAAATAAGTCTGCGACAGCATATTTCTATCTTTTAAGGCCGACTCACTGCAATCTTTTGCAGGCCGACGAGGTTGCTTTGTTCAGCTTGTGTATAAATGCAAGTAGCATATATCTATATAATTGAAAGTATGAGCTACTAGAAACATCCTCTGCATTAATTAAATAACACGTTTATATGTATAAAAGTACATATTTATTGATAGTTAAAAATAAAACGATCAATCGTCCCTTACAATTCTATTTGATATCGGCGTAACACGTTACATCGCAAATACTTTTGGCCTAGCTGCCTGCCCGACGGCAACTCGTGGAACGAAACAAAAGAATATGGTGAATAAGGGTACGGTTTTCTTTTTAATTGTGTTTTTAACTGATTCTATGGTTTAATAGGTATATCAGTTCAACTTTTGATATGATTTTGATGTTCATGCTCGTTTTTTTCTCATTTTCTCATTTTTTCCCGTCTCTTCCTTTTTTCCGTTTTTTTTATTCCGTTTTTTATTTTTCTGTGCTAGTGATGAAAATTCCAAATTGCAACAATAACCTGTACATTTTTATGGCTAAATTTAAACTACAATATTGGAAATATTATTTTATACTAGCTGAACCCCGCGGTGTTTATCGCGGTTATTGTCGTACCGCGAGAAACGCAGCGGGGCGAAGGCCCCATATTATTAGCTACCTATCAGTGAAATTTCAAAATACATTTTTGGAACGGTTATTTTAATATTTCAAACAGACACTCCAACTTTATTTATCTGTATAGATTGAAAAATGTACTTATATCTTTTTTAACCTGGCCATATGCTCAGATTGAGGTATTGTAATTAATAAAACATATATAAGTAAACGTATTTAATACATTATTATTAATTGCCAGTAAAATATAATCACAAATAAATAAAAAACCTTAAATGAAAATGTCAGTTAGTTTTGGAAATCAAAATTGAACCAAATGTGAAATCCATCAGAGATGCAAAAAATACAAAATACTGTTAAAGCGAGCGAATCGGGATACGAGTCCATTGATTCAACCGTAAACAGCGATAATAGCTTGAATTTGAACTGCGATGCGATGCGGCGTGAAGTTCTTGCGGTGTATTCGTGCGAACTCGCAGATATTTGCGATGCGTTGCGAAGTCGTGTATCCGCGTGTATCCGTCTGGAGATTTAAAGGCCGCTCATACAGAGAAATGAACCGGCCATGATTGTCGATCAACAAGTAGTGATATTAAAATAAAAACAATTTTGTTCTTATCTAAACTTCGCCAAGTTTATGAAATAATGAAAAGCAATTGATTTATTTTCTGGCCAATCAATCACATTCGTAGGTCACTTTTATCAGGTCTAAGATTTTTAATAAATACCAAGCCCTTTATGACAAAGCAAGACAAAATATTTCCATTAATAGATTAAGCATAGATATCATATATAAGCGCGCAATTAGAGAGGCCTATGTCCAGCAGTGGACTGCGATAGACTGATGATGATGATGATGATCATATATAAGATGCGCTTAAAGAAGGACTAAAAGTTACAAAATTAGTAAATCTTTTTATTAGTTCTAAAATAAATATTTTGTGTTTATCACAAAAACCCGTTTTATAGCCCTCATCAAATCTGATAGTAAAGTTCAATGATGCCAACCTCTGATCTTATTTATCTCAAAGTGTATCTTAATTTTTTGGGAGATTTTTGACAATGTTTACAGTGCAAAAGATTAGGTATAAAATATGTATGTTTAAAATTATAAATAAATCAAATAAACAAAATAAGTACAATAAGATAATAAGTTTTATTACTTATTTTGTGATACTAATACTATCTTCAGTATATAGTGTTTGTGATTAAGATTTGTATGTTGACTGTTCGAAAAAAAATGGTAGAAGACTCACAAACGGAATTTATGGAGGAAATGTGTGTGGTAGTGTCGGAAGTGGTCATCTATGGCGAACATTTACCGACCAAATTGTTGACGTTCCTCCTACCTCTACCTTCGATACACACATTCATGCCATTACAACCGAAAAGAGAAGGCAGTCAAGTGTATTAAATGTCAACATTTTTACGACTATCGTTCAATTCTACGTACGTATTATGAGTATTGCCTGTAAACGGGCGTTTTTCTAAGAGATCTTTATACCATGGTACATTTTTTCATTTTTATTTAAAATTATTTCGCAATAATAAAACCTTATTCTAAAACATAGGTCCACTTCTGAACAAAAACACAACCGTTTTAAACAATCAGTTTCATTTGCTTTTACGTAACTCGATCATACGGTTTCAATTTCTAAACAGAACAAAGTAAAAATTCGGCTTGTTTTGTTAAGAAAAACAAAAACAAATTTCCTTGCTCACAAAAAAATACTTTGAATACAGTTTGAAAGTGTTTTTTTGTGAGTGAGTACAGTTTGAAACAAGTTTCATGAAGCCAAGAAAATGATATTTCATCATTTGGTAGGTAGATTTTACTAAAAGTATGCAATATTGAACGCTATGCTTACCACAAAGAATATGTATTTGGTTGTTTGTAATTGTTTATTAAACTCATTTCCAAGATCTCAAGTTATAAGACCGGGAACTGTGCATCGGACGTTACCTTTAAAACGAACACGAGTACTTTATAGTTTTCCTTGTTTAATTAACATTAGCTTGGTATTAAATTACAGAATAAACAATACTAAACTAGTGTAAGATATTCCGGAGTTTAAAACACGTTATGGTAGTTTATGACATACATTACATGTATACGATACTAGTGATCAATCAACCAAACTAATCAATCAGTAAATGAGTGATTGATTTGTGTGGTTGATTGATTATTTACTAAAAATGGAATAAAAGAGTATTTTCGTGTTAAAAAATAGTATAATAAGTTTTATTTGAGTTTCGTGAATGACAAGGTACGTACAGTTATCTTAAGATTTCTATAAGCAAAACAAAATAGTCGAAACCACATAAAGAAAAAAGCTTTCAGTACCTTTCCCACAAATATTACCACCATTCATGGTGATAAAATTTTCAATACAATTTTTTTTTGTTAAAATCTAACAGAAAAACTAATATTGAAAATTTAATTTCTTTATTCTCCATTATCTACTCATAGATAGTTAAATTTTATATGTATATACCTAAACGTAAGACCAAATTACTTATTCCAATTCGTATTTTATTAAACATATTAAGTAAATGTGCCTCACCAAAACTATCTCTGGTTGCCATTACAATATTTACATTATTACTATTTTGGCTCTTGGTTTAAAGTACTAAGAAGTTTTATCCGAAAAAAAAAATAACCAAGAGATGATTCTGCATCATTAGGCCACCATAGTGATAGCAAGAAATCAGTCATTGTACGAGATAAAACAATGATAGTTCAACTATACCGATTAATACAATAATATATATATATATGTGTATGTATAGTATATATATTACATATATATATATACTAGCTGACCCACGCAACTTCGTTTACGTCTCTTATTGCCCGTAGTGTGATAATTTTCCCCCGTTTTTGAAACATTTTTCATTGGTGCTCCGCTCCTATTGGTCTTAGCGTGATGATATATATTACTATTATTTATATATATATATAAATATATCTACACTAATATATAAAGCTGAAGAGTTTGTTTGTTTGAACACGCTAATTTCAGGAACCTCTGGTCCGATTAAAAAAAATCTTTCAGTGTTAGATAGCCCATTAATCGAGAAAGGTATAGGCTATATATTATCACGCTAAGACCTACAGGAGCGGAGCAACAATGAAGAATGTAACAAAAACGAGGGAAAATTATCACGTTACGGGCAATAGGAGAAGCAAACGAGCTAGTCTTCTATATAAAGATAAGTTGCCTGCTGGTGTTGAGGCCCGCGCGCACCAACCTGCTGCAGCGCGCCCCGCTCACTCGCGCACTTCTTGTGCTTAATATGGTTTCAGACAGTATTGATTTGTTTTCATGTTCCCTGAATGAATTCTCACGAATCGCTTACTGCGCTGTTAGTAATAATATAGAAAGATGATTAATTGAATGGACTTCTTTTTCTTTCTAATTCTGGGTTGTCTGTATTAGTTGAGTTGTGTTGTATGTATAGAGTTAAGTTGTCTTTTTCGTATTTTTTTTTGTATTATTATTGCGTTTTAATATTATGATGGGCAGTGTGTAAATATTTTTAATTTCTATTTGTATTTTTGGCACTGTTTACTATGTTTTTTTTGTCTGTATTGTTAATTTTAGTCCTACACTATTGTGTTAGATGTAATCTGTAATGATAGTGTATGGTATATTCGTAAATAAATAAATAAATTAAAAAAAAAAAGATTTTTGAACATTACATTGTGCTTCGTATTTTCATATAGTAGTTAATTTTCACACGCGTGAAAACATTTATTTCCGTCGGGCATGACACTTTAATGTTCATAAAAAGAATATTATGAGTAAGTTATTTATAATACTTAGATGAATTACTTTTTGGTTCTGCATGCATGTATGACGTTTATCGCGTACTCTAGACTATGATCTAGGAGATACTATGATTCTTGAGGAAGGATATATCCTTCCTCAAGAATCATAGTATCTCCATGCTAAATTTCATTAAATTTGATGCAGCGGTTTAGGTATAATAGCGTAACACAAAGATACAGTTACTTTCGAATTCATACTATTGGTATGGATCAAAACAGCACAAGCTATTTAATAATCGAGTCGTGTATCTGGTAAGTAAAATACTAAACTCGCAATATCCATAAACATAATTTGCCTCTATTGCTAGATGTTATTACACCCTTATAATATACTATCTGAACTCTGCGGTGTTACCCGCGGTTATTGTTGTACCGCGAGTAACGCCGCGGGAAAAAGTTAGTCTAAAAAGTAGCCTAAGTTACTCCCCGGATCATCAGCTACCTGCCAGTGAAAGTCCCGTCAAAATCCGTCCAGCCGTTCCAGAGATTACCCGGAACAAACAGACAGACAGACAAAAAATTTTTAACTACATTTTTGGTATATGTATCGTGTATACATACACGTGCATTGATTAAAAAGCTGTTATTTTAATATTACAAACAGACACTCCAATTTTATTTATTTGTATATAGATTTATAGATATAGTCATGTATAATTTACAATGAACAATGTGTGTTGGTTAGGTCTACGTAGATTACGTACCTACGTATGTATGAGTATGTAGAGATGGTACCATTTGCAAAAGTTAACTTCTATAAACTTGTTTTCTATTGTATTGTTTTACTTTTTACTCTACACAATGAGGTTGACCCGGCGAACTTCGTACCGCCATATTTACACAGGCAGTGGCACACAGGCAAAAAAAACTTTTCTTGCAAACCTTGTAGAAAAATAACGAACACATAAAAAATATATTTTATTTCGTGCAGCCGATCGGAAGTTATACTCATGCATGCATTTCGACGATTCATTTGGAGAGTTCCGTGCCAAAGGCAAAAAACGGAACCCTTACAAATTCGTCATGTCTGTCTGTCTGTCCGGCTGTCTGTTCGTCCGTATGTCACAGACACTTTTTCCGAAACTATAAGAACTATACTGTTAAAACTTGGTAAGTCTGTGAACCGCATTAACATTTTCACACAAGATAAAAAAAACAATAAAATTTGGGGGTATGTATACTTGAACTGAAACTCAAATTTTTTTTTTCATCATATCTGTACTATCTATGGATAGGTCTTCAAAAATGACATTCAGGTTTTGAAATATTTTTTTTCTAAACTTAATAGTTCGCGCGTGAGATACCGACCCGACCCGAAGTGGTAAAATGTGTGTGTCTGTGAGTGTGTGTGTGTGTCTCTGTAACTTCTAAAATAAGAGAATGATAAAACTAAAAAAATATATATATGATGTACATTACCATGCAAACTTCCACCGAGAATTGGTTTCAACGGGATCTAGTAAGTAGTTTTTTTAATACCTCATAAATCGTAAACCGCAATTTATCGATCTAAGTTACAACGAACTACAAAAACTGCTGTATTATGTTACTTACTGCTACGGAACCCTTCATGTGCGAGTCGGACTCGCATTTGGCCGCTTTTTAAAATTTATAGATTAGTATTAAACTGAAGTTTGTTTATTTGATTGAAAAGACTATTTCAGTGTTGGATAGCCCAATTGCCGATAAAGAAATGTATAAAGCATCAGGTTATAACGAAAAGGAGTCAAATGTTACTAAAACGGGAAAAAGTTATTCGTTTTAAGAACTTTCATTGCGTGCGCAACGTAAACTGCGAAAGTTTTACAAAAAGCAACGTAAGAAAGAATTGTTTTACTCTCACGTTCTAAAATAAGTTCCCGTCAGCATGTCTTTATTTTAAGGTTGGCTTATTATAACCTTTTTTATGGTAAACAAATTTGTTCACGGTGTTATGACGTCACGGGTCATAGGAGACGCAGACGAGGCTGCGTGTCTCAAGTTTTGACCAACTTTAAGGCAATTTTCTTTTAGACTATCTATCCCTACACTTAACAATTCCAAATTTAAAATTAAACAGAAAACAAAGAAACCGTTTCATTTTTTAATTATTTTTAGCACAACAAGATACGATGACGATTTTGAAGGTACTAATATTTATACTTTTCACTTGTAATATTACCGACACACACATAGGTTAGGTACATACCTTACAATTTTGCGTTTGTAGGACAAAACTATCTAACTATTTATAAACCGAACAAAAAAAAGACCTGATTTGAAGGAAACACCATTACAAAAACTTAACAAATTAGAAAGAAAACTACTTCCATGTCCTGTCATACATTTGTGACTTTCATTTTGAGAATAATTGGATTCAATAGCATTTGCAATCATATCAAAACGAAGTATTAACAGTTTTACCCGTATCTATTAATTTTAAGCTCTTTTAACATTGTGTAAGCTCTTGCAATTAGACTATTGCGCAGATAAACCCCAATTCATCAACATTACATTTGTGAGGTATTAATATCGGAAGCATTGGAACCGGGGATCGAAAAAGGTTTATTACATGTTTGTCAACCTTTATGAATAACTAAGAACGAACGAAGCGCACAATTAGATACCTGAGAGATATGTATAATGTCACCATCGTAAACAAATCTATGTATTAACATAAAGAATTACTTATTTACACTTCCACTTATTATGAATAAGAAAAGTAATATAATAATAATATATTTATTCTCTTAAAAATGTTTACAATATTGTTGTTCACATGTATGTACAGACTAGACAATAGGGTACATCACCCATACGAAAGCACAATTAATATTATAATATTAGTTATATAACACATCAATATACCTAAAGTGTATGTTGTTAAACAATGTGAAAGTTATAAGAAGTAGAATCTATAATGTGTGGTACCGTACCCCACTGTAGGGCCAAAAGCTACGAACAGCATCCACAACCGAACTAGGTGAAACGTGTATTTCAGCATGTGGCGCCACTCCCCTTAGGATTTATTACAAGACTAGTCTGTCGTGTAGTGTAGTCTTTAACGTTTATATATTAACCTTCATCTTTTTTTAGCATCACAGTCGATAAAAAATTATATTTTCTCCAAAGGATTGTGAAATATTGAAAGTATTATATTAAAACCTATATTATATTTTTATATTATATACATACACCATAATTACACTTTACAGAAAATGTTCTCTTTACTTCACTGTACAGATTTACTTAATTCATAAATGTTTATTTGAGAATCACTGGACTGTATAGCTATATTGATATGTGTGTATCTCTCACCTGTCTGTGTGCATGGCAACGAGGGGGTTGTTCTGACGGGTGGGCGATGTAAGCCCACCCATCACCCGGCTTACGTGTGTGTGTTATTGTGTCCCTCAAACAAAGCTATCTCGCAATATTGTTAGTAAATTACAGTCTAGATTCCTAACATTCTCACTAATTATAAACCACTGTTGGACTAATAGTTTCGTTAATCAAGCTCCTGATTTCGAAGTTTTAGATAATAACTTTCACTATAGCTCTTATTCTTTTAAAATATAAGTTTTACATGCGACGTATATAAACTTTCCCTGCCATTACCACTGATTTAACTTTTTGATGAAGATTAACACAAACTCTATCTATTAGCCTGGTCCACTATCAGTATTTAAAGGTAGAAGAGCCTCGCTGACTCCAGCACGAACGGGCCGGCTCGACCGGAGCGGTACTACCCTCGCACAGAAGATCAACCTAAAATGACAGCTTTCGTATTGTCGTGTTTCGTTGGTGAGTGCGAGACTGGATTCCCAATGATGCAGGGGCATAACTAGGCCACCAAGGTGTTGGTCACCATGCTGCATTAGTGCATCGTCTGCTTTCGAAATGAGGATGATGACTCTTGGGTTCAGCTTTTGTTTTCCACCAGGCAGAATAGTCATTTTGGCAGGCCCATTCAGAAAAAAAACCAACAGAAAATCATGAAAGAACTTAAAGCGAGAAAACTGTATGTGTGGGAAGGTATTATACCTTCAGACCTCCATTTAGAGGACAAAACATAATTACCAGACATAACAACAAGTATCTTGGAAAATGAAACACGTGCAAATTGCGTAGGTAGGTATTGAAGTATTTACTGAAATCAAACAAAATGGATTTCTAAGTCCCTGTTCTTAAAGAATATTATACAGTACACATCATAAATTTCTTGTTGTTAATCGATGATCACCACAATAGAAGTGTGGGTAGTGATTCAACAAACAACCTACAGATGTACGGTTACAATGAGAACAGACAAACAAAATTGAGTCTTGAAACTGACACTTTAAAAGTTCATTTACATTGAAATGAGTCTGTAATCTTCAAAGTTATTAGAAAAACTTGTATAACAAAACATTTAAGCTTTTTTATGACAAATACTGAGTTTTCTTTCAAAATCACCGAAGTATCTATCATCCATCTAATATCACCAACATCGTTTTAGGGTTCCGCATCTCAAAAGCAAAAAACGGAACCCTTATGAGATTACTTTGTTGTCAGATCTTGAAATTTGGTACGAAGCAACGTCTTATAGCACAGATAAGACAAAAATTGCGAAAAGCATAAATTCTTAGTTACATCAGATACTAAAAATATTTTTAATTTATTTAAAGTTACTCCCCTCTTCCTCTTGATCGCGCAGAGATATTAAATTGAAATTCACATCAAATACTCAGATGTATAATACCTTTAAACTGTAACAAAATCAAACTTCTATGTTAACGCAATCAAAAGAAACAGCAATTTGAGCCCCATATTTAGAAACTCGCATCTACTCGCAAGGGAATCAAAACCTAAAGGGTACTTCCAGTCGAC
This sequence comes from Spilosoma lubricipeda, assembly GCA_905220595.1. Lineage (NCBI taxonomy): Eukaryota > Metazoa > Arthropoda > Insecta > Lepidoptera > Erebidae > Spilosoma > Spilosoma lubricipeda. Next base: position 4,869,788 of record HG992286.1, on the reverse strand, counting down.
CTAGAATCTCAAAATTAGGCCTAAAGGAACGTTGTATATAGAAAAATTTCGAAAACCTTAATTTTTTAGTTACATTCCTATTTTTAAATAATAATTTTAATATTATTACCCTTCCTCATGAACGCGTAGAGGTATCAAGTTGAAATTCATATCAAATACTTAGGTCTAATTGCCATTAAGCAGTGAAAAAGTCAATGTAAAAACTCAAAATGCAAAGGTACAACCATTTATACCGCATATTTTGAAACTCGCAACTACTCGCATGGAAATCAAAACCTAAAGGCTACTTCCCGTTGACATACAAAATTTAAATTTGGTAAGAAGCAATGGCTTACTGCACAGGCACAGAGTAATCACAAATTTTAACAAAAAAAACCGACTTAAATCTGGACTAAATTGAAATGGGACCACACAGGAAGCACCAGCATTCAAATAAAAAAAAATCATCAAAATTCAGAAAACTTTCACATATGTACCAATAGGTTTTTGCGGAACTCTCGGTGCGTAAGTCCGACTCGCGCTTGACCGTTTTTACTAAAGTACTTTTGCCACCTTTTGTTAAGTTAAAAATAAATTCTCATTGTCAGTTGTTTCTGAGAAATTCAAGCATTCCATAAGAAAATTGAAATGTATATACAAAGAAGATTTTATCTCAGTAGACGTATGAACAGTGACTTTTAGAAAATAAGTATGTAATACCACGTGTATTAGTTTATTCCAGTCTCTTACAGCGTTTAGTACAAAAAGGTTTTTCTCTAATGAGTTTCTTTGAAAATATAAGCTAAAGGGTTTCCTGCTCTGACAGCTCTTAGTTTTGTGGTCTTCTTTGGCTAGTTTTACACTTATGAAACTTGTCTTCTACGAGTAGGCTATTGTAGTTGCTTGCGCTTTGTACCATATGTCTACGACAGTTTAGTTGTTTCCTATTCCTTCGGTATGTAAATAAAAGATAGTGGACTGTATAACTAATGCTTGTATTATGTACAACCAAATACACATATAAGGCGAGCGTCGCTGTCTAAGGTGTTGCGCGGAGTGCCGTTGCACCGAAAGATCTCCTCCCAGCGTCGCTGTCCTTTCGTCCCCCGCCGCTGCTCGGTGCTCGTGCGCCGACACCATATTTTCATGTTATATTAAGTTTACTGCTACTACCATTATATTATTCAAATGCATTATATTCCTTTATTATTAATATAAAACATACAATCTTAACTGAAGCAAAGTACTAAAGAGTACCTTTTTAGGGGGTAAATTCCTTTTAAGAATACGTGTTTAAGTCTGTACAGAAAAACCCGAAATTTCATGAAAAAAATCTTGTTGGCTAAGGTACTCGTAGCTACGACAATCTTTTGACATAATTTCAACCTACGTATTGCGTAGAACTAGCTACGTGCTACGATTCTCTACGAAACGTAACCAAATATCATACCCTAGTCATTCTATAAACTGTAACATGTTACATAAATGGTAATGAAAATTGTATCTACGAGTGGTGCCATGTCCGGGCATTAAAGTAAAAGTGCATTTATGCTTGCGGAAAAATAAACAAAGTGACGTCACTACTAAAGTAAACTTTAGTTGCGTCATATGGAACTGCTGTTTTTTATTCTCCGAAAGGCACATTGCACTCTTTCTTTTGTTTTTGCTACCGGCACTTAAAACAATGTTGCTTGATCTGTACTTGACATTTTTTAAATTAGAATATTTTCTCTAAAAATGTTCATTACATTTTTTTCTAATAGAGAAGAAATATAGTTATAAAAAATTTTCATAAATTTTAATAAAAAAAACCGACTTCAAGAAGGTGACTAAATTAAAACGGGACTACATGGAAAGCACCAGCTTTCAAATAAAAAAAGAATCATCAAAATCGGTTCACCCAGTCGAAAGTTATGAGATTACAAACATAAAAAAAAATACAGTCGTATTGATAACCTACACCTTTCCGAGTCTAACCGACTCCTCCGACTCTAACCGACAAACTACTCTTATACCAAATCTTCATATATTATGTATATAGTATAGAGTCATAAATATGTATTACCTTTATGTCTCCATCTACGTTCAAAATAAAAAAATAATAAATTATGCACCCCTAATATAAAAATTATAAGCTCTTTAACAGTGCTTAAATTAATTTATATCATAACTACACGTGAACTTTTATAACAGACTAGCTGACCCACGCAACGTCGTTTGCGCCTTATATTGCCCGTAGCGTGAAAATTTCCCCCGTTTTTGAAACATTCTTCATTGTTGCTCCGCTCCTATTAGTAGTAGCGTGATGATATATACCCTATAGCCTTCCTCGATAAATGGACTATCCAACACCGAAAGAATTTTTGAAATCGGACCAGCGGTTCCTGAGATTAGCGTGTTCAAACAAACAAACAAACAAACAAACAAACTCTTCAGCTTTATATATTAGTATAGATTTATTTTATAAATCACTTTGAAAAAACTGAGTATCCTGTGTCTTAAGTGAGTAAAATGTGTAGTGAGACACAACATAAGTTTGAAAAGAGATGAAAGCTTTTAAATCTTTGTAATTAACTCAAATCCAGTCGCGACAATGGCAAGCACGAACTCCAATCTCATCACTTTCATGGCTGCGTTTCACTTCACAACGCACACACATAATCTATCGTTCCCAACAACTTTGTGTTTGAAAGAGGATTTTTCCAATTATATTACACTAGCAGACCCACGCAACCTCGTTTCCGTCTCCTATTGCCCGTCGCGTGATAATTTTCACCCGTTTTTGAAACATTTTTCATTGGTGCTCCTCTCCTAATTGTTTTAGTGTGATTATATATAGCCTATAGCCTTCCTCGATAAATGGGCTATCTAACACTGAAAGAATTTTTCAAATCGGACCACTAGTTCCTGAGATTAGCGTGTTCAAACAAACAAACAAACTCTTCAGCTTTATATTTTAGTATAGACTAGCAGACCCACGCAACCTCGTTTGCGCCTTATATTGCCCGTAGCGTAAAAATTTCCCCCGTTTTTGAAACATTCTTCATTGTTGCTCCGCTCCTATTAGTAGTAGCGTGATGATATATGCCCTATAGCCTTCCTCGATAAATGGACTATCCAACACCGAAAGAATTTTTCAAATCGGACCACCGGTTCCTGAGATTAGCGTGTTCAAACAAACAAACAAACAAACAAACAAACTCTTCAGCTTTATATATTAGTATAGATATAGATATGTACTTACTTGATTTGTGATTTTTACTTTACAAATTTTTTGTTTATTTATTTATGTATGAAAAGTTGAAGTTAAAGCAGAAAGCCGATAACAAGTATTCATATCTAGTTTTAGACTAATGTAAGATATAATAAGCAAATACATCACAATCAAAACAATAAACATAAAACACACGATACATAGTGCCAAATACCACAATGACTGCACAATTAATGCCATGTTATATCTAATTGTTTTTTTTACATTTTAAATCTAAATAATTAATGGTTGATTAGAATTCCTTGGAAGTTTGAATTATTTAATAAAAAGGTAATGAAAACTGAAGAGTACATGCAATAAACAAATTTAAAAAAACTAAATTACGATTATAAAAGTTAGTTGTAAACAAACAATCAAATAGCTGCAGCTAATAAAGTATCTTGTAATAAGGTGAGAGATTAGAAGCCGGAAGACTGCGAACAGCAAGAGATACGTAATATTAAAGTTTCACATTGAAGAAAAATTAAAAAATTAAATGTTGAATTCTTCATCCGTTATTTGATACAATATTCGAGTTGACATACGTTTCATATTCGACTACTTAATAAGTATGCAACTGTGATCTGCTCGAAATACTATTTGTAAAAGCAATATTACTTTTACGTACTAGCTTTTTACGTATATTATTATCGACCTTTAGTTTTAATATACTCTTCATTTGCCCGTGTATTCCATAGACTTATACCATATTGCGTAGTCCAATTAAAATTGTTGCTGGCATTATATTGCCGTATATACTAGTTCAACTATATGTTGGGTTTTTAAACAATTAATATTTGCGGACACCCTCTCTTTCCACTAGCGTAACTGAATTATCAATCACACAAACATTGTTTTTGGACCGTATACATATTTTCCACCCTCATGCACAACACGGTGTACGTAAGTTGGAAAACACGGAGCTCATATTGTGTTTCCCGGACCGAGGTGCATCCAATATCCACCACCCGTTTCCATAGCAACGGCTGGGGCTCAGCACGTCCCAGGCACACAGCTTTTATACTAATGTACTCACATTTTACTAAATAAAATCTACCTACCACGGTTTATTGGTTTTTCGAGATTTCACTTCACGAGCCATTGAATGTATGGTTAAATTTTTGATCAAAAATGCAATTTGATTTGGTTTTTGCACTGATAAATTTGAAGTGTGGCTGTTTTAATATAGTTTAGAACATCTATGATCATTTAGTATTTTTAATGTGAAGGTTCAAAAAGAGTACAAGAAAGTGTTTTTAGTATAAAAAGGGTGTTGACAGTATGAAATTAAAATGTGTGTAAATCTCTAGTAAATTGAATATCAGTATGTACTGACTGAAAGCAAATTAGACGCAAGAAAAAGATGGTGATGGTGTGAAGTTTCCTCGGCCTTAATAAACTGCAGTTATGGAGAAAAAAAATTAAGTGGCTTAGTGTACAGTGCCCAAGGCAAGGCATAGATAACAAAAAATGCATTCTATCGTAGAGAAATGTAGTTAAAAACATTGCTTGTAGTTTTTGTAATGTATGTATGTTTGAGACTTGATGGCGTTGTGTTTTAGATGTCCAAAATATTTATTTTAAAGTGGATAGAGTGTAGGCTACTTTTAATTTTTAACCGTTTTTAATAACTTTTACATTGTTTGTTATCAACTGTTGAACCTTTTTAAAAATGTTGATTTTGGTATAGTATTCTTACCGTTCGGTATCATATGAATTTAAAGAAAGTATACCTCTCCTAAGTACGAAAACATTACGAATGAAGAAATACGGTTTATTAAAATCATCATTTCATATTGGATACTTTTTCAAAAGTTGATAATTTCTATCGGATGTAAATATCAACAACCTTTAATAAATAATCCATTACTGGACTTAGTTAACACAATACAAGTTTGAAAATATCATTAAATATATCAAAAGTCCCTCAATATCAGCCTCCCTATATTTAATTTAAGCCGTTATCGATTCTAACTGCACTTGCTAACCTAGCAAAGCGCCACACTGACCCATATAAGAGGAATGACAAGTTACATTAAAGAAATTGGGGTAGGTCAGACCCCCGACCTTGACATACGAAGGCAAGGGGCGTCGTACCGAAACACGAGCTCCAATGTCGGCTCAGTAGCTCACAGAGGGTGAAATCTTTGATGTTTCGAGGGCAAATTTCGTTTAACCTTGACCTCTTCTACAAGGCTTATAATTACTTTATGATTGTTTAATCAAATTTAAATGAAATTTGTTTGAAGAAGAGGAAAAACTGTCAAGAATGAACAAGAAGGTATATGCTTGTTATGTAATAAGTAAAACAAGATAATTTAAACAGTTATCGTGTTATACATATTACATAAAGACGTATGTTATTTATTTTAAAGATTTAAACCGTGGGAAAGCTAAGCTTCGGTACACATGGATTAAATAGACTGGAACCGTGCTACGGTATTAGAAAATATCTGTGTTAAGCAATTATTTAATGGCTGGCCACCGAGTGACTGAGGTCACTGGAGATCAGGCAATTTCTCTGATACTGAGGAGACATTTCAACTATGGTAATATTATCCATTTGAATGAATGAATGAAATAGCCTTTTATTCTGAACTCTGAGATTTTTTACATAACAATGTTTTGCTTTGATTTTTCTATAGAATATCTAGCAGTTCAGTGTGCCTGTTGGCATAGGCCTCCTCTAACATTTTCCACTGTGTTCTGTCCAGTGCCACTCTTCTCCAGTAGTGTCCTGCTGTGAGTTTCAGGTCGTCCTCCCATCTCATCTGTTGACGTCCTCTGTTGCGTTTTCCATCTCTGGGGTACCAGTAAGTTGTATTTGTGCTCCATTTAGTTTGGGGATCTCTTATCATGTGACCAGTCCATCTCCATTTTCTCTGATCAATTTGAGTAAGTATGTCAGTAACCTTAGTTTTTTCCCTTATGGTAACGTTTCTAACTTTGTCTTTTCACTTTATGCTTAACATACTTCTCTCCATGGCTCTCTGGCAACGTCCCAACTTTTCCCTGTGATTTTTAGTGAGTGCCCAGGTTTCACAACCATAGGTACTGGTACTGGAAGAATACATGCATCAAAGACTTTCTTTTTTATTGTTATACTCAGTTCTGATTTCATTACTTCCTTCAGTGACCAGTACTTCTTCCAGCCATTAGCTATTTTTCTGTTGATCTCGTTTGTTGTCTGATCTTTGTGGGATATTAACTGTCCTAGGTAGTTGTATTCTCGCACATATTCGAGTGGTTGGTCGCCGATTTTTATACTTATTGGGTTGGAGTTTGTGAGTAGTTTGGTTTTGTCCCTGTTCATATATAGTCCCACTTTCATACTTTCATGATTAAGAGTTTTTATCATTTGATTACGATTTTCTGGATTTTCTTCAAAAAGTACTATATCATCTGCAAATCTGAGATGGTTTAGGTTTACTCCGTTTACATTAAGGCCGAAGCCCTCCCAATCCAGTCTTCTAAAGATGTTTTCTAGTAGGGCTGAGAACAACTTTGGTGAAAGTGGGTCGCCTTGTCTCACTCCCCTCTCTATCTTGAACTTATCTCCTAGAGTTTCAAGCTGTATTCTGGCTTCGCTATTTGAGTAGATGTTTTTGATGATTGAAATGTAATTTGAGGGTATTCCTTGTTGTTCTAAGCTTTCCCATATAGCTTTATGGCTTATACTATCGAAGGCCTTGGAGTAGTCTATAAATGCCATGTACAAGACTTTGTTATATTCTTTGTACTTTTCTAATATTTGTTTTACTGTATGTATGTGGTCGAGGGTGGAAAATTTGCTTCTAAAGCCAGCTTGTTCCCGAGGTTGATTTTCGTCGAGCTTTTTACTTATTCTTTCCAGAATAACTTTGGAGAAAACCTTATATATGTTTGACATCAGACTTATAGGTCTGTAGTTTCCTATGTCTTCTTTTTGTCCTTTCTTAACAAGGAGTATGACATGAGACGTTTTCAACCGTATTGGTATTGTGCCAGACTTCATTATGTCGTTAAATATTGTTGTGAGGATAGGTACTAGATCATCAAGAGTGCCTTTTAGAATTTCGTTTGTCACCTTGTCTGGACCTGGTGATTTGACCATCTTTTGACTGCGTATAGCTTTTTCAACTTCGCAAGGAAGTATTTCTGGTTCATCATTTAGATCTTGTATTATATTCATCTTTTCCTTTTTCTCTTGAGATGTTTTGTCTAGGTTCGAGTACAAGTCCTTGTAGAATTTCGTAGCTATTTTATTTATTTCTTTTCTATTTGAACTGGTGTATGTCTTTTTGGTTAATTTTGGTATCCATTCTTTGTTTACTTCTCTTAGTTCTTTCCTTGCTTTCTTCACTCCTCCTGTTTTGATTACATGCCTTTCTATAGTTTGCAGTCTCTTGTTCTTTCTTTCCCTCTTGATGTTCGCTCTGATTTCCTTACTTAGTTCAGTAATTAGGTTTTTCCTTTTCGCAATGAGTTGCAATATTGTATCAGTCAGACTGTATTTATTGTTACTCTCATTTATTGGTCTTGCTTGGATTAATTGCTTTTCTAGGATTTCACACCTTGTAAAGACGTCAGTGTTTTTAATTTTCATTTGTATTTCTTTAGTTGGTTCGTTTCGGAAATTGGAAGCTTTCCTTGTAGTTTTGTCAATGTAATAGTCAGGCTTATTAAATTTATATGTTTCCTGGATTGTCTTGAAGATTGAATCCTAAGTGAGCTTCTAACCATACGGTGATTGGTATTAAAGTGAAATTCTGTCACCACAGATGTGTCTGTGAAAGCTTTTGGATAATTTGTTGCTATGTGGTCAATCTCGTTTTTATACCTGCCTTCAGGAGAAAGCCAGGTCCATTTGTTGTGCTTATTTTTCTTATAAAGACTGTTGAGATGTGTTAGATTATGTTCTAGTAAGAATTCTACAAGCATTTCGCCATTTGGGCTTCTTTTCCCTTGTCCATGGTCTCCCAGTACGTATTCTGCTTTATTTTGTTTTACACCCACTTGTGCATTGAAGTCCCCCATTACAATTACATAATTATGTGAATATCTAGTTACTGTTCTTGTCAGCTCATCATAGAAGAGTTTGTTTTCCATTTTTGATGCTTTTTCTGTCGAGGCATATGTTTGTGTAATTGACCAAATTTTTCGGTACCCAGGTATGAAGATGTTTAACACTGCTATTCGGTCTGAAATCAAAACGAGTTCTTGAATATGTCGTTTCAGTGACTGTCTAATAACGAATCCCACACCTCTTTGACCTGGTATTTCGCCTTTGTGGAATAGTAAGTAATCAGAGCGCTCTTCAATTTTTTCTCCCAGCCTTCGTATCTCACAGAGACCCAAGATATCCCATTTAATTTCGTGTAGGGCTTTCTCTAGCTCTTGTAGACTTTCTTCCGTTCTTAATGTTAGAGTATTTAGAGTGGCAATTTTAAGGACTTCCGTTCTTCTTGTTAGAGGGTGGTGGTCTAGATCTCCCTCGGTGACCAACCGTTGTGGGAGACATTTGGTTAATTGATTTTGTTTATTACTTTTTGTTGTTGTAGTTGTTGTTTGTTTCCATAGTTCCGTGGTAGTAGTTACTTTTTTGGAGTTTTTCAATTAGAGTCTGAAATTGGTTTCTCTACATATTTGAGTTTGTTATGAGGTCTAATGATATCTTTCATATTAGTTTTAGAAGAATTTTCGATTGGATTGATCATGTTTTTGTTTATGTTGCCTTTTTTCTGTGTCGATGACTGAGGTGAATCTGAGGTTTTCCTTTTTCTTTTCTCTCTAGACTTGTCTTTCTGGTTTTTAATTATGATTTTGTCATGTTTGATGTAGGCAATATTTCCTTTCTTTATTTCTTCTTCCACCTGTGGCTGGAGTTGTTTTCGTTTTTCTAAAACTTCCTTTGAGTAATCTTCTTTTACATAGATGCCTGGAGGGAGACTCGATTTGTTTCTAAGTATAAGATGTTTCTTCCATTGAGTTGTGATGGAGATCACCACTGGACGGTTTTTATTGTTAACGTCTTGCCCGATTCTATAGACGTTATTAATTTCTTGACTGTTTATATTTACCCTCATATCTGTAATTATTTCCTTGAAGTAGTCTATCAGTTCTAGTTCAGGTTTGCCCTTTTCCTTTACTCCAAAAAATACCAAGTTATTTTTTCGTTTCTCTCTTTCCACCAACTTGAGTTTTTGTTCTAGGTCAGATACTTTCTTTTTCAAGTTATTGTTCTCCTCAATAATATCTTTAATTTTTTCGTCTATCGCTGCCATGACATTTTTAGTGACCGAAAGTGTTATAACTTTGGTCTGTTCTTCCAGTTTTTCATAATTTTTTGAAAGAAGTAAATCCATACTCTTCTCCATGCCTGTGTGATATCTCTCTGTTCGTTGTTTAAATTTTTTTTGGTAGGAACTTTAAATTTTGTGTGGTATTCCCAATTTAGTAGTTTTTTTTTCTTAAGTGGCACCCTTATTGTTTCTTAATGTCGGTATCAACGTGAAGTTGTAGCCGTATCTTGAACCGTGTCTATAATCTATGGTGTTGATGTCAAACTTTTACGGTTATAAAAGTATAATTTGTTGTAGTTTCTTTTTGGTGGAATTTAACACTTTCACGGTATCTTTTTTTCTGGTTGTGGTTATTGGATGTTTCTTTAGTGATTTACCGTCGCACAGCACTGAATTAACACTGTTTGGCACTAAAAACAATTTATATTTCGAGAGGATCGGTGACGTACGTATGTTCTATTTGACCGCCGGAAACATCCATTTAGTATCCGTTAAGACTGACTGCCATGGCCTAAAACGGCTAGGAGAACATCGTTCATGATTTAGAAAAATTAGAGCCGCACGTTACATAAATACGGGTAGGGTCGACCGCCTCCAGCATTTTGATAAATTTTACCCAGTACTTGAATTTCTTTCTAGTTTTTTCATTATAACGATAGAAATCCGTTGCGAATGTAATAGAATGTGTTCAATAAAAACAAAAAAGGCATTTTTTGTTTGCAGATTTAATAAAAAATATTACAGCCTTATAAATGTGACACTGGTAAATATAAATTTGTGCCACGACTAAGATGTATATAAAACTTTATTATTAAATTTGATATAATATTATATCCAGCCTTTTTTTAGCAAACGAACAGACGCATCGCCTGATGGTAAGCGATTAACGCCGCCCATGGTCACCCGCTACACAAGAGGCGTCACAAGTGCGTTGCCGGCCTTTTAAGAAGAAATACACTCTTTTTTTGAAGGTTTGAAGGGTTTATTGGTCCGGGAACACCGCAGGCGATAGTTCATTCTTCAGTTTTGTTGTGCGAGGCAGAAAGTTTCTAGAAAAGCGCACAGTTGTGGACTGCCAACCATCTAGTTGATGGGGATGAAACTTTATAATAAGACAAACCTCATGTAGTAGATTAGCACGTTGCAAAGTTGAGCAATCCCAGCCGAGTCAGACTATAGTTGGGTGACCGTAAAATACATTGAGACCTCTCCATGCTTCGGTTACCATACGAACACAGGGTATAGTTAGTTTAAGCCCTAAAATATCTGACTACACCCTATCTACGCAACTCCAATATTCAATACTTCGCGGCCTCATTGCAATCGCTGCAAGCTGACCCTAACCTAATTTAAAAATGACATACTTATATATAAATTACAACTTCTACATAACAAAATTTGTGAATACTAAAATAGTTAAATAGTTTGACTGCCTCGTTGGTCTCGCGGTTGGCGTGAGCGACTGCTGATCATGAGGTCTCGGGTTCGATTCCCGAGTCGGACCAAATGTTTGTATGATCTACAAATATTTGTTTCGGAGTTTGGGTGTGTTCTATCTATAATATGTATGTATTTACAAAAAAAAAAAAGTATATATGTATTTGTATCAGTTGTCTAGTACCCCATAACACAAGCTCTGCTTATCTTGGGACTAGATGGCGTTGTGTGTTTAGATGTCCGAAATATTTATAATATTTATTTATAAGTTAACACGTGATGCTACAGACTATTTCAATAAACTAATTATACTTTTGTTCTGCGAAATACTCGCAATTATTTTTTAGTTATAAATAGGTATAAGTAGGCAGCTACGTTCACAGGTAACTTACGATCATGAGAGGAAGGAGCTAATTAGACTATAGACTAACGAGGTACATGTGTTTTGAACCGTGAAGTGGAATCACGCTTGATAACATACGAGACGATAATTATCAACAATATGTGTATATTTATTATATAGAAGCACTGGTCAAAGCGTTTTGATGACAATCTCAAAATATTAATATTTACGAACTTTTAAACGGTTTTATTTAGCTGACCCTGGTTGTTTATTTATTTGTTTGTTTGGGTCAAATCTAGTTATTGAAATTTGACCCCTTCCTGTTGACAGATTGATCTGAAATTTTGTTACACACCTTTAGTTCTGTTTCAATAAATTATGTAAATTCTGTTTCATTGTAAATCCAAGATGGCCGACGCTACAAAATGGCGGTTTACAAATTTTGTCACGCCTACCTCAATATGGGTATCCAATGAAAGGGCTTGACTAGTAGAATACAGGTCTCTATGACAACAAATTAAAATCTAAGATGGCCGACGCTACAAAATGGCGGTTAAGACATTTTGTCACGACTACCAGTATATGGGAATCAGATGAAAGTGCTTGACTAGTAGAATACAGATGAGAAGTAAATGTAATGAAATTAAAAACCTGAAATTAATGTACTAAAAGCTAAATATAATTAAAGTTAATAATTAAATAAAAGAGCCGAAGCCAAACGGTCTAAGCGCCAGCTTATTATACACTTGTATTTCCAACAGATTAACGGGTTCTGTTCCTTTGATGGTTACAAAAAAAAAGAGTTGTAGATGATATAAAAAATATTTCTTCATGATTATACATTACGTGATGTGTTAAGAAGCTAAAAATAATTTGCACACTTTTGTGTAAAACACAATGAGTTAAACAATAAGACAAATAATCCTTTGAGACATTTGAAGATACTACTATTACAAGTCCATGTAGGCTTCCTTATCTATCTATTACCTTTAATTAAATGAGTAATTCTCTCTGAAACTCTCTCTAAAGCTGCCTCGTTCGTCTAGTTGTTAGCTAGTGTTGGATTTTTCTTACAAGAAATTCTTAATAGCAGCCCGGAGTATGGAAGATGGCGGTGTTTCCCGCCCGTGCCTCGGAGAGCAAGTTAAGCCGTCGGTCCCGGTTGTCATGAACATCTATGGTAATCGTTATTAGGAAGTCAGTGCCCTTAAATATACTAACAACTAGTTCAACCTACGAATTCAGTTCACCCTCAGAGTTGCGGAGGACTAGTAGCCGACCCCAAATCTTAGGAATAGTAAGACTAGGAAGAAGAAGAAACAAGTAATTCTTATATATATAAACTGAATTCCGGCAACGGCTCCAAGGATTTCCATGAAATTTAGTATGCAGGTTTCATGGGCGATAAATCGATCTAGCTAAAAAACACTTTTTAAAACTTACCGAAACAAAATACCAAGCAATCCACCAATACCAGTCATCCAGGAACTACTTGTAATTGTGACGAAAGAAAGTAAGTAAAACCGACCAGTTTCTTATTAAACTACAATTATAAAGGGTTATTCATTATTAATAGAGTGTCTGCAAATTTAAAGACTTTATTTGTGTACGTGTGGTAATCCCTTCGGGCCGTCACCCTATCGGGGATCACACTGAGTTCAGTGTCACAATAGAACGAAATCAAACAGCATATTGTGTAATACTGACCCTAAAATAATAGGGATTTGTAATTATTTTTTACTGACAGAACCGAAAATTCCTAGTCTGTTAGATGAACAATAAATGTGTAAAACTTAATTTTCTTATCATTATTATCGTTATAAAAGAACTTTTCATTTTTGCACGATTAAAAAAAATTGAATTACTCTTTTTGTCATATTTTAGTTATAGTTATTATATAACTAATTTTATTAGTTTTTAAAATTTAATTATTTATCAATTGTGTAACAATCAATATATGTAATATTTTCTCTCAAATTTGCAATACCTGGAATGGACTACTAAGCTGAGACAAACTATGTTACAAAATCACAAAATGTACAATTAGTTAGCAATAGAGATTTTTTATTTTGATCCTATTATAAGCGCGAAAATATTCAGCAGCTTCATTTGGAAATTTTCATATTTTGTTATTATTTAAAATGGAAATCCGCTATTCTCAATATTTGATTATTTTCCATCTCAATAACGTAAATATTTTGGTTTTAATTAATTAATGTGGATTGCAAGGATTGTGGACAAGGACTTGAAAGAAGTGCCAACTTCTGTCAAGTCCTTGTGAGTATGCCATCTACATCTGAAAATCCGGAAGCTTTGCCCACGATGGCCACGCCCGTGCGAACGGGGCCTTACTGTCATGCTACTTTGCCAAGTGTTCTGTGTTATAAAACTTTGTGTGATTTAAAAAAATTATGCATGCATTCATGTATGTATGTTTGTAGAGAACTTCGCGACAGAGGATATATTCCTAGTGCGGGGGTTGTCTTTAAAAAAAGAAAGAAGAAAAAAATATTACAAATGTGAAAGTTTCTGAAGATGAACGTTCATCACTCTTTCGCGTAAAGACAGATAGAGCTGAATGAAGTTTATACAGAGATAGATCGTAGTCTGAAATACCATATTGTTAGGCTACTTTTTATGCCGATAATGTAGAATTCCTGTAAGTCTCTCAGTGTGAGATAAGTAAGGTACAGCAAAAACCTCTGGACGCAGTTAGTGTATGATAAATAAAAGTCTATATGATCACAACATTTATTAATCAAACTTATTTATGCTACCTACACTCACACACTATTTAAACTAAGTCACATAGATTAAATACATTTTTATTAGAATACACAGATTGGAATACATTTAGTAAAATATAAGACATTTAGACAATTAGCTTTTAAACTTAGACTTACTTTTACATTTGATTGGAATTATACTAAACGTATATATTTTTTTCGTTCTCACAAACTCGTGTGCGTAAATTAAATAACCTAGAATTCAACGTAACACTTTGTTTCTACTATGTGGTACAGGTGTAATTGAAGTACTAAATAACAACTTTTTTATTACGAAAATACTCCACAAATTTCTATGACGGTATACAACATCTTAAAAATATATTTAAAACATTGAAATAATCTTCATTAATACACATGAATGTAAACTTTTAAACAGTAAAATTAAAAAATATATATAGAAGTGTGAACTAGCGAATCGTTGTTGTGTGTGTGTGTTTTTTTTAAATTCTAAACTCAAATAAACCAACGACTTCACCTAATTCGAATTTTGGCGAGAGGTACCTAAAGGAGCCGATTGACCTTAAATATTTCGGCGTAATGTAACATTCGTGGCGAGCATACGAAAATACCGACAACCGGGTGAAGACCGCGCCGCTCGCAGAGAGTAGCTCGTCTCGCTGTACTGACCTATAACATTTCGGCGTATCGTAACTTTACGTTACGCCGAAATGTTTTACGTCAGTCGGCACCTTAAGAGTACTGGATAAGGAGTACTTAAACCTGATTATAATTAGCGTTGTCATAGCAACAGAGTGGTTACTATAACAATGCCGCTTAAATATACTTTTAGGACTAATTACTTAGAAAGCTCAAACCATAGTGGTTTGAAGCTGCTTTATTATTATTATTTTGTCTAATAACATTTATGAGATTATTAAAAAAACAAATATGAGGAATAACAAAAATAACAACAAATCAGAATTGATGACGTGAATTTACGAACTCTCCCATTGCTTGATATGCTCGTATTAATGAGGTCTAGTAATAAAATTTACGTTCATATTACGTTACTTATTGTGCATTCAACCAGGTGAGTTACCTGAAGTTTCAACCAGGTAGCACATGAGGTCTTGAGGTATGTTAAGATAATTTTATTTAATGTAATAAATACTTCCAGCCCCCTTTTCCGGGATAACGACCCCAAACGTTTTTAAGTATTCTTTTAATTTTGTTTTTTTTTGTATTTTGCCTGATATGGTATACATTAATATTGCAATAGTATTGAACATTGTTGTATGTGTTTAAAATATAGACCTATATTTAACTATATTCAGCAAATAGGTGTATCTATACTTAATCACATCACACTAATATATAAAGGCGAAAGTTTGTGAGTGTGTATGTTTTTTACTTCTACTTCTTACTTCACGCAAAAACTAATGAACGGATTTGGATGAAACTTTACAGTAGTATAGCTTATACATCAGAATAACACAAAGGCTACTATTTGCCGCGATAACCGGCATATACGCGGGCGGAGCTGCGGACAAAAACTAATCCTACTAATATTATAAATGCGAAAGTTTGTAAGGATGGATGGATGTTTGGATGGATGTTTGTTACTCTTTCAAGCAAAAACAACTGAACGGATTTGGATGAAACCTTACAGTAATATAGCTTATACATCAGAATAACACATAGGCTACTATTTGCCGCGATAACCGACATAAACGTGGGCGGAGCCGCGGGCAAGAACTAGTATATTATAAATGTAAGTTTATTTGTTACGTTTTCACGCGAAACTTACTTAATCGATCATCATGTTACTTTGTACATATATTCTTGAAGGTATTAGAAGTAACAGGATACTTTTTAGTAGTATATAATTTAAAATTCCCTATAAATTAAATTATATAATAATTATACAAAAATAATGTAACCGTCTATCGTGAATTTAGACATACTAACTTAGCCTTAGAATTTTAAGATAACTTAACCATTCAAGTATATTAATTTACTAACTGAGAGTTAAAAAAGATTAGTGCATTATGTAGATAACTTATTAAGTTGCTTATTTTTAATACATTAATTCTTTACTGACTAAATATTTTGTGAATACATATACCTTAGTATTAGTGAAGTACGTGACTACTAAACAATAAATAATACAAATAGAGGATTATGTTATACTAAGTTGTTTTGTCTTTTAATAATTTAAGCCCTTGATTTTTCTATTCTAATAAAACTGAAGTTTTTTTTTATGATATAAGAGGCAAACGAGCAGACCTATCACCTGATGATAAGCGATTACATTGACACCCGCAACACCAGAGGCCTCACAAGTGCATTGCTGACCTTTGGGGAATGGAGAAAGGGATGTAAGGAGGGGTTGGGGTATGGGCCTCCGGGATCCTTACTCACTCGTTGAAACATAGCGCAAGCGCTATTTCACACCGGTTTTCTGTGAGAACGTGGTATCACTTCGGTCGAGCTGGCCCATTCAAGCCGAAGCATGACTCTCCGTCAACAGCTTTAAGAAGAAATCTTTTTTTTATTTTATGATACATTTAAGTGCAGAAATATAAAACTAATTTCTTATGTTGTAATTGGAATCTATATAGCAAGGTTTCTTATCTATAAAGCCTATTAGTTCTACTGATATGTGTCCCTCTCCAGCTTTTCTACTTATGTATCATTTTTATTTATTATAAGATTTATCCTATTAGTATTATATAAATTTAGTTGTTAATTTCGGTTTAATTGCTGAATAGGTTTATTATTAAACGTAAACTTAGTTAAGTTCTATTATGTAGGTTCTTAAATAAATAGAAACCGATTTTATATTTTGTGTATGTATCTACGTCTTACATACCTAATTTAAGCCCCTGACGAAAACATGAAGGTGTTAGGTATTAAACGCATATGGTAGACGTATGGAGTACCGCGGAAGGACTGTGTGGCGAATACTCGCATCCACGTTAAATTCATATCCGTGGATGAAGGCAGTACAGAACTGGTTTCTCGCTTTGTAGTGAGCTTTGGGGGAATCTTTGGTATTTCTAACAGTGGACGTCTTTTAGCTGAGACGATGATAATGTATATTAACGTATAATGTAAAGACGTCTATACTACACATCCATACTACTACAACCTAACGGTAACCCGTTACATTGTAATCTATCTCGCGAGATTGTGAACAGTCGAAAGATTGTGAACTGTAATATACTGCTTACAATTTAACGTATTATTTAAGTCACATTATAACCTATCGAACTGAACTCGTCAAATTATGATATGGTATGCCACGGATCGATTCTTGAGCGCTGATTGGTGGAACAGCATATGTCCCGCGCCGCCATATTTGTTTGTTAATTCGTTTGTTGCCGAATGTAAAGTATTTTTGTGATTCTAAATTTATTTCATGTTGAATTAGTTACATAAAATTGTTGTCACAGTAAAATGAATTTGTGATTAATCAAAGGAGTTCTAACCTAACCTAACTCTATGGCCATAGAACGACCTACTATAAGACCGACCAATCAGGGACAAGGAAATAGGAAATAAGTCGGTTAAAAATATCTAACTACTGATATTCTAAAAAGAGTTAACGGGTATACAGACAGAGACATAAAACTACTTTGTTACTATGTGCAGATTACAACTAGAACTTTTCGTATATAAAAAGCTGAATACGCCACTTATTATTTACAAAGCTCTCAAATGCTTTTTACTTAATTACGGACAGCCATTGTGACGAACTTGCGTGACATAACACATTTGTGTATGTATATATACACCTTACGTACCTAATTTAAACCCTCAACGAAAAATCAAAGATGTTTGATACTTAATGAAGGATTGGACATTGTACAGTTACATCCGTGCCAGCCTATGTGTATTACAGATGAATTGAAAGAGTATAGCTGCAAAGTCGCTTTTTGCGGCAACCGCCGTGCTACATGGGGAACAAATGTCTGGCAATACCGTCTCAACCGCGTCCCTGTAGAAGGAGAAGTGGTGATCACCATACTCATTGCGAATGCAGGCAATGCAACAATGCAGCATGGTGACCCACATTATCGCGGCCGAGTGATGCTTCTGCATCATTGTGTCTCCGGTCTCGCAATCACCAACGAAACACGAGAGTACCAATGCTATCATTTTAAGTTGATCTTCTGTACGAGGGTAGTAGCGGTCGAATGTGCCCATTCGTGCTGAAATCAGCGTAGTTCTACTACCTTTACATTCTATATTACTGGAATGTAATGCCCATGTTTTATTTTAATTGCTCAATTCGTTCAAATATTAAGAACGGTGCGGTGTGATATTTAAGAGAGACAGAAGAGCGCTGGCGACTTGTCCTGCCTAAAGCACTTCAGTGGTATAAACATTACACTATAACAATGTTTAACCTCATTTAAATAAGGAATCTTAAGCTTAAAATGTACATTACACAGGGCAAGAACTTCGTCAGAATAAAAAAAAATTAGCAAACAGTGCCAATAGCCGAATTTAAAGAACTTCTGCTTATAGTCGAAGTTATCACGACAAACGATAGGATCTCAATTCAACTCTATTTAAAAGTATATTAGCCTACGGCAATTTACACTTAAATAATGCATGCATAAAAGGAAGTAGTGAGTATGATACAAAGATAATACCTAATTGACATTTTAGGAGTACTTTCTTAAGTGACCTAAACTACAAACTAATTCCTAAAAATACTAAGATTAAAACCTATTTATTTTGTCTACAATTTTATTTATGATGGGAATCAAACAATTTTTTTTCGTCAAACTTGGACTATGGTCTTCAAAAATGATATTGAGGTTTTTTATGTCATTTTTTCTAAACTGAATAGTTTGCGCAAGACGCTTCCAAAGTGGTAAAAAACTTCTAAAATAAGAGAATGATAAAACTTAAAAAAATATAAGATGTAAAAATTGGTTTGAACGAGATCTAGTAAGTACTTTTTGTCATATATCGTAAACCGAAATTTACCTTTCATTCAATCAACACAAATAAAATATA
Organism: Spilosoma lubricipeda; assembly: GCA_905220595.1. Lineage (NCBI taxonomy): Eukaryota > Metazoa > Arthropoda > Insecta > Lepidoptera > Erebidae > Spilosoma > Spilosoma lubricipeda. Next base: position 4,850,735 of record HG992286.1, on the reverse strand, counting down.
TAAATAATTATGTTACTCTGCTACGGAACCCTTGATGGGCGAGTCAGACTCGCACTTGGCCGCTTTTATTGTTATTTTAATGTATTATGTTAAGAAACTTATTCTAAGAAGAAAGTATACGTTAATCTTACCTATATTATATTTTTTGCTTTTTTTGATAGTTTTTATTTTTATGTGATACATCATATTAAGGAATTTATTCTAATATATTAATTAAATATTATAAATACTCTCAGTATACGTTACTTATAATGAGTTATTATTAATAAATACTTCTAGTTTTTGTATAGTAAATTCGTTACTCTAGAATGAGGCGTTATGTTTTAAGTTTTTTTTTTTGGTATTTTTTTATTTTTATGTGTTATTACGCTAAGAAAATTATTCTAAGAAAATAATGCAATGTATACATAAATTACTTAAAGTACTACCCGTCGGAATAACGCGCACCTGGCTGGAATGCGCTTTACCTCTCCCTTCACCCCGCCTACGCCTGTCTAGTAGGCGAAGAAGGGACGATGCTTGGGGAAGCGAGGGGTGAAGCAGATACGCAGATATTTCCGACGGATTGTACACGTTAACATCATAATGATGCGTTTAAAGTTTTTAAGTACCTATAGTATTTATTGTATTTTTATTATGATGTGTTATGTTAAATAATATTCTAAACATTTAACATATAAAATAAATACTTATAATATACATCACTCTAATAAATATGCGTTAAGTTTTTAAGCCTTACCTTCATTTATATTTTTTAATTTTTATCTGATGACATTGTCATCTTATGTTAATAATATTATTCTAGGATATTAATTTATTGTTATAAATACTTCTATTACACGTTACCCTGATAACGATCCCTATCGCTTCGTTTTTTTTTATTATTATTTCATTTATCTGATATGATGTATCATGTGTATATGATAAACCTATATTTAACTATATCAAATAATGTACTTACATTTAACCAGCTTGAGCAAATAGGTGTTTATTATGGCTTTGTCTGTTTACGACAGACAGTCAGAATATTAATTTGATTGTCTATCGTGAACATTGTAGTTTTATATAATAGTTATTATCGATACAGCAAGACAAATTGTACAATAAGAACGATCTCAGATTATATTCTAAAATGTTCAAGTAAACACTATAAGTGACTATTAACTATTATAGATGTGCCGAAATTAGTTACGAATAAATCATTACTACTTAGCAACATTGTTACATCGATATTTGTTTGAGTAAGTTATCTATACAAATAAATAAAATTGGAGTGTCTGTTTGTAATATTAAAATAACCGCTTTTTACTAAATGCATATGTATGTATACACGGTACCTATACCAAAAATGTAGTAAAAATTTTTTTTGTCTGTCTGTCTGTTTGTTCCGGGTAATCTCTGGAACGGCTGGATGGATTTGGACGGGACTTTCACTGGCAGGTAGCTGATGATCCGGGGAGTAACTTAGGCTACTTTTTTATACTAACTTTTTCCCACGGCGTTACTCGCGGTACAACAATAACCGCGGGTAACACCGCAGGGTTCAGCTAGTGTTAGGATATGAATAATAAGCTAGTTTTTAAAAGTCATTCAAAAGATACAGAATCTACAGGAGACGACAAAAACAATCGAGCAAATATTTCATATGAACATTGACTGCTTCGGTGGCGTTGTGTCATGTAGTTATTATTATATTAGGTAACACCTATCAAATGTAATGGACTAGTTAAGAATAAAATTGAACTTTCGTCATGGCGTCACTCTTGATAGCCTTTGTGTTTCATTTGTCACACCAACTTATGAAATTATAATTAACATATTAAATATGATATCAGGTGTAAACTATTAATATATATGTCCTTAGTGAAAAGTTTTCATAATAAAACGCTCAAGAAGTGAGGAATAATTTTTAAAAACTAAATGTTAGAGTTCCCGCTTAGCGATGCCAAAAGTTAAAATGGCGGATTAAACTCCAAAAATGTATGTCTCAGGAAGCGTGAAATTGCCGGTGGACTGCGTAACTGATGCCAGTCACTGGAGAAGGTACAAACAGGTATTCGAAACATACTTAAAAGCTACGGGACTAGATAAAGAGGATGATGAGCCAAAAATTGCTGTATTTCTTGCATGTGCTGGGGGAGAAATGATTGATATTTACAATGGCCTCAGTGCAGTCGAAACGTGGTCAACCTTAATTAAAAGTTATTTTGGTCTTAAAACAAATACGGTTGCAAACAGTTACAATTTTTTTAACATGCGACGGAAAGACGAAGAAAGCATTGGACATTTTATTACAAAACTAAAGAAACAACTAAGTTATGCGACTTTAAGGAAGAGGACAGGCTGATCAGAGATATGTTGGTGATTGGAATAAGGGATATTAGCCTTAAAGAGAGGGAGAACTGCGTTTAGATACTGTTACAGGGTTATGTTCGGCTGCAGAACATAGTAAGAAGCAAGTAAAGGATATTGAAGAAAGGTCAGTAGTCAACATGGTTGGGTGCAAGCCGGAGAGTTTTTTTTTTCAATTTCACATGTGTAACAAAGCGCATAAGTTTGGAATCTGTAAGGCCTATGGGACGAAAAGTTCTATTTGCAATAAATACAACCATTTTGCTGCAGTGTGCCGGTCTAGAAAGAAGTATTTAAATTATCTGAAGGGGTCAAGCAAGAAAGTAGAGTGTGATGGAATCAAATACCGACCAGGACTGTAGTTTGGAAGAACTTGTTGTGGACTCTGTAAGTACTTTACTTTTAATAAGTTACAGTGGCATGAAATAGTCAACGTAGAGGGATTGGATATCAAATTTAAATTAGACTCTGGAGCAGAATGTAATACTTAACCATTAAAACTTTTTAATAAAGCCAAAAAAGGGGGTCGTGAGCTAGGAGAGTCAATAGTGTTAGTTGTGTATAATAGACAGGAACTTAAAACAGTTGGGAAGTACACAGTCAAATTGTATTACTAAAAAAAGCTCCATTAGGTTTTGTATTGTAGACATGCCGATATAATCAGTATTAGGGTTATCAGACTGAGTACGATTTAATTTAATGAAGGAAGTAGATAGTATTGCCACACATAATAAAAGCACTTTTTTGTCAAGCAAACATGACAATTTTTCTGGACTTGGTAATATTGGTATGTACAGAATAATGGTAAAGAAGGATGCAATACCTATTGTAAAGCCTATTAGAAGAGTGCCACTATCTATTTAAGATAGACTTAAGCAAACTATAAGGAATTATGAACGCCGGGGCATTATTGAAAAAGTAGAAGAGTCTACTGCTTGGTGTAATAATTTAAAAGTTTTAGGTTACATTATAGAACTAGTCCAGTTGCAGATCCAGAATATTGTCCTTCAGAGTTACTAATGAGCAGACTGTAAAGAACAAAGTTACCCTTTTCCAAGGAAATACTTAAGGCTAAGTTATGTGAATATGTAAAAGAAAAAATGTTTGTTAAAAGTGAAAAGTTCAGCACCATATATGATAAAATTCTAGAGTAAGGAAGTCTTTCAATATGGGGGATGAAGTTATATTACAAGATGTTTCATATAGGAAATATAATGAGAAAAGCAAATGGTCCTAGATCTTTCATTGTAATCTATACAAAAAAAATGAAAATTGGAGTGTCTGTTTGTAATATTAAAATAACCACTTTTTACTATATGCATTTGTATGTATACACGGTACATATACCAAAAATGTATTCAACAAAATTTTGTCTGTCTGTCTTTTTGTTCCGAGTAATCTCTGGAACGGCTGGACGGACTTTGACAGGACTTTCACTGGCAGGTAGCTGATGATCCAGGGAGTAATTTAGGCTACATTTTTTAGACTAACTTTGTCCCGCGGCGTATAACAAACCGCGGATAACACCGCGGTGTTCAGCTAGTGAATAATAAACGTAAATTAATTAGAAGAAATGAAAAGCATAGAAAAAGTAACAATCAGCTTGTTGGTGGAGAGGATGGTTTGTTGGATTCACCAAAGGTTTTTTTTTATGTTTGGCCCTGCCAAAATGACTCTACTCTGCCTGATGGAAAGCATAAGCAGAATCCAAGAGTGGTGGTTACCATACTACGAATGCATCATGGCGATCCACACCATGGCGGGCCAGTGATGCCTCTCAGTGGTATGTGAAGAGGACAATAACAGTAGCTACAATACTAGTAGTTGTGATAAAAGTTCATCTAGTTCTATTGATAACAATTCCAACCTCAAATGTAATAGACTCGTTAAAACTAAAATGGGACTTCCGTCATCACGTCACTCTTGATAGCTTCTGTGTTTAATTTGTCCAACCGACTTATGATAAACTAGCTGAACCCCGCGGTGTTACTCGCGGTTATTGTTGTACCGCGAGTAACGCCGCTGAACAAAGTTAGTCTAAAAAAAGTAGCCTAAGTTACTCCCCGGATCATTAGCTACCTGCCAGTGAAAGTCCCGTCAAAATCCGTCCAGCCGTTCCAGAGATTATCCGGAACAAACAAACAGACAGACAGACAGACAAAATTTTTTTTAACTACATTTTTGTTATATGTATCGTGTATACATACATTTGCATTGATTAAAAAGCTGTTATTTTAATGTTACAAACAGACACTCCAATTTTATTTATTTGTATAGATTACATTATTAAACAAGCATAGCGGTGAGAATGCGACTATGCTTGAAGTCTCAGGTTTGATTGCCGGGTCGGAAATACTAGCATGATATGCAAATATTTGTTTTGGATTTTGCGGTTTTCTATATATAACATGTATGTTTTTACAAAATAAAGTAGATAGGCTTTTTTATATATGAGCCTGCCAAAGAGGCTCTACTCTGCCTGATGGAAAGAATGAGCAGAATCCAAGAGTAGTTGTCACCATACTCATTGCGAATGCATTGACAATGGGTGACAAAAACAATGACCCACACTATGGTAGCCTATTAACATGCTGTTGCATGAATGGACCTCCGATCTCGCACTCACAAACAAAACACGATAGCACGAATGCTTTCATTTAAGCTGGTCTTCTGTGAGAGGGTAGTACCGCCCCGGTCGAGCCGACCCATTTGTGCTGAAATCAGCGTGGCTCTATCTATGAGATTATTTACTTTATTATACCAGCTATGTGGTAGTAGTAGTACAAACAATAGTATTGTTATTATCATTTAGTTTTGGGATACACAATGTCATTGAGACATCTTTTTAGATCGAATGAAAATTACTTTTGGCTGTTGTTCGGAAAAAGCGTGGTATGAATAACATAAAGTAGAACCAAAATCGGCGCATCACTATACTTATACTAGACATATTTTTAATCAATTTAAACTGCTGTATCATTTTATGTACCATTACTAACTTTGTTTGACAGCACCATGAGATAAAAGAGATGCAGCTCTATTATAGCACATTGCATCTTACTCTATATGAGTATCCTAATATGTACAATCGAATATACTGAATCTACAATGCATTAATACTACAATGTCTGAGGTCGCATGCATGTATGCATTAGAACTTAAAAAAAATATAATATTATCTAACTTGTGATTACAATGCTAGTTTACAAAGATCGATTGATCTAAAAATGGAATTAAAAGTATGTCCTATAAGAGCCTTCCATCTCAACTATTATCACCAATTAATACTGCTTTAAACCTCTAAACCACTAAATTTTCTACTGTAATATTACTAGACTTGTTAACCAACCATTTAATATTTTTTTTTTTCATTTAATAGTTTTATATCGATGACACTGGTTATTTTTTTATTAATTTTTTTAAAAATTTAAGATTGGTGAAAATCGATTAATTTTGATAATACTGATTAATTTTATTAAATTTTAAGTAGGTAAATTTTTAATAATTACTAGACGAGTTAATTTTGATCAGGTTCTAGATTGGTGAAAATCGATTTATTTTAATAATAACTACACTAATTAATTGTTATTAAATTCAAAGTTGGTGAATTTTAAATAATTACTGGACAGGTTAATTTTTATGAAATTAAGATTGGTGAAAATCGATTAATTTTGATAATACTGTTTAATCTTTATTAAATTTAAAGTTGGTGAATTTTAAATAATTACTGGACTGGTTAATTTTGATGAAATTTAAGATTGGTGAAAATCGATTTATTTTGATAATACTGGTTAATTTTTATTAAATTTTAAGTTGGTGAATTTTAAAGAATTACTAGACGGGTTAATTTGATGAATCGTTAGATTGGTTATAATTTTTTTTTTTTATTTGAAGAATACCTAGAATGGTTAATTTTTATAAAGTTTTAGATTTCTGAATTTTGATAATTTTAAAATATTAAATGGGTGGTTATTATAATAATTCATATTTTTAATGAAAAACTAATAGTACTAGTATTTGTACCTGCTATTAACTTCTGAAACTATAATATACTGTTTTATACATCAATAAAAATGTTTTTAAGATATTTTCAATACATTCACAAAAGCATATAAAGGGGTCCACCTCGAAATGACAGATAAATAAGCTGTAAGCTCGTGTACATCTTCACTTTGGTGAGAATAAGATTTACAGTTAACCTTGCATTACAATAACTATGGATCGACCTCAAAAACCGTTGGGAATCTAAAAAAAATTTGAAACAAAATCAGTCACAAATTATATGCTCTACAACTTTCATAATAAATTTTAACGTCATCGAAGCTACAGAAATTATCACAATTTACCGAATAAATAAAAATAAAATAAAACTTACAACGCCGGCACGAGATTTTATGAGACTTTTGAAACATTACTTTAAAGAATGAAACTGCACATGAGTTTTCAGCATATTATCTCTTAGTCCAAGGTAAATCCCCTAATATGATATGATATAGTAGCGCTATTCGTAGCGCAAATCTTGCACTTGCACTGGCGGACTACGATGCTGTGATGGGTCTGAATGGCGATTTAGACGCTTAATACGCTTAATGATTAGGTAATTAAGATAAAGATAACTTTTAAAATCAGTACGTTCTCAACCTTATTTCATTACTATATCCCATAACTTAAGTTTAATACTCCTATATGCTTTAAGAGTACGTGTACAAGTCCTGAAATCTCCGACTTTGTCTGCATTGATAAAACTTGTGTTTTTTATGTATGATTTTGTTTTTTGTAACTTATTTTATATTTATTTCATTTTTATGAAAAGAAATCTATATTTAAACTCTAAAGTCGATTTCTAATTGAAAGTAGTTAACTATACAAATTTAATGGTTATATCTATCTTACAATGGTAACAATATATCTTTAATACTCTTATTGAATTTAAAGTAATTAAGAATGAAAGAAATGTATATAAGAAATTATATTATATACTCGTATACGGAACTGATCGACAGACGATTTATTAGTAATATATATATTATAGAGTAATGTCTAGATATAAACTGAAAAGTTAAGTAAGCAGTAATATGTCACAACAAATGACCAAAAAAATACAATCGAATTGAGAACCTCCTCTTGTTTGAAGTCTATTAAAAATCAATTCTCTCGAATGTCGACCCTTGAACTTGTAAAAAATCATTCTTGGAATTAAACTTACTTGTACTTCTATTACTATACTTAATGAACTGAAATTTAACATGACCGGTTTCGCCCTATGGCATTATCAAAACTTTGATATTGCCATATGACGAAATCGGTTAGGTGAAATTTAAGTTCTTTTTTTTACTTTTTTACTAGTCTGCTAATTTAGCTTTACTTTTCCTGATAGAAAACATGAGTAGAATCCACGAGATGACAATGACAATGATGATTCGCACTACGACGATCTATTGAGATGCTTCTGCATCTTTGGGCCTCCGGTCTCTCACTCACCAACGAAACACGACAGCACGAATGCTATCATTTTAGGTTGGTTTCCTGTTAGAGGTAGTACCGCCCGGTTGAACCGGCCCATTTGTGCTGATATCAGCGTGGCTCTACTACCTTGAAAACTTCATTATGTAGTGGAATCAAAGTATAAGTTTAATTTCAAGAATTTCATAATAAATTATTATTTATATCACACCTAAAACAAAGAGTATGATAATGCAGTATTAGGCAGCTAATATAGTATCAAATACTAGGCGTATCCTACTGTGATAATTTATTTTAGGCAACTATAAGATCGAAGAAGCCATTGGAATATTATCAGTATTTGTTATTAGATAACAAATACGTTATTTTTGGAAATAATTTAATGTTTGATGTAATAAATATAATATAGTAGTGTGCACGCAAGTATAAAATTAATAAATAAGTAATTTTCAGTAATTGAATGTGTATTGAGCATTCATCTGTATTGAGATTTGAGATAGTATTTTTTTTTACAAACATTAATTTTCCGTTTACAAAATTAGATTTGTTTATTTATTTAAAACCATATAACGTTGTCATTGGTATATGACAGCAAAACAATATAACAAACAAAAACAGCCATGGTAAAAACAAATTACTGCATACTTAGATAACCCGAGATATTACACTCCTAACAGGAAGAAAGTGTACCCTATCAAGAAGATGACCTCAAAAGAAGAGTATAAACAGGTTTCATTATCACTGATTCGATGTTAATTTTAAGTTTATAGAAAATTTTACATTTAGTTTACAGTGAACGTCTAAGATTTAAGCGTATTGTTCCCCGAGATGTGCTACAAAGATGGCACATTTTATTTAGACAAAACTCGACTTTAATCGCACTCCCTGACAAGGTGTTTAAATGTAAATCCTTCTCTCATCTGGACACTTGTATTAATAAAATGTTTAACGCATGACTAATGAAACTATCTAAAATACCTTATTATTCTAATATGATATTTATCTGTAAATTAAATCTATTAAGGTAAAATACTATATTGTCCTTATAATAGTATCCTAAACCTACCTTATTTACAGAACAGTGAATAGCATTAGATAATCCCGAAGTTAATTTTGAAAAGTGTTAAGTTATTTATGATAAAAGTTGATTTGTTTAAAACGTTATAGTTGGACGCAAACTTATCTTAGTTCAGGCTGTTCTTCGAAAAAATATTTCCTTGGAAGCCTAATCGAACATTGAGTTAAAACTTGTATTTCTAAATGGATGAAGCTCAGTATTAAATTGACGGTTCAGTCCGAAGAACGCCTATTAAGCTTAGAATGAGCTGTTAATTTATATGTCCCATGAAATATTCATGACCACAGCGGCAATTTTGTGATATTTTTTTTGTGAATTTCTGTTTTATTTAAATAAATATGAGCCTGCCAAATCATGTCCAAAATTCAAGAGTAATGGCCACCATACTCGTTGGGAATGCAGACAATGCTACAAACAGCTGCAACCCATACTATGGCAGCCTATTGAGATGCTTCTGCACCATTGGGCATCCGGTCTCGCACTCACCAACGAAACACGACAGCACGATTGCTGTCATTTTACGTTGATTTTCAGTGCGAGGGTTGTACCGCCCTGGTTGAGCCGGCCCGTTCGTGCTAAAATCAGCGTGGCTCTACTACCTTGAATTGTGGTCTCCTTGCTAAGAAGAGGTCTATATTTAAGACTAGTTAAGGCTGCTGAACATGAGGATGATAAGTAACAGATGGTTTGTCTGTAGTGACTTACAAAACGATGGATTACTTAGTTTTTTAAAAATACCAAACGGGTTACAGTACATTGCAGTACTTTGTGGGGTGCCCTTTTAGTTATGGTTTGGAATGCGATTGGGCCTCCGGGAAGGTAAGACCACTTACCCGGTGAAATCTAAGCAAGATCCAAATTCGATTATCTATGGGGCAGTGACGGACGGATTACTGAAAGTGGACTTATTATAATTATGTTGACTGAATGACCATAATTTTACTAGCTGTTTCCCGCGGCTCCGCCCGCGTGTATGTCGATTATCGCGGCAAATAGTAGCCTATGTGTTATGCTGATGTATAAGCTATATTACTGTAAAGTCTCATCCAAATCCGTTCAATAGTATTTGAGTGAAGAAATAAGAAACATACACACTCACAAACTTTCGCCTTTAAATATTAGTGTAATGATATTAGTGTGATTAATAGTATGACGTTAGGTATTGTAAAGTTCACTGTATTATTTCCACATTAAACATTTAGAACTTCAATACTTTTGTTAAGGTCTGTAAAGACAACTGCCAATTTAGATTGACTAGGTCACCATTATAGCAAGCAACATTAAGTTTTCAGCTGTTGTCGGGTGAAATTGTAACCAAGATTTTTAAAGATCATTCATTGAACCCAGTTAATAACTATTATATTAATATAAGATAGATAGATAAGAATGAAGAGAAAGTAAGAGTTTCATGGAATGGAAAATACAATTTTCAAATAACAATAATTTACAATTTGAACTTTTCGTTTTTACTGTTTGTGTCATATTAGGTGCCCAGGAGTTTTTTTTTTTATGTTCTCACGAATATTCGGTAGTTTGAAAGAGTAGTAGAGTAATTTCTTATGGAGAATCTGTCTCCATACTCTTTGAGCTGTAGCATAGTGCTGGTGACATTTCAGTAACATTTCGTTTAACTCTTGAAAGTTGCCGCGATTTACAAATTATGACTTAGTATTTCAGCTGTACCACATTCGCAATATATTATCATTATTCATTTATATATTATATATAATATTTCGAACATCCAACACACAACGCCATCTAGTCCCAAGCTAAGCAGGGCTTGGTTTATGGGTACTAAAAAACTGATACAAATACATGTATACATTTTTTTGTTTGTAAATACATACATGTTATACATAGAAAACACCCAAACTTCGAAACGAACCCGAGACCTCAAGCACAGCAGTCGCGTACGCTACCACTGCGCTACCGAGGCAGTTTAATATAATAAATCATAATAAGATAATAAATCATCAATAACTAGAGTAAATTAAATTAAATCAACCATAATGTTCGTACAGCCAACTGTCACTCGCACCATGCTACAGCGCAAAAAGTATAGTAACATGCTACTATGTCCAATATTCGCTTCTAATTAAACACGTCGGTAGTGTTCACAATAGCATATCACGTTATGCTATTTTCGTGAACATAATAAAAAAATACTGCACATACTATTCTATTTCTAACCACTACTCTTTTCTTATATGAATTACGCCCAATTTAAGTACAAGAACACTACTTGTATGTGGGTTACAGCTATAGATATTGAGCACTCTAACTCAGCTAATTGTTTACTTTTGTTAAGTGGATTAACAGTATGGGTATCTATATCAGTTAATTTAGAACTTATTTGCAAAACTACAGTATGATTATACCCTTTACGATGCGACCAATACTTGTTTAATGTAGCTTAATTTAAGAAATGCAAAAGTTAAGAAAATACCCAGCCGTTCTATCAAATAATGTATGAATACGATACATGTACATAATTATATTGACAATATCTCTGAATTAACATAGTTGGAATGGAACTGGAAGGTTTTTTAATACAAGAAGTTTAGGTTAAATCATCACGTAGGGATTTGTTAATTTCAATAAAAAAATATCTAGCACGTCATCAATCATGAAATTATTTTTGTCATTATTCTGTTTTTGATTATTTTTCAAACTTCAAGTTATACAGGAGTACAAATTATAATAAAAAATGTTGCGGCTAAAGAATTGTCAATTTTTAAATACACATATTTCGTAGTGTATAGATAAAAAAATACATTTGAAATGACAAAATTAAAACTTTTAGACGTTAGATTACAAATAAAGACCCAAAAAAATAACTCACCTCAAGTGGTGGGGCTAGCAATTTCCCAGTAGGTATGCAGCACTGCATCGCCACTCTTCGCTACTTCTTCGTTTGTGGTGATATTCTGATACCAACACGAGGAGAGTCTTCATTTAGGAATCTATAAAATCTCGAAGCAATGCCTCCGTTTACATTACATTGCATTACACACAGACATTCGACAGTGTTTGTTAAGAATTTTACATATTAAATCGATTTATTCCCAGTAGTTTTATGTAATTTTATTCTACTTTAACAGAAAACGTCAATTAAATCTCAATTGTTTTCTTAAAAGTATCATATTTTCTTTTTTTTAATAAATGACAAATATATAAGATTTTGAAATTCTCGTTTTTCATGTATGTAGTGCGCGATTCACGAAAAAAAAGCTTGACAATGAACAAATACTCGTATGAATGGAACTAGGACAACTGAAATCATGTATAGAGTTGGGCAGCAAGTTACAAAAAAAAGAAGGTATTCTAGCTACTGTGAATAGAAATCTTTGATTCAAATATTCTGCTGCATACATTGTTTATAACTTATAGTAAAAAGGCTTCATGTCCAAAAACAAGCTCGGTTGCTATTTAATGAAAGTATTGAGTTTAATTTTTCGCTATAAATATCCATTTTAACTTGTTCCATGTATTAGACTAGTGTGGAACTGGCTTCATGAAAATACTGTGAATAATTAAATGCAATTAAATTCTTTACTGATATTATAACCTATCGTTCGAAGACCGTGACTTTATTTCGATTAGAAAAGTTGGATCTTAACTTGAATATTGTGTCGAGGTTTTTATTTCGATAAAGATGGATATCTATATGAATCTTACGACTAGTCTAATTGCGACAAAGCTGAACTTTAACCCTAACTTCATAAAAGGTTACATGGAGTATTACAACAAGTACTTTTATCGCTAATCTTATTACTATAGATGTTGATCACTTACAAGCGAATATACGAATACAAAGATATAATTACATGCAATTATTTTAGTAAATGAAATTTCTCCTAAATGTTTTTGAGTGAATTTCAGATGCTTAGTAAACATTTACTTATATTTCAGTAATATAAACGTTACGTTAAATTTTCTGTTACAAATTTCGTAAATTGTTATTGGATGACTTACTTCAGAGTCAGCAGAATAGATTACATACATTTATATACATGTTACAAGAAACGAGTGTAAAAGATTTCAGGCAGGGCATTCTATATTGAACAAATCCATGCTAGATTGAAGAAATCTGGTGGCCTACAAAAAGTTTAAACTTATATCAAATAATTGAGAGGACTTTTAAATTGCATAAATTAAATGTCTTTCCAATTAAGAGATACAAATTTATTGCATTTGTGAACTATTGGCATTTTCTTTTTGAGGCTGTCGTCTTCGATTTCTTGGTGCTGAATAGCCGTTTCTGAAATTAACCAATAAGTTTTAAAAATATTCAACTTACTGTAAAAGTAAAACAGGAACTTATACGTCATTTTAAACTTTTTTTGTATTTAATATTTGATTCTTAAAACGCTTACAGTGTCTAGAATCACCTTTCATATTTCTCATTTGGCTATCTATTTACAGCGTACTTCTGAAAATTTGTTAGACGGAATAACCAACGCTCAGACACAAATAAAATGGAATAGCTTTTTTTTACGTCATTACTTAAAAGGAGTGATTAAGAAAGATATCACTTCCAAGTACCTACCCTTTTCCCTCTTTTTTTAGGTTGCTTTTTAGCTGGATTTTTAGTTGTCGATGACACTTCAACAGAACTTTCCTTTTCTGTTTCTAGATTATTGAGGACTGGTAATTCTTCGATTTGTTCATCGTGGGCGAAAGCTGGTATTTCTTCGATTTGTACATCTTGGATTCTCTCTCCTACATAGTTATTATTTAATTCAGTTATATTAGCTGGATTAAAGTGATGTTGTTGTGGCATCCATTGTGGATGTTGTTGTGGCATTCCATACATGGCAGACATGAATGCTTGCTGTTCAAAAATTGAAAATAGTCCGGGAATATCATTGAAATCAATCCTATTTTGGAAAGAATTCACAAGATTATCATCAATCATTTTTAATAACAGTTCATGTACATGAGTTATTATTAAGTCAGTTTGGGTTTCTTTGGTCGCGTAAGTTTTTTCTGTGTTAGGTGTGGCTTCGCAGAAATTAGTTGACTCAGGTAATGCTGTGGAACCAATACTGTCGTCAGTATGGACTGTTTTATTTGTTGAGGGACGACAAAACTTAACAGATTTATTTCTGAAACAACACAACAGCTATATATTGCTCTGAAATCTGAAAAGTTAGCTCACTTTTTTACAGGACGTGTTGGCCATGGATCTGTGCTGCATGAAGGTACTGCGAGGTCCTCAGGTGTTTCTCGATCTGAACTATTATCACGTGTTAGACTGAAAAATAAAAATCAAACTTAGTTTTGAAATAATACGATTTTATGCAATCATCCCTATATTTCAAAATGGTAGAGGACATGGTTTCGATTCCTATCTAGGACAAATAATTGACGAGCACGATAATTTTTCCTGTACCTTAGTAAGATTAATCTATTTAAAGAATATAAGTATGTTTATGAGCAGTTTCATTAGTAAAACGGTTTTTTTTTTGTTTTTCTTTTTATGTTTGGCCCGCCAATACTACTCTACTCTGCCTGATGAAAAGCATAAGCAGAATCCAAGAGTGGTGGTCACCATACTGCGAATGCAGACAATGCAACAATGCAGCATGGTGACCCATACCATGATGGGCTAGTGATGCTTCTGCATCATTGGGCCTCCGGTCTCGCACTAACCAACAAAACACGACAGCACACACTGTCATTTTACGTAGATTTTCTGTGAGAGGGTAGTACCGTCCCGGTCAAGCCGGCCCGTTCGTGCTGAAATCAGCGTGGCTCTACTACCTTTTATTTGAAATTTATTTATGTATTTATTTATTTATTGATGTATTTGAAAACAGACGGCCGTATGTAAGATGTCTCTAGTTATTATTGAATGTAGATGACTACACAGTTAGTCAATTGGTTTAAGCGGTCACCTGTGCCAAGTATGGTGGGTTCAAATCCCTTTTGGGACAAGACTTATGTGATCCACAAATTGTTGTTCTGAGTCTGGGTGTTCTTTGTGTCCGTTTTATGTATGTTTGTAAAGTCACCCACGACATAGGATGTATATTCCTAAAGCGGGAGTTGTCTTTTAAAAATAAACATAAATAAATTATTACCAATTATGTCATCGTAACAGAGAAGGGCCTACTCAACGAAATTCTAAATGGTAGTTGCATAACAAACACGAGTTCCTGCCGGACTTCCCTAACTTTGCTAACAAACATAAAAGAACAGCAAATTGTACTTACTTTAGACTCATTTCGTCAGGATATTCGTTGGTTTCTCGTTTCGGCGAATTTTTGAATTTAGAAATATTTTGTTCCTCGAAGAAATTTACTATTGCCTCATATCGTCTTTTTCTAATAGTCCATAAACTGCGAAAAGGAATATAGCGATTAGTCGAAACATAAAACAGTTTTTATTTTTTTCGCTAAAAGGACTTAATAAGTTACTAAATAGCACTAATGACTAATGCAATATGCTAAACAACACAATTCATATGCAACTGTAAGTTACAAGAAAGAAATCGAAAGGTTACAATTGAAACGTGAATTTCTATGCGTTCATAAAGACATAGTCCGTCGGTCAAACCTTTTTTTATCCAACTACGGCAAAGCCAAAGGAGGGTTATGATTTTGACAGGCTATGTATGTATGTATGTTCATCTGTTCCCTCATAGCTCCTCAACTACTGATCGAAACTAGACAAGTGAGGTATCGTTAGAAGCGTCTTGATCGTCCGTCGTAAGTCGTTTTTTGTCGTAGTTGAGTTTTAGTTTTTACTTTTGTACCATATGTATATATATTTAATAGGGGTTAGTTAGGTTATATTTTTTTCAATAACTCTAAAACTATTAACATTTAAGGAATCTTTAAAGTTGAGAAAATTCATTATAAATATTCCGACTCTTGACTATTATTTATAAAATTTATTCAACAACGAAAATAGGTCTTTGTTCAGCCGTAACGACATAATTAGATACTCTACCGCTGAAGGCTGTGTACCTCATAAAATATTTTTTCTATAGCAAAAATTAATTTAAAAAAAATTTATGACAACACCCGGAGTGCCTTGTCAAGCATGAAGAAGTTTCCAAACGAAATGTAGCATCTAGAGATAAGTTTAAGCTGTATTTCCCTCAATGCAAATGCCATAATTGTTGTTGAGGCGAAAGATTGGGGGGTTCCCCCTTACATCCCTTCACCCCCTTACATCCCTAGATACATAATCGGACTAACTTCTTAAAATTGTACTTTCCATCATCAATCTGTGAGGAGTGTATTGAATTGATCTAACTTTTTAAAGTGGGTAAATATGTTAGTCTTAAATGTCGGTACTTAGATGTATCTATGTATCTAAGCTATCGATAAAAAGAGCGTTAAAATCGCAACTTAGTTGGGGTTATAATTTTATATATATTCATTTGAAAAAAGGTATTTAATTTAATTTCAGTCTTGAACTTCTATTTTACCTTTGATAATATGTTTTGTTAAATTTTGCATCAAGCATGTTTTATTTTCAATTTGTGTATTTGTGCTGATGTTTCTTAAAAATAAATTAAAATGTTATTATTAAATTTTTTTACACAACTCCCGTATTAATAATAAATAATGACTTTACAAACATATATTAAACAAACACAAAGAACATACAGACTTAAAACGAAAATATCTTGGTTCACAAAAGATTGTCCTCACAACAGTGCAGTAGAAAGTATCGAAAGCAGCAGTTGACCGTAAACCAGAACGTTATCCGTTATCATGGGCGTACCCAGGGTAGGGCAGGGGAGGGCAGCTGCCCCCCCCTAGAATTTATTTACATCCCCGTTAACTATCTACTTATCGATAAAAATAAAAATAAGTTTTTACCGGTGGCAATACAATACACAACTTTTAAATAAATAATCGTGCGGTACGCACTTTATATAAACTCGCTAGCAAAAATACCGAGCTCGGGTGTCCTCGACTGCAACTCGGCTCTGCACCAACACGAGCCAAGCCAAGGACATTACCTAATCTAGCCGAGCCACATCGTGTGCCGCGCGCAAATAACACGAAGAAAGATGGGAGAGTACGAGCGAGCGAACTTAGGCTATTTTTTTTTTTAGACTATTTTTGCTCTGTGACTTTACCCGCGGTTGTTGTTGTAATAGGTACAACGTAACCGTGGGTAAAACAATCTTATTCTGCTAATAAAAACTTGTGTGAGTCATTTTTAAAACCGAAAGAAGAATTAGAATTGGAAACTGTAAATTTTTCTAATATAGTTAACGAGGTAGTTTCTGAATCTTATACATCTACAGCTACGTCCATTCTGGATGATGCAGATGATATTCATGAAAACGATATCGGTCGATGGGTTGGTCGATCTTTTGCATTGACTACCGAGAAACGAATGGCAATGTTAAAGCGATGCTGGGTACCTCCAGAAACTTATGATTATGCTGGTGATGCTACTCATTTAAAACGAAAATTTAACCACTCTTGGTAAGAAATGTATAAACTTTGTTTTGCATACTCAAAGAGTTTGAAAGGTGCCTTTTATTTGTTTTGTGATTTATTTCTGGCGAGAGTTGTACGTGGTGTACAGGGGTCACTAATTGTTCGACTATTTATTAAATACAAAGATATACATACTTACTGCAAATCACATGCAGATAGTCAATGGCACAAAGAGTCGTGTGCGTCTGCCAATTGTTTTGGCAGCATAAATAAATCTAATATTCAAGTAACCATGCGAACAGGCCACGAGAAAATTAATTAGGATAATAAAGAAATTAGGAAAACAGAAATATTTTACAACCTATAATAAATACAATTTTTTTTTTGTGGAACACATGATTTGCCACTGAGGGGAAAAGAGAAAGATGACGGTGTTTTCCAAGATTTACTAAAATAAAATTTAAAAAATAATTAAAATTTTACTGGCTATGCCATATTCCACAGTTATGATCGAAAGATCATTCAGCACACTCAGACGTGTTAATATATGGCTAAGATCGACTACGATCGAAGACAGGTTAAACGGACTTTGTATGCTCAGTGTACATAGAAAATTAGTAAACGATATGGACGACTTTTTCACGGAAGACGTCATAAATCATTTTGCTGAAGAACCTCGCAACTTACTTTTTAAATAGATAGTGTAATAGTAAAGGATTCCAAAAAACTACCCATTTTATTTTATCTATATTTATTCTACTAGGTGCTGATAAAAAGTCTGATCTGCCCCCCCCTGGCCCAGAACCTGGGTACGCCCATGTCCGTTATATTATATTAATCAATTCCTGCTTTACTTGCCTTATTGGTCAAAAAAGCCATCATGATTTTTATAATATAGCTGGCAAACCAGCAGTTTGCAGGCGCATAGGTCACCTGATGATAAGTGCCAACTGTCGTCCATGGACACCACAAATCAATAGTTACAAATACGTTGACATATGAAATAAAATACGTGTAATCTGTATTTGCATCTATCTTGTGAAATTAAATAATTTACCAAGTTACTTTAAAGCAACGTATCATCATCATCATCAAATTCACTGCAAATAGTCACTGAAAATGTTTCAAATAAATAAATTTCATCCGAAAGACGTTGTCTGTTAGACATAGACCTTCCCCCGAAGCTCTCCATAACAACCGCTCCTATTAAAAGTCGTATACATAAATGATTATATTAGTAAACTTCTTTATCGGATGAGTTTTACGATGTAAATTATAAAAGTCACACATTTCTGAGTACAGTCTGAATCTGCCCTTAATACAAGATGTCTTTAGTTGGTAAAGCATTATCTAACGGTAACTTTAACACTCTACTCACTCTCCCACCATAATTATAGTAATTTAAATATAATGTACTTACTTTCTTGGCACTTTTTTCTGCTGAAGTATAACTTTGCAAGTTCGCACGAGACCGCGACGCATGTCCTCTAATTGATATGCTGCTAAACAGTTTTCTTCCTAAAAGAAACCAACAAAATAAAAATAATGGTACATTCGTTAAAATAATAATTTATTTTAGTACATTTACTAACAATAATAATATTTCATGTTTCAAATAATGAGGAAAACTTACCTGCTGCGATAAAAACAGCGCCAAAAATGAAGTAGTATTTGAGTTTTACAGCAAATCCAATGAAGAAATTACTATTTAAATCAAAATATAGACATTTTGCACTTGGGTGGTTTACTGCGTAGTGTAACGTCCTGTCGGCGCTGCCGTTCAACGTACACTGTTGAGCTGCAACCCCCAAAGGTCTAACGTCAAGTTGAGGGACGGGGGGTAGGCCAGAAATGAACCAACTCTTAACCCCGCCCCTTGAATAAGAGGGCGGTACGCTAGCAAAACCAGCCCCTTTTATCTCTTGTTTTGTTTCAGTTATTACAACAACCAGGTATTGAATTCGTGGAATATGTTGCATATAGGTTATACTTAGGTAGGTATTTGTTTTGTTCGTGTAAAGCTGATTGGGAAAATTTTATTCCATAATTTAAAAGCTATTATTTCGCTTTACTATACTTTACTATAACTTTATGTTCATATAAAGTTATATAATAATATGAAACATGGCTCGCACATATCACGGGATTTAGGTTTTTAAATTAACTAGGGTGAATAGGAGTAATGCCTACAAATTCGCACTAGGTACGTAGGTACCTAGTTAGGGATGAGATTTTAACTAATGGAAACTGTAACGGTGGATTAGCCAAGACGGCGGCAAAGCGTTTGCTTTAAACGTTTTTTACGTTAAACTTATTAAGCGCACACTGGAGTGTTCCAGTGCACACCAAGTAGAACGGCTAGAATATGAATGCGTGTAAATTACTCGAACCGACTGTATTTTATAGTATCTGACAGGCTTGACCCAATTCAATACTAAATTCATTCGAATATATTTATTTTAAAACCAAAAAATAACAAAAGACAATAGAATATGGTTGATAATGGCTGCTATAGTAAAAACTGTGTTGCAGCCACTAACGCCCACCTCAGGAAAACAAAAACAAGTACTTAGTTTAGTAGTTACATGAAAATTAAGATCTTAAACTTGCTTGCTGTATAAAACACTAAATTACAATCTAAATTAAAACAAAACAGTAACTTTAATAAAAGTACAAGACTATTTTGGTACATAAGAGTATATAAGTGTGTTTGTTATGTATGCGTGAATATTTGTGTGTGTGTGTGTGTGTGTGTGTGTAGTATGTAAGTATGTATGTACGTGTGCATGCGTGTGTGTGTGTGCGCGATTGCATGCGTACGTGTGCAAGTGTCCGGGTGAGAGGAGGGTTACGTGTGTGACATTTGGTACTTACAATTGATGAATTCACTCATTGGATACGTGTTATAAGACTTTCAGTCTCGTTATAATTTAGGCCGAGTAACCACTGAGTTACCCTGAATTTACATTCATGCAATACACAAGGGTATATAATATAATATCCTATTCACCTTATTATACAATACGGGAGAAAAATAATAAAAATGTCTTTTCGATTACGTAAGATGATATTTAGGTAGTATATTTTTCTCACCGTTAGTACCTTCAATTCATTATACAAGTCAACAGTAGAATAGCGGATCGGTTTATAGGTCATAACCTTCAGTACTCCTCTTTGAGCTCTTTCTAAAGCAAGGAATTTATATTTACCAGTACCACCCCAGGCGCTTATACAGTATGATATAACAGACTGAGTAAGAGCGTAGTATACAATTTTTAATGTAGGTACGCAGGTCTAGGGTTGCTCTCAGGTTTTTAAAAACAAACATCAATTTCCTAATTCGGCAAGTAGTAGTTTTTAAATGTTCTTTCCAGCATAAATGGCTATCAATCCATACACGAAGGTACTTAGCTTTTGTTAAATTAGTAATTTGCAAGCAGGAGCAATTTGAATTTTGAGCACAGAAATCACTATGAGCCATCAAAATTATATCAGAAGGCAAAGACGTACATTTTGGCGCGAAAGTAATAAAATTTGTTTTCTCCACATTCAAAGTCAAAATGTTTTTATTCAGCCAAGTGGTAATAGAGCACAGTGCCCTTTGAGCATGAAGAGCCGTTTCCGACCAGGTTTCACCGTGCACCAAGAGGGCAGTATCGTCAGCGTATGTTATAATCTTACAGTTTGGTAGCACAAGTTTACAAAGGTCATTTAGGTATATTAAAAATAGAGTAGGGCCAAGGACGCTGCCCTGGGGCACACCAATCTCTACTGGTTCCAGATCGCTCACGAACCATCTATAGTGACGCACTGACACCTGTTTTCAAGGTAAGCTCGGAAAATGTCATATACAACTCCTCGAATACCCATGTTTTCCAGCTTACCTAGCAATATTGGTACAGAGACAGTGTCAAAAGCTTTGGAGAGGTCTAAGAATATGGCTAGTGGTTTAGACTTTGAGTTAAGGTGCCGAACAACTGAGTTTGTTAACTCTAACACCGCATCTTCAGTCGACTTACCACTACGGAAACCAAATTGATTTTCAGCTAAAGTATTATTTTTGTTAAGATAAATCCTTAATCTGTTGTTCAAAACCTTTTCCATAATTTTTGAAAGAGTGGTAAGGACTGAGATTGGCCTACAATTTTTAACACTGTCCCTGCCACCGCTCTTATATACGGGATGCACAAGACCTATCTTAAACACGTCTGGGAAAACACCAGATGCAAGGCAAAGATTGAACACCTGAACAATTATTGGGGTAAGTATATACCTGGTATCTTTTATGATTGCAGCAGAGATGCCATCCCAACCAGTAGCCGATTTTTAAGACTTAAAATAAGTTTAATAATTTCAGAGTTGTCAGTTTGGATAAGGGACATTGAAGACTGAGGAGAAGGCAGCCCCCTATCAGACATCCCTTGGCTACTATGATACACAGTATTATTTGTAACTAGCTGAACCCCGCGATGTTACCCGCGGTAATCGTCGTACCGCGAGTAACGCCGCGGGACAAAGTTAATCTAAAAAAAGTAGCCTAAGTTACTCCCCGAATCATCAGCTACCTGCCAGTGAAAGTCCCGTCAAAATCCGTCCAGCCGTTCCAGAGATTACCCGGAACAAACAGACAGACAGACAGACAGACAAAAAAATTATTAACTATATTTTTGGTATATGTACCGTGTATACATATGCATTTAGTAAAAAGCGTTTATTTTAAAATTACAAAGAGACACTCCAATTTTATTTATTCGTATAGATAATTTTTGATGCTAAGTTTTTTCCAATATTTACGAAATATTTATTAATGGAATTAGTAGTAGAAATTGGATCAACTGAAGTTATTAAAAGGTCACTGCATAAAGATTAAATTTTATTGATATTACCTAAATTTTTTATATATTGCCAAGTATCTTTTGGGTTTTTGTTGAGGCTATGAAATTCATTTAGTTCATACTGTTTCTTTACGGTTTTTAGTAAACGATTACAAAAGTTTTAATATCTATTGTAAGTGATTTTCGAAATAAGGTTCTCTGGATCTTTTTTAGTTTTATAAAAAGTTTGTCTCGGTTCCGTATACACCGTAAAAGACCCGGGGTAATCCATGGCTTTAAGATTATTATTATATATATAGATATATATTTTATTAAGATCGAATATCTATAATATACCTAAGAATAATTGTTGATCATAATTATTCTAATGCTTATTAGCATACAATTATTATTTAATAATACAGGATTGTGTAACATTAAAGATTTATTACGCCGTGAGTTGACAAGCGGAAGACAGGGAGGAAGGAAGCCAAGCTATTAATCTAAATATATAAAAGGGTAAAGTTTCTGGACATACCCAAACTCTACCGTGGAAGAGCCACGCTTCGGCATGAAGGGGCCGGCTCGACCGGAGTGATACCACGGCCTCACAGAAAACTGGTGTGAAATAGCGCAAGCGAGTGCAACGCAGTATATGAAATGCATATAGAGTTGCAACTAACTGCCTCGGTGGCGCAGTGGTAGCTTACGCGACTGCTGTTCTTGAGGTCTCGGGTTCGATTCCCGGGTCGGACCAAATGTTTGTGATCTGCAAATATTTGTTTCGGAGTTTGGGTGTTTTCTATGTAAATATGTATGTATTTACAAAATACAAGTATATAAGTATTTATATCAGTTGTCTAGTACCCATAATACAACTTCTGCTTAGTTTGGGACTAGATGGCGTTGAGTGTTAGACGCCTGTCCGAAAAAAAAAACTAAAAGCTAAACTTAAATATACTACCCACTACGTTTTCCACAGAATACAATATGTTGGTTTCAAATCTATAAGCAAATAACATTAAGGAACTACTAGTCCGATTAAAAACAAAAAAACAGTTTTAGATAGCCCATTTATCGAGGAAGGCTATGGGCTATCATCACGCTAAGACCAATAGAAGCGGAGCACCAATGAAGAATGTTTAAACGGGGGGCAGCTAGTCACAAATATAATCTAAACTCTTGGGACTACTACCTATTGTTAACAACTTTAATAACATATTTTTAAAACGTAACTTGCCATATGGTGCCGTATATATATATCGACGTAGGAAAGCATATTTGCTGTACGTAGACAAAATACCTAAAATGACTTTTTACCATCATTAGAATCAGAAAAAAAAGCCGCATCGACTGACCCGGGTCCTGTGGCTCTACGATGAAAAAAAAATACATACGCCGTTGAAAACGCCCGTACTTATATTTTTTTTAGCAAGATTAAATGCTGTATGTAGGCTAAAATCCAGTCATTTTAGACATTTTATACTTACAGCAAAAGAAAGACTGCATTTTTTGCTTTACAAATACTTACTTCTTCCCATTTAAAAACTTTTCGCTACTTACAGCATATTTGCGGTGTGTGATTTTTACATTCGTTTACTTACAGCAAGTTTAGGGAACCTATCGTTTTAGTTTTCGTTATTTACAGCAAATCATCACGTATTTTTAGACACACGGTTTTTTAGAAATTTGAGATAATGCATTTTGATAAATCATTTATATTTCTTCTACTCTAAAAGGGTGACTGCGAAGGCCATCACGTGTTGTCCTGTAGAGGAATGGAGAAGGGGGGACCAGTTGGAAGAGCTCTTCAGAACACTCTCCATGATACAGGCGATAGAGGACTGCCGTAGAGGCGATATCTCTTCGCAGCTGCAGAGGTTCAAGAAACTCGGTGGCTTCGGGACTACCGATGATGCGGACTGCTCGCCGCTGCAACCGATCGAAAGCGTCAAACAGATACTGTGCGGCACCATCGCATAGATGAAAACAGTACTCCCCGCACGAGCGAACCTGGGTCTTGTAGAGATGACACAGATGCCCGGGCGAGAAGAAGCGTCTCACCTTGTTAAGTACACCTAACTTTCGCGAGGCCGCTTTAATGACGCTTTCGATGTTCTCACGCATGATGAGGTCATGGCAGTCATCCATACCCAGGATACCGAGCTTATCTGGTAGGGGCAGTTGAGTGTTCCGAAAAGTGGAGAAGGGAAGGAAGGGAGACTTTTTGGTAGATAACGCGCACACCTGTGTTTTCTTGGCGTTAAACTCGACCAGATTCTCAGTGCCCCATTGAGAGATGCGGCTTAGGACCAGGTTGAGCTCAGCGACAAAATCCTGTCGCTTATCCTCAACACCTGCAGACTTGGCTGTAGGGTGACCAAAATATCGCCCATGAACTGTACTGTCGTCTGCATAGCAATGTATATTGCCTAGGGCCAACATGTCATTGATATGCAGAAGAAACAGCGTGGGCGACAGGACAGAGCCTTGAGGTACACCAGAGTTTACCTGCCGATAATCAGAGGCCGCACCGTCGCAAAGGACCTTACTGCGGCGCTGGTGCTGGAATGCGGAGACCCATGTGCGGAGTTTGGGAGGCAGGCCGACTGCGGGAAGTTTGGAGAGAAGCGAGCGGTGCCAAACCCTATCAAAAGCTTTGGCCATGTCGAGGCTAATGGCCAAGGACTCCCCATGACCATCAATAGCTTCACCCCAAAGGTGAGTGACATACACTAGAACATCACCCGTGGATCGGTTCGGCCTAAAGCCATATTACCGATCATTTAGCAAGGAGTGATCTTACAGGTAGAGGACCAATTGCTTGTTGATGATCCGTTCGAGCACCTTGCAGACAATGGAAGTTACGGCTATAGGTCGGTAATCAGCCGGGTCTGAACGGTCACCTTTTTTGGGGATAGGTTGAACGTTCGCTTCTCTTCAAGCCCCCGGAACAAGTCCTGAGGAATAGGACAGGCGGTACAAGGGTGTCAGTACGGGAGACAACTCTGGTGCGTAGTTCTTGAGTCCTCCCGGAAATGGTCGCCTGGTCCCACCGTCCGGTCACCAACCGGCACGACGAGCCACTCCGTGGATTATGCGCGACCTGACGGGGCAGCCTCCCAGCGTGGTTAGCCGTGGTTGGATCCCTCTCTATGCCGCGGGCGGCCAGCGGCACCACCGTTTCTACGGGTCTCCCTAGCCGACGGTTCGATCCAACCTTACTATGACTTCGCGTGCACTCTTTCGCTCACACACTTATCACGTTAACCGTCACTCCTGCATCTATGGGCCTCCAGTCTCGCACTCACCAACGAAACTCGACAGCACAAATGCTGTCATTTTAGGTTGGTCTTCTGTGCGAGGGTAGTCCCGCCCCAGTCGAGCCAGCCCGTTCGTGCTGAAATCAGCGTGGCTCTACTACCTTTCCCTTATTACATGTTTTTGATTGAACACAATGTCTTCATGTTAAGTTTCAATTATAATTGTATTTTCGTTCTAAAATAAGGCAAAATGCTACTAAGTTTCTGTTTTTTACTTTTAAATAAATATTTTTTGATTGGATACAATGTTTTTATTTACATCTAGCGTTATTAATTAGTTTTAAAGCCTTATTTTTTTTTGTATTTTTTTATGTTTTATCTCTTATATATAAGAGGAAAATACTTTCTTAATTCATTGTATTGTTGAAAAGAAGTTCTGGCAGTATAATTAGAGTTTAAAATTTTGTTTCAACAATTTAAAAGACCATAAGTAAGTTTTCCTACAATTGTAAAATAAAATAAAATAAAATAATTATTTAATTAACCATTTACGAAATTTTATTTCAACCAAACATTACATTACCAACTAACCCACTGCATTTCTAGATCTAATCATAATTATAAATTTAATCTTACACCTTGCAGTACCCATATAAATAAATTTACTGCATACAGCACATTTACCGCCTGTAAATTGATAATATTTCCATCTACGCGTACATTTTTCTTCCTTAGGTACAGCGTTTTAAAGGTATGTGATTTAAAAAACTGATTGCTGTAACTAGCCAAACACATACTTATAGTAACTTTGGATAAAAAGTTTACATTGCAAATGGTGACTGGCAGTTAAATAAACCTATGTTCCAAAAATGGTAGCAATATCATGGATAGGTCAGAAACTATGATTTTTTTCCGAAATCAATAAAGTTTTTTGGCTCTGGTGAACAATTGCAATATGCCTACTTACAGCAAATATGCATTCCTACGTCGATATATATATATATGGTATAAAATTTCTGGCACAATTTTTTTATTGTAACAATCTGTACGTATACCACAATTGTTAAGTGTTCCTCATAGCAATAATAATGTTTCACATAATAACCCACTAAACAGAATGTGCAGGAACTATGATATCGTGTGCTCACAGTTGAATATCTTTGAAATGAAATGAAATGAAATTTTATTTGCAGAAATACGGTACAAAAGTTGTAAAGAAGTTGTAAGGAATCACATATTTCGTCAGTTTGTTCTGACATGCAAAATTATTTTTTTAAGTGTACATGCTTATCATAACATAAATTTAATACAAACACTACTTAGCTGATGTCAAGATTATTATAAATGAATGTCAAATATTAAATTGTCAGATTTTCAATTTGGTCAATTTTAATAATATTATTAAAAATAACAAATAAATAACAATAATTATTATAAAATTTATCAGGTGTCATAGTTATTTTCCCTTTTTAAGTATTCATTAACTGAGTAAAACATCTGTTCTAAAAGTCACATTTTCAATTTCCTTTTAAATTTCAATAAAGGCAACGTCTTTATGATTGGTGGCAACTTATTAAATATCTTGATACACATATTATAACAATTTTTTTGGAACAATGTAGTTCTGGGAACAAAGTCCAGGACTAGTCTTTCACTGTCACGTGTGTTGCGTGAGAATATGTCCTTTGCCTTCTTAAATAAACTAGGATTATTTTTTACAAATACACTAACTTCAAAAATGTACATACAGGGCACAGGTAATATTTCTAATTTTGTAAAGTAGGGTTTACAAGACTCGTGAGGAGGAATGCCTACCATAGCTCGAATACACCTCTTCTGGGATAAGAACACCCGAGTAGCATCCACCGAATTTCCCCATAGCAACAGGCCGTATCTCAACACCGAACCAACGTAACCATGATACGCGATAAGTACTGTCTGCTGAGTAGTGGTTCTTCTTAATCGGTTAAGTACATAAATAAAACTATTAACTTTTTTGCAAACTGAATCGACGTGCATCTTCTAGTTGCAATATTTGTCCAATGTTAAACCTAGAAACCTAACGCATTCCGTCCCCTTGATCACATTTTCCCCATATATTATTTCATTGAGATTTAGTTTCAAGTTTTGTGTTTGGAATTGTATAAAATTAGTTTTAGAAAGATTTGCATTTAAGTTATTATTATTTAACCAATCTATTACGAATTTTATTGTATTATTTATATCAATGTCACAATAAGAACTAGTTTTGGATGTTAATATGATAGAAATGTCATCAGCAAATAAAATACATTTATGTACAGTTATGTCAGGTAGATCATTAATATAGATTAAAAATAGTAATGGTCCCAATATACTTCCCTGGGGTACTCCATAGTCATTTGTTAGAAATGTGGACCTATCCCTAGTAATCACCGAATTTTCGTTTTTAATGATATCCACACATTGTTCACGATCTTTAAGGTAACTTTTAATCATGTGCTAGGCCTCGAATCCCATAATTCTCTAATTTTTCAAGAAGCAGCTGATGTGAGACATTATCAAACGCTTTAGTCATGTCAAAGAATATTACTATTGTAGGTATTTTAATGTCAACATTTTTTAGAACGTTGTAGATTAATTGAAAAGCTGCTAGAGTTGTTGATTTGCCTTTCTAAATTCATTTTGTTCTTCTTTTATAAGATTAAACTTATTTAGATATGTAGTAAGCCTTTTATGTATTGCTTTCTCGAATATTTTTGACAATATTGGTCACGAAAGTCTCAATGCTTTCAAATGTTCTCTCCTCCGTTATAGAAGAGTTTAATTTTAATGTACATCTCAGTTTCCTATTTATATTTAGTTCGTAAGTATGTATCTAATAATAGTTATTTCATTTGTTGGTTTTCTTATAATTTTCTCATAATTTTTAACCTTATGCTAAAACGAAGCACTGTCTACTGTTAAAGATGTGTACAGTTCTAACTGGATGGCAGGTTTACTATACTGTACTGTTAAGACTGTATTTTGTATTTTTTTAATCTGTTATCTGTATCTGCACCTATTGAATAAAAAAAAATAAACGGTGTTGCAGAGAGCCAGTGGCAATAGACATCTAAGTCAGGGCAGTCAAATTTATTACGCCATATCTTTCCGAGGCGAACTGCCTCGGTGGCGCAGTGGTAGCGTACGCGACTGCTGTTCTTGAGGTCTCGGGTTCGATTCCCGGGTCGGACCAAATGTTTGTATGATCTGCAAATGTTTGTTTCGGAGTTTGGGTGTTTTCTATGTATAATATGTATGTATTTACAAAAAAAAAAAAGTATATAAGTATTCGTATCAGTTGTCTAGTACCCATAATACAAGCTCTGCTTAGTTTGGGACTAGATGGCGTTGTGTGTCTAGATGTCCGAAATATTTATTTATTTATTTAAATATCTTTACCAAATACAAAATGAAGTGACAGTACAGAATGAAGTATTTTATTGTATTTATTTTAGTCAAGGTAATGCTGTGATATTTTGGCAGGCTGAGGTGTAATTTATTAAGAAAGGTGGTTAGAAAATGTACCTGAGATAGTACGCTGGCCAAACTGATTGGTATAGGATTTTTTCAAGTTCTCCTTCTCATTGCAGTTCTGTTTTCCTGTCCTACGATGAATAGAAGAAGTGATACTTCATATTCCAAAATGTGTCACTGGTATACGGTATACGGAAAAGATAATTAAAAATGGTTTTAAAAAAAAATAGGAATAGAAGACAAGAATTTGATTAAAAAATTGTTTTTTTTTTACTTTTTATCCTTCACCTCTTTAGTTAAGTCTCATATGTATATCCTTAAATTTTAACGTTACGAACGTTAATATCATAGTGGTTAAACATAATCATATCCGAGAGGGTTCAGTAGGTACATAGCCGAAGTATTCATTTTAAAAAAAATACCCATAATTAACGGGTAAATAAATAATAAAATCAATCACATAATCTACATTTAATAATAATATATCGCTTTATTGTACACCAGATGCATTACAAGGTAAGCTTAAAATTAGAGAAGTACAATTGGCGGCCTTATCGCCCGGAGGCAATCTCTTACAGGCAACAGTTGGATGGAGAGAAAAACATGATTATGAGATAGTGTAGGGTAGTATCTGGTGTAGAAGTAGGTAAGACGAAAAAATAAATAAAGTAATAAGGATTGTTATATACCATTATAGTAATACATAGTGTGGGTTATGAAATAAATACAAACAAGAAATAAGATAAATATACAGTTAATTACATATATAAATGTAATAGTGTGACTGTGTGACCAAATTGACAAAACAAAAAGAATATAGCAGGTTAAGGGGCATTGATGTCTCCCAGGTAATGCTCCCTCACAAGTCTCTTGAATGCAGTTAGTGTTTGTGCACGTCTAATTACGACTGGTAAGGCATTCCATAACCGAACTGCTGGGACACAAAAGGAGTGGTCGAGAAATTTAGTAGAATGACCAGGCATTTTCAGTTTCAGGTTCTGTGACGACCTCAGTAATTTGGGATGTGAGTCGTGTAAGAAAGTAAACCGTGATTTGAGGTAGCGTGGGGTAAGAGGATTAAAGAGAATGTTATAAAGAAGAGAAAGGACGTGTGCATTCCGGCGAAGGCGGATGGGTAGCCACTTAAGCTTTTCACGATAATAGGAGACATGATCATATTTTCGTAAACCGAATATGAATCTTAAGCTGAGGTTTTGGAGTCTTTCAAGTTTATTCAATTGGTTTTCATTAATATCTAAATAACTGGCATCAGCATAATCAAGGATAGGGAAAAGAAGGGAATATGTAAGAGCAATCTTGGTAGAGGTAGGTAGAAAGTTGCGTAGTCTGCGCAAGGACCCTGCAGCGGCAAAACATTTTGCAACTCAGCTCCTGCAGCTCAGGACCCAGGAAAAGGTACTGTCGATGTAGATTCCCAGGTTCTTTACCTTTTCACTATACGGGATAGGTGCACCGTCGCAAGAGACCTGAGGCAGTGAAGTCCAATTAACCTTGAATATCATTTTGGGACCTTCAACGACAATGCCCTGTCTTGGTTGGATTTATCTTCAGACCGTGGAAAATGCTCCACTTACAGATTTTTGCCAAGTCGTTATTTGTAGTGTTTACTGCAGCAGCCAGGTTAGCCGGTGGTGCCGTGGTATAGATCTGGAGATCATCCGCGTAAAGGTGGTAGGACAAAGTTAAATTATTAGTGATGGTGTTGATAAAAACGGAGAAAAGTAAAAGAGATAGCACGCCGCCCTGAGGTACGCCAGTGTAAGTGCTGCACCATGAAGAGACAGTGTTGTCAATGCTAATGCGTTGCCGGCGACCAAACAGGTAGTTGTGAAACCAGTCAATCGCAGTTGGAGATATGTTAAGAGAGCGCAATATATATAGCAGTATGTCAAAGTCGACGGTGCTAAAGGCATTACTGAAGTCTAGAAGTGTAAGGACTGTGAGCTCACCGTTCTCCATAGCGGATCTGATGTTCTCCGTAATGTGAACTAGAGTAGTGGTGGTACTATGGCCGGGTCGAAAACCGGACTGGAGAGGATTTAAAAGCAGGTTTGTGGAAAGGAAATTCGAAAGTTGAGTGTGAATTAAACGCTCGAGGACCTTGGACAGGAAAGGGAGAATAGAAATGGGGCGGTGATCGGCAAAGGATCCGGGGTTTTTTTTAGGGATGGGAATAATATTTGAATCCTTCCAGTCCTTAGGGAAAACGCTAAAGGAGATTGAATAATTTAGTATGTGAAGATGGCAGGGAGAATTTCATCCAGGATTCGAAGGATCATGTTACGACTTAAACAATCAGAGCCCACTGCATTCGAAGAAATAGAAATTACGCTCTTCTTAACATCACAACTAGAAAATTGACTTAAGAAAAAGGGATAACAGTCAGGAGTTGGGGCGGAAGTTAGATGTTTCAGAGTAGCATCTTTTGTTATTTTACTTAAGTTTGTTGAAGCAGAGAAATTTTGATTAAGTAAACTTAAATCTACAATTTTAGAAGAAAGGTCATGAACAGATGTGCTTACTCCCAGTGACTTTAAGAATTTCCAGACTTGAGCTGGATCTCCATTTTCAACAGAGTTTAGTGTGTATCGGCGTTATGCATTCCTACACATCTTGCTGCATTGATTTCTAATAGACAAATATTTTTCCCGTTTAGTTTCGCTTGTGTTCTTTTTAAATCTAGATTTAGCTACTGCTTTCTTATAGATTAGCGCTTTGATGTCTGCAGTTAACCACGGTGATGGGACACGTTTGACTTTCATTTCTTGAATTGGCGCGTGTTTGTCATAGAGAGACAGTATTTCTGCGTTGAAAAAATCAACTTTCTTATCGATGCTATCTGCACTATCCAGTCAGACAATATGTCCAGTCAATATCGTTGGAATCACTTTTTAGGGTATCAATGTTCATAGCCTTGAAGTTCTGCTGCAGAATACACTTCGATTTAGGTTTAAGGGGATGGATACGGTAGGATAGGTATAGTAAATCATGGTAGGAGAACTCGTTAGCTGAGCACTGTCCATGCTTAACTGCGAGATTAGAGGAGGAAACAAGGATAAGATCCAGAAGAGAAGGAGCAGAGTGTGGGAAAAAGTGTGTTGCTTTGGATGGAAGAATAGATAAATTGCAGGATTGGGCGATGGATCGGATCGGAGAGTAGTAGAACGAGAATCATTTTTAAGGAGGCAGGTGTTGAAATCACCCATGATTATGAATTACTATCGTAATTCTACACTAACCCAAAGTAGTAGAGAGAAGAGACTGAGTTTGGGTAGTCTCTGTCTCTCTCTCTCTCTCTCTCTACTCCGATCCCGCTTTCCACAGGTTTGGCTGCCCCTGCAAGTCAACTTTAGATGACTTTTCGACATTTGTAGAATTAACTCAATTTCTTACATTTATGTGAA
Source organism: Spilosoma lubricipeda (assembly GCA_905220595.1). Classification (NCBI taxonomy): domain Eukaryota; kingdom Metazoa; phylum Arthropoda; class Insecta; order Lepidoptera; family Erebidae; genus Spilosoma; species Spilosoma lubricipeda. The sequence goes on along the minus strand of HG992286.1, from coordinate 4,818,431 downwards.
TCAATATACCAAAAGTAACGACGGAAGCCAGAACGTTACTAAATATAAGGTTCTGGCACTTTACTTTCTGGTTTGTTATTAACTAATATTATTAATGCGCCAGATATTATGTTTATAATATATATTCTTGTTCCTTCTTTTGCCAAGGGACTAGGTACTTACGTAATGCCGATCTGGTTTAGTTAAGTATATATTCTAGGGGTTTTAGCTAAATCAGCAAGAATCAATTTTTTAACCCACTTCAAAAAAAAGAGGAGGTTCTCATTTCGACTGTATTTTTTATGTTTGTTACCTCAGAACTTTTGACTTATTTTGATGATTCTTTTTTATTTGAAAGCTGAGGCTTCCCATGTGGTCCTATTTCTTGAAATTGGGTTTTTTTCGTACAATTTTTTTTGTTTACATTTCTTACTTCTGGTTCAAAATGTAGCACTATTAAGTGCTACATTTTAGATTCAGATAATCGATATTTCACCCTAGAATATCAAAATTAGTTGTTTTTTTCAGTTTAAGAAAGGTTACTTTTTTAAATAATTCAGGTAACTTCTGACAAGAACCGGTTGGCAGCACTGCTGCAAGATTAAGCTCTAAGGTATGAATGGTGATGGTGACAGATTTTTTTTTTCTTTGGTTATTGTTTTTGTTTACGCCACATTTCTGACATTTCAATATTTTCAATTCAAAAGTTATGTTAGACATAACCTTAAATCTATGTATACGGTCTAAGTACCATTTATATCGTGTAAAATAATTCCAAAACAATCCAAAATGACTGAAGCACAAGTCGGATTGCTATATAACCTTGCAGCCATTGTATCAAAATCACAAAATAATGAAAAACTGAAAAGTTATTATCTGTAAGTGTTTAAACATTATTTTAAATAATGTTCTTATGTTAAAATTCAGTAATGAAATCATGTTGTTTTTCAGTATGCGATGTAAGGACATTACGCGAGGCTATGGATTACCAGACAAACATTTTTCTTCAAAAAAAAGATGCCCTAACTGCTGTATTGAATGGACTAATCGTGCTGAAGTTAAAGTGAGAGATGATTTTACCTTTATTATCTTTGGTTGTTACTTTAGATGTTTGTATACTTTGCAAATACTTGCATAAGCAAATAATCCAGGTTGGCAGAATAATCCACCAGCAACATGCTCTTGCATATATTAGTGTGTGACTGAAGAGTTACTGTAGTTAGATAAAGGCCAGACCACTCCTTGAAAATTGATATAGGACTTGAAGGAAACTATGAATATACTCAATGATGCTGTTTCATTGAGGACATGGCTTACAACACAAGTTCACAACCAGTTCTACATTTTTAGATACTAAAACAAGAAACAAACGCCAATCAACAATAGACCTGTGGTCATAGATTAAACAGTAAAATACTTTATTGTCAACAACACAAATAGTCAAGCTATGTATGCTGAGATTAATACCACTGATAGGTCTATTATTGCAAATAAACTTCAACCTGATATATAATGGTGATAAATGGATTAGAGTACAACTATTTCCTTCAATAATGCTTTCTTTAAGTCTGTATCAAACTTAAAAAAGTTTTTGTTTGTGAAGTCTATATTTCATTTTTCTTTAAAACTAGTAAATTTTCCAATATTGTAAATAACTTGCATGCATCACAGACATCAGTTTCAAAAAATTAAGCAACATATCTAATATTAATTTCCTATGAAATAGTTTCACAACCCATCAAGAAACATTTTATATCACCTTTCTATTAACTCTAGGTAGAAGAGCGGAGGCGAGACCGGAGGCCCAATGATGCAGAAGCATCACCAGGCTGCCATTGTGTGGGTCACCATGCTGCATTGGTGCTTTGTCTGCATTCACAATGAGTATGATGACCACCAATCTTGGATTCTGCTTACGCTTTCCATCAGGCAGAGTAGAGTCATCTTGGCAGGCCCGAATATAAAGAAAAAAACTTATAATCTCAGATTCACTTTTTAAAAGTGATGGCTCTGTGTGAAAAATTAAAATCAAATGTTGTTAATTTACTAATAGTCTTTATATTTTTGTAGGTGAGGTCAATCAAACTCAGTAGACGACAAAAACAAAGATTGAAATCTCGTAAAGTTACACAAAATAAAAAAGAACATATCAGACATCAAAAGGATTTATTGAATAGTAATGAATTAGTAAGTATGAATTTTTTTTGGATCTATGTATTGTCATTGTCGAGTCTTACTACTAGCTATCACTTTAGTTATGACCATCCACCATAGTACACAGACACCAGACTGTGGCAACTAGGCTAGGCTACAGTAACTAGAATTTGGCCAAGTTGAATTACCTATTAAATGTATTTTTATCTTTCACAGGAACAAATCTGCTCATTTTGTAAAAAAAGCACTATCACACCATTTCTGAAACCGCTTAAGGAAAGGCCAAAACCATCCATAAAAGAGAAAAAAATTGTTTCAGTGGCAACTTCAAACACAAACACTAGTAATAAACATAAAACTAAAAGTAAACAAGACAAGTCTAAAGCAAAGGGTACAGTCAATGTCTATGCCAGTGCAGTAGATGTATTTTCACTAAAGAATAAAAGCAATACACTATCCACCTCTATAATAGAGAAACCAAAAGTGATACAAAACAACAAAAAGAAAAAAGATAAGTTTGCAGGTTTGTGCCAAAAAGCTGTTTTGGCTTCAGCTAAACTCAAAGAAAAGAAAACTGAACAAAACAAATTAAGTTTATTTTTAAAACCATCGCAATCATAAATAAAAGGAACTGTACAAAATGTCATAGCAATATCATTTATTTTTCTTTATTATGATTATATGGATATCCATTACATTAGTATTTGTGTGTCCAGTAATAACATGAAAGTTTCCATTTTTAAACTTCTTGTAAAAATTGTAAGAATCATTCTCATTTAAATATTTTTCAATATCTATATTTTCTTTTTTAGCGTCAGACACAAGATTTTGATATCCTATAGCACCTGCCGCATCTGTTGGCCCATCTATACCATCAGTACCTGCACTTAGGAAGTGAATGTCAAAATTTGCAAAATTATTGTTTGCTTGGCCAACAAAGTTTGAAAATTCTAAAGCTAACTGTTGATTTCTGCCACCTTTCCCTGAGCCTTTTACCTCAACTGTAATTTCACCTCCAAGGATCAAGCATAAATCTTTTTTCTCAATGGATTCAATATTGTTTAGTACACTTAAGTCAATTCCTGGTATACAAAAAGTTTCTAAGGCATGTGTCAAGTGTTTAAGACTTAACTTTTCGTCTAATAGTAAACAAAACAGTTTAGTAAGTTTAACATATTCAATTGCTATGTCCTTGACATTACCAGTGACCATGTTAGAAAGACCTAATGCCCAGTAATCTAGCTTCCTAGCTTCTGCTAAGGCTGCTTCTATACTAATTCTGTTTGATCCTATTATATAGTTTTTTACATTTTCTCTCGGGAATTTGTACCCGCAAGTAACTTCACTTAAAACAGTTTTAATTGATTTTGGAAGTTGATCATATAATTTATATTTTTTAATTACATCAATAGCTTTCAGTGGATCATCTTCATTTTCTGTAGTAGGACCACTTGCTATTAAATCTAAAGGGTCTCCAACAATATCGGAGAGTATTAAAGAGACAACTTGTGCAGGTTGCGCTTTCATGGCCAACTGACCTCCTTTTAAATCTGATAGCTGTTTTCGGACAGTATTAAGTTCCTTAATATCAGCACCAGAGTTTGCTAGACTCTTTATCAGAATGGTTTTGTCTTCTAATGTTAGGGGTGACTTAGGCAAAGGTAATAGTGCAGATCCTCCTCCTGATAATAGCACGAATAGTAAATCATCCCTTCCCAAACCAGTAACAAGATCTCTTATTGCTTTTGCTGTATTTTCAGCATCAACATCTGGGAGATTGTTTTTAGCTCCTTCACAATAAGATATTTCAAGTTCAGATTTGTAATTAGAACTCCCAACAGGTATACTGATGATACCCTGTTTGATTTTAGAACTTAAAATAATTTCAATCTCTTTTGCCATGTTTTGAACAGCCTTTCCACTTCCAACAATGTACACATTTTTGTTTTTTAGATTATAGTTTTCGCCAGCAATAGTCAACTGCTGATTTGCAGGATTGTATTTTACCGACCTATTAACCAGATTTTCTGGAAACACTGCACACACACTACTCTTAAATATTTGCCTTAAATCATTTACTAATGACCTTGCCATTTTTATTTTTTCTATACAAATATGTATACGTTCCCGCTTTATAAACTTCACTGACCTTATTACACAGAGCTGTTTTATATGTGCGTTACTGTAGTTAACTATAAAATAATAGCCAGCTAAATGAGATAAGCTCGACAGTACGTAAAATTTATCATTGTAGGTATTTGAATTATGAGGACTCAAGAACTCAATTATTGTCAAATTACGGTGCGGCAAACAATCAGTAGGTAAAAGATAAAGTTGTTAAAGTTGACAGGCGGCTAGGGGGAATATAGAATACTTTAGATAAGTACCTTTTGCAACGGTCACAATAAATGCTTTAAATAAATAGATAAAGATAGTTTATAGCCGTAAATTAAATGTACCTACTTTCATCATTCCAGTTTGTAAATGATGACATTTCATTCTCAAGGTCACGTCATGCACGACAGTAAGTGGGTAGTATTGCCCGCTTAAAAAAAAAGACACTTTTTACTCGACAACAGAGAAACTGAAAGAGTAAACATTTTGGCAATTTAAGTATGTGTGTCCCAACAGCCAAACTACAGAACCAATTTTAATGAATGAGTATCAATACATTCATAATAATGACCTGGGTGATAGGGACTATTTAGGTTTTAAAATTTTACAATAATAAGAAGGTAGGCAAACCTAACCTTAAAAAAAAATTGAGATAATCATCACGTCTTTGGGGGTCAAACGAAAGGTCTTGACGAGTACATACCAAATATTTGTTAGTAAAAAAAAATAAGTTATTGTACGATTAGTGTACATATGGTCGCAATGTACCGCGCAACTCTATTTTGACAAGTTTTCAGAACGCGACGATTTCATACCTTTGTTGCCCTAGTTACTACCAATCTTACTAACAGTTGTAATACCAACTTTTAAACTTTCGCGTTCCATGATATATTAACAATTATTTTTACGGGAATTAACGCGATCACTTCAGTACACACACTTCACAACACACTACAGTTGTAATACCGTTAATTTTGATTACCCTTCCTACTACTCCAGTACTGAGTTGTTAGAAGGGGAAAAATAAATAGCCTGTGTTACAACCGTGAATACCTACTTTAAAAAAAGCTTACTTTATTTCTAAACTAATTTATGCATCGGAATATGTCGGTTTTACAATAATGTATAGTAAACATAAAACTTCTTTAACAAATGTTCTTTGAATATGAAATAATTAAATTGTCACATGGCCATTTTTCGACTTGCGCGGTATTGCTGTTTAAGTGTGTTTAAGCAACGATATGCCGTCAGATTTAAAAAATAATGTTATTTAAATGAGCTATGAGGACATATGCCCAAGTTGAGACGTAAAAGGAATTATTACATTCCTACTTATAAACGTAAAAAAAGGTCTAAGAAGGACAAAACAAAAATAATTCAGAGTGAAATACAATTATAATGTTTATTTCTGTTCTGTGGTTTAAAGAATTTATAGGCGACGGTAGTCACTTACCACCTGTAACTCATCTGTTCGTAAACAAAAAGATCTTCTTTGGCATCTGAGGTTAACAAAATTTTATGATTTTCTACTTTCATGTTTTACAAAACTACCTTTTTGAGTTTACCCCTATGACATAAAACATTGTAGAATACAAACAAACAGTGGTTCAAGGGGCCGTCTTATCACATATAGGTGGTTAACGAGCAGATGTTTCACCTGATGGTAAGAGATTACCGCCGCCTATGGACACTTGCAACACCAGAGGCGTTACAAGTGCGTTGCCGACCTTTGGAGGATGTGAGGAGGGGTTTGTGGTATGGGCCTTCGATATCGTCACTCTTGATTAAAACAACACCATTGTAAATAAAATAAAAAAGTTTATTGCACCATATCATCTACGTACATTATGTTTACTATTACTGCAACTTATTTGCGATAAATACATTTTTGTAAGAAATGCAAACGTAATCGTAACGTAATCCGTAACACTCTTAAAAAAATTAAACTTACGAGTAAATTAAAAGTTTTAATAAACACTTATAGATACCTAAAAGCGCGTCTATAAGTCAGGTGAGGTAGGCAGACGAAGAAGAGAAAGTCAGAGCTCTCTCTAGCCAAATAATTGTGAAAAATCCAATACCTAAAGCTCCATTATAAATAAGTCTCTGTGGACACAAAACTATATGTAACTATAATATTTCATAGCACAATAGTGGCACAACCACACCGCAACCTGGTGTTACATTATTTATTTGTTTTGTTTTTCATTTGCTACTATTATTTGTTATTTTTTTGTATTGAAAACGTAAAGTAATAATATAACGTTGCATCTATAGCTGTAATTATTATTCCGTTCCCTTGCATATTGGCTTAATGATTGCTATATTTATCTCCTAATCTTTAAATTAAAACGATAAACTTTATAAACATGAATGAATAACATTTAGTGTACAATCGGACCTACATTTTAGAGACTACATTAGCTTGTTTATTTACTACTTTATTGACAATAACGTGTCCTTCATCATAGTGAGGATTGAAGTGTTCCCGCACCTTGCTCCACCAAACAGATATGTTTTTAAATTTCGCCGGGTCGTAGCCAGCCATTCCTGTAACGAAACGACATATTTTATTATAAATAGAACATTTGAAGGAGGATCTTGAGAAGTGAACAATTTTTGATAGATCTCTTTCAGAAATCTCTTTTATTTTTGTCAACTAACTAAGCAACAATATGGAGTCACTTGCCTACAGCCTTTTTTCGGTACTTCTGCCGAGTAAGGAGGTTACACACTTCCCCTGACACTTGTCAGGCCTCAAACATCTGTCACAGATTTCGCAACTCCTAGCCAGTCGCCAGTCACTTTGAGGTACCTTGTCTGCTACGTCGTAATTTCTAAACTGACACTGCTGTCACAGAGATCAAGCTATATTTTAAGGACTATAGGTACTTACTGGGTTGTTCTAACTCGCAAGCTGCTATTAAGTCTGCCACTGTTGGTTTATCGCCAGGCAGAATAAAGTCTGTTCCACGGCCTAGCCACTTTGTGTCAAATTCGGATATCGCGTTTTCCATACGACTCTCATAGCCAGCTAAAGATTTCGGATCTGGTGTCTTGTTGAAAAGAATTGGATCCAAGTACTGAAATATAAAATCTGACAGTAACAACAGTCTTCTGCTTATTTATTACCACTAGACACAGCTAAGCATTCATTGATATTTCTTCTGGGATAAAAGCCCGTGTCCTATTAGGCCTCTTACGCACCCATGCCTGCATGCCGGTAAGTTGCTGTGCCGCCAGCTTTGTCGCGCATACAATTCGCTGGGTTTGTCTTAACTGAAATGATGGCCGGCCATAGTCTTCGGCCTGCCGGCATGGTGTGTAAGAGGCCCTTACAGACAAATATAATTAAATATATTAATCCCCATGAAATTCTGTTTATCCAATTCCATTTGACGCGATTAACTTTTAAATTTATTATATTAATATAGCCTAAAGATCATAAACAGATCCCTGCATATAGGGATCTTCAGGAGATACAAAATATAATAAAAACTATTTAAAAGAACAGGTACATTTTATTAAATAGTGTACCTGGGGCTGCATTCTCCACATAGATATATCATAATGATCGTAAACTAACGATCGATAAATGTTTACGAATATTTTCGCTTGCCGTTACGATCATAATCACAAGGGCAAGTCTCTACTCATAAATTAACGTACAAAATCGTAAACAGGGACGTCGCTAAGTTTACGAAAATCCTTAACTATAGTTTGAATATATTAACTTTTGCCATGTACAATATCTTGCATAATTTTAGGGAAGTATTTTAATGTTTCTATTAATTATATTTATTTAAATTGATATTTATAATTATTGAAAATATAGATTTGTAAGTCAAATTATGGTCAAAAATTTTTAACACTGAAATACTTTTTAATTATAGTTTTAAATCCAAAATACATTTAAATTGACATTTTTTTAATAGGACATACATATTTATATCCTTGCAACATTCTGAATCAATTGTCATCATTGTGAGTCCGAAGATGTCACTGACATCTGAGATGGGTCAACTCAGTTCACTGCGCCGGATGTATCAACACACCTTTTCAAAATGGGTTGGCGCAACGCACAACACACGCATGTATTCCAAGTCAGCATTAAAGTAAAACATACTGTTGAAGTTAATAAAAGACATTACAAATAATGACAGTACAAACCGGAACGCATTATTAACATTGACGAAAAGGGTTGCCAGCTTAATTTGCACAAATCACTAGAAGTTTTAGCTGAATGGATCCAAGAGAGTACATTTAGTAGCACTAGAACATGGCAAAAATGTCAATAGTTTCACATATGGCCATATTTACCTCCTTTGTATTTTTTTGGCCTTTGCTATAAGATAAATAGCCGCACTTCATGGATAAGTGCTAAAACTTGTTTTAGCTTTATTATTATCAAAATAGGATGAAAAACCTTAAGGTGACCATATTCGACCCAGGAACCTTACAAGCTGTTTTTTTTTTAATTATTTTAAATATGTAATTCTTCTTTGCTTGATCAATATACATTAATGTATATTATGATACTGATAATTAAATTAAAAAATAATGGTCATATTTACCTTAACCCTGAAATACATAGCACAATGTAATCTGATTCCCGCATGTTGCCACTCTAGGAATTCTTCAACTCGTGCCTGCAGTTTGGACTCTTTTGGATACAAAAATTCTGGTATAACATTCTCTCTGGATAGATATTTTAATATTGCCACACTAAAATACATAAAATCCAGTTTTAATATTGCAGCTACTGTCTCTCTTTACTATGCCACACCCTTTAGAAGTTAGGTTAAATAGTGTATGGCTTTCGCCCTCCGCCCGAAGAGGTACGCGAGTGACGTGAAGCCGCCCGTCGAGCCATGATGGCTCGCTGGTCTTTTCGACTAGAGACTCCATGGAGGACGACCAACACTCAGACCCAATCATAGTACATATAGAGGCGCGCATATCAGACTCAGACCTTTCGTCTCAGACGCAGAGTGGCACATCATGTGGTTTTAGTCGGTTCGATTCCGACACACCGCCCCGCCGCAAACTCTGGCGGGGTGACGGCCCGTGGAGGTTTCCAAACGTAAAAAAAAAGGTTGTTGCCGACCCGAGTCAGTTTTTGAACACAGTTAAAGGAAGCGTGAGCTCGCTGCTTGCGACACGTTAACACGTTGGCGCGAGGTTAAGTTAGTAGCCATTGTGATATAGCGACGTACGCACGTCTAGATCTGTTTCTGTCTTTATCCTCATCATTGGATACCCATCGAGGAATAGGTATGAGGCATACTCTTAGTTTTAGGGTTCCGTACCCAGAGAGTAAAAACGGGATTGAGCCTTCGATGTCTGTCTGTCCGTCCGTCTATTAGAGTTGGCTAGTAAACGAAAGTTACGTTAGGGTGTCCTCTACCACGGCAAATAATAAAGATTTGAAAATGTTTTAAGCCTATTATGTTTTTAGAAAAGACTGCCTCGGTGGCGCCGTGGTAGTGAATGCAACTGCTGTGCTTGAGGTCTCGGATTCGATTCCCAGGTCGGACCAAATGTTTGTAAACATAACATAATATATAGTCACGCCTTTTTCCCAGAGGGGTGGGCAGAAACAATTGATCTCCACTTACTAAGGTCCTGACATACCTCTTTTGCTCGTCGGTTCCTGGTGCTCTTTACATTGCCCTTTTTCAGAACATCACCAATTTGGTCGGTAATGTTCGCCGCCGGCCGAGGACGACCTCTTCCAACTCTTCAACACACATTCGCTCCATGAATTCCTTTCTAGAGTCTTCTATCATCCATCCTCTCTAAATGGCCAAACCATCGAAGCGTGCCCTTTTCAATCCTTGTCACTACATGTTCTTTCAATCAATCTCTTAAAACTATATTCCGGACTCTGTCACTAATTTTCATATCACACACTTCTTAAGGACTGCATCTCCACTTGGTCATAGGCCTTCTCAACATCGATAAACGCGCAGAAAACTTTCTGACGGTTATCGAGGTGTTTTTGAATGATTAATCGGAGCGAGAAGACTTGGTCCGTACATCCCATCCTCTTTCTAAACCCACCTTGCACATCCCATATTTTTTCGTCAGTTTCTTTCATAACTCTATTAATTAAAACCTTAGCATACAATTTGCTGACGATTTTAATCTGCATATATTTGTTTCGGAGTTTAGGTGATGTCCCGACACCAATTACCTTCTGTATGAGTGACAGGCACTGACTAGAGATTACGCCAAAATGAATTTGTAGCATATTCATCTGGTAATTGCTCAATCAGGACTCGGTTTCTACCACTTCCAGTTTATTATTTTACCTTTATTTTTTTATCGTATTTTTGTAATGTTTTACAAAGCCCTGAAAATTTGGCCCCCGATAAAAAAATAACCATATTGAAGTGGGAAACGCTTTTATTTTACTTTGCTTGTATTTGAAATAAAAGTAGGTTAAACAAATATAACAGCCATTACAAGTTCGGTGTAGGCTGGATGTACATAGCACACAATACATGTATTCACAAGCTTGTAAAGAACTTTCAAATGCCAAGCGGGATTTGTAGACTCTTTGGGCTTGTAGATGCATGTTGAGTCTTGTTGTCTTGGCAAGAGTATAAATCTGGCACAAGGTATGTGACTGTGGCATAGTAAAGTGATAGATTCATGGAGCCTAATAATGAGTACCACAATAAGATAATAAATTAGTTTTTTTTTTTAACATAAATTTCATCACAACGAAGACTTATGATTTGAAGACTATAAACACTTGACATTGACAGAAATAGCTGATCCAAGAGATCCGGCTGGTTGCCATTTTATCAAAAGAAGATAATAAATTAATTCTGAAATCAGATTTTTGTTGGAACTTTCAACGTCAACTATTACTCTACTACAATCATCATATCAAAAGAAAAAAAAACTCTCATAATACCATCTAGACATGTTTAACTATACCTTTCAGTTAGAATAAATCCATTATGATCAATCACAGGAACCTTTTGAAACCTATTTATTGCAGTAAATTGTTCAGAATAATGCTCCGCTGAAAAATAAAAAATACAGTTATTAGTGTTTTTAAACGAACACTTTTTAAAGAAATTATTTAGAGATGACAATGCCCAAATAATATTTGTAAATAAATAACAAACATTTCTCAATTAATATAAATAATAATAGAGCCTCTGAACTAAATATATAAAATTATATGTTGTAGTGCACAGCCAAAATAAGCATATATTTTCTGCTAGCTGACCCACACAACCTCATTAGCTTCTATTGCCCATAGCATGATAATTTTCTTCCGTTTTTGAAACATTCTCCATTGGTGCTCTGTATATATATCCGTGCACTATCCAACACTGCAAGAATTTCTCAAATCGGACCAGCAGTTTCTGAGATTAGCGCGTTCCAACAAACAAACAGCTTCAGCTTTATAATATTAGTATAGATTTGAGATCAGTGGGAATTGCATCCTCTTCAGAAGTAATTTTAAAATAAAAAGAATATAGATCAACCTGGACAAAACTTACCTTTTCTCAAATTTACAGGTTTTGGTTCAAAGTTACACTTTATGCTTTTCAATAATATGTAAAGAGCTCTAGAAGGCTGTGACATAAGATCATAATATAGCGCTAGAGACATATTTCAAATTTTGATGATAATTTAACTTAGTTTGAACTTTGCTCCCGTAATGTTTTTACTTTTCGGCGTATGGCGCAGCGGCGACGGCGTAGCGTAGCTTCAAGAGTAAGATAACAGAACGCATATGTAAGATATCAGGAGTAGGAGAATTTATTTCTATATCAACTTCAACCTGTGAGAATTTGTATATCAATACCAAACTACAATTTCTTCTTTGATGAAATGGCAATCAGCCGGATCTCACGGTCACGGATCAGCCAGCTATTTCTGCCAATGTCAAGTGTACAATTTGTCAAACCCAAACCAAACCTGTCAAACCACGTCAAACACCATTCTGTAATGTCAATTGTCAAATCATTAACTTTTTAAAAAAGGAAATGAAATATTTTTTAATTGTAAATGAAAAAGTAACACTAAAATTATTGGTCTGTCAAAACATCTAGAAAGTATTTCTTTAAGAAAATTGAATTGAAGCAAAATCCCTACTTTGGCAACATGGCATAAACTACTCGACGATTAATGAGATTACTTCTTTATCGATTAATTATTAGAACCAAATAGAACATATTGATTGATTGATCGTTACAAGAGCAAAAAATCTTAGAGATCTGAACGGGCGGAAAGCGTGATCGGAGTAGGCAGAGAGAGAGAGACCGAGTTTAGGTAGAGTCTGTATCTCTCACGCAAGCTTGATTGGTGGACGCACATACCATGTTCGATGAACGGAAGTCGACTGAACGTTACTTCGAATTGAGCTTATCGCGAAATAACTTATTACCGATAAACGCTTCTTCACTCAACGATTCTTCGAACATTTTTGAATCGAATGAAATATTGAAAATAAATTTAAGAAAATATGTGTAAATTTAACTATTCAAAGTTAGTCTAAAAATAAGTATCCTAAGTTACTCCTTAGATCATTAGATTCATTAGTCATTAGCCATCTGCCAGTGAAAGTCCCGTCAAAGTTGGTCCAGCCATTTCAGAGATTACCCGAACAGACAGACAAAAATTAAAAAAAAAAGAGTATATGTACAAGTACCGTGTATACACATATAAACATTTACTAAAAAGCGGTTATTTTTATTTTAATGTAACAAACAGACACTCAAATTTTATTTATTTGCATAGATTTTAAATATCTTTACAAAGAAAGAAGCCCTAGAAAGGAATCTTTAATTTAAAAGGCATTTCGATTCACTCAATTCAGTAAATCTTTGATCGATGAAAGAGCAAACAGACTTTGGTTTTTACGAGATTGGATTGTCATAAGAAAAGGATTGGGTCATTGGGTACAACCCTAACAAAGTATTTTTGGAGAGAGAGAGACGCTCAGAACTGTACCGATTAGGAAAACATATTTTTCAATTTATTTTATCACGCTAAAACTGGACCATGGCGTCTTTAGATCTATTATCACCGCATTTATCTAAAATAAAAATAGCCGGGCCTCAGCAACTAGTATACAAAGACGAATGTGTGTATTCATTTGACAATCCGGTGAGTTGCACTTTTTATTATAACCTGCAATTCGTATTTTTTCAATAACATTGAATTTATTGTTGATACTTGTTAATATTTACAATTTCAATATTTTGGAGTTTATTCAGAACTGAAATTCATCTCTTTTTAAATGACTTTGTATTACTTTTAATTCATGTAAATCATTCTAAGTCATTTGATTTCATAGATATAATATATAAATACATTTTCATCTTACTTTAACTTAGTAAGCTGGAGATAATAAAACCTAAAGTTTTACATTGCGGAGTTGTCCTTATTTTACTTAACGTAATTTTAAACTGTTTGCATAGAACTGATTGTTATTATTTTTTATTTGTTTGTAAAAATGAGAATTATTATCTGTAAGCAAGGTGTATTGAGTGTATTTTTTGTAAAATAAGTAAATTATTATTATTATAAATTAGAGAAAAGATCTCTATTCCCTATTTTATATCTTAACATATATTTAAGTCTGAAAAGGGATACCTAGGCCTTGAAATCACTTAACATTATAAGAATCTTATTAGGAAAACAAAAGTTGCTTATAATCTATACAGGCAGAATAGAATTGTCTTTAAAATATTTAGTATTTACGAAATTTTTAACAGCTTGATAAACATTTGCAATTACATTAAAAATTGAAGTTCTCATTCCATTCATTGTGTAAGAACACAGTGTTATAGAAAAAAATGTATCAAACATTACAGGGGTCCAAAATAGGACATTATAAAGTAATTCTCGGTTCACATATGTTTTCACATTTTGATTTTTTACATCCATGATGTGAATTTTGGTTAATATTATAGTTGAAATAGTTATAGGCACAAAGAAGCTCACAACTGACACTCCAAATATGTATAAAAGCAAGTTCTTATTATCTAAAAAACATATCTTCATACATTTTTGTTCTGAATCATGTTTTGGTTTACGCAGCAAAGGACTTGTACTCACAACCACATCTGCGTAATGACTATCATTTTGTAGATTTGCAAGAATGTTGTAAACATTTTCAACTATATTATCCACTCTTTGGTCACTAGTATTGTGCAAGTCTTTATCGTACATTGCTAGTAACTTCCAATTTTGGTTAAACTGAGGAGTATAATTTCCAGTTGATTGCAATGTACAATTTCTTTCACTAACGTCAAGCAATGCCATGCAAGACTTACCAAAACTCTTTGGTTCACTCACTACGGTCATTTGTTTTATATCTATTGAGTACATGATTATAGCCAGTAGAGCAGGCAACGCCCACTGCAATGTAATAGCAATAAATGTAAAATACTCTTTCATGTACAAAAATATTTTCTTAATTTTGAATCCATTGTTTATACTTAAATTGGCACTTAATTCTCGAACTTCATTTTCATCTTCATTTCTTTTCACATCTGCGATCATTCTATAATGCATATAATTATCAATAATTAAACTTACAAAACTGTTTACCAGTGACACAATAAATGGCCCATAACTCATTAAAATTGATGCAAAATTGCAGTTCCTATCTTCAGTTTTCATTATAGCCACTGATCTTTCTTCTATGTCACTCATCTCAGAGCTAATTGGGTTCAGTTCAAATACAGAACGAGTGATGAATGCAATTCCAATGCATGTTAAAAGTAAATTTTCTGAAAACAATACTGCAGGGAAGAAAACTCTACTCTTCTTGACAATTCTTCTTAGGTTTAATAAACTTAAACCAAGTCCACACATAAGGAGAAATACTCCTAAATAGAAGTCTACCAAATTTAACATTTTTTTTTTCTGGAACAATGTTATATCCTGTCTGTGTCACATTTAGTTCTGATCGACACCTGCCCCTATGTTTTGTTGCAAAAGTGGTGATAACAATTTATCAAATGCAAATTATGGGGGTACCTTTTAAAATGTGGTGTTATTTGCATTTCACTTTAATGTTTTATCTCTATTTTCGTGTTCATGAACTTCCTCGGTGGCATAGTGTTAGCATATGAGACTGCTGTGCTTGATGACTCAGGTTCGATTCTTAGGCCAGACTGTTTGTACGATCTGCGAATATTTGTTTTGGAGTTTGGGTGTTTTGTATGTATCATATGTATGTATTTAAAAAAAAGTATGCATGTATTTTTATTAGTTGTTTAGCTGAGCTTTGTTTCAGACCAGCTAATGTTGTGTATTACTTGTCGAAAAATATAAAGATATGTCTGAAAGTACCTATATATTTTAATATCTATTGACTGATAATGGCATGAACATTGTGTAAAGGATAAACAAACATATGGTTTTTTACATTTTACAGGAGTCAGACACTGGATTGTACGTGTCCCTTGTATCATTTCTGAGTTTTGGACGCAATTATGTTGAACAGTACTTTCAAAAAACTGGCAATGCAGTGTTTCTACACATCAAGAGGACTAAAAAACCTGTAAGCTCTTTTATATTTTTCAATATTATTTTAATTTATTTAATAATAATTATGAAGAGACAAAAATATAACAGCTGTTGGGCTACAGGGATTTTGTGTGATAAGTCAGATGTTGTTGATTTGATTCCCACCTAGACCAAATATTTATACAAATAAATAAAGTTGGAGTGTCTGTTTGTAATATTAAAATAACTGCTTTTTAATAAATGCATATGTAGTTATGGTCTGTCTGTCTGTTTGTTACGGGTAATGTCTGGAACGACTGTACCGATTTCGACGGGACTTTCACTGGCAGGTAGCTGATGATCCAGGGAGTAACTTTTTTTTTTTTTTTTTATAGCTTATCATGCAATCAGTCCTTCCGACTATGAGCAGATGAGTTTTGGAGTATTTTGCGGTTAGGTGTATTCCCAATAAAATATCACCTATATTAACATAATGGCTCATTCAATACTGCCAAGTTCCAAGGTTCTGCGCAGCTTCAGTCGAGTGATGCAGTCTGGTAATGTAAGCTGCTGGGCTAACTGGTTAGGGTGGTTTACAAGTCTAACTTTATATTGCCTTGCATATGCAATTATTTCCTCTTTCACTGTTGGCATGTTGAGGTATTGGTGGACCTCAGTGTTTTGTATAAACCAAGGAGCATCGCTTATTTGTTTTAAGATGTAATTCTGAGTTCTTTGGATTTTATTTACATTTGATGGACATGCAGCACCCCACAACTGTATCCCATACAACCAGACTGGTTTTATACAGGACTTGTATACAAGGAGTTTATTGTCGATAGACAGTTTTAAATTTCTGCCCAGTAGCCAGTACAAGCCCTTGTATTTGAGATTGATCTCATTCCTCTTGGCTTCAATGTGTCTGCTCCATGTTAAGCGACGGTCCAGATGTAAGCCCAGATACTTAACAGCGTTGCTTTGAGGAAGGTCTTTACCATCCAGTTTAACTGGCGGGCATGTTTTTCTACGCAATGTGAAAGTCACTTGCACTGATTTGTTTGCGCTTGCTTTGATTCTCCATTTGTCCAACCATTTGTTGATATTTTTGAGACTCTTATGCAATAGAGCAGAGACCTCTGTAGGGTCTTTATTAGAGGCTAATATTGCGGTATCGTAGGGAGTAACTTAGGCTACTTTTTTAGACTTACTTTGTCCCGCAGCGTTACTCGCGGTACAACAATAACCGCGGGTAACACCGTGGGGTATTACAATAATATTATTATTATAATTTATTGTTATGTGATATGTTAAATCACTGTTAATGTGTAATGGTTATTGTTGTGAAGGTACAATAACAATTGTGAAAGTCCCATTAAAATCGGTCCAGCTGTTCCAGAAATTAGAACATTTAGACAACATTTAAAAAAATGAAACACTTAATTTAATTTATTTGTGGATAAATAAAATTACATGTACGTTTATTCCTTTTTGATCAGGTGCCAGAGGAAACGACCGGCGATGGGCCGGAGAAAAAAATAACACGTCTGGCGATTGGCGTGGCAGGAGGATTCAATCCCATGTGTGGCAAGCAGTACATCTTCGTAGACACCCACAACATTGTGGTTTTGCCTGGATTCCACACATACCCCTGGCCAAATCCTAAATTACCTGATGTTGTAAGTTGAAGTTATTGCACACTCTAAAATCAATAGATTTAAAAGATTAATAGGCCTATGAAATAGTTTTCAACATCCTCATAATGTAACTTAGCATATTGTAAAGTTATAGTTGGACAGATAAAGAGATAGAACAAGATGTGTAAAGGAGTGTGAGTAGATCTTAATAATATACTGGTTGAAAAAAGGTGTGTGTATCAGCTCCGACGCATGATTGGCCGCGTGGAGTTGCGCCACAAGCTTTTTCGCTTTTATACATTCGCACTCATATTAACGTTGAGCGAAACGCGTAAGCGCCATGGAATTCACGGCGCTACAATATCATTTTAGTCGCGAGAAAGCTATCCCTGATAATAAGCGTTCTAGCGCTGTTTGTTAACCGATTTAAAAAATGTGGAGGTTCTCAATTTAACTGTATTTTTTTATGTTTGTTACCTCAGAACTTTTGACTATGATGATGATTCTTTTTTTATTTGAAATCTTGTGCTTCCCGTTTGGTCCCATTTCAATTTGGCCCAGATCTTGAAGTCTCAATTCAGAGGCCTTGACTACGACCAAATAAAAAATACAACATAATTACTTACTTAAAAGTATACTAGCTTTTCTTCCTAGCCTTTATTATTCCGAAGATTTTGGGGTCGTCTACTAGTTCAACCAGTTTTACCGCAACCCTGAGTAAAATTATGAGTAAAACTGACTCTTTATAAACTGTTAGTGCCAATTCTAGTCTATAACTAATTCTTTATTCATTTAAATAGTAGTATTATAATGTGTGCTAGTTACCTAAAATCTATTTGAAGTACCAAGCCAAAAAGGATACTAGGAACTAACAATTACAAAAATCTAAGCGACTATCAAAATAAAAAAAAACCTTAAATAGCCTTATCGTATCTTTTCTTTCGTAGTTAATGTAGATAAAATATTGTTTATTACTTTATTATGTTACTTAAACACCGGTACAAAATTGATATCTATAACACAGTCAAGCTAAATTTGCACCTCGCGAATAAACAAACAAACTCAAAACTTCTGTCTATCTTCTGTCGCAAACTTGTGCGAAGTGTATTGTGGACACAGATAGCTGAGTGATGAGCGGGGTCCAGAGAGGTGCAAACTTAGCTCGTCTGCGTAGTATACTCAGACAAATATCTGAATCGTTATATATATATAATTCTTCTGTGAGTGTGTATGTCACTGAACTACTCTCAAACGACTGGACCGATTTTGATGAAATTTCAAGGGGATCTGGGAATGGTTTAGATTCACAATTTTGTCCGCTGGACAATGTTTTTTTAATTAATTTTTAATTTATTAGTAGTTATGGCAAAACGACGTTTGCCGGGAAAGCTAGTAGTTCTATAAAGGGTTGAGACCAGGATCGGTTATTATCCCATGGTTCCATTTATTTAACTTACCTTGAACTCGCGGGCTGGATTTCCGCAACTCGACGACTTTCTTGCGCCTATTTTGCGTTCCTCCACGAAGCCTAGCAGACCCTTTGCGTTGCCGACGACTTCTTGGAGTGACCTCGGTGATACGGGGTGTTTCTCCCGATATTCTGCCACCCCAGGACATGCCATGATAAAATGGGCGGCTGTTTCATCTTCCTCCATGCATGCTCTGCATAGGGGCTGTCTGTTACACCTAGTGTTAAAAGATGTTTGTTTAGTAGTGCATGACCGACCAGTTATTGCTCCGATCAGAAGTCGAATCGGTGGCCTCTGAGTTGCTTCAGCTTCCTTAACAATCCGGTGTTGATCGTTCGGAGGGCCTCCTTAGGCTGCCTGCAGGTACAATGGTGGTGTTCTACCTTAGTATTCTATTGCAGTGTCCGTCGCAAACAAGCAGTTTGCAAGGGCAATATTGGTTCTGGGCTTTTGTCTCAGGCTAATAGCCTCATAGAGGATTTCGATGTATGGTATCCTAGGCGGTCTCCAGAGATTTTGTTTCTTCAGCCGCGCTGCTGCGGCTAGAGCCTCCTGCCTTATAAAGAGGTGGAGTGGTGGTAGACCTGTGATGGCTTCCAGAGCCGCAGTCGTTGTAGTCCTCATACAGCCCGCGGCCACCAGACAGGCCAATCTCTGGAGTCGTTGTAGTTTGTCTGTGGATAGTTTGGTCCATGGCCACCATACTATCGCGCCGTAACTTATCATTGGTCGAATTACTGCCTCGTAAAGCCATAGAGTGATTTTGGGGTTTAGTCCCCAAGTTTTACCTACCACTCTGCGGCACTACCAGAATACGGCTGTTGCTTTTTCAATTTTGTTGTTGAGGTGGGCGCTCCAGTTCAGTCTGTGGTCGAATATTAACACCTAGATACTTTACCTCAGACGAGAGTTGGGATCTGTATTGAACAGCTTGGGAAGTTGGTAGTTTCGCAGGTGCCGTTTGTTGGTGAACATTATCATTTCAGTCTCTCTAGGATTAAATGACAGTTCGTTGTCTACGCACCAGCGTTCTACTCTTGCCAGTGCCGAGCGTGAGTCATCGCATACTATACCTGCGTGCATGCCGCTTGTTAATATCACTATGTCATCAGCGTATCCGATGGTATTTCCCTAACGAAGGAGATCTGATCAAGGAATCTAGCAAAACCATAAATCAATTATTTTCTTTTACAGGTGAACAAATCTGTTCAAAGTGTCATAGATGCTGAATCTCCATTTAAAATCGCGGAAATGGCAGCATTGTCCGGCACTTGGGATGGTGAGAAACGCGAGGTCTCAATGTAAGCAATCTTCTATATCTGTACAAATAAATTGAAGTGTCTGTTTGTTATTTGAAATTAACAGCTTTTCACTAAATTGCATATGAAAGTTTATACGGTACTTACATAAAAAAAATGTTTTTATTTAAACTAATGGTTTTATTGACAATAATGTACCAAAAGCTACAAAATTATTCGGTAGGTACCAGGTTCCAGTCATCACACCCCACTCCCTTCAATCTAAAGCATTGATTAGACAAAAAAATTAAATCGTTCGGCGTAAACTGAGTTGACTGGATGGAAACACGGGCCCAACGATTAGATTTTTTTGCTTTTTTATGTATATGCAAACTCTTCAGCTTTATAATATTAGTAAATAATAGAGCTGAAGTTAGTTACAATTTATGAGACATATTAGTATATGTAGATATGATTATTGAGATACCGCTATTATAAATACCTGTGATAAAAAATTCCAGGCATGCGTTGGACTTGAAACAGCTGAAAAATGGCGTCAAAATTCCTCCTTCGGGTTGGAAATGCGCTAAATGTGACCTCACCAACAACCTATGGCTGAACCTCACAGACGGATCTATACTCTGCGGAAGACGGTTCTTCGATGGCTCTGGTGGAAACGACCATGCTGTTAGTATTTTCGTCCGACAATGTTCAATATGTAACTTGATTATTATTTATGTAACCTATCTCTGGTGACATCATCTTTTCGTAATAGAAATACACTATGTAAACAAGAAAAAGTTTAAAGACCCGTTATTTAATAACTTTTGGTAACCTATGTCATGGGGGCATTATTAAGAATCTTTTGACACCCTATTTTTTAAATCACTTCAGTAGTTTAGGCGTGACGATGAAACATACATAAACTGACTGAGTGCCAAAACTAATACCCTTCTCTTTTGTTTCACCATAATCGGGTATACAGTAAAAAGACAATAAAAAAAAATACAAACAAAATATACATAAAAAACAGCAAACCACCGAGGCAGTTATTGTAATAATTCCAAGAATTTCGTCTAAAAATAACATATTATTTGTTTGGCTTCACCTTTCTGTAGAAGTTCCACTGCTCATTGTATAGACCCAAAAGTGAAATGTCAGTGTATTATTTTCAGGTTGAACATTATAGACAAACTGGGTATCCTCTAGCTGTCAAGCTGGGCACCATTACAGCAGATGGAAAAGGTGATGTATTTTCGTATGCAGAAGATGAAATGGTTGAGGATCCCCATCTTGGTGAACACCTCAAACATTTTGGGATTAATATTCAACAGATGGAAAAGGTAAGTTACGCTTATGACGTATAGACATGTTCGTATTAACATAAGTACTTAACTCTAAATTATATATGTAGTTGCTATTAGCTGACCCACGAACTTCGTCTGCGTCTTATATCTAGCTAGTGTTATAGGAATCCGAGGTTCCCTTTGCGCAATTCAAAAATTTGTACATATTTTTATCTAAACTCACCAACAAGCTTTATACATGGTTTTCCCGGGTTGGTTCCTCATTTAGACTCTAGGTAGGGCCAATACGTGTTTCCACGTGCTTTACACATACAGACAGACAGACAGAGCTACTTTAAAATTTTTGTAATATACATAATAATGTCTATCTATGTATATAATACCTTTAAACAAGCAATTCTAGTATTTATTTAGATAATCTGAATATCGGAAACTCCGGCTCCAATGATTTTCATGAAATTAAGAAGATATGCAGGAGGTTGCGGGGGCGGTTACCAATCAAAACTACAAAGAAAAGCTCGGTCATCCAGGTACTTAATATGAAAACAAAATATCTAAATATCATTTGTCTTCGTTACAGACAGAGAAATCGATGTTAGAACTGGAATTAGAGCTCAACCAGCGTAATAGCGAATGGAACACCATGCAAGAATCTGGCAGTGACCTGAGGCCATTAAGTGGGCCGGCTCTCACAGGCCTCAACAACCTCGGCAATACTTGCTATATAAACAGTGTTGTACAGGTGTGGTATATAATTCAGAATATTTCTAGTCTTTATTTGCTTAGTTTGAAGCTAGACAGCATTGTCTGTCAGGTATACAATACATTTACTACTATTATTAATTTGAATACCCTACCTATATTGTGTTTGGGTATGTTATCCGCACTTAGCCTCTTGATTGGGCCATTGTATATGGATTTTGATCCTAGATCAACCCAGAAGCTCAGCATCCTTTTCATGTCACTACATGTTTCCGGTAGCGATGTTGATTGGAGTATATTTGCCCGTTGTTCTGCCATACTTCTACATTCTGTAAGAACGTGCTGCAGTGTTTCTTCTGCCACCATGAATCCCCTACCAAGAGGTCTGTCTGTCGCACCTCTAGTGAATAGGTGCTTGTATCTATATTGTGTATAACATGTACTTCGTACTCAATCTCTATCTGTCTCACTAACTCATAATATTTCTTCAGGCAAACAAGCATACGCTTATTATGAAGTAAGAAAATAACAATAAACATTATGTTTATTAACCGACTTCAAAAAAAGGAGGAGGTTTCTCAATTCGACCGTATATATTGTTTTGTTTTTTTTATGTCTGTTCGTGGATAACTTCGTCATTTATGAACCGATTTTGATGATTCTTTTTTTAATTAAATGGAAAGGAGATACCCCAACGGTGGTACCATGATAAGATGGCATTCAAGAGAAATCGAGTCAAACCTTGAAGTCGATTTTATTTTTGTTAAAATTTTAATTGTTTACAGGTAATATTCCGCATGCCAGACTTCGTGCGTCGATTTGTGGATGGCGCGCCAGAAATATTCGCCACTTTCCCGGATGATCCTGTCAATGACTTCAATGTACAGACGTAAGTGTGCACAGACTGCTTAATCATTGGAACGGCTTGACTGATTTTTATGGGACTTTCACTGGCAGATAACTGATGATATAAAAAGTATTTAAGTCTTTTTAACATGCTTTTATTAGCTTGACCTGTATGTATGTAACGGAATCTTTTAACTTCATTTTCACCTACTTCTAGGAGTCTGATAAACTTTAAAATTTGCACAGGGGTCAAGGGCCGATGACAATACAATAATATGAAAAAGAAAACTAAACATACACGCTTTTGTAAATATACCAAACTGAAAAGTAGAAAATAAATTGTAGTTTAAAAAACTAAAAAAACAGCAATCGAACGATAAAGTAGAATATAATTTTAAAGTAAAAAGCGTGGGGCGACATTATTGAAATATTTTTAGAAAGGACTCCAAGTAACCCCAAGAAAGTACTTATCGCGCGTTGTGAAAGGGGGCTAGACGGAATAAATTCTCACGAAAAGTTGTAACGACACTTTTTGCTAAAGTAAGCTATTGTAAGCCGCGCGGAGTGCGCATGTTTCTCTGTTTGTCTCTCTCTTTCTCTCTTACAGAAAGCAAGTCAGATATTTTCATTTCTATTTCGCATTGAACAGTGTGGTGTCGCTACGATTATTTTTGTTGAGTATATACAGGTTTTTTGTACATAATAAATAATAAAAAATAATAACAATAATGAATCCTGACGGTGAACTTCGTTCCATCCGGGTGTCACTTGAACCCTCTCAAGTTTTTTCTTTAATTTTTTAAACCAGCTTCTCCCCATGGCGTTATCCGCTAATATTTTGACCGCAAATAACAAAACGCCAACTAGTATACTGTAATCTAACCGAGAGGTTGTCTTAACCTTTGTTGTTTTTAACAGTTTTGTATCAATTAATAAACATCCAATAACTTATATCATGCTCCAGTGAAAAGAGGAAAGAAAGAAAACCCTTTTATATTCACACAAAAAGAGAGAGATGAGCCTCACCTATGGGGCTACGACACTATAACAGATTAAGATTTAAACAAAAAAGTACTGATAATCATTTTTTGTTAAACAGGGCAAAATTAGGAGTGGGTTTACTCTCAGGCCGTTACTCATTCATGACCGCAGAAGGCTCTCAGGCAGGAGTTTCTCCTCATATGTATCGCAATCTAGTTGGAAAAGATCATCCAGAATTTATGAGCAAACGTCAGCAGGACGCGCATGAATTCTACTTACATCTATTATCACTCCTTCAAGTAAGTACCAGCTACGGTTACTAAAAACTAAAAGTAATACAATAACGTAAGACAAGTTTTATTGGAGATTGTTTTTGTTAACTCCTCGAGGGTCCGTTATTGCTAATTTTAATAACAATGAAAATTAATTACATATTTACGGTTACAATAAGCAAACGCATTGTTAATTTTTTTTTTCTCTGCATCACTCAATGGTTGAGTGGTAGAGAATGCCGTAGTTATTAAGTCCGTCAATGCAACAAATGTGTAATATGTGTAATGTATGTATGTGTAAATAAATAATTTGGTTTGTGTCTTAGGTAAATAGAAATGTAAAAAATCTACCATCACCATATCAGTGTCCACTGACATGCCCCCCGTACAAGTAACGTAACACATGCAGATGTACATACACGTACATATAGTCCATTCGTTTAGATGGTGTCGGTACACCCACACGCAATTGTGGTTATTTTTGTAAAATACGAAAATATTTTGATTTTGTGGCGGCTTGCCGCACGTGAGACGGGTGGCTCGATGAAGGTGACCGTATCTAAGCGAATGGATTATACACATACATGTGTTGAGCAAACTGTTAGTACAGTAAGCAGTTCATTGATTAAATCTATACTAATATATAAAGCTGAAGAGTTTGTTTGTTTGTTTGAACGTGCTAATCTCAGGAACCGTTGGTCCGATTTGAAAAATTATTTCACTGTTGGATAATACATTTATCGAGGAAGGTTATAGGCTATCTATCATCACGCTAAGAGCAATAGGAGCGGAGCACCAATGAAAAATGTTTCAAAAACAGGGGTAAATAAATTATCACGCTACGGGCAATTGGAAGCGCAAACGAGGTTGCATGGATCTGCTAGTAAATAAATATACATCTGGTGCTCTTTAGGACACTAGTTTCTTACGTGTTTGCGGTGGAACTTAATTGTAGTTAATGTAAGTGAAACGTGTAATGGGTGATGTAGCCGTGTTGTGTATGGTGTATGGTGTATGGTGTGCAGCGCCACAGCCGCACGAGCTGGAACCCGGCGGAGTGCCTGCGCTTCTCCGTGGAGGAGCGCGTGCAGTGCGGCGAGTCGCGCGGCGTGCGCTACACGGCGCGGCCCGAGCACCACCTGCCGCTGCCCGTGCCGCTCGACCACGCCACCAACTGCTCCGAGCTGCGCGCCTACGAGGCGGCGCGCGCGCAGGCCGAGGCCTCCGGGCAGCGCCTGTAAGTACTCGCCACTCCCCCCCACACTCCTACTGATAACAGTACATGCCACTTCCTAACGTCAACAACCGTTTTATAATTAACCGTTTACTGTCTCTTTAGTCTCGCGATAGGCATATGCGACTGCTGATCATCAGTTGTCGAGTACACATAACACAAGCTCTGCTTAGCTCGGGACTAAATGGCTTTGTGTGTTAGATGTACGAAATATTTATTTATTATTATAGTTATGGTCTAAGTTCTGGCTGTAAAATCTATACGTTCATCACGTAGATACTTTTACATTCATTTTTGAATAGGACAATCATTGGTAACAGGTTGCCAGTTAAAGAGTGCCCGGAAATATTTTTAAATAAATAATTGGCATTTAATACTCCAAAAAATAATAATTAGGAACAATACTTGATTTAAAAATCTAAAAACAATTAAGAATCGAGTACCTCCTCCTTTTTTGAAGTCGGTTACAAACAATTACGGGTATAGCTAGACTTAACCAGTAACCCTATTTATAATTAGCAAAAGATATGTAACAGTATTTCCATCTATCACTTCTGCCATCTTTTGTTGATCATAATGTTTCTAATAACAGCAAAATTCACAAATAAATTTCTACTTACTTATTTTGCGCTTAAGACTTCCATTCTTGTATTCTGTTCATGCTTTCCATCAAGCAGAGTTGAGTCATATTGGCAACTTATACACTAAAAAGAAACAAACTTGACATTTTTAAATTTCCACAGAACCTCAACCCAAATAGTTCGGCCGCAAATACCTTTCCAGGCCTGTTTGGAAAGCTTTATGAAAGAGGAATCTGTCGAAATGTTCTACAGCACTGCCGTCAATAAGAAAGTCACAGCTCACAAGTATGTAACACTTTTTTAAGTATAAATGGACCTACTTACTCAACAAAAAACTAATCCACACATGTTCCAAAATCGAGATAAAATATTATCTGTATTTTGACATGTGTCTGAATTGGTTTCTTGTTGCATAAATAGATCCAAATTATTTTCTACATGACGATTTCAAGTCTCTGCAGTCTTTAAGGTATAATACCAATCCTAATATTGATATAATAAAATGATGCTTCACAGAATCACTCGATTGGCAACATTCCCCGACTACTTACTGATACAGCTTAAAAAGTTCACCATCAAAGAAGACTGGACTCCTGCTAAATTAGATGTCTCTGTTGACATGCCCTGGGAGGTCAGTATTGTTACGAAGAAACATTATTCCAAAACAAACACTACACGCACGCCTAAATATCCGAAAGTTCTCGTTGAATTCTTGAGGCACAGAATAATGAACCTTACATGACCCTATGAATGACTTAATCGAATTAAATAAAAATAATGTTTTCCGAGTAGAGTTAAAGTGTAAAAACTTGGCGAACATATCATTGCCTTAAACTATATTTCGACTTACATAAACGAGGAAGTGTTTCATGTATAGTGTATCGTACAAAGAGCTAAGACAGACCTTGATATAACTGTATTAACATTATTATGTATTGAATGAATAGGTAGATCTAAGTTGTCTCCGCGGTCGTGGGCTGCAGCCGGACGAGAAGCTGTTGCCGGACACAACTCCCGAGGCCCCGGCACCTGTCTACAACGAAGGGCTACTCGCACAACTCGTATGTTTTCGTTTACTAATAACAAACAAAGTAAAACACACTCACAAATGACTTGTCATCAAGTCCAGTTCATACTGGACCAAATTGAAATAGGACCACACGGAATGCACCAGCTTCCAAATAAAAAAGAATCATCTAACACGATTCACCCAGTCGAAAGTTATGAGGTAAAAAACGTAAAAAAAATAGTCGAATAGGCAACTTTATTTTTTAAAGTCGGTTAAAAATAGTTCAGAATTTGTGTAAAAAGTAATTGAAAGTATTTTTTTATTCAAACATTTTGTGAGTTTGGATAGGTGGATATTTACTAATTTGAATGGTTATCATGTGATTTGAATCCGTTGTCATGTTTTACTATAAATAACTGTTCTAGTAAAGAAAAGTGAAACGAATGAATTCTTAGTGTGCACTAAATAACTAAAGTTATTAAACATTATCAGCTTTTCACTAAATGCATATGGAAAGAATAATAAATAAGAAAAAAAAAAGATTTGTCTCTGTTTGTGCCGGCCAATCTCTGGAATTGATTTTGACGAGACATTCACTGGCTGATAGCTGTTAATATAAGGAGTAACTTACTCCCCCTTTTTTAGACCAACTTTGCCCGCAGTTGTTGTAAAAGTACAACAACTAGCTAATTACTTAAACGTTAATTAATACGTTAATTTGTGTGTGCAGCTGGACATGGGCTTCCCCGTGGAGGCGTGCAAGAAGGCGCTGTACTTCACCAACAACAGCGGCATGGAGGCCGCCTCCAACTGGCTCATGGAGCACATGACCGACTGGGACTTCGCCAACAAGTTCGAGCCGCCAGGCTCACAAAGTAATTATCTATTTTCTTACTTCATAAATGTAATTACACAAACTTCGATGGATTACAAGAGTTTGTCTTCGATTATTTATTTATTGAAATCAGTTCAACTTGCTTGTTATTCTAAATGCAATTTCCTATTGAAAAATAGTAATATTTTTGCTATAAATTTTAAGTGATGGAAGTTTGATATGACACAATTGAATGATCAATAGTTTTATTTATGAACTCGACATCGGCAATTTTCGTAGATATATCTATCTTTACTAATATATAAAGCTGAAGAGTTTGTTTGAATGCGCTAATCTCAGGAACCTCGGGGTCCGATTTGAAAAATTATTTTAGTGTAGTAGTATTTAGTGATAGTACATTTATCGAGTAAGGCTATAGGTTATATATCATCACACTAAGACCAATAGAAGCGGAGCACCAATAAAAAAGGTTTCAAAAACGGTGAAAAACTATCACGCAATAGGAGTGATGAGAATACGGGCAATAGGAGACGGAAACGAGGTTGCGTGGGTCAGCTAGTCTTCTTTATAAATATAAAAGAGGAAGGTGACTGGCATACTCAGAGATTAATGCACAGCCCAAACCGCTGAACGTAGAATCCTGCAATTTTGCTTGTAGGTTTATAACATAAGTGAGCACTAAGAAAGGAATTTTTGAAATTCCACCCCAAGGGGGTAAATCAGAGGATGAAAGTCTGCGTTTATATGCACATTTTCAAATAAAAAAAGAATCATGAAAATAGGTTTACCCGGCCGAAAGTCCCGAGGTAACAAATATAAAAAAATACAGACGAATTGAGAACCTCCTTCTTTTTTTAATTCTGTGAAAAGGAATAAAAAGACATTACTTTGTATTAAAAAAAATGTATGTAAAAATAATAGAATTGCGTTCACAACAAAACTGTTGTGAAGAGTTTGAGGTGTGTAACATGATATACCAGATATAAGGAGTAGTTGTGTTGTCAGGTGCTTCGAGCGGTGCGTCGGCCCCTGTGGACGAGGCGAGCGTGGAGCAGATCATGTGCATGGGCTTCACGCGCGCGCAGGCGGCTCGAGCCCTGGCGGCCACGGGCGGGGACGTGCCGCGCGCGCTCGACTGGATCTTCAGCCGCGCCGACGAGCTCGACGCGCCCGACCAGCCCCACCAGCCCGGCCAGCCCGCCCAGCCCGGCCAGCCCGCCCAGCCCGCGCCCAGCGCCGACCGCACGCTCGGCTGCAGGGACGGACCCGAGAGTGAGTACTTACCGAGAGAACTTCACTTTACGGTTGGCCTAGTGGCTTAAACCATTTTAGACTTTATTCTAACTGTATTTAAAACACAAAATTAAATAAATATACATGTATAGTTTGTCATAGGTGGTGGCGACGCGGATCCGCCGGCAGCGATTAGGGACTATTCAACATTTTTACAGGTTCGCGTTGTATCTGATCAGAGTTTAAGCGATCGCCACGCCACTTACAACTGCGCCAACCGTTTGTGTTGGACAACATTTTCTGTATTCCACAAATTGTTCTTCTAATAAAAGAAAAGATAAATATTTCAGACATCTAACACACAACGCCTTCTAGTCTCAAGATAAGATTAGTCTTAAGAAACTTACTCTACTTTTTCTAATACTGCTTTATTGTCCACAGAATATAAGCTGATAGCTTTCATCTCACACATGGGCACATCCTCTTTGGTTGGTCACTACGTATGCCACGTGCTTCATGAAGGCCGATGGGTCATATTTAATGACAATAGGGTAAGTGATTTACATACGCTATTGCTTTACATGAGCAAAGCTAGTTTAAAATTAATTATGTAATATGTGATAAAATCTTAGGGTAGTATTCATTTAGAAACAGTTGCAAGGCTGTCAGTACCATAAAAATATATTTATTTTTATTATTATTTCAGGTGGCTCTCTCAGAAAACCCGCCCAAGGACCTCGGCTACTTATACCTATATGAAAGGCTGTGATTACAATGAACTCTGATCTTGACTGTACCAAATAATCGCTGGTACAGCCCTATGCGACTAGGCAAACTATGTGTTAGACTGCATTTGTATTAACAATAAGAGATTTAAGAAAATTAAAAAACGACTTTTATGGCGATATTTATTGAAAAAAAAAAGAAATTGTTAAGAACATTTAAATTAGGGTTAAATAAAGTTTATATGAATTATTTTGTGCATGGAGAATGCTTTTGTGTTGCAATTTTGTAAAACTTTTTATCTGTTTTGTAGTATTTTGTGATTAGGTAATGAATTAGAAATAAATCATTATAAATGCTAATGCCAAAACATGATATTTTGTCATCAGGTGTTTTTACTTAAATATTTCCTCCTCTCTGTTTCATTTAAACCTACTGGTGTTTACTTTACACACATAACTATTATATATTATAACTTTTAAAGTTATCACTACTGCCTACCTAACATTTTGTAAAAACACTATATTGGCATATTCGCATTACAATAATTCCCAATCAAAGGAAAACTCAATGTTGTATTCTTGATATTTAAATACCTTATTAAGGTATAACTAATAATTATATAATTTAACTATATATATATATATAGCTATTAAAATGACAAAATATCAGAAACTTATGAAGGGAAAGTATTAGAACTTGTTTTCTTAACTAAATTGTTCATCAAAACAACTTTTTGTAAGTAAATATGTAATGTTTGTGCTTAATAAATGAACAATAGCATAATAATGTGTTATCTATTTGGTAATGCAGTGTTGATTTTGATGTATATTAATCATCACTAAAACAACGAAAACGGAGAGTAAACTATTACATCAACTATTTGTATTTTTCTTTATTACTCCATTTTTAAGGTTCCGTATGCAATGGGTAAAAAAGTAAAAATTGAAACCAAATACGAAAAAAAACAACGCTGTAAAAGCATGAAACAAGTTTCAAAAGTTAAAGTGTTATGGACTACGGTACATTATGAAGTTTCAAAAGCCGTAGTCCATGTAATGTAATGTACCATAGTACAATACACTTTAACAAACGCGTGACTACGGCTTTTGAAACTCTTTGCAAAGTATATTTTAAATAGGTACCATAGAAACATCACAATTATCGAATAAATATGGACAAAGTCACAAGAAAATGCTAAGAATATATATATTTGTGAAATATTTTCCAGTAACGCCCTCTCCAATGATACCAAACATGACATATTTATCTAAAAGTTATTTTTCAAAACAGTACTTCATTTCGGCTAGAGAGCGCCACATTAGATTCAGTGGCACGTCATATAGCCTATAACCAACAGACGAACATGACGCTTCCAACACCTCAATTGTCCAGTTCTAATGTGTAGTTAAGGAGCTATGAGGGAACAAATGAACATACATACATAGCCTGTCAAAATCATAACCCTCCTTTGGCTTTGCCGTAGTCGGGTAAAAATGGAAGCCTATACCAAGACTCAGCTGTCCGTCACTAGGCTGAATCTCATGAACTGTGATAGCAGCTAGATAGTTAAATTTTTTGCTGCTGCTGCGTTGCCGCTTTAAAAACAAATACTAAAAACCAAATGAAATAAATATTTAAGGGGGCTCCCATACAGCAAATAAACATGACGTTTTTGTAGATTTTATTTTCGGAAATAAAAGAAGTTAGTGTTGTAGCGGTCACGGGTTCGATTCCCGTTTAGATCAAATGGTTGTGTATTTATTTGTTTATTTACACATACTTAAACACAATCATTTGATCTAGGCACATAATCGGCAAGTCGACTCAAGCGATACAACGAGGCACAAAAACATCCGATGAGGCGGTGTCAATACCAAGCCTTACGGCGACGCCCCATCTATTGTGTAGGCGCCCGCGCAACAGAGAGGGATGTCGTGCGCCTATATTCACCCTTGCTACCTGAGTCCCTCGCCGCAATATTAGTGCCGGGTGCAAATATTATTGTATAAATACCTGTGTTGTTTTGTTTACATTCATTCGTTTTGTTTTGCTACAGTTATTAACTAATATACAAATATTTACGTCATTCCGCTGCCTTATTGAATACCACCTTCTCCGGAGCTATAATACTTTACGAACACTACATTGTTAGTGGTTTGGTTTACCGACCTAATACTACTACAGTGTCTTATGATGAACAGATAATGGTCGGGACCCTTGCACGAGTCCGACTCGCACATGGCCGGTTTTTCGAGATCTTACATTGGTATAAATAGTGATGGGGTAACAACTCCCACATTACTGATTCCAAACTAGGCGAAACAGTACAGACTGTAGTAATCTAAGCTGATAAATACACTTAGTACACTGACAAATAATAATAATACTTAGAAATGATCATGCTCATTTGTTAGTGGGTGGGTTTCGAATCCATGACAATTTTGCTTAACAGACAGATTTAGGTTTTTCGACTTCAAAGAGGTAAACAAATAAGAATTTCTTGTGAGTTCAGACAAGTGAGTTTTAATTGTTATATAATCACCTAATCAACTTTTGAGTCTTACTCAAAAAAGGTTTTTTTTTTTACTAATAATAAAATAATATTCTTTAACAACTAAATACATTTTTAATACTACTTTGTACATCATATACATAGTATTTATACTAGCGCTTGAATCTGTCTAATGGTTTTGGAATATTCTTCATGAAAATAGTGCGTTCATCAAAGTATGCATTGAACTTCTTGTGCTCACGTCTTTTCCGGGGATTCTTATTACAGTTGTCAGGGGTCAAGTTAATCATAAGACCTGTAAAACAAATGAAACACTATATTTAACTTGTATATCATTTTAAATAATAGTATATTAATCAAACAACGAAATTACAGTTTAATATCACCTAGGATTATGTCTGTTTTCACCTTTATCATTTTACCAAACTTTTCTAAAGCTCATTTCATCTTGACTTACACACCCTACCATGGATGTAAGAAATCAATTAAAAATTATTTTTAGATGGGAAAGGTAAATTTACTGTACAGATAATAGATCGGAGTTATAGAGATAGATATAATTATGGTAAGAAATACTGCAATTCTTATGTAGTTGCAGTGAGACTAACTGCAGTAGCTCATTAGGTTACGCTTAGTGATGCGACTGGAGTCTAGAATTTATTAATACCTTTATTAAATTAGTAATATAAATAAGGTAAGGTCAAAAAATTATCTCTACTCAACCGAGCAAAAAACAACTCGAGTTGCATCATTATTGAGTTGACTCGGTTTCTCATGTGCAAACAAACTCGAGTGTTTTATTAACTAAAGTATGAGTTCAACTATTTCATTGGAGTTGCATCACTAGCTACTCTATTAAATTTCAAAATGCCTATGTGATATGGTTAACACTAGACCAGTCATACAAAATGGTAATAATTCAATTATGAATCTTCAATAACTCTTCTCTATATGAATTAAGAAATACTCTGGTTGTAACTAATACTTATTATGAGCAATCTTTGAAGTAATTTAGGAAATTATTCCAAAAATTAGAAATATTTTATTAGACAATCGCTATAATTTGGGTAACTAAATTTATTTATAAAATTTTTAATAGGTATGCAAAGTCAAGATTACATGTTGAATATAATATAAATACTAACCAGCTTTTTGTGCCATTGTTACCATTTTACCTATCTTCTTCTGTTGCCGCCTGCATAGGCCTGTGATACGTCTTGGGAGCATGCATCCATCAGTTCTTACAAATTGACTAAGGATTAAAACGTCAGTGTGTTTGACATCCAGCCCTAGAGCACACATATAGCACGGTGGCTTTGCTGTAGGAACGACTGGCTCATAGCCCGGAATGTTCTCCGCACGTATTAACAATTCTGTACGAGGAGAAGGAACTGTCACTCCTTCGATAATGAGTGTAGATCCTTCTTTGCGTTCTCGAACTAAAAAAAAAATATATAATATTAAATAAAAAAAAATAGAATATAGAATAATAAAAAAATATAGAATATTTTGTAAATCGGTTCACTTATTTTCACTTTTAAGGTTATAAAATATACTTCGTTTTACACTTACTGTCTTTTAAATTTAATGGCTTGGTAGTAGCAATGGAACGCACTGAAGTAGAAATAATAGCATTCCTCACTAAAGAAAATCCAGCCTTAACCAACCCTGCCATTTTTATTTCATTTAATCATAGAATGTTTGGTTTTAATCTTACTTCTGTCAAATTTGACAACGTAACGTTTTATTTCTGCACAGAAATTAGAAAATTAGAAGAAAACAAATTTTATATAAAGGTAACATTTAGACTTGACACACTGAAGATCTACGTGAAAAAAGCGCGAAATTTGAATTTGGCAAGACGTACTTCTGTCTGTTGGAATCTCAGAATGTTGAATGTTGGACTAATATTTAGATGGTCAAAAATAATATAATCAATTGGCTGTATTTTACTTATTTATAAATAGTTTAATGTTTATTAAATTTGTACATTGTACAAGTAGTGACTGTTTTGACTACCACGTTGGTCTAGCGGTTTGTGTGCGACTGCCGATCATGAGATCTCGGTTTCGATTCCCGGGGCGAATCAAATGTTTGTTTCGGATTTTGGGTGTTTTCTATGCATAATATGTACGTATTTACAGAAAAAAAGTATTTATGCATTTATGTCAGTTGTCTAGTACCCATAACACATAGCTCTGCTTAGCTTAGGACTAGATGGCGTTGTGTGTTAGATGTCCGAAATATTAAGTTATTTTATTTATTTATTTAACCGCATATTTTGGTAAGTTTTGATTTTATTACTCTCTTCAGTTCTGGATATTTCTACGATTTCTATGGTCAAAATCAGAAAATGTGTACCTACTTACATAATGTTATGGAATTTTTTTCCATTGTATCGCAATGGTCTAGACATATTAATAATCTAAGCATGTATATTTAACAAATATAAGAAGTGGAAGATAAGAAGACAAATATATTGATCGGTCATGTCTCCAGACGGACTGATGGTGACTTGGAGAAAATGGCTGGCAGCGGATGGATGCGGATACCACCCAAGACCGTAATGGTTGGCGTTCTTTGGGGGAGACCTTGGTTTAGCAGTGTACGGCAGTAGGCTGAAGAGAACGTGAGTAAAATCTAGAGAGGCAATTGCTTCATCTTGTTGTACAAAACGATTAAGATCAAGGACTATACAAATGCGTATTAAAGAACAATGTTCAATATCTTACAAAATACACAAAGCGAAATTTTATAAAAAATGCGTTATGTAATTTGATCGTTATAAAAAGTGTATCAAATGAAATTAGATCATTTGATAATTAGAACTTTGGTATTGTCAAATATTACGCATGCCTTATTGCAAAATATTCAATTATATATTATTTTTACGGGAATTAACGCGATCACTTATTAAAAGGTATTACATACCTCTGATTTGACTGACGTATATGTGTGTACATGTGTTAGTATATTCAATTACAATTAATATGTTAATACGATATTCAAATGTTGCATAATACGTTCACACATACCGCTAGGTATAAGGATAGTCTATTTTAATTTTAAACCATAGTTCTATTGTTACGTTTTATAAATAAAATGACACTGTTATGGGTCGCAAATATTTATTGAACAACACATAGTGAGTAATACCACAATACACTGAACACAAGAATATTTCGATGAATATAAAATATGTTTATTTTTAACACGGATAGAACAAAAATTTTAATGTAAGCGACGATTTGATTAGCATCATTTAAAATTGCGACATTGTATACAGATTTTATAAAATAAATTATACATACATACTATAATATAACATCCATATATTCGTATCATAAAATAGACTGCTAAGCAGTAATCCAACAAATATTTATAATATATAGCATTGTTTTCTTTATCGCAATCTTTAGGTACTATTAAAGGAACGAGGTATTTTTAAGGCTTTTATTCATGGACGGTAATAAGCCAAACACAAACTTGTGCACAAAATGCATTTGAAATGCAAAGTATAAAATCAGCTAATAGTAACTTAAACTTATCATAAGACGATCTTTATGTGAGATTGCTATGTCGTGACTTAAATATAAGTGAATATTGCCATTGCAAATAATTATAAAAGTGATGATAAAAATTAAATGAAATTGTCAAGCAAAGTATACAAATTTGATAATAATTGTTATTTAAATGTAATCAAATATATTTCTTTTTAGCATTTCAATGTTCTTACCGTACCTATCTATACAATATATTGTACTACAAATTAAAACAACTTACAAACAACGTGCATATTTATAAACAAAATGTGATGGATTATTAAAATATATTTTAAGGAAAATTAACAGGATTTAATCTGATTGCCTTATTAATACATACACGACAAATTATATATATATATATATATTTATTATATTTCAAAAAAGTTCCTGTAATGACGCCTAAGATTTTTCTTTCAAAACATAATACAATATAAATGGATGTAACCAATTTCATAAATTCGAATTGTGCATTCTCCTGTAAATTTCCCTAAAAATATCGAAGAGAGATAGCGATGGTTGGTGGTTGACTTCAGATTACTTGGGGAAAGCGGTGAGCCCCTTGCTGAGTAGGCCGGCAGCCCCTTGTGAGGCATCGTGAGCAGCGGACGATAAACCGGACATCAGCTGGAAGAACAACAAAAACATTGTGTAAATGTTGAGAAGCATTTTAGGCGCAATCTGCAAAAGTCTTTTAGGACTTATCTCAGAATACTTTACGTCTAGCAAGATAAAAAAATATCTTTGTACCTATATTGCAACATTTTATATAGGATTTATTTATCTCATTCATATTTATTCTGAATTATTATTTATATCTATATACATATATAAAAATGAATCGCCGAAATGTATGTACGCACATAACTTCCGATCGCCTGCACCAAATTGGACAATTACTTTTTCTATACGTTCGTTATTATTAGGACAAGGTATTTGTCTGCTTGTTTATATATGATTTTAAGAGATTCAAATCCATACTAAAGTAGTATACTTTTTTTCTTAAACTGGTCATTTACATCTCTATACATATATCTATAACAGAGAAAAAATATTAATGGGGTTGAAAATAGTCAAACTAAGTTTCAAAGTGTAATTAACACTGACTAAATTTGAGCTTTTCAAACGCCGCCAATTTTCGCGCGGTTTCGACACGGCCAGTGACGTCATTGTCATTTCTTGTTTGTTTACTATTCAGTGTTTCAACTACTTTATACTTATTTACAGTTTTAATTACTATAAAAATCACAGAAGTTAATTTTTCTTATAAACACTAACACAGTATGAATTTCGACGCCGATATTTTCGACGATGTTAGCATTGACGTCACATTTCATTTCAACCAATAGTAACCCGTTTTGTACCTAAGTTTGAATTTTTCTCCCATTTTCACTTTTTATTTAAAATTTGCTTGGTTAAAATAATTAAATAAAAATATACCTTTTAAGTATATTGATAAGACAATAAGGAATCTAGAAAAAAAATTGAGCGACATAGTCATAATTGTGGCTAAGCTCCATAAATAAAGATTAAAAAGAAAAAAAAGAACAAATTTGGGACAAATACATTTTTTATGCATATTTCCCATTGTATTGAACTAAAGAAATAATAGTTTCTTACATTGTCTCGCTTTTCGTTCAGGTATTTATCGGCGTCCTTAATCTTAGAGTCAACAACATTTCCTGCGTTCTTGATACCCTCATCGGCAGCGGTCTCTACTCGTTTGAATGTGTTATCAACGGCGCTGTTGATGGCGTTGCTGGCATCTGAAGCGGCTTTCTCTGCCGCCTTCTTGGATTCTTCAACTGCGGCGTCTGAGAAATTATCAATGAAGTAGTTAGAAATTTATAGGTAGTAGAGTCACGCTGATTTCAGCACGAACGTGCTGGCTCGACCGGGTTCTACCCTGGCACAGAAAATCAACGTAAAATGACAGCGATCATGCTGTCGTGTTTCGTTGGTGAGTGCGAGACCGGAGGTCCAATAATGCAAAAGCATCACATCACTAGGCCGCCATAGTGTGGGTCACCATGCTGCATTGTTGCATTGTCTGCATCCGCAATGAGTATGGTGACCACCACTCTTGGATTCTGCTTATGCTTTCCATCAAGCAGAGTAGAGACATTTTGGGAGGCCATAAAAAAAAAACAAATTGAGACATGTTGATTGTTACAAGGAAGCACGAGTTTAAAATTAATACAATAATAATGCCATGATTATTTCTCACCCGATGCAATATAAATATTAGGCTGCTTGATTGTGTATAAACTGGTGCTGATTTCAAAGATAGGCATAAGTTGTATTTTGGGCAACAGTATTACAAGCATCGCGGCCAGTAATCTGTAGATTAGCCAATGACACATGAGAATTAAGCGTTAACGATTGCAGAAAGTTAAACGTTTGCAACTTGGCTAGGGAAACTGTTCCCGAGGACGCAAGTAAGTCATCGGCAAAAATACAGCGTTAACACAGACGCAATATATATTAGGTATACAGGGAGTACCCAATTTTAGTATAAGAGTTGTGTTAAGTGTACTCGAGAGTTCAAAAGGTAGGTAGGTACAATCAAATAGTACCTGGGATATGGAACTAAAGAGATCTGGAATTTTAAACTATGCAAAAACCATACGTAAAGTGATTAATATACCGATGTTTATAGATAACCTGCACACTTACAAGAAATAGGTAAAAATTATACATAATGCCTAGTAATGTCCTAGGTTTAGGTAACTATGAAGTATCAGAGTTACTAAGAAACAGATTCCAAATTCAGTGGAAATTATTAACTTTGGGTATTTGAAAAAAATAAACAGCCCTTCAGTTAGTCAATCATTTTTTCAATTATTTCGTTGATTTACCAATAAAAAAATCTCAAATGGTAGGTTCATGGTTATTTGAAAGAGTTTTAGAAGAATAGGCTTTTAATGAACTTCGTTAAAGTCCATTTTAAAGTAGAAGGAACGTTAATTAGAACCATAAATGGACAATAAATCAAAACGAAATGATAATTCATAGTTAATTATAGAAATAAGAAACAGAATAAGTATAATAATATGAGCCTGATATGAAGTTATGTTTACCGAGACATATATTATTATATTGGTTACCAACTCCAAAAATAATACAATACCTACCAGACCTTGATAAAAGGTAAACAATATTATTAATTGCTCCAGTGAACACTTCATCCATCACACGCACTACTATATCGTTTTTTTTTTTAATTTCGTTACAAGATATGACATTGTTATCTATGAAATGATAGCCGATGGTGGAAAAAAAGCATTTGGAAGGCGGTAACAGTAAACCATCGGCTTTAGTTTTACATGTGTTATGAATATGATTAACTGCAACTTTTTTTAATCAGCAGAAATGCAACTGTAGTGTGGTTCTAGGTTGTTTTATTTGTAGGTAAGTGCTATTCCATTTATCTACTAAACCATTCTTACTAATTTGTTCTCGAGTACCTACACAAAAAATCGATAAATTAGTAAGCTGTTCCAATGAAAACTTATGTATTACTAACTTTTAAACTTTCGCGTTCCATGATATATTAACAATTATTTTTACGGGAATTAACGCGATCACTTATTAAAAGGAAAAGGAAAATCAGAGGTATGTAATACATACCTCTGATTTTCCTGACGTTTCGACCAGGTTGCACTGGCCGTGGTCACAGGCTGACAAACGAAAGACTTATGTATTCCAAATAAATACTTACTAGCGACTCTCTTGGCCTCCTCCTGCGCGGCTTCTGCAGCTAACCGTGCCTTCTCCTTGGCGTCCTCGGCAGCCTTCGCAGCTTGAGCCTTCGCGTCTTCTGCGGCTTTTTTAGTCGCGTCCACTGTTGTGTTGATGGTATCTAATTAAAATTGAAAATATTTCAGGTTAAGAATGTTCAATAAAATGTTTACATACACACAAAGCGCATTCCATCCTTTGCTGAGGAAAAGTGATCGAATTTAGGAGGACACGAGATGCGTTTGTATATGAAATTTCAAAATTTAAGATATAAGTAAATTCAAATAAGATAAATATGGATACACCGAATTGATGAAATTGCTTAAACATTCGACTGCCGTTAGTTTAGTAGACTAGTAGGTACCTCAATAGTGATCCAGCTGAGTTCATAATTTACATTTAGGTTAATGTTTTAATTTTTATAAAGTTGGTTTTAAATATAAGCACTTGTCGGAGTAGGTCAACAAACAAGTTGAGCGGAAACTAAGAGATTCAAATTTAAGAAGTGATTTTTTTTTCTAAACTAGTATAACACTAAAATATTGAGTATTCTTACACCCAAGATGCAACGTAGGTACTAAGCAATACGCTTGTAATAAAACAGC
The DNA here is from genome assembly GCA_905220595.1 of Spilosoma lubricipeda. Classification (NCBI taxonomy): domain Eukaryota; kingdom Metazoa; phylum Arthropoda; class Insecta; order Lepidoptera; family Erebidae; genus Spilosoma; species Spilosoma lubricipeda. The sequence continues at coordinate 4,778,229 of HG992286.1, read as the reverse complement.
GTTTAATTAATAGTAGTTAAGTGTATATAAAATATATAACTGTCGTAGTCTAGCAATGAGCGTGACGCATCATAGAGAAACCTTCGAACTGGTGATGTCACCGTAAAACAATGCATAGAACAATCAAGTCTGATATCACATAATTTTTCCTCAAGCTAAAGGTTTATATTAGAACGCACAAAGTTCAACAAACATTAGAAATTACATATCAATAATTAAATGTCAGGTATCCACACAATGAACTCAAATGATTAGTCAGTTAACTATTTTATGTAAAGATGTAATGTTGAATATTGCTAATACCACTTGTATCTTCAACTGCTTGTTTGCAATCATCTATTACTTTTCCAGAAAGATCCGTTTTTGGTTGGAATACATCTAGAAGAATTAACACCGCCATGTAGAATAAACAGCGTCTACCATATTTTTATAGTTACCTACTGTTAATGAAGGAGGAAAATAAAAATACTCATGCAAGAGTCTAACTCATTATCACACAAAATGAAAGCCACTCCAATGTCCAAAAAGTCTGCTCTTTGACAATAAGTACACAATGTACTAAGCAATAAGGATAATACTGGGAAATGTTTACATATTATTTTTTAAGTGATGAAGTCCTCTAAAGCGGGAATTAGTTTTTCAGTCAATCATTACTCGGAAACATAAAAACCAAAGACACAAAACTGAGCCTGTGTTAGAACTTATACCCCGCCAATGTTTACAAAAATGACTTCATAATTATAAAAATATTTGGCTATGACTAATTTACACGATTTTCAGTTCTTATTAGCAGTTAATCATATTTATACCTGTCGTCTATAGCTGTTGTGGGAATAGAGGCTTAATAACATAAAAAAATTAAGAACTAGATTATATTGTTATGGGACCACACGGGAAGCACCAACTTTCAAAAAATAATCATCAAAATCGGTTCAACCAGTCAAACTTTTGAAATAACTAACTTAAAAAAACAGTCAAATTGAGTACCTCTTCCTTTTTTGAAGTCGGTGAAAAATATATAATAAATTGTTATTAGACAAATTAATCACAATCTTCGACTAATTTGTCTACTTAATCCTTAATTAAAAAGATTACCTAGGAAAGTATGCCTGAAGCAAAAGAAAAATACTTACTTTTCTAAATATACCATACTACCAATACCGGTTGCGTTAGTATATAATTAGATAAAGCATAAAAAATATAGTTTACCTTCACAATCTACGTTGTCAGACACCTCTACCGCCTCAATTTCAGCTACATTAAATAAAGTATTCGATATTGTATCTACGAAAAAGTTAGCAAAACATGGTTAAACAAAGAAAAATAAAATTAATTGAGAAACATGCAAGACAGAAACTAATAAAGAGCATGCAAGATATTAAGCAAAACACAAATCATGAAATAGGTATATTTTGAGTGATGGCTTTTAAACACGAATTTATACTCTTGTGTACCTTTAGCGCTTCCAACGAAAGATACACTCTTATCAACTGCCAAAGCAGCAACATTTTTAGTTGTATCTACAGTGCTTGCTAGCGAATCTACAAAATAATAATACGCAATAATAAGATGAACATAAAACAAAATAACACGAGCTCAAAGTATGAAAGTACCTTTAGCTGACCCTAAAAATGATACACTCTTATCTACAGCTCCTGAAGCTACATTCTTTGTCGTATCTACTGTGCTCGCTAACGTATCTGAGAAGGTGAAAATAAAGTTAAATAATAATCCAAATTGTTAATTCAAATTAACAAATGTAAAAATTTACTACTCTAACGATAACGATATACCTTTTGCACTTCCTACGATAGATGCACTTTTATCGACTGCTGATGATGCTACATTTTTTGTGGCGTCTACTGTGCTACTAACAGTGTTTGCGATACTATCTAAAATTAAAGTAATAAAATAAATAAATGAAAAATAAGCTAATTCTAAATAACCACTGACACACCTGTGATACATGTGTGTGGCGGCTACAGCAGATGCAACTGTCTTCTTTGTGTAAAAATGTTCCTAATATAATGAATGTACGTATGTTAAAGTTATAATTGTAAACTATAGTGGAGATAAAATTATCAGATATATATTTATTTTTTTTAAAACACGTATCAGTTGATTTTACGAATTCGCAAATTTATAGTGTATACAAATTACATAAAAAATTCAATCCCTTTCTAAGGATGTTTGAAATTGATCAGAACTTATAAATTTCAAATACCTTTTGCACTTCCTACGAAAGATGCACTTTTATCGACTGCTGATGATGCTACATTTTTTGTGGCGTCTACTGTGCTACTAACAGTGTTTGCGATACTATCTAAAATTAAAACAACAAAATAAATACATAAAATAAAAATCAATAACAAAAATAAGACTAAGTACGGTGAGTATTAACTACCTTTGGCACTAGAGGCGTAACTAACACCTGTATCTACAGCAGATGCAGCTGCGTTCTTTGTAGAATCATAAGTCTGAGCTACCGTATCTAAAAACGTTCATAATTTAATGAATGTATGTATTTATAAGCAACTAGCTGAGCCCCGCGGTGTTACCCGCGGTTATTGTTGTACCGCGAGTAACGCCGCGGGACAAAGTTAGTCTAAAAAGTAGCCTAAGTTACTCCCCGGATCATCAGCTACCTGCCAGTGAAAGTCCCGTCAAAATCCGTCCAGCCGTTCCAGAGATTACCCGGAACAAACAGACAGACAGACAGACAGACAGACAGACAAAAATTTTTTTAACTACATTTTTGGTATATGTATCGTGTATACATACACATGCATTAAGTAAAAAGCGGTTATTTGAATATTACAAACAGACACTCCAATTTTATTTATTTGTATAGATGTATAGATAAAACCTGATTAGTAAAGACTAAAAAGTATTTGTAAAGTTTTCAGATACCTTTATAAATTTTAAAGTATTTTCAAAGACTGCCTACCTGTATTAAAAGGGGTTCGTCAAAGTTGCAATTAGTGATTATACTTTTTGATATCCAATGGTTAACCATTTATAAAATTAATCAGTATTTAAAATTTTAAAAACATTTTGCAACAAAATTATCAGATATTAACATTTTTTTTTCAAAAAAATCACGTGTACGTTACATAATCAGTTGATTTTACGAATTTGCAAATTTATAGTGTATCCAAATTACATAAAAAATTTAAATCTCTTTCTAAGGATGCTTAAAATTGGACAGAACTTATGAATTTCAAATACCTTTTGCACTTCCTACTAATGATGCACTTTTATCGACTGCTGAGGACGCAAAATTTTTTGTGGTGTCTACTGTGCTACTAACAGTGTTTGCGATACTATCTAAAATTCAAACAACAAAATAAATACACAAAATACAAATCAATAACAAAAGTACGGTAAGTATTAACTACCTTTGGCACTAGAGGCGTAACTAACACATGTATCTACAGCAGATGCAGCTGCGTTCTTTGTAGAATCATAAGTCTGAGCTACCGTATCTAAAATGTTTATAAGTAATATGATAAAATAAATGAATTTATGAGTCACTATAGACTATAAATATAATAAATGATGAATGTTAATAAAAGCATAATTTTTGGTCATGTTTACCGCGTGATATATCTTAGGTAATTGCGTATCTTCTTTAGCAGTAAATAATACCTAATTAGTAATTAACAGAAATAATTCATAATAACAGAATATATATAAAAAAAAAAATGCATGTATAATTTTTATAGCCTTGTTATAATTATTCACTGTTGTTTGAATAATTAAATTTTAGTTCATTTTTATGAATTATGTTTAAATTAATGTTAATTTATTTATGAATTATGTTTTTATCAATTAGTTTACTACCGGCTACAGACCTTCAGTTTTAACTGAACAGTCGAACTGACAATTTATTGAAATATCATTATTATATTATCATAGATAAAACTGCTCAGTTAAAACTGTGCAAGCAAAACTAACCCTCCTTTGTTCTTGCTCTGTTCTCCCTGTTGCTGACAACCTAAGTGTAATCTTTCATGTGGTGATATATAAATGTGTACGAGGTATTCTTAAATAGTTATTATCGTCTTTTGGACAAATTCTGAAGTTTTTCAGTAAATTATCATGCGAATAATGTTTTCTTTTTAATAACCAATGTTTAGACCACATGTTATTCCTTCCTTGTTAATTTTTACCAAAACGCAAAACAGTCCAATAATTGCCACAGCTTCATCTGATGATGCCACGGCGACGTGTTACTTTGAGCGCAAAAAGATTACAACTGAAATTTATAACTGAACATGTGTAATTACTAGGGACGCCAGTTTTAACTGAACAGTTCGACTGTTCAGTTAAAACTGAAGATCTGTAGCCAGTATAAAGCTAATGAATTAGACGTTTTTATCCACAAAACATTTTAAATAAGATCTACTGATACTTTTTTATAATCATTAGATGAAACTATATTCTAAAATATTTTTAGATAAAGAACAAAAATATTCATTAAATAAATTAATACTTTTAAGATTAGTATGGAATTTAAGTGCAATATTGTGATTCTACCTTTAGCGCTGCCAATAAGTGTTGTACTTTTCTCAACAGCGGCAGCGGCTGCATTTTTAGTAATGTCCACTGTAGTACCGACTAGTGATGTGCTCTTATCTACTACCGCTGCAGCTACATTTTTAGTAGTATCTACACTTAATTGCACAGAGCTTGCTACGGTATCTAAACAAAAAAAGGTTAACTTAAAAAAGGGCAATCACTAAACTCATGCCTTTATTTATAGCGATTTCCACTGAGTCTTCAGTTGCATGTAATAACTCTTTTTTTTAAACCATAAAACTCAATCAATATAATCAAATTTTACCCTATTGTGTTCATCAGATTAAAAGTAAAAATTAGTGGCAATGTGTAACTACTGTTTCACATTGAATTAGTATATTTCATGAAGTACATTGGATTCTACCTTTGGCACTGCCAATAAATGTTGTGCTTTTGTCAACAGCGGTGGCAGCTGCGGTTTTAGTCATGTCCACTGTAGTACCAACTAGTGATGTGCCTTTATCTACTGCCGCTGAAGCTACATTCTTAGTTGTGTCTACTGTTGCTTGCACAGTGTTAGCTACCGTATCTATGTAAATAAATAGAAGCAAAAAAAGTAAGAATGGTAAAGAAATAACAAAAATCATAAGCAATTCGATGAAAGTCTAACTACCTTTGGCACTGCCAATAACTGATGTGCTTTTGTCAACAGCGGTGGCAGCTGCGGTTTTAGTCATTTCCACTGTAGTACCAACTATTGATGTGCCTTTATCTACTGCCGCTGAAGCTACATTCTTAGTCGTGTCTACTGTTGCTTGCACAGTGTTAGCTACCGTATCTATGTAAATAAATAGAAGCAAAAAAAGTAAGAATGGTAAAGAAATAACAAAAATCATAAGCAATTCGATAAAAGTCTAACTACCTTTAGCACTGCCAATAACTGATGTGCTTTTATCAACAGCGGTGGCAGCTGCGGTTTTAGTCATTTCCACTGTAGTACCAACTAGTGATGTGCCTTTATCTACTGCCGCTGAAGCTACATTCTTAGTCGTGTCTACTGTTGCTTGCACAGTGTTAGCTACCGTATCTATGTAAATAAATAGAAGCAAAAAAAGTAAGAATGGTAAAGAAATAACAAAAATCATAAGCAATTCGATGCAAGTCTAACTACCTTTAGCACTGCCAATAACTGATGTGCTTTTATCAACAGCGGTGGCAGCTGCGGTTTTAGTCATTTCCACTGTAGTACCAACTAGTGATGTGCCTTTATCTACTGCCGCTGAAGCTACATTCTTAGTCGTGTCTACTGTTGCTTGCACAGTGTTAGCTACCGTATCTATGTAAATAAATAGAAGCAAAAAAAGTAAGAATGGTAAAGAAATAACAAAAATCATAAGCAATTCGATGCAAGTCTAACTACCTTTAGCACTGCCAATAACTGATGTGCTTTTATCAACAGCGGTGGCAGCTGCGGTTTTAGTCATTTCCACTGTAGTACCAACTAGTGATGTGCCTTTATCTACTGCCGCTGAAGCTACATTCTTAGTCGTGTCTACTGTTGCTTGCACAGTGTTAGCTACCGTATCTATGTAAATAAATAGAAGCAGAAAAAGTAAAAATGGTAAAGAAATAACTAAAATCATAAGCAATTCGATGAAAGTCTAACTACCTTTAGCACTGCCAATAACTGATGTGCCTTTCTCAACAGCAGCTACTGCAGCATTTTTTGTCGTATCTACAGTACTTGCAACTGTATCTAATGAAATAGAAAAATAACATAAAAAAAAATTAAGCAACATAAATAAAAAACGAACTAATATTTAACATCACAAAAGCGATTACTACCTTTAGCTGTATCATAGAAAGCGGTGCTTTTGTTGATAGCTGCTGACGCAACATTTTTAGTTGTATCTACAGTTGTATTTACCGTGTTTGTGACATTTTCTACAAAATTTAAAAAATACTTTATAAGAGTCAAACAGGTCTATAAAATTTAAGTCTTTCTGAAATTTAAGTACCTTTAGCGGTGCCAATTATCGTAGTGCCTTTCTCGACAGCAGCGGCTGCTACATTTTTAGTCGTATCTACTGTGGCACTAACAGTGTTTGCTACGGTATCTACAATAAAATCATTTACGACAAAAATGAACTTAGCATAATTTCTATAGTTGCCAAATGACGTGAGGTGAGATATTGTGAATGACAACGTTAGGCATTATCTTTATAAGTTTAATGAGAAATAAATATGAATATCATATCATATTAGTAGGTAGTAGAGCCAGCACGGTCGGGCCGGCTCGACCGGGACGGTACTACCCTCGCATAGAAGATCAACGTAAAATGACAGCGTTCTTGTCGTCGTGTTTCGTTGGTGAGTGTGAAACCGGAGGCCCAATGATGCAGAGCCTCATTTGGCCGCCATAGTGTGAGTCACCATGCTGCATTGTTGCCTTGTATACATTCGCAATGAGTATGGTGACGACCACTCTAGGATTATGTTTATGTTTTCCATCAGGCAGAGTAGTCATTTTAGCAGGAGGCCTATACATAATATATATATATCGTACTAAGGAATACGACTAAGAAACTGAATGACATATAATACGATAGCATTTTAGAAAACTATGTACTTTACACGATGAATTAAAATACATCGATAACTAAACATACTTAACTTACTCAAAACCGCAAATACTACTGTTTTCTCCGCCCTGATTAATCTGCGGTATTTTCTATGTGTTAATGCATATTCATTATAATAGTTATTAAAATAGTAATCGACTAATTTAATTAATATTCGATTAATTTTTTTTGAAGTTGTATGACAAAAAGGAATAACGTATTTCAATAATCAGAAATCGGAATATGAACATTATGCACTTTACCTTTTGCTGAACTAACATAGGATTTTCCAGTATCAACAGCGGATTGTGCTACGTTTTTGGTTGTATCAACTGTACTCTGAATTGTGCTTGACACTGTATCTATAATACGACAAATAATTTGAAAAAAATCAAATGACTATAATAGTAAGTATCAACGGTGTAATAAAAATTCAATTACTTAAAAAACCATCTTTCTTTTGACTATTTTAATAGTGCAAATATTTAATGTTTTTACTTATTCCTAAATTGATATCGGCAATCACGTTTGTGTTATATTTCATTAATTACCTTTGGCAGAATCGACGTAAGCCTTTCCAGTTTCTAATGTATTTTGTGCAGTTTTCTTTGTATTATCTACTGTGCTGGCTACGGTATCTACATAAATAAAAAATATTGATAAATATATAACAAAACAAATTACGAAAATTCTTTAATAAATCCACAAATAAATAGAAGAACTTAACAGCTTAACCTAAAAATGCGCAACCAAAAACCAAATAAATACCTTTGGCATATTCAAAATAAGACATGCCCATGTCATAGATTGAACTCGTAGCATTTTTATAAGCGTCCGACGCCGTTTCATATGAACTTTGTGCGGTATCTAAAGCATTATTAGCAAAAACACACAAAGTTCTATTAATCACAAGTGCTATCACAAATACGCACAAAAAACAACAAAAATCAAAATAAATCAAAACAATAAATACCTATTGCACTATCTACATAAGATTTCGATGTGTCTACTGCTGATTGTGCAACATTTTTGGTACTTTCTACAGTACTGTTAACTGTGTTAGCTACTGAATCTACAAATAATAAAGTAAAGTTTAATAAAATGGACTAACGTGTGAAATGTGTACAATTATGCGAAATTGCAAAACCTACCTTTAGCAGAATTGGCGTAAGATTTACTAGTGTCAAAAGCTGATTGAGCAACTCTTTGTGTTGTATCTACAGTGCTCTGTAATGTACTTCCTACTGTATCTACAAATAAAAATCATGACTAAAACCATTTCATTCTAAAGAAAGTAAAAAAAACCTGCAACGTTGTGAATGATGAATCGACACAATGTAAAATAGGTAAAACAAAAGCATAAAATGATAAACAAAAGTACTCTTAGATTTATATTGGAAGTAAACGAGAAAAAGTTATTTGCCGAATACCATTTAGCACCCGCACCTTACTTCAGAATTATAACAGTCATGCATTTCTTCTAATAATTCTAATTACAAATAAATAAAAATACGGAAGTTTAAAAGTTACCAACGCTCTTTTTGAAGAAGGCGATTGATTTTTAGAGTTGATGTGATTAAAATGCTTACAGAAAAGAAAGCATTGTGTTAAAGTCAGACGTGCAGATTTTATTATTAGAAAATAATATGATACTTCAGTCTACTGTTTTCTTTCTTACCTTTGGCTGCATTTACTGCTGTCTCTGCGCTTTTCTTTGTGTTATCTACTGTTTGAGCGAGTGTATCTACAGGCAGGATAAAAAAGTAGCAAAATTATTAACTACCGATATTAAGTAGGTACGTCCGTAGGTACAAACTACAATAAAGCTACAACATTTATCTTTTACTAAAAAAATTGCGTGCCGAATAAGCAAACTATTAAACCATTAAAAAAGATTACAAAAAAATATATACAAAAATTCAATTGCATGAAACAATTATGATGGCAAGAGTCTACTAATTACAAAAATCGTAACTGACCTTTAGTAGTGTCGATGACTTTTTTGCCATCAGCAACAGCTTTGTTGGCGGTGTCGCATGCTTCGCCCGCTGCAAGTGACACCTTTGATAGCTCCTTGTCCAAAGCGTCGATGGCCGAATTCTTGACGTTGGAGGCTGTATAAAATATTGAATATTTTTTACATATGTAAAAAATTATCATCATTCAATTTCCGTAGTATAAAACGAGTAAAGATTATTTAAGTATCCTATTTCCTATCTATAGCGACTATTTAGCTACTTACAATTTATTAACCTTGAATCAAAACGCAACAATAACAAACACATAGAAATTAATTTCTAAGCAATCAATTGGATTTATTTACCTAAAGTTTTAAAAATTAAGAACTGTTTTCTCGTTGTTTTATCAAAGGTCAGTAGTTCTTTCAATTTAAATTAAAATACTTATTAAGATAGGAGTTTAAAAATCACCTGTGTCCGCAGATTCAGTGGCGGTCTTCTGAGCCCCACCAATAACTTCTCCGGCCTTCTTGACTTGATCTTCTACGACATGTGCAGCTTCTTGTACCTTCTCAGAAGCAACTTGCTCGACATCCTTCTTCTTGCGATCGAAGAGGGATGCAGTCTTCTCACCGATGCTTCGGAACGCCCCTGCAATTTTAGTCGATTAAAAGGAGCACAACACTGGCATTGAACAATTGATGTTTTCTTTCAAATGATTTTTATTTATATCCATCCATCAGTTTGTGAAATTTAAACTTAAAATCTATTTATTAGAAAAAAAAAGAAAAAGTAAATTCTTAAAAACTCTTCGATAGCTTTTTGTAACTTAAAATTCGCTAGAGTTTCAACATAAACAAACAACATTGAATTATGACATTATTGGAAGATGGTTCTCACAAAACAACGTTTATTTACGTTCTCCAATCTCTTGTAATATATTGAAATATGTAAATGGAAATTGAACGGGCTCTTATCTTTAACGACTTATCGTAAAAAGGGACAGACTATAACGTAAACAAATGTCGCATCCGAAGGAAATATAGAGTCATGAATTATTGACTTCAAGCTGAATTTAAGATCAAATTATAATCTAACTTTACTTAAGTCTTACTAAACTGTCCTTAAAACTAATGATAACGTAATCATTTTTAAAAATTAAAGTAATTTAACATTTATAGAGTTATGGTGAGTGATATTACATGACCTATATGTAAATGAATGCTACATAACTATTGTTTTATATCATTTTATTATATCAAGTTCATGTGGCCGACGACGCACGGTGCGCCGCCTTTTTATTGATTTTCATAGAAAAACTAGCTCGGTCAAGGTATCGGAGTATATTGCTGGCATTAGGTAGCAAACGTGAAGCATATTTTAAAATAATATAACCAGTTTGATCAGATATAATTCACACGAGACCTGTTATATTACTTGTGGGTAGGCGAACAAATTACTTACGATTACACCTACGTCCACTGACGTATTCGTAGGGCATGTGGGCTTGGGATTGTTATGAAAGCTTCAAATGCTTCTTTTTTATATATATTTAAAAAATCTGCTTAAGTTAATTGCGTTTCTTATCTTCCTCGTGAAAAACCTATTCAATATACGATCTACTAATACTAAGATGAATATTTACATTTCAAACGTACCTATGTACTCGTACTAATACTTAAAACATTAAGATGAAAAATTATGACAAGAAGATTTTGTCATAAAATTATATTTTACATTTTAAAAAAGTAGCCTTTTATAAAACTAATATTAATATATATGTATTATGTTAATAAGGGGAAATACCAGGTACAGGATTAGGTACCCATGAAATATATTATTACGTTTAAAACAATAAAAAGAACTCACCAAGGTTCTTGTCTATCGGACAGCATGGAAGTACATTTCAAAATTATTTAATATTATATAATTTTACCAATAAATTATGATCAATTAAATTCATGCTCTACTTTATCACTACCACAAGCTAAGAATTGTGTGACTAATACGAGACGAAGAGTGATAGTGACTGTCACTGAAGTGTTATTTTGTTACTGGAATATGAAAAAATATTGTAATTGTAGTATGCGTTTAAAACTATAAAATTTAAAGTATGCTGATAATGAGTGACTACACAGTATGAGCAGTGTTATACTCCTGAGATACGTGCATTATAGTACTGGTACTAAAAATACGTAACGAGTGTATTTGATATGTATGTATTTTACTTGGTGATGGTTCTAGATATAAAAAAAAATATTATATTAATATTAAAAAATATGTTAAGTAATATTTTGTATTTGCTAATTACTACGAGTACTAATTTCTAAGATAAGGTGAAAATGATAATGTATAACACAATGTAGAAGTCATTTACACAACCTTCCATTTTTAAATTAAATTAGGTTTTTTCGCTGCTGATTATTCCTATGTATAGAATACGGCAGTAATATAGGTTAATTACTTTTTTAATATTAGTTGCATGTGATACGTAAAATTGTAGTTCCGAGGCGAGACTACTTCCTCTTTTCGAAATTTTTGACTTATAGAACGCAAATAACTATGTTGCAGACGGTAATAATTAGAAATTAATCGATACAATCGGGTTGTCCCGTGCAATTAACCGAACAAAAATAGGTTAGTACGTGGCGAGTCAGTCAACCTGAGATCATCGACTTGTGTTCCGACTGTTTCGTAATCGCCGCTGATTGATGCGCCAAATAGATTCTAAGTGGGAACAATTTAGTTAGGTGGGTTTCTACTTACTATGTATCATGGAAACTGTGCTACCGAAACGACAGTACTTTTTTCAGAAAAGTAACCTTTTGTATTTTGATTTAGTAATAATCTTTAGAGCTGTTTTTTATTCTTCTATTTTTATTGTGTTAAAAAACGAAATCAGTTTAAAAAAAGTATGGTTTCTCATTAAATATTTATTGATAAATATCAAAGAAATAAATTGTCCTACGTGTATTATACGTAATGGTTACGCAAACTGTTTCTATATTTACCTACTTCAAAAATATCCAATGAGATAAGAAGCGCTTCGAATGATTAAGACGGTTAATATTAGAGTATGTCCACATTCTTGTCACTAATCTGTGCTAATGATGCACTTGAACTAGGTATATTTCCTTTGAAGTTACACAATAAAACAAAGCTTCATAATTGCCCATTTAATGGCCGGAGAATATGTACATGAATAACATTCATACAGTTTAATGATACCAACTATTTTATTTGATTAAGTAAATATAACAGCATTCGGCTAAGGCTATAAAATTCCTTATACGTTTTAAAGAATTCCGTGAGCAATATGTCACAATAATAAAGATCCCGGCCATCAGAATTTCGCTTTAACTAACACACACAACACAGTAGCTACATTAACAGAGAAAATCAATAGTGCAGATGTATTTTCACACATAAAGCATTTATACCCCGCACTTAATGACGTAATTGCCTAGTATAGCGCAGTATAACAATGTTAGTCGTCTCATAGTCTGGGTCTCGGCCTTACAAGTCAGAAAATCTAGATCCAGGTATCGATCGGTAAGTCAGACTGGTTTTATGAGCGCTGCGGCACCGTTAGCGACGACCTAGGACACGACCCACCCAAGCCAATCGGACACTTCTACGTTTTTGATATTTGACCTCTTGAAACATGCTCATAGCTGCATAGATTTATATATTACAAAACTAAAGGGGTAATTCAAACAATGTAACCTTTACATGCGGTTATGCGGTCGGATTCAGACGTTTGGTAATATCATAATTAACTTTAAAACATGTTTATTACTGATACTTAAAATTACCATCTCTAATGAGAACCTTGTCCTTTTTTGCAGTTGTTTAAAATAACGTTATATTCATTCTCCTAATACAAAAATAAAAACTATATCTTAAGTAGATAGATGGTGTTTCCTATTATGCTTTCTGATTCAATGTAAGCTGTTGACCAATTTTATTGAGAATGAGACACAAATCCGACTTAAGCAAGCTGACATCAATCCATCTACACCGCTAGTGATGTCATTATACGAGTATTAGGTACGTAAGTCATATTTATACGACTATTATTTTATAACTCGAGACGTAGAGGTCGTTTAAAAAGTTAATCACAATTGTGACAATAAAAAAAAAACAATAAAAGTAAAACGAGAATTTTGAAACTAAAATTACTCTATCTTATTAAATATACCTATATGTAGCAGTAACGGAGAAGTAGAAATTATCGGGACTATGTAACCCATACTTGCTTAACTGTGTATTTCCCGTACCTGCTATCTAAACATTGAATGCTTGAAGATGTTAATATAAATATTATGAGCATTGGACATATTCGTCGCAATTAGACCATAGACAAGTACAATTTTAACAAAAATAAAACTGACTTCAAGGTTCGACTCGATTTCTCTTGGATGCCATCATTAGATATTAATGTCCTTTAGATGTTATCATGGTACTACCGTTGGGACATCTCCTTTCCATTAAAAAAAGAATCATCAAAATCGGTTCATAAACGACGAAGTTATCCGCGAAAACACATAAAAAAATAATATCTATACTAATATATAAAGCTGAAGAGTTTGTTTGTTTGTTTGTTTGTTTGTTTGAACACGCTAATCTCAGGAACCGCTGGTCCGATTTGAAAAAATATTTCGGTGTTGGATAGTCCATTTATCGAGGAAGGCTATAGGGTATATATCATCACGCTGCTACTAATAGGAGCGGAGCAACAACGAAGAATGTTTCAAAAACGGGGGAAATTTTCACGCTACGGGCAATATAAGCCGCAAACGAGGTTGCGTGGGTCAGCTAGTAATATATATACAGTCGAATTGAGAAACCTCCTTTTTTAAGTCGGTTAAAAATCGTGAAATGTAGAGAAGAATGTGTTGTTATTTTAAATAAATAAAAAAAAAAGAATTATTGTACTGTTGAATTTTCACTTACATAAACATGGATTTGAATTACGACGAAGGTTGTTGTACTAAAATTATTACCTCATGAATAGGTAGAATAGGTTACCTATTATCAATAGGTAACCTACCTATAATAATAATTAATAATAATAATTAAAGGTAAATTCCCCCAGCACAAACTCACAAGAATTTGTATAAAATAAAGTAAATATATTGATATTTACTAAACAATAGAATTTATAGAATTTCGTCTTATTAAAACGGTAGAAAATGGAAAATTATAAACACTATGAGATTATGACATGAAATAACGGAAATAAATTTCGAACATCCTATTGTTATGTCCATTCAGGCTTTTAGTAAATCTATATCGTTCCACACGAAGATTACCAGTAGGGTCAATTTGTAGCATTTTGTATCAGCAAATTTCCAAAATCACACAAAATTAAGTACAGGGCTACAGTAATAAAAAATGAATGCTGTACCACGATAGTATGTTAGGTACATAAGGTTGCCTGAAAGAGATTGCTTATGGCAATAAGGCCGCCCTTTGTACACTACACTTCGGATATTTTATGCATTATGTACTTATTTAGCTCTGTAATAAGGTGTGCAAATAAAGAGTTTTCTATTCTATTCTATTCTATAAGAATTAAGTATACTGTTTGGGAGTTAAACATAATTGGTTCAACAGGTGTTTCTCTCGATGTATTAATTTGTAACATATAAAAAACAGGATACATAAAAAATCTAATTAATTAATTTTTGTACATAATTACATCTATATACATAGGATTATACACGGGGATTCTCGATCCCCGTGTAATTCCCAAATAGTAGTACTTGTCTTTCGACACAACAAGGCAAATTTTTAGATTTAACTAGTTGTCGCCTGCGGCTCCGCCCGCGTGTATGTCGGTTATCGCGGCAAATAGGCTGTCCTTTGCAAGGAGGTTTTGGCCAACTAGATCCCATTAAAATCTTTTAAACCAAACCACTTTACATGAAGATAATTACTCAACTACCTAATTATTTAACAACATACATAATTGAACAAAGATCATTAATTTTTGCTTTTATGACTCTACCGTATCCGATTATGAGAAAAAAACAGCCTTAATATGTCCGACCTCCAAAGATACATGCAATTTGGCAAGCC
The DNA here is from genome assembly GCA_905220595.1 of Spilosoma lubricipeda. Taxonomy (NCBI): domain Eukaryota; kingdom Metazoa; phylum Arthropoda; class Insecta; order Lepidoptera; family Erebidae; genus Spilosoma; species Spilosoma lubricipeda. Next base: position 4,763,045 of record HG992286.1, on the reverse strand, counting down.
ACATCCACTTAGATTTTCATTTGTGTTTTATGTGTTATACTTCCAATGTACCCATTGCCGTTCCTGTTGATGCCCAAAGGCTTAATTACTGCAAATGCCAAGAAAGAATTCCTGCGCAGCTTGCGTAAGAACCATCATATTATACTTCCCTCCTGTTCCCTCTTGATCATATAATGCGGTGTCAGATAAAGAGAGGTGATGTGAGTTAGTTATTAATATAATGGCGGGCCCCTGTACTGGGTGACCTTGATGATGTCAGGCTTGCAACCGGCGAGATTTGTTTTCGTTGTAATGGTTAGTGGGAAGGATTTCATTTGTGTACATTGTTTATATGTATGGATAGCGTTAGTAGTTCGTGCATTAGGTTTTAAACTACACTACTTCTTTTTAGGAAAACATATAGATTTTCCCAGTTTTTTTTTTCAATGATAATACTAATGATCTAGGTAACCTAGTTCATCTAGTACATCACTGCTGAACATTAAACGTGCAGATGACGCGCCTATACTCGCTTCAAACGAGATTTGAACGTAACCTTGTACCCTCAGCACACGGGGCGGTTGTGAAACTCGCGTCTAAAGCGCGTATACGCGCAGATACACACGCGCTGTAGTGTTTCGTAGACACTCCTCATCAGTTGTACAATGACGTCGGTTAAGACAGCACTGCTGCTTTAGTACTGCTTTTAAAAAGAAAAAAGATGATCTTTACGGTGTGGTCATTATCATACAATATTTTCAAAATTGGTATCCTCCTTTACCCCTCCTCCGACCCTTTCTAAGCGCTTCAAACGCGCTTCACACGCGCGTTTGCATCGAGTTTTACTCGCGTTTGAATATATAAAAACGCAAAAATCGGCATCCACCGCGCAGAAAACTTCATCTGCGCGTTTGAAATACGCCGTGTGCTAAGGGCCTTAGAGTTGGTATAGGGTTTGTCTCAGCTTTCCTTCTCTTTTCAATATTGCAATCAGCGTAGGTTCTTCCCTCGACGGCTCTAACTTGGTTCCAACCCTAGATAACTTGAGGACACCGGCGCGATATGGTGTTCTTTAGTTACATTGGATACCTACTAATATAGGCACCTACCAACCCATCTTGCCAGTTTGGTAGATTTGGCTAAAATCTCTTTTTTTAAGGAGGAGACTATGTCCAGCAGTGGACTATTAAAAGCTTTTGATAATGATGGTTACAAGCAATAGGCTTTGTTTATTCATTTCATTGAAATCGGATTTAATCTATGAAATCTACCAAACATATACCTACGTTGGTACGTAATAAATTATGTACCGAATTGTAGTTGGTAGATATTTTGTTTTCCATAAGTCTGTTTCCGCTTCACTGTTATTCCTACCACTTAGAACAATAAACGTAGCCGTAGAATTATACGATGGCTGTATTTACACGCTATTGGAATATGAGAACAACGAACGAGGCATCCGCATATTTTTTGCTAGAAATATTTTTAAGATTTCTAACAAATTCGGATCTTATATAAATGAATGAATGAACCTAGGTGCAAACAGAAAATACTGCGAAAATGGTTAATATTTACAACAATAACGATTTTAAAACGTAAACGTATTCAATTATGTATTTAGCAAATTGCAACAAATGTATGTTATTCTATATAAACTGAGTTTTACACGTGTCGGAAACGTTATAAAATAAGTGTTACCTAAAAACTACTGAATCACTGTCAAGGGTGACTCAAGAATATTATTTTGGTAGCTCATATTTTGTTTTCCAAGAACATTGATGTATTCACAAAACTTGCTATTGATAACGGTACATAAAGTATTATATGACATTTGCTTTAAAAACATCCATTTTGTAAAATTACAATTTACAGTTCGCCTTAAATTGTACCAATTTACTTGGTAGAAATATGATGTGTTTAATTTCTTCCAGAATTCAAATTCGGTACATTTGCACCAAAACGTATACACTGATTTACGAAAAACAGTAGACTTGTTAAACCTTGATGCGTTTGAACTTTGGCATTGAGGGTCATCCATTGTTCACGACGCAAAGGAAATAATTAAAGCTAGGAACTTGATATCGAAAATGGTTGATTTCGCCTCTAAAATAAATTTGTTACACACAGTCACGTTATGCATTCTATATCGGTTCCTTAGTTTACATATTTTGGAATACGGACGTCACCAGACATTTACGATTCATACCAGATCCGTGTTGGGAAGTTATTTTTGTGATACTGGAATATAATAACCAAAGTTTTAGAATAATTTCTTAATTGGCGAAGATGCTAATTCTAGTCTCAAAATCATTGCAAGTTTAGATAGGTAGAATTTTGATCTTATTAAAGGATAGATGTAATTCTGTGTTGTCCTTCCATTATAATAAACGTAGCTAATTGATTACTACAACAATAGAATCACGCATCTGGCCAAGAAACAAAAAACATGCCTAGCATATATTTCCGCAGTCGCTATAAATGAATCATAACCGTCTAAATAGCCTTGAACTACCAACTTGCACCTATACATTAATTTACAATCTGAGTACACTTGTACTAAATGTACTGTTGTGTTGAATTCCATAAAACACGTTGAATTACTACGCCGATGATGTTTTGTTGTTGATCAGAATTTCAACCGGCATTCATCCATTCGGACTCTTTTAAATAATCAAATTCCTAAAAATAAATAAAATCGGAACGTGTTACAACTGTATATAAAATTTACATTCATAAACAAGTATTCTATAGGTACTTCGCCGTTTGACGATTCGATGTATCATTCGATTCTTATGTACCTACCATTGGAATTTGTACTGCTGAGTAAATGAATCTGTATTCTCTTTATTGAGTAATGTGATTCAATTAGCTTTAATCAATACTTTTATCACAACTATATACAGAAGTATAATATACCTACACATGTTCAGTGACGACCTCGGTCAATCGAATGCTTATTGACTACGCCGATCGCGTTCCAACTTTATTGGATAGCTTCTCCTTTGTTTTGTTACAAATAAATCAACTGCAACTAAATTTATTGTCTTCATCGAATATTATGATTTTAAAATGGTGCACAGCGATCGTGCTATAAAGTGCAGCTTTTACCGCAGTGCGGATCCAACATGAACCAATTCCAGTTTATTTGATTATTCAGACATTCTGTATAATCAAATTCCAGATCCCTGTTGGAAATGGTAACACGAAACCAGTTTTCAAATAAATGTGTGTTTCTAGATGGTTATAAATTTTGTGCTTCGATTTTTGTTTTATTGGAAACATCCTGTTTTTTCACCTGCCTGTATTTTGTACATTTTTTATTCTGAAATCACTTCTATTTTTTTTTTACTCTTAAAAGAACTTTAATTAGATATGATAGACGAGATACTGACGACAATTACGTTTACAGAGATTATAAATGTTACATTTCATATGATTCAGAGTACAATCCGTAAACAGAATACTATAGTTGCAAAACACTATAGTTGTAATTAAGTATGAAATAGATAGGTACCACACATTTTTAGTACCTGTAGTGGTCAGCTTTGTATGGTCCTTCTAATGGAACACCAATATATTTAGCTTGTTTGGGTGTAAGTTTTTCCAGTTTAACACCAAGATGATCCAAATGCAACGCAGCAATTTCTTCATCTAGTTTTTTCGGCAATGTGTGAACACCAACTGGGTAGCTCTTGTGCTTTGTCCATAATTCAATTTGTGCCAAGACCTGGTTTGTAAAAGAGTTAGACATAACGAAAGATGAATGCCCTGTAGCGCATCCTAAGTTGACAAGACGTCCAGCGGCAAGTACGATTATGTGATTTCCATTTGCAAGTTCATAACGGTCTACTTGTGGTTTGATGTTAACTTTCTTAGCATTGTTGTCCAACCAAGCAACATCTACTTCACAATCAAAGTGACCTATGTTACAAACAATAGCATCATCTTTCATCTTCAAGAAATGATCCTTTGTAATGATGTCAATATTACCAGTTGTTGTTACAAATATTTGTCCTACTTCTGAGGCTTCAGCCATAGTTGTCACTTGGAATCCCTCCATTGCAGCCTGAAGAGCATTGATAGGATCTATCTCTGTTACAATAACTCTACCACCAAATCCTTTAAATGCTTGAGCACAACCTTTGCCCACATCACCATAGCCACCAACAACACATACTTTTCCAGCCACCATGATGTCTGTTGCTCTCTTGATTCCATCAAGAAGCGATTCTCTGCATCCATATAAATTGTCAAATTTGCTCTTGGTAACTGAATCATTGACATTAGTATATCTAAATAAATATAGTAAAGAAGGACAGTCTTCTTGTTTCTCTTTTCTTGCTCTTTAACATCATAAAGAACCCAAGAAAACAAACACTAAATGACCGTTAAGTGTGAAATAGTGTAGGTACTGTTAGCTAGCCTCATGAATATATATATATAAATAGTATTATTTTATGGTACTGACACCCTTTTTACAAATACAAATATGGTCTGTCTCCCGTATAACATTTGAATCTATATACGAGTGTAAATAAATTAGCTCGTCTCTTTTAGCTTTACTTTGTAGCTTACTAGTTACGTGAACAAATCTAGAACGTTAAGTTTAACCTACTTGCAATTGTCTTATCGAAATTAAACCTTGTTTCCTACCTACAATTAAGGTAGTAGAGCTACGCTAATTTCAACATGAAGGGGCCGGCTCGACTAGGACGGCACTACCTACCCTGTCAAAGAAGACCAACATAAAATAACAGTTACGTGTTCTCATTGCTGCATTGGTGAGTGCGAGACCGGAGGCCCAATCATGCAGAAGCATCTCAAAAGGCCGCGCGCCGCAATGAAAAAAAAGGAGGAATTTGTAAAACTCTTAAATTTTTATTAAGTAATCTTCTTTTAAGAATAAGTTTGAGGTAATGTTTCTTTTTGATAACTCTAAAAGATTAAGTTCATTAATGATAGAGAGGGATACAAGAACAATTTTAAACATTACATAACAAAAATAAAACCGACTTCAAGGTTCGACTCGATTTCTCTTGGATGCCATCATCAGATATTAATGCCCTTATCGTGGTACCACCGTTGGAACATCTCCTTTCTATTAAAAAAAGAATCATCAAAATCGGTTCATAAACGACGAAGTTATTCGCGAACACACATAAAAAAAAGAAAAATATATATATGTACTAGCTGTCCCGGCAAACGTCGTTTTGCCATAACTACTAATAAATTAAAAATTAATTAAAAAAATATTGTCCAGCGGACAAAATTGTGAATCTTAACCATTCCCAGATCCCCTTGAACACACACAAAAAATTTCATCAAAATCGGTCCAGTCGTTTGAGAGTAGTTCAGTGACACACACTCACAGAAGAATTATATATATAAAGATATACGGTCGAATTGAGAAACCTCCTCCTTTTTTTGAAGTGGGTTAAAAAGCACGTTTTGTTCCATTATTCAGCTTAACATTTTGCAATTAACGTACAGAGATTATGGTATTTTATAACTGTGTTCACAAACTTGGAGTACACATCGAGTAAGAACGTGACTTGAGGCAGCAATTTATGTTTAAAGCGTCTTAACGCCATTATCAACTTTGTGTAAATAATGTAGCTCCTTGCTGCGCAGTTTCATTATAAGTTATGACTTGTGTGATCGAGAAAATGTCGTACGTCTTTTATATACCTAGTATAAAATTTAATATAACAATATATTGGACATCTGACACACAAACTCGTTTAGTTCCAAACTACACAGTGCTGTACTATGGATACTAGCCAACTGATATAAAGACATTTTTATAAACACATAGAAAACACCCAAAATCTGAAACTATTTGCAGATTATACAAATCAAAATTTTTCAAATCGGACCAGTAGTTCCTGAGATTAGCGTGTTCAAACAAACAAACAAACTCTTCAGCTTTATATATTAGTACTAGCAGACCCACGCAACCTCGTTTGCGTCTTCTATTGCCAGTCGCGTGATAAGTTTCCCCTGTTTTTGAAACATTTTTCATTGGTGCTCCTCTCCTATTGGTCTTAGCGTGATGATATATAGCCTATAGCCTTCCTCGATAAATGGGCTATCTAAAACTGAAAGAATTTTTCAAATCGGACCAGTAGTTTCTGAGATTAGCGTGTTCAAACAAACAAACAAACTCTTCAGTTTTATATATTAGTATAGATATAGATAGATACGAGATAATCAGTTGAACTATAAGCGAAGAAAAACGAAGGAAATGAACTTACTTTGGCAAAATTTACTCTATTTTTGTCGCCTTTTAGAGTCATTAATCTGACCAAAATTGGCATCACCCCAATTAGACGCTGACAAAATCATGTATAAACAAACGAAGTTATTGGGACTTAAGAAATTGAAAGAAGTGTCTCGCTATAAGTGTGTCTTTTATGTATATTTACTTGACGTTCCTCTTGGAAAAATACTGATTTGATGGCCAGTTGCTATGAATAAAGACAACAGATTACTATTACTAACAAGGCAAATGAAAGGCTTCGTTTCGTTCCCATGAATGGCAAGTAAAAAAATTAACAATATTTGAAGGATGATAATGCCTGTAAAGACTAAGAATTGGATCAGAAGTGTCTTCTGGATGTTTTATTTTTAATGTGAAACATCTATAGGCGAGGAGTAAACCATATTTTTGGCGTGACGAGTGCGAAAATAGTTTTATGACAGTAAAGGAAGCTCGTTGGTTTTGTCCCGCAGTAACATCTCGAATATCTTTTTTCTAAAGTGGTTCAGAAATTCAAATTTAAATTAACAGTAAAAATTTATCAAGCTTTCCACTACTAAATTTGATAGACATATTGCCCTACAAATGGTCTCGTTGGTTTAGTGGTTAGCGAAAGCGACTGCTGATCAAGAGGTCTCGGATTCGAGTACCGTGTCGGACTGCTGTTGGGTTTTTGTTAAAAGAAATTCTTAATAGCAGCCCGGAGTATGGAAGATGGCGGTGTTTCTCGCCTGCGCCTCGGAGAGCACGTTAAGCCGTCGGTCCCGGTTGTCATGAACATCTATGGCAATCGTTATTGGGAAGTCAGTGCCCTCAATTATGTTGACAACTAGTTCAACTTTCGAATTCAGTTCACCCTCAGGGTTGCTGCCACAATCGAAATTTTTTGTAAGGTGATCATCAAACTGAAGTCACTCACGAAAAATTAGCTTGATAGTAATAACTTGTAAAATTTGTACCAGGGATCTCGGACTATAACAACTAAACAAATAATACAATTAAACGTTTATTGATTAACTGTAATCCAAATTTCGGTAGTTTAAATTATTATATATATGTTTTAATGTTAAAAATGAATATGGTAATTATGGAGTGTAAATGTGTCCATCTTGAATATGGTATTTTTGTTTCTAGAACAGTCGTTTTTGGCAATTCATTTTCTTTTGTCACTGTTCTTGGTTAAGAGTAGACTGTTTCGTTAGTAAATTGGCATATTTTTACTAGTTAATGTTATATTTATGCAGTGTAAAATGTGTTATGTCTTTTCGAGAACAATGTAGGTACGTCAATGCACTGACTTGTTGAAATAGATGAATAGCGCGAAAAAACAATTTTTGTCAGAGTTATGTTCAAAACACAATTTTAATGCCATACATTATTCGATTATACACACATATTGTTTTATTATACATTCATACACGTCTGTGCCAAAAAAGGAGTCTGCAGTTAAATTAGACAAATTACGATAGTATTGTTTATTGATAGTTTAAAAATATGGATTAGGGAGTATAAGGCATAGTAATGAACGAGTATTTTTAAGAACTCTGATAATGCCTGTAGTGAGAAATAATAATTATATAGGTATGCATATAATACATTACATAAGGAAGTTATTACAAGACGAGTTCATATACAGACTGCGCTCATTCCATTCCTTTGTTAATTTTGAAGCCCACGTATTACAAACAACACATATAAAAGGCAATATTCTATAAATATTTGTATCATTATCTATATTCTATACAAATAACTAAAATTGGAGTGTCTGTTTGTAATATTAAAATAACAACTTTTTACTAAATGCATATGTATGTGTACACGGTACATATACCAAAAATTAAGTTAAATTTTCTTTTGTCTGTCTGTCTGTTTGTTCTGGGTAATCTCTGGAAGGGCTGGACCGCGGGGTTCAGCTAGTTACCTTTATAAATACTACTTATACCCAATACTCGTTTATCAAAAGTAAACGCAAAATTTTGGCATAATTTCTATGGGTGATCTAACAGTATACATATTCAGGACAAACAGACAAAAACGTTGTACGGAAGTCTTTGAAATTCTCGAACTTTCTCTGCTATAATATGTATGTATTACACTTAGCAGCAACCTTCCTCTTGGATCACTATTTCTATTGATGAAAACTGCATTAAAATTATTTGTTTTATATGTTAGCTGCCAAAATGACTATGCCGTGCCTGATGTAAATCATGAGCAGCATCCAGGAGTACTGGTCAGCATCCTCAATGCTAATAAGGACAATGTAGCATGGTGACTATTATTCGTTTGTTCTGTGATGGTGACCCACACTGTGGCGGCCTGGTGAGATTATTTTCCAAGCCCCGCTTAAAGGTCCCGGGATCATAGTGGGAAGGAAACATTGAGTACTTTAAAGGATCTAAACGAACATACAGCGGAAGCGACTTCATTTTATACTAATTAAATCTATAAGTCTGATTCTCTAACTACAAACATTAAAAATCTATACAAATAAATAAAATTGGAGTGTCTGTGTGTAATATTAAAATAACCGCTTATTACCAAATGCACATGTATGTATATACGGTACATATACCAAAAATGTAGTTAAAAAATGTTTTGTCTGTCTGTCTGTATGTTTGTTCCGGGTAATCCCTGAAACGGCTAGACCGATTTTGACGGGACTATCACTCACATGTAGCTGATGATCCGGGGGGTAACTATGGCTACTTTTTTTAAACTAACTTTGTCCCGCGGCGTTACTAGCGGTACAACAGTCACCGCGGGTAGCACTGCGGGGTTCAGCTAGTATTAAATAAAAAGTACTTATTAGTATTATTGGCGGTATGTAAGTGGAATGCGAGCACTTAAGGACGTCTGATTCATCTGTGGCAGTACAAGGCAGGGTCGGGTCAAGCTTAGTGAGATCACGTACCGTACCGGCTGGACTGGCACTTATCTAAAATGGCCATGAGCGTGCGCAGTGTAAACATATGTTTTGTAATACTGTTTTACTTGCATTATCAATCATTAATTTTTTGGTACCTAATCATCATCGTTTTCTGCGATGAAATCGTTTTTAATGTATGAAATACGGATAGGGTATGAAAGCTAGGTTAAGGAATACAAAAGATCTTGAAATGGGAAAATGGTTTGAGACTGAAGATGCTTGTATGATCTAGTCATATATTGATTGGTAGATCATACTTGGTAGACCCGAGAAATTCGTACCGCCATATTCATTTTCGTGAATTTTTTTTGATTTACCGAAAAACTTATCTTAGTAAGCCCGTGTTAACTTCCCGCAGGACCGCATTAGATACGACTAGGCAGACTAAGAAATCATAACAACTCCGGCTTCTTTTATTTTTTCTGTACAACCTTGTCCTGACGATAACAAACACATAAAAAAATATTTTCCAATTTGATTTAGCCGATCGAAAGTTCTGCGCGTACATACATTTTTGTGATTCATTTTTATTTATATAGATAGACTAGCTGAACCCCGCGGTGTTACCCGCGGCTATTGTTGTACCGCGAGTAACGCAAAGTTAGTCTAAAAAAGTAGCCTTAGTTACTCCCCGGATCATCAGCTACCTGCCAGTGAAAGTCCCGTCAAAATCAGTCCAGCCGTTCCAGAGATTACCCGGAACAAACAGACAGACAGACAAATTTTTTTTTAAATACGTTTTTGGTATATGTATCGTGTATACATACATATGCATTGATTAAAAGCTGTTATTTTAATGTTACAAACAGACACTCCAATTTTATTTATTTGTATAGATAAAAAGACGATCTGAGACATGAACATCAACTAGCCAAGGTGTAGAGAAATGTTTCTGCATCTTTTAAAATTAATTACTGTCCATACAGTACATCCGTAACTTGAAAATAAGTCTGTATGTCTGTCTATCACGCTTTCAGCGTTAAATCGTCGCACAGACTTCGACATTTGACATGGAGATACCTACTTTCATTCTTGACATAGAATATAGGGTACTCTTTATCGCAATTATCGACATCGCAGAAGCGGAGCAGATAAAAGCTTAGTAATTTCTTAACCCGACAGACAGTACACTTACTTACAGTGACAATTTATATATTTTAATAATGACCTAATAATTAAAACAAAACGTTCAAAATATAATAAATTATGGTTGTAATTTGATCACCTGCACGCTGCATGTAAATGTAATAGATGAAAATCAGTGTGTGTTTATTTGTATTCTAGTTATGTGAAACTGATGGATCAGCGAACGAATCAATAAAGTTTGGATGTACATTGGCAATCAGGAAACAGTGGGACACCTTTAATATAGAATTAGGACAGAGAAATTAACTTAATAAAAGATTGATAGTCAGATAATAATTAACTTTGAAAAAGACGGCGACACTGCTGAATTTTTCCAGAAGTAGTAGATTTTAGTTAATAATAAAAAGATAAGTAGAAGATGTTTCTACTTAAGTTGCAAGAGAACAGTGATGCTCCAATTGTATTACATCCTGCAATGCGGCAACCCTATTCGAGTTTCGATCAATACCAAAGCAGTGTAAATAGTTGGAAGAAAAACTCTACAGAAGAGAGAATAAGGTGCATGTAGTAGAACGAATCATATTTATGCATTTCGTATTAAGTATGTATAATAAAATAGAGTCGAAGCTCATAATGTAAGAGACATTATGAGCTTTTTTTATTTCGTAGTAGCTTTGTAAAAAAAAGAGCGTCATCTCTATGGTATAAATATGACGTAGTTAGGTACTTTATCTTCTAAAGCAAAATACAAAAAGTAAGTATTAATTGAATATTGATAGGTTTCATATTTATGTGCAAAAAGATTTATAAAACGCTTACTTTGACACTAAAAAAAGATTTACCTTTTTGCACGTAAGAATAATGATAACCCCAGAATAATTTAGATATAAATAGAATAATAAATTATCCTCCAATCACTATTTTATAAACATACAGATGTATAATAATTACTAGCTGCCCCGGCAAACGTCGTTTTGCCATAATTTTTTTTTAAGGATGGGTGACCCTTACCATTTAGGGGGATGAAAAATAGATGTTGGCCGATTCTCAGACCTACTCAATATGCTCACAAAGTTTCATGAGAATCGGTCAAGCCGTTTCGGAGGAGTATGGCAACGAAAACTGTGACACGAGAATTTTATATATTAGAAGATGTAAGGAAAGTAGAACATAATAATCAAGGGCGTACCCAGGTTCGGGGTATCGGGTGAGCAAATCAGATTTTTTTAAAGCACTTACTGAAATAAATGAACAAAAGATATTTTTATATAAATTCTTTATTTATAGAATAGAAAATAAAGAATAGCTAGTTTAAAAGTAAATTTTAAATGTGTTTAGCAAATTGGTTCAAGACGTTTTCCGTGAAAGAATCGACCATAACCTTAGATTACCTATCCCATAACGTTAACAAATTTTCTACGTACAAAAAGTACAAAAACTAAAACCCAACTACGACAAAAAACGACGCTGAAAAAGTATGAAACAAGTTTCAAAAGCCGTAGTCACGCGTTGTTAAAGTTATATACTACATGGACTACTTTGGCTTTTGAAACTTAGGAATGTTCCATAGTTCATAACACTTTAACAACGCGTGACTACGGCTTTTGAAACTTGTTTCATACTTTTTCAGCGTCGTTTTTTGTCGTAGTTGGGTTTTAGTTTTTACTTTTTTTTATTTAAAATGTTTTGGTGCCTCTATAATACTAATTTCTTTGCAAAGTATATTTTAAATAGATACTACAGAAATATCACAATTATCGAATAAATGCGGACAAAGTCACGAGAAAATGCTAATAATATATGTATATATATTTTTGAAATCTACAAGTAACGCCCTTTCCAATGATATCAAACACGGCATATTTATTTCAAATTTAGTTTTTAATACAGTACTTTATGTCGGCTAGAGGGCGCCACATTCAATTCAGTGACACGTTATATAACCTACTAGCTGTTGCCCGCGGCTTTGCTCGCGTGGAAGTTGATAATATGTATTTATTTAAAACTGTGTAAAAGTATGTATCAGTACTTTATTCATGTTTTTGAACGCATTTTGTATGTATTTTTGATCAATAGCTCATTTAAAAGAACTTTCATACAAACATTTGACTCATATTTCATCCCCTATAGGAACAGAATTCGCATAAATGCTGATATAAGTATTCATCTATTTCGAAAAATGACGGAATGCCAGACTAACCTATGTACGAAATGTCAACCCCTATTTCACCCCTTAGGGATAGAATATTCAGAAACGCTGCAATACGTATTTACTCATTTTTAATTAGCAACCCAAAAGTAAAGTTTCACCTTTTTTATTTCTATGTATTCTTAAATATGACGGATTTCCATAAAAAAATTCAACCCCAAATGTCACCCCTTAGGGGTAAAATATGCAGAAACTCTAAATAGATATCTAGTCATTTTTAATCAATAGCCCAAAATTAAAGTTTTTTGGTACTAATTTAAAAAATAACGGACTTTCATACAAACTTTCAACCCCTATTTCACCCCTTTAGGGGTAGAGTATTCAGAAACGCTTAAATACGTCTTTACTCTTTTTTAATCAGTAGTACATGAATAAAGTTTCATGATTCTAACTTAAAAAATGACACACTTTCATACAAACTTTCCACCCCTATTTCACCCCTTAGGGGTAGAATATTCAGAAACGCTTACATACGTATCTACGCATTTTTAATTTGTAGCCCAAAAACAAAGTTTCATGTTTGTAACTTCAAAAATGGCGAACTAACGTACAAACTTTCAACCCCTATTTCATCCCCTTAGGGGTAAAATATCCAGAAACGCTTAAATACGGATCTACTCTTTTTAAATCAGTAGCCCAAAAATAAAGTTTCATGTTTGCTACTTCAAAAATAAACGAACTTTCGTACAAACTTTCAACCTCTAGTTCACCCCCTTAGGGGTAGAATATCCAGAAACGCTTAAATACGTGTCTTTTCATTTGAAATCAGTAGCCCAAAAATAAAGTTTCATGCTTCTTACTTAAAAAAAGACGAACTTCCATACAAACTTTCCACCCCCATTTCACCCCTTAGGGGTAGAATATCCAGAAACGCTTACATACGTATCTACGCATTTTTAATTTGTAGCCCAAAAACAAAGTTTCATGTTTGTAACTTCATAAATGGCGAACTTACGTACAAACTTTCAACCTCTTTTTCATCCCCTTAGGGGTAAAATATCCAGAAACGCTTAAATACGTGTCTTTTCATTTGAAATCAGTAGCCCAAAAATAAAGTTTCATGCTTCTTACTTAAAAAAAGACGAACTTCCATACAAACTTTCAACCCCTATTTCATCCCCTTAGGGGTAGAATATCCAGAAACGCTTAAATACGTATCTACTGTTTTTTAATCAGTAGCGCATAAATAAAGTTTCATGTTTCTTACTTAAAATATGACGATCTTCCATAAAAAACTTTCAACCCCTATTTCACCCCCTTAGGGGTAGAATATCCAGAAACGCTCATATATGTCTCTACTCTTTTTAAATCAGTAACACATAAATAAAGTTTCATGTTTCAGACTTCAAAAATGACGGACTTCCAGACTAACCTATGTACGAAATGTCAACCCCTATTTCACCCCTTAGGGGTTGAATATTCAAAAACGCTGAAATACGTGTTTACTCATTTTTAATCAGCAGCCCAAAAGTAAAGTTTCAGTTTTCTAACTTAAAAAATGAGGTACTTCCATACAAACTTTCAACCCCTATTTCACCCCCTTAGGGGTAGAAATTCCAAAATTCCTTTCTTAGTGCGTGTCTACTCAATAAAAGGATCCTACTCACCAAATTTCATAGCCCTAACTATCATAGTTTACGCTCGGCGATGATGAATCAGTCAGTCAGTCAGTCAGTCAGTCAGGACTTACTATTTTATAAGTATAGATAGTCAGCGGACAATCAAGACACTTCTAACGGTACCTCATTTGTCTTATTCTGACAAGTTTAGAAAGAATGAGGGAACAAAAAAGCATACCATTGAAATATCACACTTATCGAATAAATACGGACAAAGTCACGAACAAATGCTAATAATATATGTATTTTTGAAATGTACAAGTAACGCCCTTTCCAATGATACCAAACACGGCATGTTTAATTCAAATTAATTTTTTAATACGGTACTTTATGTCGGCTAGAGGGCGCCACATTAGATTCAGTAACACGTCATATAGCCTATAACCAGAAGACGATCATGACGCTTCTAGAGACACCTCATTCGTCCAAATCTAATGAGTAGTTAAGGAGCTAGGAGGGAACAAATGAACATACATACATACATACATACATACATAGCCTGTCAAAATCATAACCCTCCTTTGGCTTTGCCGTAGTCGGGTAAAAAGCCCATTTATTCTATCTTTGTCCTTAGTCGATCGTCGTCGAATTGTGGCAGCAGAATAAGGCATTGCCAATAAAAGTTCTTTGACAAAACATATGAGGAACGTAAACAACATCCGCCCTTTTCTAAATAGAAAAACTTTTTATAAAAAAAAACCGACTTCCAAAAAACAAAACTCCCTGCCAAAAAACACTAAAAAGCTCAAAATAAACTGGCTCTTCATAAATTGCAATGTGCCAATTCTTGTCTATACCTAACTCTTTATTCATTTAAATAGTATTATTATTATGTGTGCTAGGTACCTAAAATCTGTTTGAAGTCGGTGCCCGGCTTCCCGTACCCGAGTCGGTATACGAGAGGAATCCCGAACAAAAAAAGAAAGGGGGAGGGGAGTCAGCTGCCCTCCCCTGCCCCACTCTAGGTACGCCCATGCATATAATGGTTTACCTCGAATAGACTTAATATTACAATTTTAAATAACAAATTATAAATATCGAAAATCAAGAACAAAGAAAAATAAATATTTCTTAAATAATAATAATAATATATTATTATATTATGTGTACCATAAAATTATTTTCAATCTATTTAAATAAAACTGAATAACCGAAATGTATGTACGCGTATAACTTCCGATGTCTGCACCCTGTCTTATTTTTTTAT
Source organism: Spilosoma lubricipeda (assembly GCA_905220595.1). Taxonomy (NCBI): domain Eukaryota; kingdom Metazoa; phylum Arthropoda; class Insecta; order Lepidoptera; family Erebidae; genus Spilosoma; species Spilosoma lubricipeda. The sequence goes on along the minus strand of HG992286.1, from coordinate 4,747,760 downwards.
GAGTAGGTATTTCTTATGTGTCTAGGGTTATTAAAAAATTGGTAACCTAAAGGGTTATATTTTCTTATTCCATGACTGTATACTACCCGTGGAAACCTGAGGTGTACATAATAACTAAAAAAAGTTTTTCGGAAACTTAAGTATAGTGGTACGAAGTTGGCCGGGTCAGCTAGTGTAGAATGAAAACTGAAGAAGCATGTACAAAAACGGATATGAGTTCAATACGGATCGCAATTATAGTCCACGTATTTTTTTTCCAGAGATATTAAACTTACGAAAATGCACCAGTCGCTACTCAATCACCATAAAGCAATTGAAAACTGGTTTTATGACGCAACATCATACTATTTTTGGCGTTTATCTATACCAATATATAAAGCTGAAGAGTTTGTTTGTTTGTTTGAACACGCTAATCTCAAGAACCGCTGGTCCGATTTGAAAAATTCTTTCGGTGTTGGATAGTCCATTTTTCGAGGAAGGCTATAGGGTATATATCATCACGCTACTACTAATAGGAGCGGAGCAACAATGAAGAATATTTCAAAAACGGGGGAAATTTTCACGCTGCGGGCAATATAAGGCGCAAACGAGGTTGCGTGGGTCGGCTAGTGTTTAGATAAATGGTAACTTAGGTACTTCTACTACTTTACGGCGCAGATAAATCAATGTTTCGTTTTTTTTGTATATTACTACAAGACCAAACCTTTGTGAAAATAGGTACTTTGGGGCAGATTGTTTTTCAAAATCTAGCATGAAAATCTAGAAAAGAGGGAGGTCTTTTTTTAGTTTTTTGGCGGTCTTACCACCATATTGTGGGTCACCGTGTGGCATTTACAATAAAGATGATAACCTCTTGGATTATGTTTATGCTTTCCATCAGATAGAGTAGAGTAGAGTCCTCTTTTCCGGTGTTTATGCAAAAAAAGAAAACACAGACTACATAAAGATCCGTTTCACATAACAACTCGTTTGAGTTTTACCGAGAATTACTAAAGTCAGTGGACTTAAATAAAATTACGAAATAATAGGTCCACTTAAAGTTTAGAAGTACATTTTCGTATCTAGATTTTGTTTACTATTAAGACCTATCAAATGGTGTATTTACTTTGAAATATTTCATTTGATGTGTGACTAAACAATGCGACAACACGATTTGTATGAAAAGTAAACTTATAGGGGCGTGCGCATGCAGTTAATTTCAAAATTACTATTTTCATTCTTTACCTAAATGTGCAAATTGCTAGTCTCTATTTCTATATTCTTTGGTGTACCTATATAAGAAAAAATCCCTTCAGCAAGTATTGTTTTAAATAAGCCCTTGAATGAGTTTTCGAGACATAGGTATTATATAATAAGTATTGACCTCCATATTTGATACATTAAGTAGGTACATTATTTTTAAAATGAGTATAAATACATAAATAATCCCCCTCAACCACTCTTCAGCGATTAGAACAGAACCACTGATTTTCAAACAATTGGATCTTATTTAAATTATAAACGGAATATATGTATATACATAAATATTTTTAATTAAAGGACGGAAAATCGATTAACCAATTTTGATTCAACTTCAGTTTATTTGAGACGTGATTTGAAGAGTGTGATCAAATCACTAGGGATCCTACCCATAGAGGTAAATACAGATTAAAACGTATAACACCTCCCTTTTTGCGTAGGGTATCTTTTTTTCATTTACCGATTTGGACTATGCTTTATTTTAAATATAAAAAGTAATGTACTTATTTCTAGATTTTCATGCAGTGATAATATTATAGTAGATTTAAAATTAAATGTGCTAATTCATACATTTTGTAAGTGGCCAATTCAAGTTTTCTACACTAGCGTAAACAAAATCTACTGCTACAATAAGTGACAAACCTTAATAAAAATTCAAAATCTTATTTAAACTTTATTTTCCAATTAATTGAAAATAAACTGCGCATTTTTACTAAAACAAAAATATACTAAGTTACCTGCGATTCCGCTGAACATTTTGTTTTGATTAGCACTGTTTTAACACTAGAGCTTCAATACGTATTTGAAGACAAATAAATTATTTGAACAATTTACACAAATTTTCACAATACGCGTGAATCAGGTGCCGTGCGTTAGCGGTGAAATCCAAGAATCAACTCTGCGAAAATTGAGTCGCTCGCCCGGCCCGAACTCAGATGCTTTTTCCATGCGGATGATACATGAACCGGCTGTATTTTTATCGATGACGTCAATTCATTAGTGCGTTTAGTTGATGCAAACGTATGAAGAGGTTTTGGTACGTTGATTTATGTAGATAGTATTTTTTTTATTGTGCGGGGTAAAATTTATTTCTGAAGTCTTTAATTCATATGTTTCGATAAAACTATTAGTAATACTTTTTAAAAAGAAAATTAAAACAAAACTACCATACAAATTATAAGCTACCATTTCAAATAGTAACCCTAATTTCTTTTTAAACAACCTGCAACTTAAAAAGAAAAAACAACCTTAGATTAAAGTACGTACATATCTAAAAGCATACAATATGGAGGGAGCGCTGAACGAGTGGAAAGTGTGATTGGAGTAGGGAGAGACTCAGTTTAGGTAGAGTCTGTCTCTCTCAAGTAAGCTTCTGATTAGTTGTTTCTCCACCAAATCACACACCACATCAACCAATCACGAAGACTGTGAGAGAGATGGACTCTACTTAAACTCAGTCCCTCTCTTAGAGTATATATAACCAGGGTATTTAACCAATGTGTCCTCCCTGTATTCACATACGGCATGGAAACTACGACTTTGACTGAAAAGTCTGCTGAGAAACTACGAGTAGCACAGAGAGCAATGGAGAGGTCGATGCTTGGCATAACTCTGATGCACAGAAAGAGAAACGAGTGGATCAGAGAAAAGACTAAAGTCGTAGATGTCGTGCAAGAAATAGAACGCCGGAAATGGAGATGGGCAGGACACATTGCTAGACTGGAATACAGTCGGTGGGCTCGAAGAGTGCTTGAGTGGAGACCCCGAGCAAACACCCGAGGTAGAGGAAGACCACCAAAAAGATGGGTCGACGATATTCGGGGACAAGCGGGAGTGAACTGGATGGCGATGGCACGGGATCGTGTGAAATGGAAATTGGGAGAGGAGGCCTACGTCCGAAGACGGACAAGTTGAAGGCAGCGATGATGATGATGATGATATATATAGGCAGGCAGGGGCAATCAGAAGATTTCAATATCGTCGATGTACATTATTTGATACTATAACAGTTCATAAGTTCAGTCACCGTCTAGGACACATACGTAGAGGGAGTGCTCAGCTCAGTGCTTCAGCACTCACTTCATGTATATATGCTCTAAGGTCACCGTTTATGAGTTGATCTAGGGAAAATGTCCATTCGCAATGATGATGGTAACCACTATTCTTGGATTCTGCTCTTACTTTCCATCAGGTAGGGCAGTCATTTTGGCAGCTGACACGTAAAAAAAAATGCTAACAAAAACTAGCTATTGATTACAGTTAGGCGCTAATCGTAATTAATTTTCCTATAATTATGTTTTGTTTATGTGTTAATTTATATTTAAAAAAATCATAAATAAGGTACAGGACCGTGCATCACGAAGCTAAACAAAATGTCGATTGTTTTTTGAACAGAAAACTAGAACTCTAAGACAGCTCCGTTATGAGGCTGTGGTTCTGTGCATGACAGCGACAGTTGCTAAGCAACCATGGACATAAACTTTGTTGCGAGTAAACAAAGTTGACATTTAAAATTTTAAATCGGTTTTATTTTGTTCGTTGCTGGTTGAGATATAAAAATAAAAATAAGTTTTAGAAGTCTGTAGCTGGCATGTGTGTGAAATGTCGAATAATAATAACAATTTGCGGCTGCTTGGCTCTCCTGTAAATTTGTCAAACAGAGGGAAAAAGAAAGACGACAAGAGGAACGGACGAAGTCGCCCACGGTCTGCCTTGCAGAGCACTTGCATCACACCGGTAGATTTTAAACACTAGACTCTAGCTATGAGTGTAAAATATATTCATAGAAAAACAAAAAGTATAGACGAAAGTATAACAATTCTGTATTATGAAGTCCTATTAATAATGGGGTTCCATTGTAGTCATGGTGACTCAACCTTTGCTATATTTCCGTATTTAATTCGCCTATAAATTTATGTAGATTAACCTCGCTTTTGTTATTCATATTGATATTAATTGAATATATAAATTATGTAAATTGGGTATCTTACATACATAATCTAGAAGTGCCAATCATAGATAATACACTACAGTAGACAGTGCCAATATTATGTTAGAATTTTCTGTCACTCATTATGTTTTTTTAATTAAAATTACTATGGTTGATTAAGCTATAATATTACAATTTAAAATGTAACTTTATTAATTTATATAATATATGTTTATATAGATTTCATTATATTTTTTCATTTGTGTATGTGAAATATATAAGTAATTATCATTAGAATATTAAAAGTATTTTTTCTGAATTAACACTGATCTATTTATAAAGTAGTCTTCATAAGCCTGTATTTAAAGATTTTATGATATTACTAGCTGTTGCCAGCGGTTCCGCCCACGTGTATGTCAATTATTGCGGCAAATAGTAGCCTATGTTTTATTCTGATGTAGTAAGCTATATTACTGTAAAGTTTCATCCAAATCCGTTCAGTAATTTATATGTGAAGATCTAACAAACATACACACCGACCCGACCTGGCTTAGTACGGAAATCATTGAATTTCTCGAATTTGCTCTACTACAATACGCATGTATTACACATGTTAACTTTCCTCTTAAATCACTTTATTGCAGGAAACTGTATTAAAATGCATTGACTAATTTAAAAGATCTTAGCGAAAACAGCGGAAATGACTTCATTTTATACTATGTAAAGATGTAATAAGAATCTAATGATATCCAATTCATTTATTAACTTATGATATAATCATAATCATTTTGAATATTAAGATTTATGCATAGAAATACAAAAAAAGGTATTTGTATTATTATATGTTCCTTTACTCTATTAGCACAAATTATAATTAGATAAATCTCAGATGTACAATAGAGCTAATACAGCATTTAATTTTTTTTAAGAAAGTTTTATGTTATAAACATCAATTGCAATCGTTGTTGGGAAGTCAGTGCCCTCAAAGATACTGACAACTGCCCTCAGGGTTGTGGAGGTCCGATGCCAGTTGCTCAGTGTAAACTGATATTCAGTTACTGACTGCCTCGTTAGTCTCGCGGTTGGCGTGTGCTACTGCTGATCATGAGGTCCCGGGTTCGATTCCCAGGTCGGACCAAATGTTTGTATGATCTACAAATATTTGTTTCGGTGTTTGGGTGTTTTCTATGTATAATAAGTATGTATTTACAAAAAAAAAGTATATATGTATTTGTATCAGTTGTTTAGTACCCATAACTCAAGCTCTGCTTAGCTTGGGACTAGATGGCATTGTGTGTTAGATGTCCGAAATATTTGTTTATTTATTTTATTTAGTTAAAACCGGTTGAACTAGTAGCCGACCCCAAAAACTTGGGAATAATAAAGGCTAGGAAGATGATGATATATGTTATAAACAATACATATTTATATTCAATACCTACCAGTAATATAATCAGATTAACCAAAATATATATTATACAAAGTCATGTATAAATCGATAACAAGGATTTTTCTTTCAGGAGAATCCAGAAAGATACAAGCGCCCATTTTCAGCAGATGCTAAAGAACGACAACCAACAAGAAACTTTTTAAAGCAATTTAGTGCTGAATTACTGAAGTCTTATAATGGTGATAATTTTATTTATCTGTCTGTGGTAGTGTTTGAATAATGTAATGAGTAAGTTTTCTCTAAAGTCTAATATTGCTTTCAGACTCACCTGTTTCTCTAAAAGTATACCCACCTACAACTGAACTATTAGGAAACTCCAAAACTCTTGATACCCAATCACAAAAAAATAAAGAAATATGTAGCAACGCATCAGATTATGGTTCTGAAGATACTTACATAAGTTTAGGAACTAAAATAAAAGCTAAAGCCCAATCGGGCGCAAAACCCAAGAATAGTAATTCTAGAAATTTTTTAAGGTTTAGAAACGCTGTCAAGAAGGGGCGCAGACATATGGATAACACAATTAATGAGGATCAAAACAGCCAAGAATATGGTTTGCAAGTGAAGTTAATTGAAAGAACACCATCTCCTACAAGAAATAAAAAATTATATCATGGGAGGAGTCGATCTCCACCATACAAGGAACAAGCTTATGAGTCTTATTTTCTATCCCTTGATGATAAGAGAGACTCTGAGACGGGGCATGGCTCTATAGTAGTGTCTAGTATACGTTCTGATGTAGAAGATGCTATAGACACATATAGTAGACGCTTGACAATCAGTAAACAACAGCTGTCTTTAGTTGAAGAGGAGTCTACTCAAGATGTAGAAAGTGTTCCTTCTCAGAACATGTCTAGTTTATCTCCAGAAACACCTTTTGAAGACAATCTCCACAAAGGTCACGATAGTAAGTTGACTGGTCACACTTCTTATGTTGTTGATGTCAAAGATCAAGAAAGAAGTGATTATAATAAAATTACAAACAATTTTATGTGTGAGCCCAGGACTTACACCAATTTTTATGATGATTTTCGTGCAACACCTACTGAAAACTATAAGTCAAAATTGTCTAGCACCATAATACATACGGATAGTTCTTCAAAAGATTCAGGCTATCCTGATAGCGGAGCGAATGACGACAAGTCTTACATGCAGAATTATTCATTGCCATCAACATCTATATTAAAAAAATCAATGTCACATGACAAAATTGGAGAGCAACCCAAAAGTTTAGACAGTACTATCTCTTCGAATAGTAATGAAAAAGTCTACCAAAAAACTTTTCCTATAGATAAAAATCAATGGTCAGAACCACTGAACCATAGCCGTTTGCTGTATAAAGACTTCTTCTTGAAAAAAGAAGGACACATTACATTACCTCCACATAATTCCCCCGTCAAGGCAAAATCCGATATAATTGGTACTATTGAAATTCCCAATGATAAACATGAACATGAAAGCGAAAATTTAGATTATCCACCTTATCTATTGAATAGTACCACAAAAGCCTATACATCTAAAGTCATCGAAGACTACAAAAAAGAACTTGAAGCTATAAACAATCTTCATGAACTTACTATAAAAGATATCAAAACTGATGCAGTATCACCTACTCCGCTTAACATAGATAAAATGTTTGAAGACGCATCTAATTTTGATATCAAACAAGATAGCGTTGAAAGGTCTGCAGATGATCAACCAGATCCGCCAACGTCTAATAAAAAGTCTTTGGACAACAAGAGAGATGTATCAAAAATTTCAACGAAAGAACTGATTCAGAATTATTTGAAAGTAAAGGAAGGGGATTACAATAATTCATCTATAAATGCAAAGAAATCTGAAAGAAAATTAAATAACGTTGGCATAGGGGAAAGTTCTTCAGGTTATAAACAAGAGTGGAATAACAAATATACGAAAAATGTTGGCAAAAGTACCATTCCAGTAAATATAAGGAATCAAACACAAAATCAAAAGAATTCAGTTGCAACTCGGGCTCCACTTAGCGCAAGAATAGATAGAGTGCAGAACGATAAAGATATTGAATCCTGGATGTCTCTATCTGCTCCCTCACCTAGAATGCTGAATATTGAAGAGGTAACTGTTGAAGGGACTAGAGAACCAAAGCCGCCTCTACAAGAAGAAAAGGTTGAATCTATGAATTCCAATTTGCCTACACCTGTTGCTGAGAAAGAAGGCAAAACTCTCGAACTTAGTTCTAAGTCCACAGTGTTTGATATTTACTCAATGTTGAAAGAAATAGAGAGTTACGGTGATAATCCAGTAACGTCGGTTACTAACACGAATCTCATTGAAGCTGAAACTAAGAAGGAAGAAAGAAGTTCTTCACCTAAAGATAACTTTATGTGAGTAAATATTTCTAAGAAGTCAACATATCAGATGCTCACCTTAAAATTATTACAGTTAATTATACATGATATTAGCCGTTGGATGTCGACATCACAGGACTGGTTGTTATGGAGAGCCTTGATGATTATGATATTTAACGGTTTTTTTTTATTTTGATGCTTTTATCTTTTCGCCCAGTGTATTGCCATAGATGACTTTTTACCTTCATAATTAACTTCTGCCTTTGGAACTGTTAGAGCAATAAGGCCACCACTTGAGTTATTATTTATTTGAGTATTTGAACTTGGTGGGTGCAGGCACTTGTGATAACATTGAATGCTTTGTTGATTTTTTCAGGGAAATATTCGAATTTCTGGAGAAAGTGGAACAGAGTGCTAACGATGCCTTGTCCGTAGTTACTAACACTACTCCAAATAGTCTACCGAAGTGAGTGTCACATTTTATACATTACAATTTCGAAATAATTATGAGTTAAAATACTGAAAAACTTTTTCTTGAGGACTTATTACGTTCTGCCTTTTTCTGAATTTTTTTCGTTCCCAAATTACCTACTCTAAAATGAAAAAAAAAGTCTCGCTAGTTGAACCATCATATCAAGTAATATCGACCAAGAGCTAGGTGCAAAAAGTTTTATCTGTTTATGTAACCTTTAAGGCTGGAAACATTGTTGAAGCTGCCCCAAACAGAACTAGCTCAGAGGCTAGTGACTGCTTCTTTACAATTAGAAGAAAGATCATGCTGCATCGCTCTGTTACAAGAGAGCCTAACTAACCATAAAGAACAGGTACCTATGCAATATCATCATTATCATCGATAGTTTTTATTAGTCCAATGCTGAAGATAGGAGTTAGAAAGGCAATAAGTATATAACAATACCGTGGGAGAGCCACATTTCGGCCGGCTCGACCGGACTGATACCACGGCCTCACAGAAAACCGGTGTGAAACAGCGCTTGTACTGTGTTTCACCGAGTGAGGGAACCGGAGGCATTACCCAACCCCTCCCCCCATCCCCCAAAGGCCGGCAACGCACTTGTGACGCCTCTGGTGTTGCGGGTGTCCATGGGCGGCGGTAATCGCTTACCATCAGGCGATACATCTGCTGGTTTTCCCACTATTCCAAAAAGAATGACCTCAAAAATCAATTTGAGAATAACATTGTAATGCTAATTATAGTCTATACGCGTTCCAACGACCAATCAGGATTCAACAAATTATCGTTATGTACGCAAGCTTGGATCCAGATTGGTTACCTTCAAACCTTTGTACAAATCTACAACCTGTGCAGTTAGGACTAATAAACACTAGGCCATCAAGTATTTAGCGTCATGTTAGGTAATATAGATCAGAAGTTTATCAACGAAGAAAAATGATGTTTTATGTTCCAGATGATCAATAAAGTGAGCAATTTGGAGAAGCAGTCGATCCGCAATATCGCAAAAGTGAAACAAGAATGTGAAGAAACTATCAAGAGACATCAAAACTTCATTGATCAGGTCTGAATAGAACATAATACCTTTATTTTTAAAAACAAAAGATATTTGGATTTCATGGTCATTTTTAGGCTCATATTCTCTCTGTCATTTTCATGGGTAATATTTTGCGAAGTTAGGGTCTTCAAACCGGCTGCCTGTCTGATGTATAAAAATTTATCTCTTCGACTCAGTGATCAACTCGCTTTTAGTCTTAGTGTTTCTTATAAATACAACGCCCGCATTAGGAAGGTATCCTGTGTCGCGGGGGATTTTACAAACATACATGAAACGGACACAAAGAAAATCCAGTCTCAAAACAACAATTTATGGACAGGAAAGCGGCGTGGTGACCGCTTAACCACCAGGCCAAACGTGCAGTTATATAGTTACTTATATAAGCTTACTACTAAACTCCCTTCACTTAGTAACGCATTCATTCATTCACTTACTCATTGTACTGTCTGTGAATAAATGAGAAGGAAGCATTATGTCGTAACTAGTGCATGTACGGTCGAAACACTGTTCAGTCAACTGTGAGCGACAGAGGTAAGCGGGCACGTGCGTCTCAGAGCCGACAATGTAGATGGTACTACAGATAGAATAGGATTTAATCTACTTTTCTTCGGAAACGGCTTTTCAGAACTTATAATATCGATTTATCCAGCAATTAAAAATCTTTCATTAATACACTTTCTTGTTATGTTACAGCTAATTAACGACAAGAAAACGCTGAACCACCGCATTGAACAGCTGGTTGATGAACGGAGGTCTTTGGAGGAACGCTGGAAGCGATCTGCGCAGGCGCTGGAGGAACGATACAAGCTGGAATTGCGGAACCAACATGATAAGATGCAAGCTGCTCAACAGGTCGGTACTACAACTGAAAATACGGAATAATTAGAATCGGTGGAGTTTCTTGTTGATAGGGTGGAAAATCCCTTCCAATCTCCAGCTCTTTGAAGAATCAGGAGCCAGGAGTATGTGCTTATTTCACTAAAATCACTCTGAAGGCCGGTCGGTTGGTCGGCAGCTTTATTGGTGAAAATAATGCGTCTTACATTACAAAAAAAGTCACAAACTAAAGAGTATCTCTGTAAATTTTAGAAGGACTCTTTTTTAACGGAATTAAGAATCAGAATATGTAAAGAGTAGCTAGCAATAGCAATATCCATCCACATCATTCGTCATCGCTTTTAGCAGTTAATATTATTAGTAATAATTCACCCAATTAGATTCATAAATTTCAATAAATTAATCATAATTAAAACACTGTAAATTATTATGCAAGTTCGATTATTTAAAGCAAGAATTTCAGGTTGTAAGTATTCATAGTGAGCTCTTACAAGCTGTTGATGAAGATATGTATTAAAAAGTACTTTTAGTAATTAACTTATGGTAAACGCAGTAGTAATCATCGTAGTTAATAATGCTTTAGTAATGTGGGTTAGCTGTACATTTAAATGGGCAATAGATTAAATATAAATTTTATGTTAATATTAGATTATTTACTACTTAGGTTTTCATCTTAAAATTTGTAGACGATCGGCATTTACTAATACAATTAATGCGAGTGTGCGTATAGGTTACTTCTTAGAAGTTACACCATTTCGATTTAATTCTTAAATTATTATTAAAAAGTATTTATAGTGTCGCTTTTTGTTGCCAACGTAATAAAATCTTCAAATATAGTCTCTTGTCCCTGAAAATTATCTTTGATTAAAATGGTCCCACAGGGCAGGCGTGTTAGTGTGGGTCCAACGAATTTTGTGTTTGAATTTTTAATTTTAATTTTTTTATTTGTAATGTGCTTAAAATTAAAAAAAAAATGAAAGAAGTTACAAGTTTTCATAATTACGGTAATGACTGACGATCGATGATTTACAATTTATTTGTAGGTTCTGTTAAAGGTCCGTCATCATTAGCAATCCGATAAGTTTTTCTTTAGTTTATTTTTATTCTATTTACGCTACACAGTTATTAAAACGTGCATACACCATTTTGTTGATCATTTAGGTCGCAAGACAACGTTGGGTTAGACAAAAAGCGGAGAAGATTAAGGTAAGTGAAAATTATTTCTAACAATATAAACTACCTACCTAAAATGTGCTACACGTCGATGTTTTTAAACTGTTTGGCAAATTAATTGAATTGCCTGAAAAGACATTTTGACTAATTTCGTTCAAATCATATGATTGTAGTTATGATAGAATTCATCTATGCACGAAGTCAAATTAGTTACTGAATAGTTTTAAAATTAGCAACAGAACGCTGGTATCCCTATACATATTCCCCATAAAATACATGGTTTGTTTATTTTTCTCATAATCACTGGCTTTTGTTATTTAAATTAGATTGATGTAGTTAATATTATTCCAAAAGGATGAGAAAAGGAGTGTCTATGTCATGCAATAGGTAGCTTGATACAAAAGGTGGACTTTATCGGCCAAGATGGTGAAATAGGTACAGATCGAAAGGGTTAATGAGAAAAAATGGTAAAGTATGAATAGATGTTTGATCCTAACTTGTTAAGTATAAATTATAACATATTTATTTTATTTAGGTCATAAATTTTGATGCAAAAACTATTTCATAATTTAAATGACGAATATCCCTTTTGCAAATACAGGAACTAACGGTAAAAGGTCTAGAAGGTGAACTTAGAGAGATGGCGGAGAGACAGCAGAAAGAGATATCAGATCTGAAGATGATGCATGCGGAACATAGCGGTCGCGCCCATGCCAAACATGCACAAGAGCTTGAGGAGTTGAGGAGAACACTTGAGGATGAGAAGGAAGCTGCACTGCTGAAGGAAAGACAGTTGGCAAGTTCTAGGTAAGGCTAAGGGTTTTAATACTAAGATGATGTTTAAATAATGCTGGATGGTCTGTATTTATCTTCGGGAGCCATACGACCTACAGCATTTCCCTATGTCAAAGTATAAGACGTCGGACCTTCGCATTACACTGTTATAAGACAGAATGTATTCGTGTGTGTGTGAAATTGTGAATGTTTTGTTTTTAATTCTTATGTGTGAGTGCGTAGTGACAGGCGAGTGTTTTTGTATGTGAGTCTAAAATGTGCATGTGTGAAGATTTTCTCCCGTAAAAAATGACTATTTTTATCGGAAAAAGACATTGTGATTTCTCCCCTCTTGTCTGCCCTGTCTCGTCGTCTGTTTTGCTCTATGGTTGTTATAAATGAAGTAGGCAGACTATTTTTAGAGAATCTTTAGATCGGCGGATTTGTAGTTCAATTGGTTACCATAGACTTATAAGAATATTTAACTGAACTGTATTAAATACTACTATTTGTATTTGGGTCATAAAATTACAAACTAGATTTAAATTAAAGGGTTTTTATTATTTTAATACAAATAATGTGGCTTTCTATTGGTAAAACAATTTCCGAAATAGTAGGTACAGAGCTTATACCCCAAAAAAACTATATTCTTACTTCTTACTTTATAATATTAATATAGATTAGATTGTTGGTTGGGTATGTTAGTCATAGAGCAACACAGGCCGCTGCGGACCGGAGGGAAGTAGCATAGCGTCTTTTCCGATACAAAACAGTCTGTCATTTTTTGCGGGTGGAAATCTTCACACAAAAAGATTTTAGACCTACATACAACAAAAATCGCCTATCGCTACGAACTCACACATAACAATTAAGACATTCATAGTTCACACACACATAAATACTGTGTATAATGCATAAGTGTAATGCATAAGCCCATTTGGGCTTATATTTTGTCAGCGGGGAACCCCTGTCAATAGCCACTCGGGCTACTCCCTACCTCGCTGCTCTATGTCTGTTAGTCCAATGGTCAGTTATCGTGGCTACTGACCTGACCTACTCCTGACACAATCTTGTTAAATAATTGTTCGATAAACGCGATCATTATTTTGTTCTGTAATTTAGTTATACTAACTGTATGAATCAATAGTTACTAGAGTATATTCTCTGCCTAGTTTGGTACCAAACTGCCGAGAGTTATGTGCTTAGTTGTGATTATTATTGTATGTTACAGATTAGAGAAACAAATACTAGAAATAGAGTTGACGTATCAGGAACAACGTACTCGACTTGTGGCTGAAATGAGAGCTGAAAACGAAAGAGTAGCCGCGGAGTTAGCTGCTAAGGAAAACCAACAAAGAGAAGAGTTTGGTAAGTCGGTAACATATATTAACATTTGATATTTATGAAAATATTTTTTTCTATTTATCTACTTTAATTATTACTAAAATACTATAACATAATCGTCCTTATGCTGACTGCATAAGAATACGAAGTGTCACACCTCTATTCCGTGTAGGTATACCGTAAAAGCCAAAGCAAACTGAGGAAGCAAACTACGCTGGACAACAGCCCGGCAACTAGAAAGACGAGTTGATATAAACCTATAGGGAGAGCCACGCTTCGGCATGAATGGGCCGGCCCGACCGGAGTGATACCACGGCCTCACAGAAAACCGGTGTTAAATAGCCGGAGACCCATACCCCAACTCCTTCCCACATCCCTTTCCCCATCCCCAAACGTCAGTAACAGTAATAGTACTTGTGACGCCTCTGGTGCTACGGATGTCCATAGGCGGCGGAAATCGCTTACCATCAAGTGATACATCTGCCCGTTTGCTCCCTATAACAAAAAAAAAAGAAAAAAACCATCTGGAAAGCGTAGTATAGTAGGTACTGGGCTGTTAAAGGTGTTGATAATGACGTATCGTTATTAAGATATAAACGTTTTTGTTGCAGAAAAATGGAAAGAAGAACAGGAGAAGGTGATGGATGAGAAAAGAAAGGAAATAGAACATCAAATTGAACAAGAAAAACAAAGCATGGAGGTTAGTAACGTATCTTAAAAATAAAAAGATTTTACATTAGCTGCATTCATAGATATTTTATATCAATGCAAGGGCTGTCTGTAAGAGATCGCGATAAGGAGGATCGTCCCCTTGTGGTAGGGACACACTCATTCCTCCTTATATTATTTGGTTGGTACTTGCTGGAACTTCTTAAAATACTTTTTTAAATAAAACTCAGTTAAACTTTTATTTCTCTGTATACCTATCTTAGCCTATATTAATCTCAAAATTGTTTGGTGTTGACTACCATTTCAACCGGTTTTACCTGAATATCACCTTTTCCACGGAGCGACTGGCGTCACAGGATTTCCGCAACCCTGAGGGTGAACTGAATTCGAAGATTGAACTAGTTGTCAGTATATTTGAGGGCACTGACTTCCCAGGTGTTCATGACAACAGGGTTCGGTGTCGTAGCGAACTCTCCGAGTCACGGGCGGGAAACACCGTCATCTTCCACCCTCCGGGCTGCTATTAAGAATTTCTTGTAAGAAAAATCCAACAGCAGTCCGTTCCGGTAATCGAACCCACTAGACCAACGAGATTTGTACTTTTTTTCCACTGTTTTATTTAAATAGACCTAACAGGTTTTGGTTTCGCCCTATGGCATTAGCAAAAGCTATCCTTTGATAATGCTGCAAGAATGTATTCTAGTAATTTAAATAACAATTAATATTTAAATCCGTAGGAAAAAATGAAACAAAGAGAAGAAGAAATCCAGTTGAAATTAGAAGACTATAAAAAGACATTGGAGAAGGAACAGCAGGCTCAGATCAAACGTAAAACACAAGAGATCGCGGCACAGTACAAGCAAGAGAGGGACAAGGAGATAGAGAAGGCTATTGAGAGTATGGATGCGGAGGCTCAAGCTGGGAGGAAGGAGTTGCAGGAAGCACTCAGGTATCTCGTCATCTTTATCTTGCGTGTGTACTTCTTTGATGACCGGTCACCTGCTTGACGGGAAACGCTCGTCATGTTTATAAGCTACATTTCTTGATTCGATCAGATTGTTAATACGACCATCCAGAAAATTGTTGGTAAGTAGTTCTTCATATCTTCTCATTTCTTGAAGGGGGAGAATGGATACGAAGAATGGTAATATACTTATGACTTTAGGGTTTAGAGTGTACATGGGTGACGGTAGTCACTTTCCATTAGTGAACTCGTTTATCTTTATACCATACAATAGAAAAATAGATAAGGTGAAGAGATTGGTGTAAGGTTCCCCTTAAACTAGACTACGAATGTTCGAAAATATCAGCCTTACTAGCCCAGTTGACATTCTAAAAACGTAAAAGTGATTTGAAAACTAACAAATGTGTAGTAATGAAGTCTCTCACTGTTAAGTCACGGGGTCAAAAATACTAGCAATAATACAAGAGAATAGAGGTGTTAGCGATTGTAGAAAGAAAATCGATGCGAAACACTTGCATATTGGCTAAATGGCTAAATTCTACATGGATCGTTAGTATGTAATGTTTTTATTATAATAAATATTGGGGTATCTAACACACAACGCCATCTAGTCCTAAACTAAGCAGAGCTTGTGTTATGGGTAATAGATAACTGATATAAATACATATATACTTTTTTTTGAAAATACATACATATTATACATGGAAAACACTCAAACTCCAAAACAAATATTTGCAGATCACACAAACATTTGTCCGACCCGGGAATCGAAACCGAGACCTCGCATACACTACCACTATGCCAACGAGACAGTATAGTTGATTCTCGTTTGAATAATAATAATATTTATGTTTTCCAGGAGAAATAAAGAACAGTACGAGGCGGAGTTAAAGGAGCTGGCTGAGACGGAACAAGCCACGCTGAGACGGTACCAGGAGGCACAAGCTAGGGTTCGACAGACCGAAGACAAGTGTAAGTCCCGCTCAGATCATCTAAACATTAAGACGTAGGACAGCTAATGACAATGACTGTAGTTAATACTGTTATAGAAGTTATTTGCACTATGCGATGGCGATATAATAATTAAAAATGCAATTTAAATATTGTTATTGGATCACTTTTGGTCAAAGAGCATCACGGTAGGGAGTAGCCCATATGCAGGCGTTCCCTTCTGTAAAGTATAAGCCTAAATGGGCTACACATAAAATATGTTTGTGTGCGTGAATTTGTGAATATTTTGTACAATTGTTATGACAGTGAGAGGCATTTGTTTGAGTGTCTAAAATGTGTGAAGATTTTAATTTCCGTAAAAAATACAAACTAAAAATATAAGCATAATAAATTTAATAAAACTTAATATCAATGCTTTTGGTGAAATTTGAATAAGAAATAAAAATATAAGCATAAATAATAAAAATAAAACATACCTTACTGCGAGATCATGTCAAATATTATTTTTTTACTGAGTGATTTGCTTAATTTATTCCAGGTGCCGAACTGGAAATAACAATGTCTCAACTGGAAACTAGAAATCGACTTTTAACAGAAGTAAGTGTATAAAGTGACGATTATAACTTGTCTTCTATACAAATAAATAAAGTTGGCGTGTCAGTTTGTAATATTAAAATAACCGCTTTTTAACCGACTTCAAAAAAAGGAGGAGGTTTCTCAATTCGACCGTATATATATATATTTTTTTTTTATGTGTGTTCGGGCATAACTTCGTCGTTTATGAACCGATTTTGATGATTTTTCTTTTGTTGGAAAGGAGATGTCCCGAGTACTAAATGCATATGTATGCATATCACCGTAAGATAATAGAAACCGTCAGATTATAATCAACCTAGCGAGATTGCAAACTATTGATAGATGGTCAACTGTGATATACTGCTTACGGGCGTGATATTGTCAATTGTCCCTGATTGGTCGGTTTTACAAAAGGCCGTTCAAAGGCCATAGAGATCGGTTAGGTTAGAACTTCTTTAATTAATCACAAATTAATTTTACTGTCACAACAATATTATATATATTATAACAATATTATATTTGACTGCCTCGTTGGTCTCGCGGTTGGCGTGAGCGACTGCTGATCATGAGGTCTCGGGTTCGATTCCCGGGTCGGACCAAATGTTTGTATGATCTACAAATATTTGTTTCGGAGCTTGGGTGTGTTCTATCTATAATATGTATGTATTTACAAAAAAAAAGTATATATGTATTTGTATCAATTGTCTAGTACCCCATAACAGAAGCTCTGCTTATCTTGGGACTAGATGGCGTTGTGTGTTTAGATGTCCGAAATATTCATTATTTATTTATTTATTTATTTATATAACCTTTTTTTGTGGGGGCACGCAATGCCCCCAACGATAGGGCAGTGCCCCAGAGAGAGGGCAGTGCCCCCATATAAAGAAGAGTGAAATTTTAAACACCTAAATGGTGTGGTGCATCAGATGTCCGAAAATATTTTTAAATTATTATAAAATTACATAAACAACAGGCAACAGCTAGTTTAAATATAAATCATTTAATATACAAAAGTAATGCGAAATCAATTTAATGAAATGTGGTTATAATTTAACTTGCTATTCTAGTTTATTTGTGTATAAATAATAAAACAATGAAAAGTATCAATTATGCAGATCACCCAACCAATTATATAGATCAGAGTTTTAACCCTGTCCAATCAAAACGCATTTGATACGTCCCGCGCATCCCGCTCTTACGACAAAATTTGTTGAAGACGGATAGGGACAAATTTTAGATAATTACGTACTACATTGTTATTAATTTTCGAGTTTCGTTTAGGCATCAATGGTTTGTTTTGAAGAGCAAAGCAGATCTAGTAATTGTAGTGATAGTTTAATGATGTTTCCTAATGGTGGGCTGACAATACAGATGAAAGAATCATTACAAGAAATGGAAGTAGTGATTTTTTTAAGGATATGTAGTATTGGTTTAAACCGCCAGCGTTTTTATTTTTCTAATGAAGAAATTTAAACATTAGAAAAAGTTAGGAACCTGAATAAATTTTAAATAATTAAAAAAATTAAATGTTTGTTTAGAAAACCACTCAACTGGAGGCTCGTGCTGAGGAGGTCCGAGTGAGCTGCGAAGAGTCGTGGAAGAACAAGGTGGATTCGTTGAAGAAAGAAATCGAGGATATGAAGAAGACTCACGAGGAACAAATGCATCAACTATATGCCAAGTTAGTTTAATAGTATTAATTTTAGGGTGCAGGAAAGGCGTAGTGGTTAAAACAAACGCCACGTTGTTTTCTATTGTACTACTTTATGTGACTCAAAAGTGTCTGTTTTATGTATGTATCCTAAATAATATTATAAACGCGAAATTTTTTAAGTATGGATGGATAGATGTTTGTTACTTTTTCACGCAAAAGCTACCGAACGGAATTGGATGAAACTTTACAGTAATATAGTTTATGCATCAGAATAATACATAGGCTAATGTTTGCCGCGATTAACGACATATATGCGGACGGAGCCGCGGGCAACAAGTAGTAATATATAAATTCCCCCCGACACAGGATTTATTCCTAATGCGGCGTTGTCTCTTACGTGACGATGTACCGTGTGGCCAAAGTCATATTTCTTATCAGAGGCATATACATCTAGCAGTGAATTGTTATAGGATCTTGGTGATAATTTATTAAAAAAAGGGGTACTTTAAAAAAACATGGATTTAAGAAAACTAAAAAAATGTTTGACCTCGCTCAGTTAAAAATGGATTATTCACAGAAATGTAGACGTTATCAAACATTTCTTATATATTAATGAACCAATCAATGTTAAATTATAAAACATCGATTTAGAGCTTTTGATTTTGACACTAAAGTTGTAATTATTTTAAAACTAACGGTGCCGTATGTATATTTTTTATAAATAGCAATGATTCTGGAGTAAAATTATATAATACTTTTAATTGTTCTCAGGGTGAAAGTAGCAGTAGCTCGCAAAGACTCCGCTATACAAGCATTGACAAGAGAAGCTGGCAAATACCAAGAGAAGATAACATTACTGGAGCAGAAGCTTCAACAGCAACGGAAAGACTTCCTTAAGCAAAAGTAAAGGTATATAGGTACTATCATGGCATGGCATAACATACGAGGTGGCAAACAAGATGCTGCTGGCGATATTATGGTCTGTTTTTAACTGGCTACAGATCTGACTGAGTTTATTGTTGCTTTATTCTTTTTGATAATAGTGACAATATTCATAACAAATATTCTGACACTATTAGGATTTACCCCCCCCCCCCCCCCCCCAATTCTACTAGAAGGCATTCTTCAATTGTAGGATGAGTATATTTCTCATTTATTGAATGTCCTACCTAATTTTATTTCTATTTTACAACAGACTAGCTTTGTCTGCCTTTTTGCGGTAAATAGAGTCCTATCTTCTTCGTCATAAATTCATCCAAATTGGATGAGCGGTTTTTCTTGCAATAATGAATAGAACACTGAGATAAAACTATGTCTAACATATAAAGTTTGAAATTGATCACCCTAAAATAAGTTTTAGTTTCAAGCCGTAAATTGTACAGAAGTCATGGATTCACTTACAGTATTTAACAAACAAGAACTAGGTATACACGCACACACACGTATTTCCTACTTATTGAGCAATTGAATAGTGACACCAGGCGTTCTTTCTATAGTACCAGCATATATATATGGAGGGAGTACTGAACGAGCGGAAAGTGAGATCGGAGAGAGAGAAAGAGACTGAGTTTAGTTAGGAGTCTGCTCTCTCACAAAAGCTACTTATTGGTCGGTGTGTGTTTCTGATTTGTTGGTGTATTTCCCACCAAATCAGTGATGCAAATTGGTATGTGCGTCCACCAATCAGAAGCTTGCGTGAGAGAGACAGACTCTAACTAAACTCAATCTCTCTCTCTCTACTCTGATCACGTTTTCCGCTCGGTCAGCACTCTCTCCATGTCTATATGCTCTAAGAATTCCAGAAACTACTAAGTCAAGCTCTCTGTAATGTGAAATTATCTAGATAAGGTGTCTTAACGATTTTACACTTCTTTAAAACTAGTCTTTGGCTGCAGATTTGCTTGTGTAATAAATCTATTTATTTTGACAAGAGTGTGAGTAGTCTATTTACAAGAATTTCTATTTAAATGCCTCGGTGGCATATGCATCTGCTGTGCTTCAGGTCTCGAGTTCGATGCCCGGGTGGGACCAAATATTTGTATGGCTACAAATATTTGTTTCGGAGTATTTACACAAAAAAGGGTATATTTTGTATTTATATCAGTTGTCTGGTAGCCCATAATACAAGCTCTGCTTTGTTTGGGACTAGATGGCGTTAGATGTCCGAAAGATTTATAATTTATTTATTTTTATTGAATGAAAGGCAGAAGTTCATTTAATGGTAAGTCACGTGATTTGACCTCAAGTTGCGCTGAAATCGAATTATTGTGGTATCACTTCGGTTGAGAAGAGTACTTGTGCCAAAGCCAGTTTCACCCAATATGTCTTTTTTCTACATGAATATGTTTTTTACTGAATACTGTTCTTTTATAGATTTGTAACAACGTAAAGGTATGAAATATTTCTTAGGATTGGTAAAAATTAAATTAGATCAACAATATATTCAGCTTTTGAATAAAAATTAAGATGATATAAAAACATGTGGAAAAAGTAGCTTTCAAATCATGATAAAAATATTAAAATCTGCTCAGCACTTTTAAAGGTGAAAAAATGGCGTGTTATGCAGACACACCATTGTATCACCTTTAAAATAAAATAATAAAAAATATTCTGTCCAGGATTTTTTTAGACAACCCATTTTTAATTTATTTTCTAATATACGAAATTTATTATAATATAAGTTTTAGTCTATTATCAACTCGGTGAAGGTCGATCTAGGGTCGTATCTTCTGGTCCGGAGGGCGTAACACAGCAGTTCCCGGATCTCTCCCTCTCTCAGGCGCAGAGTGGCACACCTTGTGGTTTTAGTCGGTTCGATTCCGACACACCGCCCCATAGCAAACCCCGGCGGGGTGACGGCCCGAGGGGGTTTCCACACGTTAAAAAAAAAAGGGTCGTATCTTCTACTACAAGTATTATACAAATCAACTACTTTAATTTAATATATATTAGCTATTACGTGAAGCGAAAACATTGTATCCCTTTTTACGATAATTCTGCAAACGGGGAAGTATGACATTTAGCTCATTTAATGGATGAGGAGTGCAGCGAGCTAGAAAAAAGAAGGTGAAATAAAGTCGAATTTCGTGCACTTGTCACTAGTAATATTAATTGCGCTTAACACAAGTGTTGCCACTAGCCTAACTTGCTAGTATTATATTAATATTTAATAATTTAAGGTTTGGTTGCCGCCTAAAGTGAAGGCTGATTTAATTTATTTATTTAATATTTATACCTATTTTGTTGTTTTTTTAACTTATTAATAATTATGTACGATGGTAAACGTTATTAGATATTGATTTATATTCTCAGAGCATACGATATATTGAAGGAGCGCGAAACGAGCGGAAAGCGGCAGTAATCGGAGTAGAAAGAGAGAGACTGAGTTTAGGTAGAGGCTGTCTGTCTCATGCAAGCTCCTGATTGGTTGGTGTATTTCCCACAAAATCACACCAACCAATCACAGAGACTGTGTGAGAGAGGTACTCTACCTAAACTTAATCTCTCTCTCTACTCCGATCACGCTTTCCGCTCGTTCAGCGCTCCCTCCATTTATTGTATGCTCTAAGTTTATACTTAGAATAATTAGTAAAAATCTCCGTCCATTATTTGTATATAATTTGTGAGATTTTCAGACTAATAGTCATATGTGATTGCTATGCTTGCCAATAAATTTGATAATTATAAAATAAGTGGTTTTATTTTGACCAAGTTTAGTGTCGATAAGTATTTTATTAGTAAGTTTTTTACCGATTTGTAGCGCCGCCGGACAAAAAGAAACTAAAAAACTGTGACAAATATCGGCTACATACAGACAAACAAACATACGGGTCAAGCTAATAAATCCGTTTTAAAAATAGTGCCTAGTGCACCTGCCTGTAGTCACATAGCTATTGTCGCTTAGGACTTTTGATGAGGCAACATGTCAAACTATTTTAATTCGGGAACACACCTGTTCTTCACCTAGGATTTTCACCTGGGTTAATGCACGGGGACTAAAGAGGGTCCTGTGCTCTAACTACTCTATAAGCTCGATAATGACTTTCTTGTACGGTGATGCAGCTAAATTGATTTCCGTTTAGGTATGATTCAAAATATCTACGCAATTATTACTTAAAAAAAGGGAATTTTAATATAACTAGCTGACTCGGCAAAAGTTGTTTTGCCATAAAAAAAATAGGGGTGGGTCACCCTTATCATTTAGGGGTATGAAAAATAGATGGGATCGTTTTTTGTTTTTTCGGAAGACGGTCCCCATTTCATCTTATCCACATTTTTTATATTTTATATCATTAATTTCATCACGACGAAGACTTAACGACTTGAAGACTTATGATTTGAAGACTATAAACACTTGACATTGGCAGAAATAGCTGATCCGAGAGATTCGGCTGATTGCCATTTCATCAAAGAAAGAAAGAAAGAAAAATAGATGTTGGCCGATTTACAGACCTACCCGATATACACACAAAAATCGGTCCAGATGTTTCGGAGTAGTTTGGTAACAAATACCACGGCACGAGTATCTATATTATACATATAATTATATAAAAATGAATAGCCGAAATGTAGGTACGCGCGTAACTTAGATAAAGATCACGTTAAATTATTTAAAATCTGTCAGTTACTTCCGGTCCGTCTTAAAGTTAAATTAAATATTTTAGTTACCTACACAATTTTATAACTAAGAGCATAAAAATCAACGAGAACATATGTACCCAAACCGTTTAGCCAAAAACAGGAAACTTGTCGTTCCGAAAACTAAGAACTACTATGGTAAACGAACAAGGAGAGATATGTAGTACCATTTTTATTAAATGAATTGCTTTCAGATCTAATAAAAAAGGTACATTCAAAACATTCAAAATATTACTTTAAAAATGAACTTCACAAATATTACCTTTCGTTATGTCCCGAACTAATGGGTAATATTCCCTCGGCTTTGTAGACATGGTTCACCAATGTTCTTGGTACAGTTTTTTAAAATTAAAACCAATTTTGTATCTCAATACACTATATTATGTATATATAAGCGAGAACTTCTGCCGACAAACTGTCTTACAGTTTGGCAGACTTGAGCTTGTAGAATGTGTATATGATTTTGAATAAATAAATAAAAAAAAATAAAAAAAAAAAAAATTTTTTATGTGTTCTTTAATTAAAAATTAAAAGATAACGGGAAAAGTTTTTTTTTTTTCGCGACTGTACACTGCTGTGGGAAGCTGAGACAGATATGTCAATAGGGCGGTACGTAGTTCGCCGGGTCAAGTTTTCTATATTATAATATTTTTTTAATTTGAAGTTCCTATATTTAGGTACTTCGGCTTTTGTGGTGCACAGAATATAGTTATACCCGTACCTAGTACCTATTATATTTTTACATCCTATTTCTGCAAAAAAAAAATGTGGAACAATCGCTGACCCACGCAACCGCGTTTGCGTCTCCTATTGCTCGTAGCGTGATAATTTTACCCCGTTTTTGAAACATTCTCCATTAGTGCTTCGCTCTTATTGGTCTTAGCGTGATGATATATAGCATATAGCCTTCCTCGATAAATGTACTATCCAACACTGAAAGAATTTTTCAAATCGAACCAGCGGTTCCTGAAATTAGCGCGTTCAAACAAACAAACTAACTCTTCAGTTTTATATAATAGTAAACGTATTTAAAATTGTTAATATTATTATTTGGTATTTTACTGGGTACGAGGAAGAAATAAAAATCAATTTCCTGCCTATACTTATTGTCAGTTGGAGCATCGGACCTTATATACTCCCCGTGCTTCATCCAGGTGGACATCCTTCCTACGTGAAGCAATCCTACAATCCCCAAAATCTAGTCAAACCGTGTCAGGTGTAAAGGATTTATAATATTTCGAGAATTTCATTTGTCAAATAAAGCTTCGAAATAAATTCAAAACAAAATTAAAATAACTTTTAATTTGTATAAAAACAATACCGCACAGGTACATTCTTAAGGCTATATTTCAATACTAAAACCTGGACCTAGGTACTCCTAGGACCCGTGTAATCCTATGTACTTAATACTATTAAAGCTTATTTCATTATAAATATCAAAAATCAACGAGTAAAACCATATCTCTTCTTTAAATTTTTGTTGAAATGGCGACCAGTATAAGATCATTATTATGGGTGGTGGTTACCAAGGCCTCCACATTTCCGAGCTTGCCGATGTTCCTTGTTCCGGGGACTTTGAACATGTGTCAGCTTCTACCTTTTCTTCTTTTGGTGCCTCCTTCTTGAATGATTGGGCTAAAGATTCCGCTGTGTGACTGATAACTGTTCGTGGAACGTTCGGCCTACTTTCCTTCGTGTTTTCAACAGCTGATGGTATACTTTCAGGAATGCTTAGCTTTTTGTTGAGATAAACTGGAATCCTTTCAGGTACCCGTGAAAACGCTGACTTTTCAGGTGTCTTGTAGCTTAGTTCTGGCATAATTTTCTCTTCTGTTCTGATATACTTAGGCGCGGGTCCAGTCGGGTCTACGACAGGTCGTTTTAACTTATGTCTGATAGAGTAATCCACTGCTCTTTTAGGTGATGCATCGATACCAATTTTGTAATTCTCCACGTCTATCACAATAGATAATGGTTCCATATATTTTTTATGTCTTAAAATTTCTGGTCTGTTTTCTGGTGAAATTGTTGTTGAGGATATTGTCGGTTTTTGAGTTTCTGGACTGGAATCTTGATCTGAAGCTGATCTACTCGGAGGTGTGGGGAAAGGAAAGTTCTGAACAGGTCGTGGTGGCGTTTCAAGTTCCGTTGAGGAGTCACAAGCGGAATCACAGGATAATGGACTTAAAGGAGGACTTGTTGGTCTAGTTGATCTAACAAAATGAAAAGCGCTGGGTCTTTCGTCGTCTAGCCTTAATGGGTCTGGTACGAGGGGCGCATAGTCTCTTGGGTTTAGTGTTTCCATGCCACCGATACAAGAAGTTAGGTGATTTCCAAGACGATGCCGTAGCCCTGTTGGCACGCTGGCAAGCCGCGAGAGGTACCGCCTGACTTCGACAGCACAGTCGCTAAAACCAGACCTGAAGCGGTGAAGTACTGCGGGGTCGGCTGCTATAGCAGCTGCTAGTTGTTGTCGCTGTAACTTCTGAAGATGCTTCACGGTGAGCTCTAGGATATCAGCTTTTTCCAGTTTGGAGTGTCGCGCTGGCTGTAATGGAAAATTATTGTTGCTGTTAACTTTGTTTTCCTTTTATTCTTATAAGAATCTCTATAGTTTCTTGTTTCGTTTTAAAGTATAGAAACGAGTACTGATTTTATTGACTGAAATTATTACATAATGACAATTCTGAACAATCAAGGTAGTAGAGCCACGCTGATTTCAGCACGAACGGGCCGGCTCGACCCTCGCACAGAAAATCAACGTAAAATGACAGCGATCATGCTGTCGTGTTTCGTTGGTGCGAAAGCATCACTAGCCCGCCATGGTGTGGGTCACCATTCTGCGTTGTTGCATTATCTGCGTTCGCAGTATGGTGACCATCACTCTTGGATTCTGCTTCTACTTTCCATCAGGCAGAGTAGAGTCATTATGGCAGGGTGAAACATAAAAAAAAAAAAAAAATTGTACATTTGCATTGAGAATATAAATTATAGCAAGGTAACAGCCTAAGACGTAGATATCGACGTACAGACATAAAGTGGCAATAAGTGAGTAATAAAATAATAAACAATAGCTGTCCCCATTCATATTTGCCGACTTTAATACGTAATATTACGTAATAGTTAAACAGTTTGTTGATTTGTTAACAACTAACATTCTTATTTAATAAAGGGTGAATTTTAATTCAGGTAGTTCCTTGAAACCACATAATCATACCTATGCTATGGTATATAGCCTTGACAAATATTTCTCCGATTAGCAATACAGATAAAAAAAGAACCTCAACGATTGCTCTACTCGCGAATTGCAATTATTTTAATTTTTTTACCCTTGTAATCTTGATGGTAAGAAAATAATAAGTAGGTAGAAACAATGTTTTCACTACAGAACATACATCAACAAAAAATAAGATACATAAATTGAAGTTAACTAATTTTCAGTTTTTTATTAATTAACTATTTACAATTTAAGTAAATAGTTTTATTTATTACTTACGTCTTTGTCAGAGGCAGCTAGCAGGTCCTTGAGCTCGTTCAAGCAATGGTTAATGCGCGCGCGACGTTTCTTCTCCATTATCGGCTTGTTCGTCTAGAAATTATAAAAGAAATAAAAATATTTGCATGTTTTGAAGTACCTGCTAGTAAACAGTCTCTTGTTCGTCATTTGCACGTTTATCTTTATGATTTACATCGAATAATAAAAACGTAATAATTAGAGTTTACTTTAAAATTGAAATTAAATTTTGCAAATGTAATTATTTTATTTTTTTCAATTAGATATTTTTTTTAATTTAAACAATTTATTGACACACGTTTAAAACCAAAACACACCTTTCTCAACTCAGCTTTAGACATCCCCTGGGTTGATTCCGAGAACCCTGTTTGAGAGTCATCATCCTCACTACACGGCATTATCACAAATTTTATTAATATTTATTATCACCACACAACATACGTCCACACCGTACGGTTACCGGTCACCATATGAAGTTACTCTCGCGCAACTCGACGAGCAAATTTTTCAATTGCCTCTATCCTGCGGTTGAATCCTGTTTGAAAGCGAACGCTCAAAATATTTCTGTCTCTATCTGACGTAAGGGAGAAGGCGCTGGGAACTGTGTCGGAATGCTTTGTTTTCGTGCCGTCTCGCTCTTTTGGGGCACGTAGTGAATGAAAACATATGGGTTTAGTTGTTAGCGGGATCGGTAAGGTGGGCGTTCGATTCGGATTAAGTGAATATTTCTTTAAAAAATTAGATGCATGTTGTTTGTTTTAGTGTAGTGTGGCTAGTGGTATACAAAAACATGTTATATTAGAATTTGTGTTATCATATAAGTTTAATTTAATATATTTAATGTTATCTTAAACCAGAAATTATGAAAAAGTTATATTAAATAATAAATATTTTTTTTATGAGTATCACCAATATCTAAGGAAGAAAAGT
The DNA here is from genome assembly GCA_905220595.1 of Spilosoma lubricipeda. NCBI lineage: Eukaryota > Metazoa > Arthropoda > Insecta > Lepidoptera > Erebidae > Spilosoma > Spilosoma lubricipeda. The sequence goes on along the minus strand of HG992286.1, from coordinate 4,720,262 downwards.
TAATAATAAATTCGCAAATACATTACAAGAATAAATTGACAAAATCTCATAAAATCATTAACAAAATAATTATACATAGTGAAGCTACACCTGCTGGTCCCCTTATCCTGTTTAGTATGGGAATGCGCCCATACGCACATCCATCAAGAACCACAATAAATTTCCTGCCATCCCGCTCACATGAACGTTATACTTTATTATAGCACACCTTTCCATAAAGTGCTGTAATTATTTTCACAAAAAACTTAAACATTCTACTTGCAACTTGATGTACGCACTGTAGCGTAACTTTGAAGGGAAGGTGGAACATGAAGTGTCGAGTTTCTCTAACAGGATTCGTTCGCAGGTAATGCGGTACTTTATGGACGGGGGTGAGTGTATATTCCCACGGAGTGTGGGAATGCGAGGTGCAAAGGGTTCGTGTAACGTTATGTGTCGTTTGTTTACCTATGCACTACAATTTTGCGATTTGAGTTCACTTGCGACAAACTCTTCGACGTATTCAGTTGTTTGAATTAACGATGGAACAGTTACTAACTTTGAACCATAGTTAATTTTTTTCAAAAATACATTTCTTACGGTTATAATTGAGTTAGAACTGAATTACTTTTTTATTTTATAAATATTTTTTTAAATACCTACCATAATTTAGCATTTCATTTAATTTACTAAATGTCGACATCTCCAAATTAAATTCGCTCATAAAATATACATTTAAAATTTTCTTAAACTTAAAATAGTTTTACACTATGTTTCACACCGCAACCATATTATCAAGCTTACAGAAAAAACCTATAGGTACTGTAGCTACTTAGATTCATTTTATTTTATTGATAACAGTTTATATTAATTTAATTAAACAATCTGTATGATGATAATCTCCGTTTACATTTTGAGAGTAGTTACTACAATTATTCTTCTTCTTATGCGTTTTCAATTTTCATTTGAGGTCGGCCCTTCTCGCCAAGACAGTAAGTCTTCTTGGGTTGTCTGTTCCTCTACTTTAGTCCGTTTCGTGTCCCTGGTAACACTTGTCCATCACGTGACCTGAAGTCGTCCTTTGCCTTTCTTTTTATCTGGGATGGCTTTCCTTACAGCGTGCTTCTTGAGTAGTTACTACAGTTCAAGAATTCAAAAAAAAAAAGTTATCTCAAACTTATTCCATAGTAGTGTGATTTGAAAGCTCTAAAGATAGCTTGTGAAAACTCTAATGAATGTACAACGGGAATGCAGAGTTCATGCAGCAGGAAAATAAACTCTTGGGCAACATTGCACGTCACTATCTACATTATATTGCCAAAACAAACATATACATAGACTAGTAATTACAGCTCAATGAAAAGGATTTATTACTATGAAGTAGTTTTTGCCTGCGAATAGGATCGCCGAAGAAATATTTTTCTCGCCCTTTGTAACTTAATTTTGTTTTGGTAAAAAGTATCCTATATCCTTTACAGTTCCCCTGACAACGTGTGTGCGATATTTCAATTTTAAGTGTAATACCACAGAACAGATATGCAAAGAAACTCCGACCCATTTAAGAAATAGGCATATAGGTACTTTACAGTCCAACAACCACGTCTTTGACGTCATCACCTCCGTTACTGCGTCACGGAACCTACTGCCGTTCCTTTGCCTTGACCCATATTCAATGTAGGGTACAATGTACATACTCCTAATAACATAGACCTTCTTTATATCCCCCTCCTAAGTCATTGTTGGTAGGTCTCTTACTCATCATAAGTTTGGAACATCTGTAAATATTAGTTTTATATTTATACAGTAAACCAGGTGTATCCGAATAAAAAGACTGTTTTATTTCTATTTTGATAGGTATGTAATGTTATGTTTTACCCTACACCAAAACCATAAAAATACATCTATACTAAAATCGTATGGGAGTTTTAGATCGAGAATGAACGTAGATACTAATTAAAGGTAGGTAATAATTAAAAAGTTCACTTGTAATTTCTATCTCTTTGGCAATTAACGTCTTTTTATTAAAGACTAGCGATACTATCAATAAAGCTAATGCAATAAAATGGAAGCTACCTATAAATAAACTGTCGTTGACCCATCCAGGTGTACGAACGACCTTTTGTCCCTGGATAACTAAAAGCATATTGCACTTTATAAATATTTAATTAGGTTACCAACCGTTTCTCCCACGGTAGCCACTTATATCCACCAAGATACCTTTGCAGCTAGTATGTTAACAATGGTTCGTAAAATGAACCCTATCCCATTGTTTTAACATCCAATGAAAATGCACATATAACTTTATCATACCAAAACGATAGTGCAGATTACAAAATTATGCATTTAGCTTTATTCTGTTATGTTAAAGTTCAAATTTGAAAGGCAGTACGAGTAATAAGATGCTAAATGTCGTGGCACAGCTTGCGAGTGTCCAACTATGACGATATTCCATGCGATCGCGTGATGAACCTAATGATTTGTGAATAATTACACTGTCATGTCTGTCATATGCGTCGCTGTGGGGGCGGCAGTGAGAACACAGTTATCTTGTTTTTTAATTATGTAGTTTAATTAATTATCTGATGACTTGGGAACTACGGTTAACGAAATAGCAGATGAAAATAATTTATCAACAGTGAGTGTCATAATAAGCAGATAATAAAAAACTTCAAAGATACGGCTTTTCTGCGGATCGTTAGCATTAGATCGGGTAGCATTAGATCTGAAAGTATGTTAGTACAGTCTACAGGGTAGTCAAGTGTCATATTAACAACCTTTAATGGCTCATTGCTGACATAGGCCTCTCCTTAGGGAGAAGTTTGGGTCTACTATACCAAGCTAACCAGACGGGTTCGTGTCAAGTAAGATCAATCACACAATCACAATCAAACAATAACACAAAATACGTAGATAATAATCGAAACATCCTTGATAAAAACAATTATTTAATAACTAAAACTGACACATCCTCTGTTCAATAAAGTACCTAATAGTTCATCATCTATGCGTGTGAACTCAATAAATTAAAAATAAATCTGTAACGGGATTGCTTCCTTCCTCCCGGGCTCTGCCCCGGATCTCTAAGGGCTATTGTACAAATAACATCTTCGGGATTAAGCACCCTTCACTTTTTTCACCTTAGGAAGTTACGTTTCTCACGATCGGTCAGTGGGGTTTTATATTTGTTGCTTTTTCATAGTTCATCAATTCTTAAATATTGCCTGTGATAGTGGCAAGATATTTAATAAGGCGGTGAATGTTTTTATTTAAATTTCATTGAAATCGGCGCAGTGGTTTAACCGTGAAAGCTCAACAGACCGACATGCATGCAGAGTTGCTTTCGAATTTATAATATTAGTAGGTGTAAATATTACAAATACCGATAGTAAATTCTATAGTAGTTAAGTTTTATTTCCAAAACTCTTTCCATCAAACGTGAAAATCACACTTCCTTCCATAATCTTCACCGAGGGCATGACGAAATCGGTCATATTTATCTTTATGGAAACGCCCCTCATTTTGGAGTTTTTGTGACTTACGCAAGGGGCTGTTTCTCACAGGACGACCAGTTCCTCCTTAATCGATAATTTATTTGTTTACATTGCAAACACCGGTTTTTATTAAGATCTGGTTGGACGATTCGAATGTTATGCAGACTGTGAAAACTAAAAACCTACTCGAGTATTCGCAAATTTAACTCGGAGTGTAATCTTTTATTATCGGTTTCACAAATATTATTATTAGCATTTAAGGCGTCTCTGTGAAGCCTGATCACTGACGTTTAAAACAATGGTAAAGTCGCTTAAATAGTACCTAGATAATTATAATGTAAATGTGAGTGAATGTCGACGCAGCAAAAGAGGTAAACACCTCTTTTCAGGACCGTAGTAAACGGTCCTGAGCATCAAATGTCTTACCTACTCCTCTGGGAAATAGGCGTGACGTTATGTATGTAATTGTTGGATGCAGGCAGCACAGGATCAGTTGCTGTGGAGAGCCTTGGGATAGAATTATATGCAACAGTGAACGTCTTTCGACGAAGAGGGTAAAAGGAAATAAGGTGTTTAATAGGTACAAAAAGAACCTCCTTGCTAAAAAGAGGCCAGGTCCAGCATTTGGCTGACGTGACTAAATGTGTTAATAAATTACAATCGGCGTCATTATAATGCAAAAAGGGGATGTTTCAGTGCTAAACCGCCTGTTGGGGATATGTATACTGGCTGTTGATAATAAATAGATACATATTAAGTATCCACTTGATGATAACCAAAGAAGCGTAGAAAGTCAAGCAACTTTTAAACGGCAATAGTAAACTGTTTGAATATCAAGAATTGCTGCCATTCAGCATTTAACTTAACTACTAATTAATACATACTTAATATATTCTGTATTATTAAAATAACTTTTATTTTCTCTAAACTTTACTTTCTCACCATAAAAACCGAAAACGTCGTGTCATTAACATTGTGGAACATTTCCGTCAAATCTCTGCCGTTTTTTATGTTCCTATGTCCCATATGAACTTCTCTAGTTCTCATGGAAACAGGTGCTTATAAAAACAGCTCCCTTTGACTATCAACTCGTTTTTATTAAGTCAGACACAGGACAGAATAAAAACCATCGCATCCGGGGATGTTTCCGGATCGCGGCAAAAAAGTTGATTGGAAGAAAGATGTGATGTGTGGGTCAATGTTATTGTGGCTATGTAAGAACCATTTTGTTCATAACAATATAGATAATATTTTAAGAAACATTATCTAGACATCCAAATAAGGATTTTTGAAGGGTTTTTAAAAATGTAATCTTCGAATAATATAAAGGTAAACTACGTGTGCTATATTAACTTCTTTTCCTTTGTGACTGTACTAAAGAGAAATATTTGAGGGATGTGAACCAATAAATACTTATTATTATATATTTTTTTTCCATTTATTGTCTAATCTAAAATTCATACATGCATACAGTTATCCATTATATACCACACAAACCATCAAGAGTTTATCCGTGGTATACCAGTATTATAGCGATATAAGAAAAGTGCACGATTTTACACACGGCACTTCTTGCAGAATAACGTCCATGTCCTGACAACATTATGTTGAATCCCCTAACTTAGTTGATTCCATTTTGTTTCACAACCGATTAAATCGTTTTTAAACATTTGTACATTCGTGCTTGCTTCTCTTTTTTACAAGCTTTTTATTATATTGCAATGTATTTATGTAGGTACTATGTTCGAGTAGAATGTTGCAACTTAATTGTGAAGCAGATATCTTAAAAAAAAATTTGAAATTTTTCAAGCATATAAATAAAAATTCAGCGTGACAATACTTTATAATAATGACATGGAACGGATCTGGTGTTGGAGCTGGAAGGTGGCTGGAAGAAACATCGCAACACCATCGAGTTCGTACTCGTTTTCTTCTTTTTAAGGCATTCCAATAAAAGCCTTTTTTTTGAAGTTTTTTAATTGATTTTTTATGTAACTTATATTTGTTGAAAACCAAACGTTTCAATTTTTTGATGTATCCCATTTTCATATCTTCGGAAACCAAACATTTGTTTTGTTTTTGGAAAGGACAAGTCTCGCATTAGGACATAATGAACACCCAGATTCCGAACAACATTCTTCGGATCGAACCTAAAATACTTAGGCGCAGTAGGACGCTGCGTCACCACTGTGCTATCAGTGCAGTCCATATGAATAGAAATGTTTTCCAATAAGTAGTACTAGTAAAATACATTTTGCAATTATGTATTATTATTTTAACTTTTTAAAGTTACTGTTATCATAAGTAATAAATTTTGCCTTCAATAAATGTCTGCCTATATTATTGCAATTATAATTCCAACACACAAAGTCCTTCCTCATAAGCATATTCCCACGGATTGCGACAGGTGTGCGACAGGGTACCAGTAGAATTCCAACTATTAACAAACTTAACTTTATATTGTAATAAAATAAGGTTGGTTTTACACTGTACCATCGTTTATGCCCCTAGTTTGTATAGATCCGTAACTTAAGTTATGGTACAAAGTATAAATAAAGGTGTTCAGTTATCTATGAGTATGTTGTAGATATGGGGGTTAATTTGTTGCGTAGAAGCATTGTACCTAGTATGTCCAATATACGTAGACAGACAGGTGAGACAGCAGGAATAGGTTTTAAGATCTTCCGAGTTGCCTTGACTGAGTGTGAATCTATATAAAATAGATCGCGACTTCGTAATACTTTGTTTGATAGCTCGTAATTGATTTACTTATTTTTACAAAGAAGTAGCACAAAGTATGATATTATTTCGAATAATGGAATAATCAATGCTGAAAAAGTAAGTGGGTCTTTCACAAACGGAAACATTGCGATTATTATTTGTGGCTACACAGTTTAATTTAAAACCATTATCCGAATGTAACAGTAATATTAGCTTACATACATCTAAGTAATGTTACCTCATTCATAAAAATATTGTACTGATGATCTGATATGATTTGAACTCGTATTTCTCTATTAAAAATTGACTATTTAATCATTACTAGTTAAGAAACCGGGATCATCATCATCCAAAAGATTTTTATTGGGTTGTAAAATAACAATAATGAAGCTATAAAAATAAAATAAATTGAAGTGTCTCGCAACTATTTTTTTAAACAGTAGCTACATCCATAAATCACGCTGCTCAAGTGCCGCCTTCGCCAAAGTTGTTCTAAATTAAATAACAAGATAAACATCTTGGTCAACACATAAAAACTATCATAAAAGATCCTTTTGCGTGTTGACCCTTTGAAGAAAAAAAACTGTGAAACTTGTGGGAAGTTTTCGCGAGAGTATTTCTCAGTTGAGGGCCAATAAGTCTTTTGTCCCGTCGCACCTTGACAGCAAACCTTTTGTTAGACCCATAAAAGGAAAGATTACCGGTTCCTTTGTAAACGGATACCACTTATTGATTGTGGGAGTCAATTTAATGGTATACTTTATATATTTTCGTCTGCTCCATTTTATGAGTAGAGAATTTCATTGAAATTACCTACCTGGGACATTAATAGTTATTTGTTTATACAAGAGTGCAAAGTTGTTTTTTAACCGCGTGCTCAATTTTGATGACCGAGCAAGCGAGGGAATCAAAAGAGCACAAGGTGAAAAATCTTTGCGCTCGAGTGCAACACGTAACTTTTCATCCCACCTCAGCGAGGAAATGACTAAATGACGTGAAAAGAAAATGGCGCGAGCAAAGCAAATCAAAAAAAGTACACCAAGAAGGTTCCGTGTCTGAGTTTTTAACAAATTAAAAAAAAATGGATGATAAATTCAGCACCATAGAGGTAGAAGTAAATAGGTTTAATGATGTTTTGAATTCAGAAACTATAAGTGCACATGACGTTCTAAATTCAATTTACTTTATACTCTGGCTAATAAAAACGGCTTTTACACTCAGATATTGAAGGGTAAAAATACTCTTTCCGAGATGGTGGGATGAAAATGTTACTTTTTGTGTTTTAGTACACAAGTCCTTAAGAGTCTGCTAAATAGAACGTGGTGATACCACTAAAAACAACCCCGACGGTCGGTATCAGGCCTACTCTGGGAAGACGTGAACAGTGTTATTTCAGGTACTACCCATATCTACACCACTTACCGTCTAAGAACTCTCACTAGGCCCTTACGAATTCAATTTATATATATACACATAAATTAAATGGAAGTGTCTATTTGTAATTTCATATTGATAGATTTTCACTAAATGCATATGAAAATAATTATACGGTAGGTACTTACAAAAACTTTTCATTTTTGCCTTTGTTCCGGCTAACGTCTTGAACAACTGGATCGAATTTGACGGGACTTTCACTGGTAGATAGCTGAAGATATATGAAGTAACTTAGATCAATTTTATTCTAGACCCGCAGTTTTTTTTTTTATGTCTGGCCCTGCCAAAATGACTCTACTCTGCCTGATGGAAAGCATAAGCATAATCCAAGAGTGGTGGTCACTACGAATGCAGACAATGCAACAATGCACCATGGACCCACACCATGGCGGGCTAGTGATGCTTCTGCATCATTGGGCCTCCGGTCTCGCACTCACCAACGAAACACGACAGCATGATCGCTGTCATTTTACGTTGATTTTCTGTGCGAGGGTAGTACCGCCCCGGTCGAGCCGGCCCGTTCGTGCTGAAATCAGCGTGGCTCTACTACCTTGAGACCTTGTTTTTGTTGTAAAGGTGCAACGGCCGCGAGGCACAGCACAGGTAGTTCAATTATATGTACAAACCTAAATAAATCAAATTAACTAATTAAATGCACGGTTGGCCTAGTGGTTTAACCGGTCGCCACGCCGCTCTCTACTGCACCAAGTGTTGTGGGTTTAAATCCTAAACTTTGTTATCCTCAAATTGTTGTTCTGCGTCCGGGTGTTCTGTGTCCGTTTTATGTATGTTTGTAAAGTCCCCCGCGACACAGAATGTATGTTCCTAATGAGGGAGTTGCCTTTAAAAAAAACTAAAAACAGAACAAAAATAATAAGACGCTGCCACTTGCTTGCCCTTTGGCCGGAGCCCAGGTTGAGCTTGTGTTAGCGACGCGCTACTTACATCGTTGGAACATAGTTTTAGGAGAGGAGGGCTAACGTATATTTTAAAGGCATGTCCACGATTTCGGGATAAATAATGAATAAGCTTTTTAGCGATAGTTCTCCCCAGGTAGATGAGTTTGGAGATGACACCTATTTGTTAATACTAACAAATAGGTATCATCTCCAAACTCATCTATATATTCTGTGAATGGATATACATACCTCCATCCACAGACTACCAAAATAATTCTTATTTACAAAGTATACGAATATGAAACCGCTTTTCGTTTGCCTTGGGTAAGTTCTGAATCCCATTCCAGCTTGTCATTGGAAAATTACTGTAATTATTTATAAGTTAGTATATAGTTCATTAGAATGATTACAACGAAAATTATACAAGTACGTGAAATAGAATTTGTTCACGTAAGTACCTAGACTTCTTTTGTAAGTGACTGTACTAATTTTAATACCTTAAAACTTAAAAAAATATATTTTTGATCATCAGATCAAGTATTAACTTAAAATGGACATTTATCGCACAAAAAGGGTCGAAAAAAAATCGCCTAGTTCAGTATGTACAGCGTAAATCCCAAGACATGCATTATTATTGAAGTTGTAAAATATTTAACTCAGCTGAAGCTATTGCTTCAGTTACATAAGAGATTTTTATTGATACAACTTTAATCTAATACCTTTAAAAAGCTATTCTTGTAGATTTGTAAATTTATATACTCTGAATCTCGGAAAAGGCTCTAACTACTTTCACGAAATTTAGTATGCAGGGGGTTCCTGGTGCGATAAATCGATCTAGCTAGGATTTTTTGTTAGAAAATATATCAAAAAAATACTATCACCACTAAGTAGTTCGAACCAGGTACTACGAGTATTATTTAAATTCTGCTGGTAAATAAATGACTCATTAGGTAAGTGTCGAAAGTGGTGTTTAGCTCGAAGTTAGGGGTTTCTAGGTCATGGTCAATTAAATCACACATTAAAGATGGAAGTTTTATTTATGAATGATTGAATAAAATGGGTACATTGAAACAAAAAGAAAATAACAAAACGTAATATTTATAGCGTTCAATTGTAAAACAAAACATTCATTATTATTGAAAAAATCTTTCAATAATTAAACATTAATGAATTTAAGTTAGAAAAAAATTAAGACATACTAGTTACTAAGACAAATTGTAACATGAAAAAAACTACTAAATAATATGAAGAATGGATGACAATTGTCTATGAAATTATTTATTAAAAATCACTATTTACTATTACTAAAACAGAATACAGTAAATAAATGCAATTAAATGCAACGTTAGTCCAATCACACTAATACATAAACCGTTCGAGTCGTCGCCTGCGGGGTACGGGGAGCGGAGGTAAGACGAGAATGGGGTCCGGAAGAGGTGCGGGAGGCAAGCGTTCGAAGAAAATAATTTGAGGACTCGATTTAAGCAGTTTATATAAAGAAACTTTATTCTAAAATTATACTTGACATACATGTATATAAAATATATTTACGAAAGACATTTTATTTATAAAATGTGTAACTTATGAGATATATAAATGTTCTGATTAAAAATTATTAAAATCGACTTCCATGCTTTCTGTGTTTGTTCATTCCTTAATTTATCAACTGTAGTAGGTGTTTGTTTTACAGATTAAAGGAAAGTACCTAAGCTAAAATGACAGAGTTCTAAGGTAGAAACATAAAAAAAACCGAATGGAGAATCTCTTACATTTTTAATTTGCATCAAAAATATCTGAAAAAAAATTCCCTTGATTGATAATTAGAATTTTTATTTTATGTCTTACATCAAGATGCAACGAACTTTATTCGCGTTAAGAAAATAATGACGCATCAATGATAACCAATCAGGTTCCAAGCTTTCGTACGATACGATAAATTTATTAGATCCTGATTGGTCAATAAGTATCTATTTCCTCAAAGTAAATGGACTTATAAGTCTAATTTTATCGCGTTTCGGAATCGTTAAATAAACGTAACAAAAAATTTTAATACCCAAAAGGAGGATAAAAACCAATGATTGTTTAAACATTACTCAAAAATGCCTCCTAAATTTTAAGGAATCAATGACAAATGTTGAAAAAACAATTACGTGAATCAATTAAATATAAATAAACACTTTTAGAAGGAACACAAAGCCGAACATTGAGTCGATGTTATGCACAACCATTTTAAAATAGCCTATTAATTATTTATTTACTATTTAAAACGGGTAGTAAATCCACACACTTTATGAATAAAATGTCAACAATTTAATAATTAAACATTAGAAATAATGATTACAACATAAAATTTTTGGTAAATATTATTTTTACATTCGTTTAAAATGTCATTTCTTAAAACTTAAGACTATCAAGTTGCCGCCATAGTATCTCTGTGGTGAGGTTAAAAGTATCTAGTCTCTATATCAATTTTACACAATAACCATACTTTATAAAGAATAAATTTTAGATATTCACATAATGAAATAACTTCGTTCTAACTTTTTAAAGTCATTTATTGCTTCAATACCCCTTATAACAGTACGACCATAATGTATTAACTACATACTTAACTAATAGCATTAATTTACTTAATAAAGAATTTAAATTGCTTTCTTAGGAATATGGCGGCACATAATGTTAAAATTTTATAAATTTCTAAATAGTACATGTAACATCTATTTATCTATCTACTTCGCTGGCACTGTTATATCACAGAATCGGTTTGTTCTACGCTCGATTTTAATAAAACAACGAATATTAGGAACAGTATTTGTTACTTGACTGCTTATAAAACAATTTCTTATATGTTTAAGAGTGGCTTTGTTTAAAAAAAAATTTAAACTGGTCTAATCTGGTTAAATCTAACATTGAAGTATTTACAATTAGTTTATCATTGAAAAACACAGTGTAGACCTATTATAAAAGGTCTTTAGGCGATTTGTTACAACCGGCATTTATAGCAGTCATATCATAAAATTAGGTTTTAAAACATAAAATGTGTTTATTTTATATGTTATAAGGACAGAATCTCATAAAATATAATTTAAAAAAACTTAGGATGCGCTCTGCTGACATTAAGTCAAAATTATGTGACTTGATTAGTTACGTATTTATGGTTCCTCCAAGCTGTCAGAAAAAAGGCGCGAAAGAAATTAAAATGGAAGCGTAAACATATTTACATTTTTTTAACTACAGAAATTAGTATCATGCGTAGCAAAAAAAGTAATTAAAAATATAAAATAAAATAATCATAAACTTATTTACAACATGTAAATGTAGTTAGATTACGTGTTTGAATTAATTTAATTCTAAAATTATACAAACGCTAATATTACACATTATGTTATAATTATGTTATTTTAAAATAAAATCAAGCAAAACTTAGTTTTTGGCAAAAAAGAGTTAGTTTACAATTCTAAAAGGAGATTATCGCGATTGGGACATAATTTTTGAGCCCCAATAATTTAAGCTTGTTTAATAATTTGGCATTTATGATGAGAAGGGAATATACATAAGTTAAATTAAGTAAATGCACTTGTCTGAATAATACTGAATAATACATTATGTAGTATTCGATTATAAAAATTATAGTATCGAGCATATCTGATTTTATACATGGACTGTAAAGTTATATTATTAATGTGTGTATTTTGGAAGCTCCGATCACATAAAACTTGTGTACTATGAGTAAGCTTGTATTCGTGTTCATGTCTCGTGTTGTACTTCTATTAAAACGATCATTTTAATAGGCATCGGACACTAAACGGCAAATCTATACATTTTATAAACACTCACTACATCAGAGTAACAATATTCTAAAACATATTTGTCAATTTTGTTAAGTAGATTGTATACTAACCGTTATATTATAAAATATAAAAATTGCTTAAAAATCTTTGTCAAAATATGAAAATAGATTTGTTCAGGTTTTATTATTATACAACTAGTAATAATATAAGGTCACTTGGGGTACAGGAAAGTCAAATCGAGGACGATCACATCCTTTATACATGATAGCTGCTCGTCGTAGCGCAGAGAGAGGAAGGTGGGAAGGGGGGAAGGTGGGCTCACATCACCTCGGCTACGCAGTCGGTCCTGAGGAGCGGTAGCTGTGGCAGCTGCTTCGTGTAGCACAGAGAGAGGAGAGTGGCTCACATGGGCACGTCGGCCACGTAGTCGATCCTGAGCAGCAGGTCCACGAGGTCCTGGGCGTGCAGCCAGCGCCACGGCACGGCGTCGCGCGGGCAGGCGGGCCGCGCGCGCCGCGACACGCCGTACAACGCCGCGATGGCGCACACGAAACACATCACCGCGAACATTTGGAACAAGCACTTGAGTGGGCCCCTGCAATCACATACTGTGGAAGTGAGAGACGCCGGTCAGAGGGACGAACAGGGAGCGGGGAGGATCGAGGTAAATGTGGGGAGGATCGAGGTAACTGTGGGGAGGGTCGAGGTAAATGTGGGAAAGGAGGTGAATGTTTGAATAGAGTATAACCGTTCGTTTTTAGCATACGGGGTTAGAATATTTAAAAATAAAAACGGTATTTAAAAAATGGTGCCTATTTCATCAATGGTATTTGAATAAAGAAAATGATACTTTAATATTGAAGCCAATATACTTTTCAACCAAAAGAACATAACACATCGTCATCTCGGTAAAAAAATCTGATCTACTTCAACAATTTATGCTACCCGCAAGGAAGGCCTCACATTATTCTCACCCACGCTCCGTCCGAAAACTATCGGCCATCGTTTCCAATTCTTAGGACAATGTTGGTAATCTTGGTTCATCTGTGAATCTACTCATTTCTGATTCGATCACAACTCACAGTTACAAAACACAAATGTAAAGCAAGTAAAAAATTATATACTCACCAAAAGAATCTTTTCAGGTGCCGATGTCGTCCGACGTCGTTTCGTTTCTCACAGTCCAGGCAAGGAATTTCAGCTTGTGTAGACACTGAAGTAAAGTCTGAAATATACATAATAATATAAAATATTGGATTAACATCTCTTTAAATATATATATGTATATCAAACATACGTCCTACCTCGACAGTTCAATTAAAGTAATTATTACAAGACTAGTGGATTAAAATTACGTTCAATGATTCCAAAATATTACGTATATAATATATTTTCAATATATGTAGAATAAAGGGTAATAAATGAATCAAAATGAATTAATTACAGTTAATACACATGCAAATTTGTTTCTATAATGTATCTATTTTATTTTTATAATGTATACACAAAAACTACAGATAAACTTTAAACCTAAAGGCGCGTCTCCACCGGAATTATTGGCAATTTCAGTGTTTCCAACTGTTTGCAACTTTTCAGAAAATCGCCAACTTTTGGTTCCATTGCGTCCACACCGTGTCGCCAACAATTTGAAAATTATTCCATCTAAGCGTCTCCACAGAGCCAATCAATATTTGCAATAAATGTATTCTTTTGAGTTTACCGCCAAAAACGGAAACACGGTTTCCAACAAAAGTTGCCAATTTTTGTTCGGTGGAGACTCGGCTTAAGACGGTGTTGGCCGTCTTAAGCCGAGTCCGTCCGTCCGTCTAAGACTTAACACTACAACAAACATGAATTTAGCTTTTTAAACATATCTCCGAACTAGAAATAAACCCTGTAGCGGGGGATTCCACAAACATACATGAAACGGACTGAATGAACACCCAGACTCTGAACAACAATTTGTTGAATCACACATAATATTGTACTATGTGGGGTTCGAACTCACAATAGTCAGCGCAGTAGAAAACAGCATGGCAATCACTTAAACCCATGCCATCCGTGCAGTCGTAATTTTTTTTTTGACGTGACAACGTCTAATAAATTAATGAACGCCGGCTGCGTGTACGAAAAATAAGGACTCTTTGTCCCGTTACGCTAATTGTCTCGTTACATTAATTGTCCCGTTACTCTCATCTGTCTCTCATCATTTCATTAATGTTTTGTTATGACGTTGTCACGTGAAAATATCGTCCGTAAACCGATTTTACAGGTAACCAATTTTTTATATAAATGGGACCCAATAGCACGAAGTTCAATGATGTGTCGTGCCTTACACAAAATAAAACCAGATAAAAGATCTAAATTTGCGGTATCTCTTACCTGACCCCTAAACCTACCTTATTTATTCTGTTTTGTTTTAACACGATACATTGCGAAAGGGAGTTACCATCAGGCTCCTACCTGTGCCTAATAGTAAAAATCATCCGGCCATAATAGAACTCCACAGGTCAATAATAGGGTAGTTGACAACTTAGTCAAATCAGTTACTTTTTATCATCTGTCAAAACGATAATTTTGTATGAAAAATGTACTAAAAACTAACTTGTGACGTCACTGTTTTAGACCACTCAATTGTGCAATATATTTCAATGTTTTTTTGATTAAAATTTGTAATAGAAAAGAAAAGCTGTAATAATTATATTTTCCGTGATGTTTTGAAATATTCGTTTTAATGAAGGAGACATAGGTTTTTATTTACGATACTGTCAACTACCCTATTGAAACCAATCGGTCAAAAAAGAAATCAGCCAAATGGCTAGCCATAAAAGAAACCATCAAAACCCCTCATGCAATTTGAAATGTATGATTTGTCTTAGACTATTTACAACTTTTATCACTATTACTACAAATTATACTAACAACTATTCCAAATTTACTACATAACCGCGCAATACAAACTAGCAAAGCGTACCGCATTTATTTTTTACAGCGAATTCGTCTTGCGTCAAACCGTCCAGCCGTTCCTTCTGC
Organism: Spilosoma lubricipeda; assembly: GCA_905220595.1. Classification (NCBI taxonomy): domain Eukaryota; kingdom Metazoa; phylum Arthropoda; class Insecta; order Lepidoptera; family Erebidae; genus Spilosoma; species Spilosoma lubricipeda. Next base: position 4,704,914 of record HG992286.1, on the reverse strand, counting down.
TTAATACATGCGTTTTGTAATATCACGATCTTTGCTTCTAAACTCTTTATTATATCTTGCAAAAAACAATTCCTCTCGTTCCGTTCCTCAATAAACTTCTCCAGAATGTTTAAATTATTTTCATACTTGTTCAACTCTAATTGCATTTCGGCAACAGCATGATTTGAAATAACGACATCTCTTTCTAACTTAGCCGTGTATACATTTGCCTTTTCACATGCATGACATTGAGTGTGATTATTATTATTATTATCTGATTTATCAATCCAATCTGTCTGTGTTTCAGCAGTTTTGAAACATGCATTTATAGTACTGTTTTCGGTTTGTGTTGCTATAGCTATACAAGAGACTGTATCGATATTTTGAACTTTATCCCCATTGAAATAAGTTTCAATATCAGTCTGTGTGTCAATACTTAAACTAGAACGATTGTGATCACAGTCATAAACCTCCATTTCAGTTTGTGTTCCTACAGCTGTGAAGGAACTATCGCAAGCAAATGAATCAAAGTGCTTGTCGCCCACTATGCTGTTGCTTCCTGTAGCATTAAATCTGGACTTGGAAAAACTGAGTCTAATCTCGTCGAAAAGAGACATATTTGTAGTACGGCCGTGGTCTTCTTTTAAAGCGTTTATGAACGACTCTTCGTCTAGGATCCGATTATCTATAGGAATAATTTAGTACAAACATATATCAATAATGCCACCTATGTGGATTTGTGGTGGAGAATTTAATTGTAACGTTAAAGGTTTTGAGTTAAGAGCAAACACTCGCAACTATAGAACTAGGTGCAAGCATTTTCAGAATAACATATATATTAGGTCAGAAATATAGGTTTTAAAAACTATACATATTAGGGGTTTCCCAGTAATTATGAGCCAAGAATGAAGTTGGTATTGCAGTGTTCCTTGTTACCTTGTTTTAAAGCAAGGTAAATGATTTTATGTAATATAGACCAAAGCTCAAAAGCAACAACAAACATTACCAAACCATAAGCGTTAGCACGCATAAGCGTAATGTATTATAATTAGCACAAAAAGTGAAAAGAAAAAAAAAATTTTGCTCATTGTCTTCCTAGGGGTCAGCTACTAGGTCAACCAGTTTAACCTGAATATCAGTTTTTACACAAAGCGACTGGCATCTGACCTCCGCAACCCTGAAGGTGAAATGAATTCGAAGGTTGAACTTATTTACAATTCAGTAAATAAGTTCAACCTTCGGTCAGTCGGTCAGTAGGTGAACTATTGTTCTAAAATTAAATAATAATGTTAATTATAATATTTATTATCAATTATGTTACCTTGTGAGAAGCGGGAGTCAGCGTTGAGACTGTCTAATGCTGTCAGCATCTGTTCATCTGTGTAGCTGATGTCAATACTGCGGTCCATGCGCAGCTGCGTCTGGTTAGACTTGTTCAACAGATCTTTTAACTCCATCTCCAATAAAACCTGGTCAAGTGATAAATAAATTAGAGAACACGACACAACATTTCCCATTACTGTGAGTTGGTCACTGTTTAGGTATTCAAATAGTGACTCAGGCACTTATAAATAGAATTGTCTAAAGGCTCGCTTCGTCTATAATTTCATAGTAATCCAGGGGGCAGTAAGTCAGAAAAAACGGTTTTCAAAAAAGAAAATTCAGATCTTTGTCTAACAAACTTCTAATTCACGTATATGAAATCTAGACAGGAAGAAGTTCGTTTCAAGTTTATTACAAATACGCCATAAAACATGACCGCTTTTGACTTACTGCCCTCTCGATTATTACAGCATTATAGCATATATCTATAGTTATAACTAATACACCACAACACACACACGTTAATCACAAATTTCAACAAAAAGAAAAAACCGACTTCAAGAACTGGAACCAATTGAAGTATTATCAGACGGGAAGCACTAGCTATCAAATAAAAAACGAATCATCAAAATCAGTTTGAAAGTTATGAGGTAAGATAACCAATATCAAAATAAATAAAACACAGTTGAATTGAAAACCACTCCCTTTTTTGAAGCCGGTAAAAATAGGGAATGTCAATTCCCTTATTTATTATGGGGGGTCGTAAGAGCCAAAGAAGGGAGCGAAGTTGGCAGGACAACATCATCAAAGTGAAGGAAACATGAATCAAAACCTATACTAACTCGCCTGGGAATAGTAGAAAACTTCTTAAGCAGAGGCCTATGTCCAGCCAGTCCACAACTAAAGGTTGTTGACATCAACAATTTTTAATTACTAGTTATGCGAGTACCTTTTCCTTAATCATCTGCTGCACGAACTCCTCTTGGTCCTGCAGTCGTGCAGACAAGTCAGCGTGCTCGGTCCTCAAGGCCTCGTTCTGTTCCAGTAGAGCCGACTGTCGCGCGGCGTACATCTCGTTGATGCGGTGGCATTCCGCTTTTGACTTACTGAGTAATTCTTGTAGAGTTAGTTTCTGAAATAAATCAACCAGTATTGTTAACAAAAATTAAGTTACGGAAAATAAAATAGTTAAGAATGAGATATCGTCATCTGGCTATAATATATTTTCCATTAAAAAGACTGCTTCGTTGGTCTCGCGGTTGGCGTGAGCGACTACTGATCATGAGGTCTCGGGTTCGATTCCCGGGTCGGACCAAATGTTTGTATGATCTACAAATATTTGTTTCGGAGTTTGGGTGTGTTCTATCTATAATATGTATGTTATTACAAAAAAAAAAGTATGTATGTATTTGTATCAGTTGTCTAGTACCCCATAACACAAGCTCTGCTCATCTTGGGACTAGATGGCGTTGTGTTTAAATATCCGAAATATTTATTATTTATTAAAAATATTTATTTTATTATTATATTATAAATGCTTACTACTATTACAGGTACTTGTCATACCCCGAAAAACTAAAATAAAGAGACTTTTTAATGTAATAGATGTTAGTTGTGACTTAAGTATTTAGAAAGTCAAATCAATAGGAATCCTTTATTTTTCTTCATCATCACTCTCTTGAATACTAATATAATATTTGTTATGTTGCCTAAAATACTAAGCTATTTGAAATACTATTGTTTAGAACTCTTTATATCAATATTTTTGTGTTGCTTAAATTGATTATAGAGTAAAAAATATAACTATTCCTCTCTCAACTCAACCCATCCCCGCTCCTATTCATCTGATGATAAGTGACTACCGCTGCCCATACATTGCTACTACCCTTTTGTCCTCAATTTATATAAAGCTGTAGTATAATTCCAGTCAAGACAACCTGTGTGTGTCACCCATGGCCAATAATATCTGACAATTGGTCCCAAACATAAAATATTGACAGTTGTAACTAACAACATTATTTGCCTTTGACTAAACGATTGATTGGTCAATAGTTTTTCTGATGTGAAGGACCTACCTCGTTCTCTAGTGAAGAAACTTGCTCCGTCATAATTTTGTTCTTGCGTCTGAAGGCTTCGATTTCTCTCCTCGATTCGTCCAAAGCTCGGTCATTGCTGCACAGACGCTCGCATACATCTTCATAATCGTGACGTATATGATTTAGATTCGAGTTCTCTTCCCTAAGTCTGTGACATACATTAACATATTCAAACAAGTGCTAGAAAAACCAAAGAATGTAAATCCCTGGTGGAATTATTTTATTTTGTGGTAATGTTACAGATTCAAAGCCCATCGTGACTACATTCCTAACACAAGTATTTGGCTTAGCAGGACTTAGAATACTGGAAATGCGAGTCTTTACTGAACGTAGGACCTTTATATTCTTACTAGCTGACCCACGCAGCCTCGTTTGCATCTCCTATTGCCCGTAGCGTGATAATTTTCCCCCGTTTTTGAAACATTCTCCATTGATGCTCTGTTCCTATTGGTCTTAGCGTGATGATATATAGCCAATAACCTTTCTCGATAAATGTACTATCCAACACTGAAAGAATTTTTCAAATCGGACCATCGGTTCCTGAGATTAGCGTGTTCTAACAAACAAACTCTTCAGCTTTATGTATTAGTATAGATTTAATTATTTTTAAATAAGAAAACTGCCACACTAGGAATATATCTAGTATCAAGCAGAACTTTACAGACAAACATGTAAACAGCACTGCGGACAGCAATTTGTGGATAACACAAAGTTTTGTCCCATGTGGGAACAAACCCAGAACTGTGCAGTGGGAAGCGTCAAACTGCAGTAGAAGTTTTATAATAATGATTGTTGATGTTGTTGTTGGCTTACATATTAAGGTGTGTTCGTAGAGCATCACGATCAGCTGTCAATGCTGCAAGGGCTTCTTCATGCTGACGGTCGGTGAAGTCCAGTTGAGAGCGCAGTTGATGAGCTAGGTGCGATTTCTCTCGTAACTCACATTGTAACTCTTCCAATAAATGGAAGCCTAAAACAACAATGCAAAAATATATAAAATAAGTTTGTTCAACTAGTCTTCCACAAGAGTACTATATTTCTAGTTTTACTAAACCTTGTTTATTCTCCAAACATCAGAATTAAATTTGAACAAAGTTATGATTCAATTTTAAATAGCCAGGTTGTTGTTTGTACATTATGCATACTATTATAATAAATTCAAAAGTGACTGGTTGTCTGTTAAGCTTCACGGCTAACACTAATTTCAATGAAATCTGTCATGGAGATACTTTGATTCTTGAGGAAGGATATAGGCTACTATTTCCGCGATAACGAACACACGCCGCCGGAAAAAGCTAGTCTAATATATAAAATTCTCGTGTCACAGTTTTAGTTGCCAAACTCCTCCGAAACGGCTTGACCGATTCTCATGAAATTTTGTGAGCATATTGAGTAGGTCTGAGAATCGAACAACATCTATTTTTCATCCCCCTAAATGGTAAGGGTCACCCATCCTTAAAATTTTTTTATGGCAAAACGACGTTTGCCGGGGCAGCTAGTTTATATAATACTAGCAACCCGCCCCGGCTTCGCACGGGTGCAATGCTGATACTAAATTAAATACACTACAGAAAAACTATGAACGTTGTATATAAAAACATAGCGGCCCGCTCCGACTTTGCACGGGCATAAAATATATATGCCTATGTCACTCAATGAAAACATGATTAAAATCGATCCAGTATTTTTGATTCATTCATTACTGCCCTTGGCCTGCACGCATTAAATTTGGAGTAAAACAATTCCTCTTTCCCTATACTTACTATGAAGATTTCCTGCTATCTTTGGAATATCTTAATTCATACAATTTTTATTACATTACACATTTTTACTTATTTACTTTTTACATTTTTACCTAGGTATTTTTTTTTATTTTTACAACAATTAATATATTACAGGATGTCTTTATACACAACGTTCACAGCTTTCTTGTCATTAGAATACAAACATGTTTTCTCTTGAGGTTACTCTTGAAAGAGCGACATACAGTTGGCCATGTGAAAAACAGTCAACGCTCAAATCTAAGCCTGCAACATTGAAGGTTTGACCTTGCGATTTATTAATGGTCATTGCAAAAGATGTCTTTACCGGAAACTGTAAACATTTAAATTAGAAGGGTAAATCCGATGGTATCAGAGGGATTCGGGGAATCAATACATCTTCTCCGGTACCACATCCTGTGAGTATTGTGCACTCTATTATGAAAGTTTTTAGTGATTTTATCAGCAAACGCGTGCCATTGCAAAGTTTAGGTGGATTCAGGTTTCTTAATAAAATAACAGGACAACCTACTTTCAACACCATTTTGTGAGGAGGGAGTCCAGACGGGTTCAAAGAGTTTAGAAACTCTGTAGGAAAATGAACAGCTTCTTCCAAATCGAGAACAGTATCCACCGAGTAGTATATTTTCGTCGGCGCATCAATCTTTGAAAGAATCAAGTTATTTACCTTATCTACTTGTTCATTAGTTGGTGACAGAATCGCTCTTTCTTTAAACCAAGATATTGTCTTGTAACTTATGTCATCAATGTCAGGATAGACTTTGTTGACTAACTCTTGGATGTTGTCTATCAAAACACAAAGGTTTTGTTAATCCTTCCCTCACTTTGTGTTAATTCTCCATTGCCAACTTTTAGCAGCATCTCTGGAAATAGCCTGTTCTCACGTGAAGATGACGAAATCCTAGAAAAAAACCCTAAACCCGAGTCGAGCCTCACGCTCTACTGACGATTCTCTATCTCTCTGAACCGAATGCCTATCTCGATCCCGGCTGCGGCGAACCTCACGCTCTATTGAAGATTCTCTCTCTCTCTCAGCTCTATATCTATCCCTAAGCTGACTGAGTCGAGCTTCACGTTCTGTTGACGATTCTTCATCTCTTTGTGAACGTACTCTTCTAGCATTCACTGAACTACGACCTATGTTCGAACGACGACGTCTTCCAGACATGACTTTATAATTTCTGAACAAAGTTGACTCAGTTCTAGTCTTATGTATGATTACCTACCTATGAACAAATTGCCATATTATTGGTACCTATGTGCCGCAGTAAAAAACATCTAAATACTTACCATTTAGACACAAATGATGATCAACAATCATAAAAAACAAAAGATATTTATCTTTTCTTTTACTGAAATAACTTAAACTACGATTTTAATGAAATCAACTTAAAATACGATTTTAATTAAATTAAAAACACCTAAAAAATAATTTGCCATGCGTGTGACTAAAAACAAAAGATAATCTACAATCATCAAGAACAAAAGATAGCTATATTCTATTAAGTTTATTTCTGAACTTACTTAAGATTTTTGAAAATAATTTCCTTATTATTAAATTAATTGATTATTATTTATCGTAACTTATAATTATTAACTGATACGTTGTCGCGCTGAAAAGCACGTTTTTATCAAGTACTGTTATTTTGCCTCGCTAGAGAGCTCCGATAATAAACGCGTCCGATTGCTGCTAAATTCAAAGTGCTACAGGGAGAACCGCGGCCTCTGACGCGCTATTTATCCGACGGGTACCGCCCGCCGCAAACGCAAATTTTAAATTTGTAATATCTGCGAAAATATTTGTTTAATTTACATGCTGTAAGGAACCATATTGATCTATATTAATTGCACACTGTATTTAAGGTACTTAATTCGATAAGGATTAATGCCGTATTGCTTAAAATAGCTTCGTAAATAAGCCATTTTTTCACGTAAAAAGTAAACAATAAAAATGGTTAATGTGGGTTATCCCTAAAAGATAAACATATACCATCGAGGACTTTTTTGTAGACCTTTTTATGGTGTACAATACTGTAGTACATTAATTTGATCTAACTCGTAGGGTTTAGGCAGCGTTTTTGCTAAATTGCTAAATAGGCTCAAAAAAATAGGTTAATTTACGACATCACGTTAGAAACCTCTAAAATTAGCAATGTTGCCTTAGTATATGATGCATGTATTATACATATAAACCTTCCTCTTGAATCACTCTATCTATTGGAAAAAACCGCATCAAAATCCGTTGCGTAGTTTTAAAGATTTAAGCGCACATAGGGATATAGGGACAGAAAAGGCGACTTTGTTTTATACTATGTAGTGAAATATCATGGTGTTCTACAAAATTAACATTAACTTAGAGGAGTCCATGAACTAAGATCTAGATTCTTTTTTTAACTTCATTATTTCTTCTTATTACAGAGTGTATGGAAAAAAAAAATCAAGTATAGAGACTAAGTTCAGAATATTAATGTATCTTTCTTACCGTCAGTTGAAATGCCAGAGTCCGAATCTTGTGGAGCCTGTCCACTTTTCAGCAAATTAAAACTGCAATAATATAATGAATCATTTTTATAAATGGAAAAGTAAATATAGCCTACTTTGAAATACAAATATTATACATCAAATACTGATAATATTGCATTTAATAAGTATGTCAGTTGAGCATAAGAGAGACTTGATATGCAGTATTTAAACAGAGTCAAAATAAAATTTTGATGAATTAATATACCATACCATATGCACTTTTTTTAGTCAAGATGTAAGGATTCCACATTGATTCTCTCTCATGACTTAGCATTAAGATGACACGTCATAAACATATGTGTCTTAGTTTTCCAAAAACATTTATGTTTGTAACATGTTAAATTAGCTAGAGGGGTTAATTTGCTTATTGATAAAACAGTTATCATTACGTACAGGCAGTTTGCAGTATCAAGAGCTCAGTGCTTTCTTTGCAAACTGCTAGGTATTTTTATTGCATACGATTATATATATCTATGCGAAATAATGTAAGCATGTAATAGTATTTACATTTGTAAAATTATGGGTTGCTTAGAAGATAATTTTGTAGGCCATCTTCTTTACTTTCTCAGTTTGGTGCCACTTTTCAAGTGATCTCACTTTATACAAACCTATTTGCACACCTATTTGTTGTGTTAGAATTGGAGGGTAATTTCCATATAAATACATAAAAATATACTTTAACACCTAAGGAGTTTAGTTTAGTTAAGTTTAGTTCTAAGACGTTTAGAATGTAACTTTATTGGTAGCTCACCTTTCGTCCAGGTCTACTTTAGACTTCTGGTCTTCACTGTACTTGTGTAAAGTCTTGGCCAACATGGTCACAGATATTTCAGGATTGTCCTCAGATGGGTCCAGCAAAGATTTTAAGTAGCTGTATTCAGCTCTGTAACCAGTAAACACATTTTAAAGAAATGACAACAAATTGGTTCAAATTTTATTGTAATTTTTTTTATTACTTCTAAAATATCAACTCAAACTTAGTACATAGTTTCCTTAGAAAAATACACTACTAGAACTCTAAGGGAATATATAATTCTGGAAAGGGCAATGACCTTTAACCATTTGTGTTTAATGTGCATGGTATGTAGTAATTTTATGTTCACACATCTTAATTGTTCATTGACCTATTTAGAAACCAAGCATGAGTTTAAGGAATAGTGAGCAATAGACATAGTAAAATGTTAAGGCATATGTTGGATTTTAACTAAGCCAAACTAAAAGATAAATTAAGGGCATATCTATAGATAGAAATAAATAAAATTGAAGTGTCTGTTTGTGATATTAAAATAACCGCTTTTTACTAAATACATATGTATGTATACACTGTAAATATACCAAAAATGTATTTATTACAATTTTGTGTGTGTCGGTCTGTCTTTATAAGCTGGGACTAAGCTAGTAAACAATATAACAATAACCCGTTATGAATGAATCAAACATCTGTTCGTAAGAGGTTTTTAAGGATATTTTACTAGAAGATTATGAGGATTTGAGACCTTTTGAACAGCTACATCAATTTGATAATATTAAAGAAATTCTGCAGTATACTATATCCAAATCCACCAAGACCATTCTAACCCATAATCTCAAAGTGACAAACGAACCGTACATACAGATCCTTTTGTAACTAAAAGAAGATACCTATATTTAGACCGATTGTATTTCAATATTCAATGAAAAGCTTTGAATGCATACAAGTTTATTTACACACAACCTATTATAAGGATCAAATTTAATGTCTAGTATTGAGTAAACATTGAACATTGTTTCACAAGTTTTTATTCATGCATTGCAGTGATAAACTAAAAACCTTACTTGTTAGTTTTCACGAAAGGTTCGAATTTGTCCATCAAAGTATCGACACGCAAGTAGCCTGTACTCTCCGCGCCACAATAGTCAAAAATTTGTAGTGCCGTCGCATAATACTCTAGAAAAGGACTATAATTAGTAAGTATTCCTGTAAACGGCGCACACCAACGCAAAGTTTTAATTATAAATTCGTTCTTACCGTCAGCACTCAGTCCAGATCTATCTAAACTCATGTTCATGTTTAAATATATATTTACGCGGTTAAACTAAAATTATATTAATAATCACACGTCGCACGTGAAATTAAACACGCGTGCGTGTTGACGGTCACTATTGTTTGTTTTTTTATTAGCTAAATAAATTCGTTACACTAGAGCGGCGTACGAAAATAGTTTCCAATGAAAACCGTTTAACGTTTGAAGTGACGTGACGTATGTCCGATATGTCCGTGGTTTAAATTTTATCGACATCGACTTTAAAAACAATAATGTTACTAGACTAAACTGAAAAAAAAACTTCTCTATTCAATAAGTTCTACTCTTTAAATCAATGCTCTATGATTCTACTGCATTGTAATGTATTTTAACTCATGAAAACTTGGAACCAGCTTAAAAACGATAAAATGGAATTCAAGCTCTTTGTTATTGATTTCTCAAGAAAAGGATGGATTATTTTTAAGTTATGTTATGCCCACGGAGCAAATACAAAGAGGAGATGCCATAATGAAATTTTTGTATGAAGCAATGCGTGACAATTTGCGGGGGTGAGGGGGTGTTAGTTTACACTTTTCCATCTACCAGACAATAGCAAAACTGCTTGCATCGTTGTACGAGTATATTGCTATGTAGTTTAGCTAGCTGACACTAGTGTGGACGTACTCAGAATTTCAAGGAGTAGTTTTTTTCAAGGTCGATTTTGTAAGCATCTTGAACAAAAAACATCATTAATAACGTAAATAATTTTGCAAAAGTGAACTTTTTTTTTTCTAATAAATAACCCTAAATAAAACATTGTTCAATATGCTTGGTTTACACGTGGATTATGTAGAACAAAAATTAATATATGTAGTGCAAATCATTTTATTTAAAAAATAAATAAATTTATATTTTGTTTCACTTCGGAATTGGAATGCTTACATAACGCCAATCTCAGAAAATCAACTAATCTAAATCTAAATTGAATGGTCATACCAATGTTGTCTCTAATATCCACATCTAATCACTTTTAATCTTGCCTAATTTGGGTTTAGAGAATAAGTTCCTTTTTCGATTTTTTATGATTTTTCCTTGAAATGAATCACTATCATAACAACGGGAAGAACAAATATTGGTGTATTTTGTAGGAGTCCAGTTTTGCCTATTATTTTTTTGATCAATTGCTCTTCAATACTATCTTTAGATGAAAATTTAGAACATTACCTGTATACTGGTACATTGTATTATTTTAATGAATTTTAAAAAAAACCCGTCAAATCATCAGCATAAGTAAAATTCCTTTTTTTTTTTTCAATATTTGATGTAACAACTTTCAATGCAAGATTAATATAGTCGTAACTTGATAAAATATTTGGATTCTAAATACGACCCTGTCTTTTTATTTTAGAATAGATGTCGATAGATGTCAGTCTGTTCACAATATAATTAAGAAAAATACAAAAAAAAATACCATGATGAATAAAAATTCATTAGGTAAGAATGTAGAACTCATTTCGGTATCTTCTTATGGTATGTTTTATTAATATTCAGCTCAACGTACCATTGTATCTCTATTTCCAGTAACACAAAGTTTTGCCATCTAGTGGCTAGTAAATATAATAACATTTCAATAAAACACCAAGAGATTTTTCTGGAACTTTTAAAAAAATTAGCTATAAAATTACTTATAAAAGAAATATGATGCCACTCATGGTACCAGAACGTCTATCTGAGTTATTTGTACAAGATAAAACACAAAACTTCATCTTTCTACTTGATTGTTCCGAGAACATTCAAGTATTACGATTTTTCGATGCAGTTTTAGAACATTGACGTTAATAGTATAATTTGCAAGTTGCGTCAACCACGATGACGTCGGGGTGAGTATTTTGTCACGGGGGTGATGCGCTTATGCCATCTCCTCTTTGTATTTGCTCCGTGGTTATGCCCAAGTCAACCTAGAAGATAACCTTTGCTTGAGTACCAAGAATAGGTATAATTAAATAAATGTGGCACTAAATCAGCTTTCTATGCAAAATTTATCTTGTTTTTATCGGTTTACTTGTAAAAGTGATTGTAAATCGACATATCGATGTCTGTCATCATCGGAAGGTAGCAACACTAAAATCTCTTAAATGTCACAGACCTGAAATAAGTTCGGAAACCTTCATCCAGATGAATCTTTGAGCATTTAAAAAGAGTTATAGTTTCTCTCTTACGCAAGCTTCTGATTGGTTGGTGTATTTCCCACCAAATCAGGTACAATATAACTTTGCCTATTACATTCATTGTCGATAATTTTAAATTAATTACTTTAATTAAATCAACGCAGTTTCAACTGCGTGGATTATATAGTTACTAATATTTGTAACATTAAACATAGTATTTTTCTTTTGATCACTACGGCTTTGACCCCTTTTACCATAGTAGACATGTTTTACAATAATATGTTTTTGCCGCGTGCCTCATCCATTTTGCTGCCTCAATTGTATTTCTCGTGCGAGTATGTGCGCCGTATGTTTATGGCCAGTTCGCTGTATGTTTCTGTATAAATAATGTATTCCGTGGTTGTACATCCCTGTACTCAATGGTAGGATCTACACTACACCTACGTGACGACTCCAGTTTCATTATATTTTTTTCTGAAATTCTCTAAATACGATTGCATACAGATAAACATGTAAATAGAACAATAGATTATAGTGTAGGTACAACATAGATTAAAGGTGGCTTAAAATAATAGTGAACATGAAAGTCATGCATAATATTATCATACATGTATCTCAGAGTCCTGGCCGTTGGCGTACCTATTGAGGTTGTGCAAGATCAAATTTAACTTGGCCAAGTTACCCAACTCGGTCGGCACAACTTCCGAGGCCGATGGAAGTATTCGTCTAGCCTGGGTAGCAAATGGAAAGCGTTGTCACATATACGTCACCGATCCCGTTATCACTAAAAACCAAGGTTTTTAACCAGTTCATCCTAACCATAATGCCACATGGAGCTGAGACGGGAACACTCGTCGTTCAACTAGTCCCCAAGTTTTAAAATCGCTCAGTGAGTGATAGGGCGGACGCTGCTGGGTGTCTGGAGTTGGTAGAATTCGTAAGACGGAGAACAAGAGTAACCAATATAGTACGGAGAATCAGCACGCCCGCTGAAGTAGGCCGGCATGTCTCCAAATGGATACAGGAGCAGACAAGTGTTAAAAGTGTTAGAGTGGAGACTGCGATTAGGCAAAATAAGTGCAGCACACCCTGCGGCTCAATGGACCGACGACTTGAGGAAAACGGCAATGGATGGAGGCGAACTGCTCTAGACCGAGATGATTGGCGCTCTTTGGGGAAGCCTTCTTTCAGCAATAGACGGCAATAGGCTGACGTGATAATAGTGAATATAAAACAGTATAATATACAAGACAATTTTATTTCATTATAAAGACTAAGATAACAAAGTACTAACAAGTCTAAATTCACTCAAAAACAGTACAATAATAAGTCAACGTTCTCTTATGTTGGTTAGAATTTCTTTCAGTCCATTGTTGACGTTCAGTGAAGCTAATTTACTTTCTATCATAGAGAAGTCACTTAGCTCAATCTGAAAAAGAAAAATTTAAAGTAAATAAATTAAATTAAAAAGCTTTTACTGGAATGCCTTGAGACGAATCAAACGAGTCTAAACTCGATGATATTGCGACGTTTCTTTACAGAGTTCCTATGGCCACCTTCCAACTCCAGCATCAGATCAACTCCATGTCAATATAATATTGCATTGTCACGCTGTATAAATATGCTGGCAAAATTTCATCAAAATCGGTTAAAGATATCTGCTTGAAAATTGAGTTGCAAGATTCCACCAGAACACACAAGCATACATACATTGCAAGTTTAAAAAGCGTGTAAAAAAGTAGAAAAACATTATGAGAACCTCATGCTCGATAACGGATTTTTTTGAATTTTTGGTTTAGTTTCTAACTTTTTTGTGGGCTTATTAATACTTGGGCCCATTTTCTAATATAAATAAACTACTTTTCTCTCTAAAGGAAGTAGTATTTTTTCATAAGTAGGTAACTAAATTCCCTACATTTTTACGCCACCTAAAGGTGGCTGGCAAAGAATGCCCAAGTGCAGAAAGTTGAGTAAATAAATAAAAAAATCATCTTACTAATATTATAAACGCGAAAGTTTGTAAGTATAGATGGATGGATGGATGTTTGTTACTCTTTCACGCAAAAACTACTAAACGGATTTGAATGAAACTTTACAGTAATATAGCTTACACATCAGAATAACACATAGGCTACTATTTGCCGTGATAACCGACATATACGCGGGCGGAGTTAACCACTAGTTTTATATATGCCTAGGATGTTTATTCTTTCAGACATTTATCTTTACTTTGTTGATGGGGTGAAAAATTCCTAGCTTATTTGATGACATTATAATAGAAGTTACACCCGGTCGTAATGGAGAAGTATCAAAAAAAAGAAGCTCATTATAAAATCTGTCAATCGCATTTATGATTAAAAATACTTAAAATAATTCAAATAGGTACATGTATATTTGATTACCCCATCTGGTGGATCCTTTTCCCGGGAAGGAAATCGTCCATACATTCGCTCACAAATTGCGCAGAGGCCGCACCAAGTTCGATACTTAATCGTGTTTTCATCGGACTTAAAAAAAAACAATGAATCAGTTCACGAATATACACTATCAAAATATTCGAAATTCGAAACATTCACCAAGACAAAAGAGATGGAGACATAAATTAATCTAAAGGGTGACAGTTTTATTCTAGGATTAGTGCATTAGAAATTTTTAGCCGAGTAGGTATTTCATCAACACTCCATAACGTCCCAGGTGTTGGGCTCGGGTCTCCTCTCAGGAGAGGGTTAAGGCCATACGTCCCCACGTTGGCCGAGTGCGTTTTGGGGACTGGCAAGACAAGTGGCTACGTAATCTTACCGTTGGATGTTTTTTAGCCGCCCAAAGGCCTCCAACTAAGCTTCACGACTGTTATCCTACGATAACAGCCGGGACCGACTGCTTAACGTGGCCTCCAAATCACGAAGACGCTCATGGTATCATGCCAACAGCGGTCACCCTTCCATCGCCGTCGTTGCTTACCCTCGGTGATTGTTTCTAATCACCGAGTGCAACTGGGCTATGAGCGCCTAAGTAGGTATTTACTTTCCACTAATTATTTCCTACTCACTATTTACCGCTTTAAGTTAATTACCTCTTCAGTGTCTCCTGCTTCTGGTCTTGGCTTTCTGATCCCAGTATCAATTAAAGTAAGCTTAATTTCATCAGGAATATTATCTTCTTCCTCATAGTTTTCCCAATTCATTATAAGTTTGAATTGATTACTCTGCACCTTTGTCAATATGCCACCCATCATGAGTATAAGACCTTCTTCAATATCCTGCAAATTGGTGAGAAGACTATTTTAAGATGCCGTCCGCTATTAACGAGTCTTAAATGATTATTAAAAATTTAGATAAATTTAGTACTGGTTTGAATAGAGTGTTATATAAAGAAATATTTATAAATATTTGATCAACAGGCCTCTATTGTTTTGTTTTTTCTATGATTAGATGAGGAAGGATTATATGAGCTGAAAAAGATCAATAATAACCAAAGTACAGCGGTTCTTTAAAGCCATTGAATTTCCTTATTTAAATGGAGATCAAACCTATCTAGATCATTGTTTGACAGAAGTTACGTATTCGTATTCATATAATGCTGGCTAAAATAGGCTATAAAGCCAAAGACACGTGATTTTCTTCCCAAATTAGTTTGGAGTGGACTTTGAGTCTACCGCGGTACCTACATCTGAACTTTGATTTTTAAGTAGGGAGCAAGGCGGCAAAAAGTACGTAGATAATGTATTTAAAGTTTGAAGGAATTTTGAAACGTCACCTTGATAGGCATTCTGTAACTTCGCGCTCTAAACTTTCTTAGCACTGTTAAGTACAGTAGCTGTTTTGATTTCTTTAGTGTCACGAATCTTGCAGCGTAGTTCATCGGAGTTAGTGCTAAAAAATAGAAAAGTCATTTAGATGAAATAGATATTTCCAATTTATTTTTATAAAAGTACGAAGGTAATGTCTAAAATAATAATAATAAATAACAAATATTTCGGACATCTCACACAACGCTTTCTTGTCCCAAGCTAAGCAAAGCTTGTGTTATGGGTACTAGACAACTGATACAAATACATACATACTTTTTTTTTGTAAATACATACATATTATACATAGAAAACACCCAAACTCCGAAAGAAATATCTGTAGATCATACAATCATTTGGTCCGACCCGTGAATCGAACCCGAGACCTCACGATCAGCAGTGGCACACGCCAACGGCGAGGCCAACGAGGCAGACAAGTAAAATAGGTAGGTAGCTACCCACCTACCTATTTGGGCTCACAAATACTTTCAAAAATCAAAGAGAATATTCAAGAACGGCATTAAAAAAATATAACTTTTAGATATTGAAACTCTTAAACTTACTCTCAAGAGCGTTCGTGTCTATTGGCAATGAAAATTGTGCATTCTTTCTAGAGAAGACCCTAGGGATGTGCAGCCAATCTCCAAGACTAACTGCGGGGACTTTGAGTTCCCGGAGTAACGCCTGCATCTCTTGGCCATAGGAGCGTGTCGGACGAGTGCGCATTGCTTCTTCGAGAACGTACCGGCGCTGTAAATAATTGTTCTTCTAGCCTTATTATGCAATGAAGTAAATAAACATTACTACTACCTATGTAGAGTATATTACATTTCTATGAATAGTCACGCTAAAGCGTAGAGCAATAATTATACTGCATCAGAAGCATCAAACATCTATACAAATAAATAAAATTGGAGTGTCTGTTTGTAATATTAAAATAACCGCTTTTTACTAAATGCATATGTATGTATATACGGAACATATACCAAAAATGTAGTTAAAAAATTTTTTCTCTGTCTGTCGGTCTGTCTGTCTGTCTGTCTGTCTGTCTGTTTGTTTGTTCCGGGTAATCTCTGGAACGGCTGGACAGATTTTGACGGGACTTTCACTGGCAGGTAGCTGATGATCCAGGGAGTAACTTAGGCTACTTTTTTGACTAACTTTATCCCGCGGCGTTACTCGCGGTACAACAATAAGCGCGTGTAGCACCGCGGGGTTCAGCTAGTTTATCCTATAACTCTATATCTACTACGCACAATACGCTACATAGCAGCAAAAAGCATAAATTACAAAGTTGTGCAAGTAAAATGCCACTTTTGCAGCAAGAGCGGTTAGGTTTGCAACGCACCTTGACGTCAAACTCAGTTTCAATAGCCTCCTCATCTACTTCTCTGTGCAGGTACTTGAGTATATCATCGTCCAGAAATGAGTCAGTTTTCTTAGGCACATTGAGTTTTACTACAGGCAGTATAATGTCGTCATCTTCTTTTGCTAAAATCACCGAACCTCTAGAACTAGGGTTTTGGGAATCCCCACCAATGCCTGCAATCTAGAGAAACGAGCAAGATAAAAAAACTGGTTAGTTTTGGGGATGTGATAAGATTTGCCCTTGCCGAGTTGTGACGACAGACAGGCCGTATCCAGACGTATCCAGAGGGGCCAGTGGGAAAGAGGGACCTGATGATAGAAATGATTCAGAAAATAGTAAAAATAACAGAAAAAAAAGACTAGCCAACCCATTGTTTGATCTCAAATTAAACAGAGCCGGTAAGACTGATAAAAAACTGTATACGAATATTACAAACGCGAAAGTTTGTAAGTATGGATGGATGGATATAACTTATACATAAAAATAACACGTAGGCTACCATTTACCGCTATAACCGACATACACGCGGGCGGAGCCGCGGGCAAAATCTAGTGCAATGTTTTATGGATAGATAAGTAAACGAGATTTTGGCCGCGGCTCCGCCCGCGTGTAGGTATGTCGGATTTCGCGTGATTTTCAATAATAACGGTTGTATTTCAAAACTATTGCAATGATTGCGTGCATGAGTACCTACTTGTCATTATAAAATAAATAAAACCAATATTTCTTCACGCCATACGCGAAATGTAAACAGTTACCTCGTTAGGAATAATTTATTCAGTATCCTTTCAATTGCTTTATTATAATAGTAATCTTTCGTATAATACACCTATGTTACGCCCAAAGACAGAATACATTAACAATAAACTTATCTGTGGCAAACATAGAATGACCAAGCACAGTGCCGGATTAGCCACGTAGCAAGAGTAGCAAATGCTACGGGCCCCGCGCTTTGGGGGGCCCCGCACGCCATCGCCCATTGGCCGTAAAATAAATAGGTTTAAATGAGCGTAAAGTATCTTGCATGCCATTAGGTAATCCCGGATGAACGGTATTTAAGTTCGCTTGTCTCTTCTCCTTTTCATCTTTAAAATCTAAGGAGATGTACAGGAATGTGGCAGTTACAGAGTAATAAAGCTCATTCCACATAAAATGAAAGTTTTAGAGAAACCTATTGAGAGGAGAATGAGACTGAAAAGTGCAATAAGTAGAAACCAATTTGGGTTTTTGCCGGGCCAACAGATGCCATATTTGCAATTCGATAATTGAGTGAGAAATACAGAAAGACGCACAAAGACTTGCATGATAGTGTTTATTGATGTAGAAATGGCATATGGTAGAGTACCCCCTGAGGTTTTGTAGTAGGCTTTGAAAGAAGAAAGAGTGCCTCGCTAAGTATGTGGCATTGCAGTGGCGGATTTATAGATTTGCCGCCAGTAGGCTATAATTTTTTTAGCTTAGACCCTTCTGCTAAGATGTCATCGCGCGAATGGAGGCGGCGAAGAGGGTTCGGAAGAAAGATTCTTACTTAGACACAATTAGTCGTTGGCAAACCGGATAGTGGACTCACTGATTCCAGGGCCTGATGCCACCGAGTTCTGGTCGACCGATCTGGTGAAACCTGTCACCGCCAGTATTGATCATGACAATGCTGGTGAGTGGTTAGCGATGGGAAGCCTCGGTCTCCTTCTGCGAGGGTGTTACGCTCCAGAAGGAGACCGCAGAGCGTGATTGGGAAAGTACCGATCCCGCTCGAAGGAGGCGTCGAAGGGGACGCGGTATGTATTGTATTGAGGGTGTTACGCTCCAGAAGGAGACCGCAGAGCGTGATTGGGAAAGTACCGATCCCGCTCGAAGGAGGCGTTGAAGGGGACGCGGTAAGGTCCCCAATCGTCGCGGCAGCAACATCTTCTCATCTCATTTCGCGAAAAAAAAGGAGAATGTTATGATTCGGTCAATGCTATTTTATTTAAATTGAGGGTAATCTATAGGCACACTATTTGGCCCTAAAGTATTGTTAAATTTTCAAAACTTCTTTCAATCGTATTTTTGATCGTATATTATTATTGTAAGAAATAAAAACATTGGGCCAAACCTGCCGCCCCTAAAATTTGCCGCCCTAGACTCCAGCCTACTGAGCCTCGTGGTATATCCACCACTGTGGTATTGATTCGATCGAGGTACAGAGGATTTCGCACCTTTATAAGATCGGCTGCTTCTTGATTGTGCATGATATTTGCAGACGACATTGTGTTGATCGCGTTCTAGGGTCAGTGCAGACTAGAAACAAAGACGCAAAGACTAAAACTAAAACCGAATAGATGTTCTGTGATTTCGGCGGTCTCTCCGGCCTTATTGCCGGGTCATTGAATAGAACAACGATTCCGGTCTGCACTGATTTCAAGTACCTCGGTTCGATGTTACAAAATAATAGCGAAATATGTCTGCGAACATCGAATCAACGACGAATGAAATCGAAGATGGATGAAGTGGCGGCAGGTAACAGGAACTTTTTTCATCCCAAGTTCTCTTTGACGTTAAAGGCAAATACATAAAACGATCAATATTCGACATTCAAACGCTTTAATATGAGTTATGGAACACAATGGGCCAAGAAGGACTTAATCATCTTATCTTGATGAGTGTAGAGCATCATTTGTATATAATTGAAAGTGTGTGATGTCTAACTTCTGCTCGTATTAAATCCAGAATAGTTTATTTGTTATAAATAAACTTAAAATAGTTTTGTTTCATTTAATAATTAACAAAAACTTTTCTGTATTAAATTGGAAGTTACAAATTTGGAGATGCGCACTGAAAAACAAAAGTGAAACCACCGAAGCACTTACAAATTCAAATGCGAATATACAAAATTCAGTGTTGTCAGTTTTTATCGAATTTGTCTTCTTTTCATTGGGCAAACTATCTGTAATTAATGTGTTTCGTACTAATGTATGTAATGTGTGACTGCCTCGGTGGCGCAGTGGTAGCGTACGCGACTGCTGTTCTTGAGGCCTCGGGTTCGATTCCCGGGTCGGATCAAATGTTTGTATGATCTGCAAATATTTGTTTCGGAGTTTGGGTGTTTTCTATCTATAATATGTATGTATTTACATAAAAAAAAAGTATATAAGTATTTAATATCAGTTGTCTAGTACCCATAATACAAGCTCTGCTTAGTTTGGGACTAGATGGCGTTGTGTGTTAGATGTCCGAAATATTTATTTATTTATTTATTTATTTATTATTAATTGACTAAACTTACGAATGGTTAAATAATGTAAGTTTTCTTTAACTGTAAGTTACTAATAGTAGAAAATTACTTAAAAGTACGATTACATTACATAGCTAAATTTACTTACGAGAACTAGTTCTCGACATTTAAATCGCAATCGCAACCGGCAATAGAAAAACTTGTGCAAAATAAGGTCGCTAAGTTTGAATGTTTGATTCACACTGGGCCTTCTAGCATTGACAGTGCATGAGGTCTCGGGTTCGATTCCCATGTCGGACCAAATGTTTTCGGAGTTTGGGTGTTTTCTAAGTATAATATGTATGTATTTACAAAAAAAAGTATGTACGTATTTATATCAGTTGTTTAGTACCCATAATACAAGCTTTGCTTAGTTTGGGACTAAATGGCAATCGTGTTGAATGTTCAAAAAAATTACCTAAATACCATAAACTTGAGAACCTAGAGTAAACCTAGGGCCCCTTGGCCAAATTTGCTACAGGCCCCGCGCTGGCTTAATCCGGCACTGACCAAGCACATAGCAATCGGTGACAGCATTGCGGTTTCATCGTGACAGCTACAAGAATTTAACGAACGCGAAGACTTGCTATTCGAGCTGCATTTTGAGCTCACTGAGCGTTTCCAATATTATTTTGAACTATAATTAAGGAATTAGGATAACCTGAGTTTCAGGGTCCTGTTGTGACTGTGCAGCCAATCCAGCTGAAGTAAGTCTATCACTGCCGCCCGCACGTCCCTTGCGCCTTCTCTTACCACGGCGTCGACCTTCGCCACCACCTAGAATGTCGTTCAAGTATTTTATAAGTTATAACAATCATTTCGACAACTATATAGGCGACAAATCTATGCAAATAAATAAAATTGAAGTGTCTGTTTGTAATATAAAAATAACCGGTTTTTATTAAAAATAAAATAAATAATAAAATAGCCTTTATTGCTGTTCACTTTCTTAAAATATATTACAATAAATGCCTACTATCTAACTTCCCTTTTTTTTCTATTCTTAATTATTTCAATTATCGGTAACCGGGTGTGTCTGTAACAGCTTGTCTATCGACAAAGGCCTCCTCTAAAGATGCCCACGTTTTCCTGTCTCTAGCTAAACGGGTCCATACAGGACCAGCTACTTTCTTTAAGTCGTCTTCCCACCTTTTCATTTGTCTACCTTTATTCCTTTTGCCGTCTCTTGGGTACCTCTGTTATTACCTTTGTCCATTTTTCTTTACTTTCTCTTAGCACATGCCCCGTCCATCTCCATTTTAGTTGCCTGTATATTTTGGATGCATTTTTAAATTTTGTTTTTATTAAATGCATATGAATGTATACACAGCACATATACCAAAAATGTAGGTAGTTAAAAAATTTTTTGTCTGTCTGTTTATTCCGGGTAATCTCTGGAACGGCTGGACGGATTTTGACGGGACTTTCATTGGCAGGTAGCTGATGATCCGGGGAGTAACTTAGGCTAGGCTTTTTTTAGACTAACTTTGTTCCGCGGCGTTACTCGCGGTACAACAATAACCGCGGGTAACACCGCGGAGTTAAGCTAGTTTATCTATAAGTATACTAGCTGCTAGCCGCGGCTTTGCTCGCACAAGTAATATATAAAATTATGTAACTCATTATTTTTTACCTACTCAATTCATACGAAATTCAAAAAAGATAAAAGTTTCATACAATTTTTTTTCCAATATTTCACCCTTTGTCATATGAAGAACACATGTATGAAATTTTAATTTTCTAACCTGGAAATACCCGACATTAATGTCGCAGTTACAGTAACATACCTTCTTCATCAACGTTCAGATTAGCGTCGTTTGTATCAGCTTCTTTTTCAGCTTTAGATCGTTGGGATGGTGGAACCTCGAGTTTATTCTGCTTCTTCACTGTCTTGCTGATGTTCAACGCTTTCAGTTGATTCTAAAAAGAAATACTTGCATCAAAATAAGCTATTTATATATTACTAGCTGAACCCCGCGGTTATTGGTGTACCGCGAGTAACGCCGCGGGACAAAGTTAGTCTAAAAAAAATTAGCCTAAGTTAGTCCCTGGATCATCAGCTACCTGCCAGTGAAAGTCCCGTCAAAATCCGTCCAGCCGTTCCAGAGATCCCGGAACAAACAGACAGACAGACAAAAAAATTTTAACCACATTTTTGGTATATGTTTTGTGTATACATACATATGCATTCATTAAAAAGCTGTTATTTTAATATTACTCTACTTATTACAGACACTCCAATTTTATTGATTTGTATAGATGTATGACTCCTATGGTATATCGCATATTAATGCGATAAAGATATGGTAATGTAAACCTTTCAAAACGCAAACAAAAGTTGGCAAAAGCGGGAACAAGGAGAAAGTATATGCGGCTTGGGTAAACGGTCGCAACAATCAAGACATAGCAGGGCCTGTAGATTTTATTGAGTTTGCAATGACAAGTTCAATTAGGCACAAAAGCTGGATATATTCGCTAAGCTAACTTTTCCAAAAAAAAAATTACCATAGAAATGTGTAATAGTGCCTACATATTTAATTGGTATAATGGTACCACACTAGTACCTACTACTTAATTAGTCATTTTGATTCGAGGATGACATCAACAGTCTCACGTACCTACCTACATATAATGCTAGTAAATGAAGTAATTTCTTATAACGGGATAACGACAATATTACCTCCAGTTGTCGAAAGAACTCGTCACTATCGTAATTCAGTGTTTTCTCTTTTTTGACCAATTTTCTCGACAATTTAACACTTGGTAATTTTATACGCTTCCTCTGACCGCCGGTGCCCCATGCGGTCACAGACCATACTATGTTAGAGGCGCCTCTTTTCCTACTTCTCGGTGCGTAACTAATAACTATCCTCGTTAAATGCCGTACGTTACAATCGCACATCTTTGGAGTGACAACAAGAGGAAGCTTTTGTGTGCTCCGTCTCATACTGCGAGGTTTTTTTGCTGCCAAGTGGTCCCCAGTTAGCGACATGGTACTATTATTTTGTTTCTTATCTTTCGGTTTCTCTTTTTTTGCAGGTAATAACTTGGTTTTGGATACTAAAAAAGGCAACATATTTTGGGAAAATCGCGAAGTTTTCCTGCAAGTTATCTATGGAACTTCCCGAGACACACTAAACTCCCGTCAGGTGTACATATCGATCAGTGTTTATCAACGACAATTATGATTGGTGTAACGGTCTAGTAAGTACACCTGATAAGAGCCTTTACGACACTTAACATATTTTTTGTTGCTATTCGATTTAAACTGATCTGAGCTATGAGTAGGATTATACAGAATACTGGTCTGGCTTCCTATAAAGAATCCATAAAGAGCATACAGCCCTTATTAATACATTTTCAAATTTATTTTTACCCGACTACGGCAAAGCCAAAGGAGGGTTGTGATTTTGACAGGCTATGTATGTATGTATGTATGTATGTTCATTTGTTCCCTCCTAGCTCATTAACTACTCATTAGATTTGGACAAATGAGGTGTCTCTAGAAGCGTCATGATCGTCTTCTGGTTATAGGCTATATGACATGTCACTGAATGTAATGTGGCGCCCTCTAGCCGACATAAAGTACTGTGTAAAAAAATAAATTTGAGATAAATATGCCGTGTTTGGTATCATTAGAAAGGGAGTTATTTGTACATTTCAAAAATACATATGTTATTAGCATTTGTTCGTGACTTTGTCCGTATTTATTCGATAAGTGTAATATATTTCTATGGTTACCTATTTAAAATAAACTTTGCACAACAACAAGTATTATAGAGGCACCAAAACATTTTAAATAAAAAAAAGTAAAAACTAAAACCCAACTACGACAAAAAACGACGCTTAAAAAGTATGAAACAAGTTTCAAAAGCCGTAGTCACGCGTTGTTAAAGTGTTATGGACTATGGTACATAACACTACATGGACTACGGCTTTTGAAACTTAGGAATGTTCCATAGTCCATAACACTTTAACAACGTGTGACTACGGCTTTTGAAACTTGTTTCATACTTTTTAAGCGTCGTTTTTTGTCGTAGTTGGGTTTTAGTTTTTACTTTTTTTATGCCTTATTTTATACCTTATTAATATTTTAAAAACAATGTTTATTTATTATCTATCCATACTAATATATAAAGCTGAAGAGTTTGTTTGTTTGTTTGAACACGCTAATACCAGGAACCGCTGGTCCAATGTGAAAAATTCTTTCGGTGTTGGATAGTCCATTTATCGAGGAAGGCTATAGGGTATATATCATCACGCTACTACTAATAGGAGCGAAGCAAAAATGAAGAATGTTTCAAAAACGGGGGAAATTTTCACGCTACGGGCAATATAAGGCGCAAACGAGGTTGCGTGGGTCAGCTAGTTTATCTCTAAATAAAATACGGCAGTAACTCAATGGCTAAAGCGTCGAACTTGCTTTCAAGTGGTTACTGGTTTGAAATTCACATAGTAATGCATGCATGAACCTACTGCCAACAAGTATTTATTTATGCTGAATGGTTATTTTTTTTTTTATTAAAATATTTTAAACATCATACAACAGTCCAGGATTCCTTTATGACGCCGGCCGAGTAAACAAACACATTTCATCTTAACATTACATCTAACATACTAATGGTCTCAAGGTTCAACAACTAACCCTTCTTGCAGTCCTAACACTCAGCGGCTCCTTCACAGGAAGGGTCCTTGTTGCGAGCACAAGAGGTGATGCCAGTGGAGGCAGCTGTTCACAGTGGCCTTTGACGAGGCGGTTGTGAGCGCCATCGGAAAGATTCAATGAGGGCAGAGTCGAACGGTCATTAGTTGGACTTGTGTTGGGGCCTCCTGTGATATCTGAAGTTGTATGGCCGTGGTAATAAAGAGTTTCCTGGAAATATCACAATTATTATCATATAACCTTTTGTTTTATTTTAGAGATTCGATTCCCATGTGCGTGTTTTAGGTTGCTTTTTCTGTTCAAACTGTCAAAGGGACTCCTCTTTCTTCTTGTAATTCATATCAGTATTAGATAAATTAGAAGTTACCTGACTATGACTTCGCCTCAAGTCTAGAACAATAGCAGTTCTATGATGTGGTTGGTCTGGTGTGAGACACCTGCGGGAACCTCTAGATTTACCACTGGCGAGAGTCGGGGCTGGTGTGAGTGGTCTGGAGTCTGTTTCGGTGTATCTGTATCAAAACATACATGTTATTAGTTTAACTATACAAATAAATAAAATTGAACTGTCTGTTTGTATTTTCAAATCAACAGCTTGTCACATATGACCGTTAGAGAGCCATGCTTCGGCATAAATGGGCCGGCTTGACCGGAGTGATACCACGGCCTCACAGAGAATCAGTGTGAAACAGCGCTTGCACTGTGTTTCACCGAGTGAGGATACCGTAGGCCCGGCCATACCCAACCCCCCCCACTCCCCATCTCCAAAGGCCGCGCAACCGTCGACGTCTCTGGTGTCCTTGGGCGGCGGTAATCGCTTACCATCAGGCGATACGTCTGCTCGTTTGCTCACTATTCCAAAAAAAAAAATTAAATTAAAGTATATACCTACCTAGATAGGTACGCTATCAACATAAAAAAACAGTAAAAATTGTCTGTCCCTCCGACCTGACCGATTTCGCATAGAAAATCAACGTAAAATGAAAGCGATCATGCTGTCGTGTTTCGTTGCTGAGTGCGAGACCGGAGGCCCAACGATGCAGAAGCATCACTAGCCCGCCATGGTGATGGTCACCATGCTGCACTGTAGCATTGTCTGCATTCGCAGAATGGTGACCACCACTCTTGGATTCTGCTTATGCTTTCCATCAGGCAGAGTAGAGTCATTATGGCAGGGCAAAATATAAAAAAAAAAAAAAAAAAAAAATAGACTCGACCGTTGGGCGAAGTTAGACAGATCGCTGACGAACTTAGCCCATCGGTGTTACCCGCTTTTGTAGTTGTAAAGTTAAAACCAGGTTATTGGGACGTAGCTAGTCTATCCATACAAATAAATAAAATTGGAGTGTCTGTTTGTAATATTGAAATAACTACTTTTTACTAAATGCATATGTATGTTTACACGACACGATACATATACCAAAATAACATTTTTTACAATTTTTGTCTGTTTGTTTGTTCCGGCTAAGCTAATCTCTAGAACGGCACCGATTTTGACGGGACTTTCACTGATAGGTAATTGATGATGTAAGGAGTAACTTCTAATTGGTGGACGCATATACCAATTTGCATGACTGATTTGGTGGGAAGTACACCAACCAATCAGCTCGTTCAGCGCTCCCTCCATGTATGTATGCCCTAAGGTAGAATATGACTGTTACCTTCTAAACATATCTTCAGTAACAATATCATGTGGCGTTCGAATTTTTTCCTTATCTCCATCTTGAAATCTGGAGAGGTCTTCTTGAAATAAATGAGATTTACCTTCTTGCAGCTGCAACATTTAACATAAGATTTAGTGACATGCAATATAGCGACCTCACGCTGTATTCTAATGTCAGATAAGACCAGAAGCTAGGTATGTTTCAGTACCTTAATAAATTTTTATACTTTCTCTTTTACTTTATACCTACCGCCTGGTTGGTCTAACGGTTGAAGCATGCAACTGACGATCAAGAGGTCTCGGGTTCCAATTCCGGGTCAGCCCAAAAGTGTTTGATTTATTCTGATTAGGATTTAAATACCTAAGTACTTAATATCTGATCTGATCCCACGTGCCTCGGAGAACACGTAAAGCTGTCGGTCCTGCGCCTGATCTCTCCCCGATCATGTCGGTTTATGAGAGAGAGGGAACGAAGGGTGCACCTGTGTTTGCGTTTGCGTAGCGATAAAGTCACTATTTCATCTATTGCCTACATACCCAATCTTTGGCTCGTTTAACATATTCTTTAGCCTCAGTATCAGCAGGATGATTACACAAAACTGAGCAGTTATGTGCGAATGGGTTGTACAGAGCTGCGTAAGGCCGGAGCATAAATGGTGCAGGCGTCACTTCGCATCGTAAGTCCACGGTACTCTGAAAAAGTGTGTAAGTAAGAGAATTTATTATGATTTCTTTAACGACTTAGGAGCACAAAATTACATTATTCTTATCTAATATCTGTGTTATAAAAAGTCTTACAAACTTAAACTTTTTAATTTATGAAGTAGGTTAGTTCATATTTTCTTTAAGACGCTTTCGATTACTGACACCTTGCAAACACATTTATTTACTGCCCTAACATCTTTTTTATCAGACTTTTTTCTACTGTAGGTACCTAGGATATGTTTTATTTAACTTTCATTTTTATATAGGTACCCACTTATTTTACAGTACATAAGTAGGCACATCAACAACCCATAACGTCCTACTGTCGGGCACAGGTCTCCTCTCAGGAGAGGGTTAAGGCAATACGTCCCCACGCTGGCCGAGTGCGGGTTGGGGACTGGCAAGACAACGTCGCGCGTTGTGGCTACGTTATCTTGTCGTTGGATGTTTTTTAAGCCACCCAAAGTCCTCCAACTAAGCTTTACGACTGTTATCATATGATAACAACCAGGACCGACTGCTTAACGTGACGGAGACGCTCATGGTATCAAGCCACCAGCGGTCACCCATCTAGCTACTAACCGCGCCGTCGTTGCTAACCTTCGGCGATAGTTTCTAATCACCGAGTGCAACTGAGCTATGAGCACCTCAGGCACATATACTGCAATTATTTGAACTGAATTTCTATGATATAGTACAGCTTGATTTTGTAGAGTAAGAAACAAAATGCTTCTAAAAACTTATTATCAAACTCGGTTCCAGGTTTCTATTTACACATACCTAATATCCTAGTACATGTGTCGCAAGATGAAAACTAAACGGTCACAACAACAATAGGCTAACATAAAAAAAAAACAATATTTATGTGGCATAATGACAGAACATGGTACCTACCTTTTGTCTAAAAGTTACAAGTTTAGGCGTTATACTCGCCAACAATCCTGTATTACTTGTAAGTCCCATTATTTTACCGTATTCCGGTTGTATATTTTATAAAAGCTCTTAACCAAAGAAGTAACACACGCTATCGACAAATCAATCGCTTAGTTACACGGCAAAAATACCTCGAGTAAGAATTAAATCTAAGTAAAATTATTCACAATAAATGTTTTCAAATTGACATGAAATATAATTATGTATTGTATACCTATCATAACTATATTATTCCTTTATGTACGAACTGACAGTGAGTTTCAGAGGATATACTTCTCTTTAGTGGAATTTTACTGTCACTGATCTTTGAGTTGAGGTCTGTAAATATAAAGGTAGAACCAGGTACGGAAATCAATAAAAACTCTAAAAACTAATTTGCGGATAACCCAGGAAATGGATTTCTCCAATGAAAATACAATAATTTTCATTATGATACCGAATCTATCTTTTTTTATCGAATGTATTGGAAACTTATTCATCTTTCCCTGAGAAAGTTTTGTTTAAGTAAAAGCGGGAAGTGTAATAAAGGGTCTAAGCCAATAATAATTTCTTGCAAAACTTAAAGGCCAAATAAATGTAAGATTTGGCCCTAGGTAGCTACTAAGAAAACTAAAAAAAACCTTCAAACCTGCAAGAAACGAGCGTACTCCTTCTTAAAATGCCGGCAACGCACCTGTGACGCCTCTGGTGTTGCGGGTGTCCATGGGCGGCGGTAATCACTTACCATCAGGTGATACGTCTGCTCGTTTGCCCCCTATTTAAATAAATAAATGAAAATACTAAGAAAACTATTGGGGTTCAACATGAATTTCTATTCTAGGTCATGTTTGAAGTCCCGAGACTTTTTAAATGATTAGAGGTCCTAAGGATTTCCACGAAATGGAATGTAAAATAATGAATTATCTTTAACTCAACTTAGATGTAAAAGTAGCTTAGGGCCTATAAAAAGCACTCACATTAAGCGAGTGTTGGTAGGAGCAGAATTTCTATCTTCGGGGTTCTCAGAATCTAGTTTTAATGCACACCGATACATCTTAACAACTTAAGTTCACTATGTGATAAAGATACTTTTTTTGAAATACAAATTAATGAACATTTTAAACTTTTATTTACACAGCATGGAAGAGAAGGTAACAGGTTCGACTCCAAACATTAGACTAATTAATACAAAAACTCCGAGCGTTAGTAATAGCTATGTGGTGTATTTTAAAAATATAAGGATTATAAATAAAATTAGTTAGGTAAGTCAATCGCATTATTTTTACTTTTTCTTTAAATTAATTTATATAGGTACAGTAAATGATACAAGGCTGATTTTTTTCACATATATTATTGAAAAAAATTTACACAAAAGCACTAAGACATCCATTTAACCTTATTGTCTAAATAAATGACGTTTTAAACCGACACGCAACCTCTTAATTAAGATATAATTTGTCTCTAAAAATAATACTCATTTTCTCTTTTTTAGACGTCAGAAAGTAACTATGGCATTACGAACATAACACCTACTAAGCGACTTGTGTAAGTTAGTCTAAATAATAAACTTTAGATCGTCTAATCTATTTGTTACAAAGGAATTTTATATTACAGTATATGTAGTGCAATAAGGTACCAAATGTGTACATTGGGTGTTAATTTAACTCTTATAATTTACAAGAATATTTAACCACTCATTAGTAATATTATTACACAGAACAGAGTCAAGACTAAAATAATTTCAATTCGTATAAGTACTTAATTTCTTGTTAGTCAAAGTTATTTTTAAACAATATTAACAGTATATTAATCTACGCTCAAAATTGCATTTATCTCGGAAACTTTGTGTTTCTAAAATAAAGGGTATATTGGCAGTATCAGTCAACAATTTTAAGTTGTGAGGGCGAGTTTAAACCCAGGCACTGGTACTAGCCGGTCATCCTAGTTTACCTTTGAACACACGGCCGAGAAAATAACTCAAAATAGTAAGATAATGTTGCTATTGCCGATATAAATTACCAACTAGTTACTATATATCGCCCAGTGCCTCACGTGTGAATCAATTCGGAATTCATTTTCAGATATGAACACTAAGTACTGTGGAGTGTTGACTCGCATAATAATTAACATTGCGCGTAATATTCTTTAAATATGTGTCACAATAAAAAAAAACTCCATTTTCCAGCTCAGTTATCAATTGCAGTTATTTCGGACATTCACACAGTAAATCGGATGTTATTAATTTTACGTGGATGTAGGCACAATGGGATATTACACTGACACAAATAAATGCAATAAACATAGCTTTATCGATAACAGTTATGCGAGAACAAAGTTACTTATTTTCGATCATTACATAAAACGCGAGTGTTTTATCCACCAACCTTATTATTAACAGTCATAACTGAGAATGAATCCTATAGCAACAACAGAGAACATAAAAGAATAAAATTGCATTCAATAAAATTATTCCACCACAATCTGTACAAAACGATCTTTTACATCCAAGGCTGTGATCGCCTTTCATTACTAAATTATTTCATTGGGCCAATATCAAAGTGAAGGCAACATATCAATTAATAACAATTTTCTCACGGCGATACCTCAATCTTATAATTGATATGTGAGAGTAATTAGTTCCACAAACGACTGCCTCTCGTGCCAGACAAAATATTCCAGTTTATCACTCAATAGAAACTTGTGTTCACATCGATATCTTTTATAACATTTCACAACATTTAACTTCTATGATCAATTGTAAAGAATGTAAGTGAAATAGAAGATTTTAGAGTTCCTAATGCACGAGATAGTCACTAGGAGGCAATAGGTAAAAGGCAAGTTCTTTAGAAAGGCAAATCCATCGTCCCTACTTCGTATCGTAAAACATTTATACTTATACAAATATGTAGGTATAATTTATATTATTATGTCATGAACATAAAAAGCAATCTACATTGAACATAATCATGTAGTAAGTTTACATGAATGCTAACAAGCACCTTTATCATCTTGCATTATATTATAACTCGTTCGGACGCCACTGGTATAAAGAAAAAGCTGTTTCCAAGTGCACAGACTTGTCGAGATCTCTTCAGCCCTCGCTATTTAAAATAGAGTTCCTTCAGGATAAAACTAACTGAAGTAGCTCTGTTTACAATTACTACTGCTCTGTATACTCTGAGATACCAGTAGCCACCGATGCCTCTGTGCTATTTAAAAATTAACAATAATTTAATCTAAAAATAAGCCTACATAAAACTCAGTGTGACTCTTCATCTCATTCACAAATAAAATTTTAGTTATGACTAGTAGATAAGAAATAAATTTGAGCATGGAAAATAAGCGTAGTACACGACCATGCAACTATCAAAAATGTTATAAAAACTTAAACAGTTAAGGTACTTATCATAAATATAAATTACAAGTAGTCACACAAAATAACGTTGGGCCGCCGTGGCGTCGGCCGAATTGTGCGTGAACACATTACGAACGTCCGTGCACTAGAATCGGACACTTACGTCAAACTAGGGGCGCGAGGCACGTGCAGCCTCCTCTAGCGCGCGCACTTTAAGCTCGCGTTCGCGTTGTTGGCGCATAAACTCCTCGTGGTGCGCAGGATGAAGGAACCCGCGTTCGCGTTCCATTAGCAGCTGCCGCTGCAACTGCTCCTGCGCGGCCGCATGCTGTGCTAGCTGCTCTGCGTATGGGCGCCCTAGCAAATCTGGGTGAGGTAGCGGCCTGTAGGGTCCACCAGGGCCCAGTCCCAGACCCAGGGCTTCTTGTTGCGCTTGCGCCGCAGCTTGTTGGCCAGGATGAAGGTGTAGGTGTGTGTGTGAGTGTGCATGTGTGTGCGCATGTGTATGCGCATGATACTCTGGGTTGATACCCGCCATCTGTAAACGCACCATGGGGTCAGCCGCAAGTGCTAGTCGCTCGGCAGCCTCCAACTGAGCTGCTGCCACGCTTGGGTGCGGATGATGCGGATGATGTGAGGGCGCTCCTGTTACCGGCACCGAGGGTGGGCCACCCCCTCCTGCTGGCGGGATACCTAGCCGCTCGAGACGCTCACGTTCTAGCTGTGATAGCGCGGCAGGTCCGTGTCCGGGAGGATATAGGCCGAACTGAACAGGGAGGGCACCTTGCGGTGGTGGAGGTGCCATTCCATATCGACGATGCATTTCGAGCCAATGTGGATCGATTGCCCGAGGACCAACATTGTTTTTGAGCAGTTCCTCTTTCAGCCTATCGTTTAGTTCGCGTTCACGTAGCTCTCGAATTTCCCGGTCCCGTTTCTCTCGTTCCAGATGTTCCAGTTCGAGTCTTTCACGAGCTCCAGCTGCACCATACATCGAGCTCAATTGGTATTGAAGCATGGGATCCATGCAATGTCGCGGTAAGTTGCCTGGACTGAACCCTGCATGTGGTCGTGCATACTCCGACAGCGTTCGAAGTGCTGGGGTATCAGGGTATCCTGGTGGTCTAGGAAACCTGTCATATGGAGAAGATATTGTTTCAATGGCCCCTCTCGAAGGTGGCTTCGTCTCAGGTTTCTC
This sequence comes from Spilosoma lubricipeda, assembly GCA_905220595.1. NCBI lineage: Eukaryota > Metazoa > Arthropoda > Insecta > Lepidoptera > Erebidae > Spilosoma > Spilosoma lubricipeda. Next base: position 4,672,136 of record HG992286.1, on the reverse strand, counting down.
TGGTGTAGCTATCTTTCTATGCGCTTGTTGGGCTATCTTTTCCCTTTCTTCGCGGTCTCTTTCGGCTTGCTTTCGTAACCGCTCCTCGCGTTTACGAGCGAGTTTAGATTCCGGTACAGGTTTAAATATAAGATCGGTCCTAGTACATGAGTTGTAATCACCTCGATTCCAGTGCCTTAAGAATATCGCCGATTGAGATCTATGGCATTCTGTATCTTCAATTTTTGGTTCGGGACTGGGTCCATGTGGAATATGGGCAGGACTAGGTATTTCTTCTTCCTCTGGTTGTGATTGAGTCTCAAGTTTTAGCTCGGGGTTCTCCTCTGGAATAGGCCGCGGTGGACCACGTAAGTGAGGATGACCATGAGGCAGTTGATGCGGCGATCCAGGTCTGGGATGTGATGCTTGTAAACCTGCCGCAGCCTGAGCGTGTAGACGTAGGCTCTCAATGGAACTTGGTCCTGGCCCAGATGGCATTCCCATACCCATAGGATGACCCATAGATGGAGGCTGTATCATAAGATGATTTGGATTGGCAGCTAGCATTTTTGGATGGTGACGTAGTAGCATAGAATCTGCTGGGGAAAGCCTCTCTGGATGATGAGCCAGGTGATGCGAATGATGATGGGTATGGTTGTGATTATTGACATTCACGCTGGACGACGTACTCGTAGTTTGAGACAAGCTAGCTGATAAGTGATGAGGTGAATTTGAATGAGAACTACTTTTCTGTTGTGTGTTGATTTTGTGTTGAATCGATTGCGATGAACTACTTGAAGTTGAATGAGATATTGATAATGTGTGGTTAGTACCACCACCCACATGACTGGGTTGCTTTTCCGTACTTGTATGAACTGCACTGTGGTGACTTGTTGAATGATGATGCGTCATCGTCGTCTCGTGAAGTTGATGTCTTTCAGTGGTGGCATTAGGATTTCTTGGATCTTCAGAGCTTTCAGAAATTTCTCTCAGAGATCTAGTAGTTACGGAGGAACTAGTACTATGACTAAGGTGTGAGCTGAGCATGGTTGTAGACTCAATCGTTGACGGTTTTACAGGCTCGTGCCGTCCAGGCGTACTCACGGCAGGATGCATCGGAGGTATTGGATGAGGTTGAGGGAGTGGTCCATATGGCTGATATGGGTATGGCATTGAATATCCAGGATGGGGATGTGGATAATATGGATGCATCGCATGTGCTGCTGCTGCAGATAACTGAAAGATAGAAGGATGAAGCAAGTGAGGGTGGTGAAGAGGAGAGGCAAATGGATGAGGTGGTGGGGGTCCAGGTTGTTGTCCAGAGTGCATCACTGGACCTGGTATTGTTGATGGTATTGACAGAGGTGTTGGGTTCATTAAGTTTAGTGCTGAATGTGACACAGGGGTATTTGGTTGAACTGGCGATGCTGATATTTGTCTTGACTGTGACGGACTCGCTAAATGCCTTGAGAAAGGTGATGTTGTTGAAGATGAAAGTCCATGTCCATGACTTGGTTGACTTTTGATTGGTGTAGGAGTATGAGGACTTTTTACTGGAGGAATTGGGTTTGAAGATTCTGAACTATTTTGACTTGTTTGAGTTGTAGGTATATGAGGTTGATGTAAGAAGTCTGGTTCCTTCTTTATACTCTCTATCCTTGGACCAAGGAATGCACTTGGCATGTTTGTATTATCATTTGTAGGTTGACTGGGAGGCCTACTACTATTCTCAACACTTGATATTGATTCTCTATCCCGTTCGGTGTTTAAATGTTGTGCTATAGCACTTCCAACAGGATATCCTGGAACTTTTACTTCTTTCAGTGATTGTAGAGGATCAGAAGGCGATTGTGTAGATAAGTTTGCAGGCATATTATCAGGCACTTCCTGTTTAATTTTCAAATCTTGTGGCATTGATGGATCATTTTGATTTGAAGGAGGTATTAAATTACTGCCTGGTAAACCATGAGGTGCTGGTACTGGTTGCATAAGAGGTGGCATAGATCCAGGTTTCTCTAGTCCAGGATGACTCGGATGGTTAGGATGACCAGGATGGCCAGAGTGACCGGGATGACCCGGATGTCCAGGATGACTCGGATGCCCAGAGTGTCCAGGATGCCCAGGGTGTCCAGGATGGCCAGGGTGACCAGGATGACTTGGATGACCATACATAGGTGTCGGCATAAAGCCATATGGACCAACATTGGTACCATTACCCACAGATATTAAAGGTCCTTGAGGCAGTAGTCCAGTTAAAGAGGGCTGATTAAGTGATGGTGGGGGCATAGTAGCACCTGATACAGGAGTAACAGAAGCCTCAGTAGACCGGATTCCAAGATTTTCGGGTCGCAGTGGATGTGGAAATGCTGGTGGTCTTGTGGTGTTACTTTGGCTGTCTAATTTAGGAGTGGACTGAGTTTTCAAATCTGTAGCTTGTTTATCATCATCTAATTCTTTATTTTCTTGTGAATGTGCAGGAGAAATTGGTTCAGTATTGGTGGTAGTGGGATGTTCCATTGGAGGTGGTGATGATGCACGAGTATTAGTAGGTGATGGACTTATTCTTTGCAACGTGTCTAGCCTGGGAGCATTAGGAGAATCAACTTTATTGGCTGTAGATATAGTCGCAGTAAAAATTTCAGGGGTATTTTGATTCTTCATCTCATTGGTTTCATCTCGAGGTTCCAACTTGATCATTGTTTTTAGAGGATTCATATGTGTATTATGCTTCGATGCCTCATTGGCAAAATTTATGTTTGGTGAATATCCAAATGGTGGTATACCAGCTTGGAAGTCTTTTGCGCTCCTAATAATAGAACTGTCTTTTCCAATATTTACAGGATTAAATATACTATTAGACATGTTTTCTATTTTTATATTGTGACTTAATTTGGGATTATAAATGTGGCTGTCTCTCACCAAGAAGTTGGTATTTTCTAAGTTGAGAGGTTTATTAGGTTGATTAATAGGATGGCCTGGAAAACTATGTGACAATGGATCTCTAGGAAATTCTTCTTTTTGTAGATTTTGTGTCTGTTCTTCTGTATCAATTTCTTCTTTAATCTTTATCTTCTCAATATTTTCAGAGGTCATAGGAGTTACTTTTGGTATAATGAGCTCAGTTTTAGGGAATATTGAGTTTGGAATAGGCAGACTTCTAGGTTCCATGTTTTCAGGTATCTTATTTGGTTGTAGATTTGAATCTGTTTTTAGATCAAGAGCGGTTCTCTCTTCCTTTTCAGCAACCTTGAAAGGTTGAGGAACTGAATCTTTCTCAGTTTTTATAACAGTTTCAGCAATAATTTCAGTTTTAGTTTGAGACTCAACAGGTTTCATAGTTTGGTCAGGCTCAGATTCTTTATTTTGTTCTGTACCCTCTTTATCAGTTTTATTGAAACTAAAGTCGCAAACCTCTGGTTCCGGCTCAGGAGCCTCTGTTTCATCCATTGCTGGGAAACTGTCATTAGTGAGACTTTCTGATGGACTCTCAGGTGGTTCTGCAGCTTTTTTCTTTTTCATTTGAACATCACCATCCATAATACCTCCAGGTTTACTGTCATCTGGAAGCCGTTTCTTAACTTTAGAAACATCCACTTTACCATTTGTCACCTTTTTCTTTATATCTTTAGAACATGGAGATGCCAATATTTTCTCAGATACATTATTATTAGTAGTAGTTTGTACACTTGGTTTACTAGGTTTTGTTTTATTTTTCAAATCACTGTCACTTTCATCTTGGGCCTTCTTTCCATTTGGAGTATTTTGTTCTTTAGACTTATTTCTAGTTCTCATTCGGCTAGGAGAGTCCTCTGGATTTTCCATTCTACCATTATCTACCTTAGCCAGATCACCAGCATCCCTTGAATCACTATCTTCCTCAGAATTCTCATCCTCTGTTACTGAACTCATTTCACCACCCTCCTTAGGATTTGGTGATGGTCTAGATCCATTTGTATCTGGTACTGTAGGTGTTGCCTCTGGTGTTTGCTCTTTAGGTGTACCAGCACGAGAGTTCCGAGTGTTTCGGACTCTTCTCAATGACGCTTGCCTTCTCCTTCTATGTGGTCTATTACTACTAGCACCAGGTGTCTTTTTCCATAGATAATAGAATTCAACAAGCTCTGCAGTATCTTTATGAGGCAACAAATCTTTCCTTATTTTAAAGAAGTTCTTACCAAACTGTCGTATTCCTTTGACAAACCGCTTGGTCTCCTCTTCCGTCCACTTTTTCTCAATTCCTTTTGGCACTGGACACTTTACAAGAGCCTGCAAAGCACGTCCAGGATCATAACCAGAATCATGAAGTACGTCTAGCGCGTTTATGGTAGTGTCATCGCGACTGGCGGCGACACAACCATCGTCAGGGGACCCTCCGTCGCACATTCCAGCAAATGCTGCCATTGAGCGAGCAGCTCGCAAATACATAACCAGATCTCGGTCAGTGGCCTGTGCAGGCAACCAACGTAATTCCTCTCCTCCCGGACACGGTTCGTCGGGTCCGAGTGGTCCGTTAAGCCTCATATCAGGCAAACAGGCATAGATATCCTTCTCCTTCACGGGTTGGTTCGGTGTACCCACTTGAACCTCCCCCTGATTCTGTGCCATGGTTCGTGCCAAATGAACTGTTTACGATGGGCACCTTTCCTTAATCACATATCACGAATTACACTTGGTTTACATGTTGATATATTATAACTTTATATTTGTCAGTTCGTCACTAATTTTCAGATGTTTATTTGGTGGCCCGTAAAGCTGAAAGTATGCCAATACACATAATTATTAGTTCTAATGGCCACCATTACACGATGCATTGTGCTTCATTTTATGAACTTCAATGATTCACAAACATTACAGGTTGTTTCATCACTTATCTATATGACATATAAAAGTCTTTCAAGTCAATATTTACGCAAATATTACTATTATTTTAGTAAATGCTAACTACATGCTATCCTTTTGTTTAGCTTCGCCTTTCTTTGGCTTACCATAGATAACTTAGAATTCTATATCATGGCTGCCACGGTAGAACATATTTTTATTTTCCTTTTACGCCTCAATTTATGCAGTACCGTTTTTATCTGTAATTTTCATAGTTACTATTATTATACGTGATTTTCAAGATGAGTAATCATTAGACCAATAATGATAAAAGTGGAGTGGCTACTTCGGCCTGTCATTAATCTTGTCCAAAAATGAGTTTTACGAACGTTTAACGTTTTAGCAACGCTACCAGGCGAAGATGTGGAATTTTTTTGACGCTTGTATGTAAATATTGTTACTGTTCTTTTTAATTAAGGTTATGTACATCATATGTATAATATTAATGCTTGTATTGTACTTCGATTAGATGTTTCATGAATACCGATTGCCTATAACAATAATTGCCTCAGTGGCGCACTGGTAGCCTATGCGACTGCTGTGCTTGGTGTCTCGGGTTCGATTCCCGGGTCATACTAAATGTTTGTATGATTTGCAAATATTTGTTTTGGAGTTTGGGTGTTTTCTATGTTTAATACGTATGTATTTAAAAAAAGCAAGCAGGACGCGGGACAAGGAGGACAAGGGCCGCGCCCGGCAGATGTGAAACATCGAAATAGTTTTGTATAAGTTATTTGTTCTATAAAATAAAGTGACTATTTATAAAATTAATATTTACTTTTATTAAATACATTTTTTTTTCTTATTAATGGCCTGTCAAAATTACTCTACACTTCTTGATGGAAAGCATAAGCAGAATCCAAGAGTGGTGGTAAACATACTCATTGCGAATGTAGACAATGCAACAATGCACCATAGCGACCCACACCATGGTGATCTAGTGATGCTTCTGCATTTTTGAGCCTCCGGTGTCGCACTCGAGATACACACCAACGCACACTGATGAAACATGACAGCACGAACGCTGTCATTTTACGTTGATTTTCTATGCGAGGGTAGTAGCCACGAAGCAACCGTGGTAGTAGCGCCCCGGTCGAGCCAGCCCGTTCGTGCTGTAATGAGCGTGGCTCTACTACCTTCGATTTATTTGAAATCACCACTACTCAGTTATTTTCATCAGTGACTTCCATAAGGCGCCATGCCAAAAATTAAAGATCTTTCACATCAAAAAATAAATTTGTATTTTTATTAATTTTCTAGTATCCATAACAAAAGCTCCGCTTAGCTTAGGACTAGTTGTGTGTTAGATGTCTGAAAAAAAAATGATCAAACTACAATAGAAATTGTTCTAGTTTTGGATTGTATTTTCTCGGATTCATATCAAACATTCATGGAAAACGTGCGAATTAAACTCGTTATTAGTTACAGTCATACTTAGTTTAAAGTGCCTTTTCATTTAAAACACCAAATAAAATTGTCCCTAATCCTGTTAAGCGTTTGTAAAGAAAATATGAGGAATTTTCTTTGACTGTAAAGGAACGTGATATAAAAATAATAATTAGTTGTCTATGTCATTTAGGGGCTTACTTAGAGCATATATAGGTAGAAGGGCAGCTTAACGAGAGAGACTTTCCACCAGAGTTAGACGCTTTCCACCCGTTAAGCTACCCTTCTATGTATATATGCTATAAGTATTTGACGAAAATTACAGATACATGCAAAATAACTTTTTCATCCGCCCATCTCCGAAAGAGTATTTTTGCTCTTCGTTGTCTGAGTGCAAAAGCCGTTTTTATACGCTAGACTAGAGGATAAAGTAAATTGAATTTAGAACATCGTGTGCACTAAGTTTGTGAATTCAAAACATCATTAAACCTATTTACTTCTACCTTCATGTTGCAGAATTTATCACACAATCTTTTTTAAATGTTAAAAACTCAGACTCAGACTAATTTGCTTTGCCGCGCCATTTCTTTTTGCATTTAGTCATTTCCTCGCTAAGGTGGGATGAAAAGTTACGTGTTGCACTCGAGTACAAAGATTTTGTACTCGAGTGCAACGTGCTCTTTTGATTCCCTCGCTAATACTCAGGATTCTAATTTTTAAATCACTCGCTTTGCGCGTGATTCAATTTTAGAACCCTTCGCTTGCTCGGTCATCAAAATCGATCACGCGGTTAAAAAGCAACTTGGCACAAATGACCATGTTTAGGGCGAGAATGTGGTGGATAATGATCCTTAGAGCATATTTAGTTACAGGGGTAGCTGACGGGTGAAAAGTGTGATCGGAGTAGAAAGAGAGACAGAGTTTGGTAAGCGTCTGTATCTCTCACGCAAAAAGAAATACGCCAACTAATAAATTTGCTCCAAGATTTTAATCAGAACGTTTTTTCAATCGTTTTTCAAGTCTGCTTAATGTTTTTTTTTAATATTTATTTCACTTAGTTTAATATGAAAATATTATGAAAAAAAATAACCAGCCCTTGATTGAAATTTCTGTAAAATACTAGTACCGTAAAAATATTTTCCCTCATTTAATGATAAATTTAAATTCTACCATGCATCAGTTATCTGTGCATGCATCCCTGAAACGTCAAATTGCTCAATGCTCAATTTTGCGTTTTGCGTTCCATGAACGATAAAAAATAAGCTATGGCGATATTTCTAACACGGCGATAAAGTTAATATTTAGCCATTGCTCTTGGTACAAAAACAAACAAAACTTTTGTATTTGTGATATTTCGTTTCAGTTCTATCTTTCAAAACACTTGCTCCAAGATAAACTACGTATTTTACAGTGTCTAATGTTACCTTTAAACAGTTTGTGAGGGTAACTGTAATATTTTTATGCGTTACATATATGAATTTAGTGCTATAACAAGTAAAATATGACGTCTGATGACTCCGACGATGAACCGCTGTCTGTTATTGCGACTAACAAGAAGCTACACCCTGAAGCCTTCATCGAAAAAAGTGAAATATTGTCCAAAACAAAAGTTGTTAAAAAGAAAAAGAAAAAAGCCCCTCCAAAACGATTACCGATTACTATAAACATCCAGAAACCTGATCTACCTCCAGTAATAGAAAGGCCTGCGGATGTTTGGCTTTATTTAAAGGATTTTAACCCTGGAGGACCTTACAGTTGCCTATTATGTCCTGAGTGGTTTATAAATAGGTCCAAAATAATTCTACACTATTGTCTGAATCATAAGAAAGATTTTTGTGGTATCTGTAGGTAAGTAGTACCTATTTTGTATTGTATGGTCTTATGTATTAAAAAGTATTTACCTGTGTTTTTATGTATTTAAGGTACTTTGTGCCAGACAGGGAAAGTTGGCACAACCATATGAAGTTCCATACACCATGGCCATGTTCACAGTGCATTGAAAATTTCCCCACTGAGCCTATTTTACGTCTACATCTTAAAACAGTTCATAAACTTGTGCACTGCAGACTCTGCCATTTCAGAGTTTCTGATGGTGAGCTATACCACTCACATTTATTTCAAAAACATAATGTATTAAGTGTAGCAAATAAGGATGATGAAAATCTGTGGAGTTTTGATGATGATGGATCGACTATCTTCTCCTGTGTATTATGTTCAAAGACTGATAATGCTTCAAGATTGTTTTTTAATCACTACATGGGTTACCACCATTTTACCTTAAAGTGCTTCACATATATTTTGGCTAGTAAAGATGTACCATTTGTGGTGCATGGAGCTGATGTTAGAAATGAATTCATTGAAGAACAATTAAAACGTCATCCTCGCTATGGTTATGTAGATTTAGAACTAAAAGTTGGCAATGACATAGGACCAAATGCAACTGATTCAAAAGCTTTGCTCAGAGGTTACTTGCCAGATATCAAGCAAGAGAATGTAAGTGGAGATGAAAAAAAGGGTAAAAACGAGAAAGACTCTGAGCTTTTAGAGTTTGTGAAGAGCTATGAGGGTGAGGAAGACTATGATGTAACACTAACTGAGTTGATTGTGTTAGAAAAATGTTTCTTTGATTATATATCTCAAGAGTTGTCCGATATCAAAGCAAATGTAGTTCATGCACTTTCTGATATTGAATATGAGAAAGCAACTGGTGACTTAACGATGGATATAGTCTGCTCTCTATGCAGTACGGAGTACAACAGTGTCCAAACATTTGTCACGCACATGACAAGAATGCATTCTGTTAAATGTAAGTCAATTTTTTCATGTAGGCTGTGTGCAGCAATTTTCGATAGCCAGAATGAGCTCGATAATCATGTTAACAGGGAGTTGCGTGATTTTAAAAATCTTTGGCTGTGTCAGTTTTGCGATAAGGAGTTTGAAGATCGGCTAGAAGCAAGACAACACTTGTCAGAACACTGGGATCTGTTGGAATATGACAATTGTTTTAGTCCACATTTGGGCTTCAAGTGTACATATTGTCCAACTTTGTTCTGGCATGAAAAGGACAGAGAAACTCATCAAGTTCGAGTGCATCTGTCTAGGTACAGAGAAAGTTACTATAAGTGTGAAATATGCAGTGAAGTGTTCAGCGATAAGGTAATAGTTCAATATCATTAGTTATGGTAGCTTATCTTTATAATTTATTTTTAAGCTAGTCAATTATGCAATAAATATTTTTACTAATATTAAAGAGGTGGGTTTTGCCTCCTTGGTCTAGGGGTTGACATAATATACAACTGCAGATCAAGAGGTCTCGGGTTTGAATCATGAGTCAGAATTGAGTTTTTCTAACTATAGTAATACTTAATAAAAGCTCCGTGTTTGGAAGTAAGGGTCTGAACCTCCGTGCCTCAGAGAGCATGTAAAGCTGTCGGATCTGCGCCTGATCTCTCCCCGATCGTATTGGTTAACCATCCCATGAGAGTGAGGGAGCAAAGAGTGCATGTGTGTTTGCGCACACAATTGTGCACTATAATGTCTCCAGCGTAGTTGGCTGGTCTACGTTCAGACTAGCCTCCTTGGGCGTAATTGGCTAGGAGAACACAATATAAAGAAGTGTAGTTTGTGGGGTTGTAATCTGTGGTATATATATATATATTTAAATATTTTCGGAAATCTATCACACAACGTCATTTAGTCCCAAACTAAGCAGAGCTTGTACTATGAATACTATATGAAAATGTAATGAAGATAAATTCTAATCCACAGGTTTGGTTCAACTACCACTACTTATCAAGTCACTCTACTGCCGATAAAGTTCCTTTATATCTTATGAAGTGTTGTGTATGTAGTTTGGTACTCGCAAATGTGGACAATATGAGGGCCCACTTTAAATCTGAACATCCAGAGGCAAAGAAATTATATTGCTCTTTAGATGCTTGCAAATTTAGACCATTGAGTCATAGGAAAAGCTTCAAACTTCATGTGCGGGTAAGTTGAAATTAATTTGTTAATAATTTTTTGTAAAATATAGATTGAACTTTTTTAAATAGTCTTTATATTAAGGTACAAAGATTGACACTTTTACAACTTTCCATGGACCTACTATCTCGATTAAATTTACTTATAATATTATGAGCTCTAGACAAGGATTTATAATAAACAGACTCGAAATCAGAATGCTCAGAATACTGTGATTTAATATCCTCAACAATGCATTCTAGACGTAATTGTACCTCATCATATATATTGTATAACGACTCCATCTTAGCCATGCGAAGCTGCAGCTCAGAAACAATCTGATCATCAACAGTGCTGTCCTTGAGTGAATCTAGGAAATGAACGAAAGCAGTCAAGCAACCCTTAAAACTACCTCGCTTCTTTATTAGCTCCTTTTCCTCAGACATTCTGAGAGACAAGTGTAGTCACCCTGAAATGTGTATATATAGACAATTAATACAAAAGATAGTGTCTATTTGTTTTATGAATGTAGGTATACAATCAATACGCCTAACACAAACTTAGCACTAAGTATAAGAATACAAACTTAAAACTCATGAAGTGAGGAAAAAAATATAATATAAGTACAATTTTAACAAAAATAAAACCGACTTCAAGGTTCGACTCGATTTCTCTTGGATGGCATCATTAGATATTAATGTCCTTATCGTGGTACCACCATTGGGACATCTCCTTTCTATTAAAAAAGAATCATCGAAATCGGTTCATAAACGACGAAGTTATCAGCGAACACACATAAAATAAAAAGAAAAAGATATATGCGGTCGAATTGAGAAACCTCCTCCTTTTTTTGAAGTCGGTTAAAAAGAGATTGCAATTTACAATGGATTGATTTTCTTTGCATCAATCACCAAACCAATCCATCACAGATTACCCAGCCTAAAAAAAAATTACAGGAAATTGTTGAAGGTTTAATACTTTCTAATCATTGTGACAAAGTACAGCTAATAAGGCAATCACATTCTTCATTCACTACATTAGAGATAACATTTTTTATTTTAAATCCATTGTAGTCTATCCACAACCCACGGCACCGTGTTGAACGAAACTTAGAGTGTACAATATGTGGCCGGGAGTTTAACACCTCGCGAGCCGCAAGCGCGCACATGGCCCAGGCTCATGGACCTGGCAAATTCAAGTGCAAGTTGTGCGAAGAAGTCCTTCATACCATGGATGAGAGGTGAGACATTTATATCTTCAGTTTTATTAGTAACTAGTGACCTGGCGCGGCTTTGCACGGAAGTATTTGAAATTCTTATATTGCCTCGACTATAATATGTATGTATTACACATTATAAACGCACCTTTTAAATCACTCGACCTTTTGCCTTCCCTGCCGACCTAGTGCCTGAGAGAGTTGAGTTGAGAGACGATGGTAGTCACTTACCAGAAAGGATTATTTTTATATAATACTAGCTGACCCGGCGAACTTCGTAACGCCACAATTTTTTTTATATATTTTCTACGTTTCTGAAAAAACTTGTTTTAGTAAATATGCTCACCATGGCTTCCAACAGGTAGTTTACAGTCGCGAACAAAAAAAAGTGATATGATTGGTCAAATATAAACATGAAAATATATGTAAATTCTAGAAATAGAAATACGGCGCCATCTATTCTGATTTTATAGAACTAACCGATAAATCCACACATTTACTTTGCAGTAACATAAAAACTTACCCTATCTCCTAAGTTGTACCAAATTACAGATGCTTACAAAGTTTGATAAAAATTCGTTCATTAGTTTCGGAGTTTATTTTGAACATACATCGTGACACGTTTATATATCGTCGGTTCAAAGGTAAAACTCACCTGATGATGACGAACTTTACCTGGCAACTCTACGTTGACATTTGTAACTTGCGAATAGAAATTTGGTTTGGCGGTTTTTAAATATATATTGTTGTTTTTAACAGAAAACTTCATTACCTCATATGTCACCCTGGACAGCACCCATTCGAGTGTACAGAGTGCGGCAAGTCCTTCCAGTACAAGTCTTCTTTGTATATGCACAAACAAGAACACATGCCGAATAAACAGAATTATACTTGCACTTACTGTGGGAAATCTTTCTTGGTGAGTGTTGGACAGAAAAAAATCTTTCTATTTTTTTTTCAGTTTGGAAAATGGACAACTACAAAAAAAAAGAATATGATGGGTTGAATGTGATATGCAATATTAAGCTAATTACAGGTTTTCACGAATTGCAACTTATAATATTAATTATGATGATAAGTTTTCTGATTAATTCGTATCTAAAATGATAAGTTTCATAATTAGTTCCTTTAATGTAGCTTCAATGTTCTGTAAAACGATCTATATATCTATATCTATACAAATAAATAAAATTGGAGTGTCTGTTTGTAATATTAAAATAATAGCTTTTTAATCAATGCATATGTATGTATCATCATCATCATCATCATCAGCCTATCGCAGTCCACTGCTGGACATAGGCCTCTCCAATTGCGCGCCATATGTATGTATACACGATACATACACCAAATATGTAGTTAAAAAAATTTTTGTCTATCTGTCTGTCTGTCTGTTTGTTCCGGGTAATCTCTGGAACGGCTGGACGGATCTTTCACAGGTAGGTAGCTGATGATCCAGGGAGTAACTTAGGCTACTTTTATAGACTAACTTTGTCCCGCGGCGTTACTCGCGGTAAACAATAACCGCGGGTAACACCACGGGGTTCACCTAGTATGTATATAAGTGTTATTTTCGTTCGTGCACACCTCAGAAACTTAAAAAGTTCTGTCCTCATAAATTATGATTAACTTTTTAGGCGGAATACACAAACCGCTGCACAGATTATTAATCGCTTTTAGGATTATTTCTCATCAATGCAACCAAAATATACCACAGGAAAGTGTGGCAGGCTACACCGAGTTATAGATAACTGTTAGAGTATTAGTCACTCAGACTAGGGTTAGGACGGGGTGTCGGCAAAGAGACAAATTTAGTAATAATTAAAATTCAACCTAAAGTGCTTCAGAATACAACTGTATTTAATGCAAAGAAATAAAACCAACCTTCACTCACGTCACTCGACGGGATGGCATTGTATTCTTACGAACTTTAGCTTGAATTGAAATTGCTACTGAATTAGTCTCTACACCGACACTCCGTCAGTCGGCGCAGACTCTTAAGTCGATTGTGTAGCTGCTTCACTTTTAACTGATTTTTGTCATACTCTACAGATTTTGGATACATCATAAGTAGTTAAAACATTTTTCACATCAAGATGTGAATAGTGCATTTTTGAGTAAATATCTTAGTAGTATTGACTTACTGCTATTTACAATAAATAGCAGTTTAAAACCAGTCTCTAATATAAGATTTATTCTGTTACAAAGAAACGCGACTCGTTCCGCGAACATGTCCAAATCCACGAAGGGCCGCGTCACGCTTGCTCGTACTGCCCGATGCGCTTCGTCCAGCGCTCGAACATGTTGCGTCACGAGCGACGTCACACGGGCGAGCGGCCCTACTCTTGTCCGCAGTGTCCGCGAAGCTTTGCAGATAAGGGAGCCTGCAACTCACATATGAGGTAATTTGATTTTGAAAAGCCAAGTCTCCACAGAATAAAAGTTGCAACTTTTGTGTTGTCAACACGTATTCTGTTAAAAGTTTCTGTAAAGCCGAGTCTCCACCGATCAAAAGTTGTCAACTTTTGTGTTGTCGACCATTTTTTGTGTTTTCAAATTTCGGTGGAGAACGCGCCTTTAGAGGCATTGTGCAATTATGAATAAAGTTTAGGTAGTAACAATAAAGAAAAGCGGCGATTTTTATATATTAAATATATATTAAAGGCATATGTATTATTAAAGAAATGATAAATACGACTTCATAAGCCTAATAATTGAAGGGAAAATTCAAGAGAAGAGCAGTAGAGGTAGAAGGCGAACATCATGGACTAAGAGTATCAAAGCACTAATTCGCGTAACTGAGGACAGGGAGACTTACAGACATGTGGCCTGCGACCACCGTGCTGGAGATGGTACTTGAGTAGGCACTGCACATATGGCGCAGTGGCTTAAGTGATCGTCAAGCTACTTGTCTACTAAGTTTTTGGGTTCAAATCCCACATGGGACAACACTTTGTGTGCTATACAAATTGATGTTCCGAGTCCGGGGATCTTTGTGAACATTTCATGTATGGTAAAGTCCCACACAAGATATTATTCAAATACAAGAGTTGTCTGTTTAAAAGGAATAGGAAAATAATTGCTACAACAAAGCCGTGAGAGAACCACTGATTAGCTTAGATAGAGAATATGCAACTAGACTGCAAAACTAGTAGTCTTCCTAATGGCTAATTATCACACTTTACACGTAGCATTAGTTTCGTAGGTGATTGTACGTGACTGGTATCGTAGGAACAAAAAAAAACATTTTGTACGTGTTCCGTAGCAAGTAAAAGAATTCTATATACTCGTTACATAGGCAGGTTGATTCATGTCTAATTTTTCTTTTTTGTTTAAAATAATATATTAATGTGCGTTAATCTTTGCAGAACCCATTCAAGAGATACTTCGTATGCGTGTATGTACTGTGGGAAGACCTTTGTACAGAAGTCCAAGCTGACATATCATATAAGGAAGCACACGGGCGAGAGTAAGTTACATTGTGGGGAGTTTTGACATCCCTAGTTTTATGACATATACATCAAAATTCATAATAGTTATGCTACAGGAGTAGAAGAAACAGCAAAATATCTTTTAGAATCACTTGTGCCCGACGATCGGCCGGAGGATGACACTGATTATCACCGACAAATTAGGCAGTGGGCCATCGAACCACCAGTGTCTTCAATGTCTGACTTACCATCTTCAAACGAATTTCTTAGTATTGTTAGCTCATTACCACTAAACAAGGCTTCGGGCGACGATAAAATATCAAATAAAATGATAAAAGAAGCTTGCAAACTCTCGGGTGATACCATTTTAACAGTTTTTAAACGTTGCATTGCGGAAGGAGTATTTCCTAGTGTTTGGCGGTGCGGTAATATTCGTATAATACCAAAAAGCGGCGATAAGCCGCCGGACGATCCTGGGTCCTATCGACCTATAACACTGTTACCATCGCTAGGAAAGCTTTTAGAACGTCTTGTAGTGCCTCGACTTCTACCGGGTGGAGTTAAATTTCATGATAGACAATTCGGATTTACGTTGGGAAAATCAACAACAGATGCGGTCATATCTGTAAGGAAAACTGTCACCGAGTCAAGGTTTCAATACGTCTTAGGTATCTTCTTAGATATATCTGTCGCATTCGACAACGTGTGGTGGCCCATGCTATTGCTAAAGTTAAAATCAAGAGGATGCTTTAAAAATATTTATTCCCCTATCTCCTCGTACTTCACACAAGGCACAACTAAATTGAGACTTGGGCATCATTCTGTGTCGAGGGCGCTTACGATGGGGTGCCCTCAGGGCTCGGTGCTAGGTCCATACTTGTGGAATATAGGCTTCGACGATTTTCTCTCAATACCTATACCACCCGGATGTACCCTAAACGCGTATGCGGACGACGGTTTATTACTCGTGGAATCTGACACTAGAGCGGGGCTTGAGAGTCTGGCTAATAGATGTTTGAACTTAGTATCTCTTTGGGGCGTACGTAATCGCTTGACTTTTGCACCAAACAAAACTTTCCAGCTACTTCTGAAAGGTAACCTCAAATCACCGCCGTGTATTAAATTTCAAAATGTTACTGTTAAAAATAAAACCTCGGTTTGTTATTTGGGATTAGTTTTAGAAAGAAATTTTTCATTTATCGAAGATTTAGAACAGTTAACGAAAAGTCTAAAAAAAGTTTCTTTGCTCTGACGAGGATATCAACTGCCACATGGGGTCTTTCATTTAATACATTAAAGATTATATATGGAGCTACTTATTTGGGTTCTATTTGCTATGGTGCTCCCGTGTGGGCCGATAGAGCGATTGTAGGTGCTGTCCGTCGGAAACTGTTACAAGGACAACGACTTGCATTGATCTTCTTGTGCAAAGCATATAGGACGGTTAGTACTGAGGCTTTACCGGTGTTGGCGGGTGTCCTACCGGTCGATCTCGAGGTGCAAAGACGTGCAGCCATGTACTATTCCACATTACAAAACATGGAATGCGATTTTTTGGGCGTACGAGACCGCGATAAAATCATAAGATTGTTTCAACAGCAGTCCAATGTCTATAACAATCTAATGGATGAATGGCAACAACGATGGGACGAATCATCTAAGGGGCGCCACCTCTACCAGTTCTTTCCATCTGTTCGCGAACGGTTGTCGAGGACATGGCTCGAGGTAGATCACTGTGTCGCTCAATTTCTTACAGGCCACGGTAACTTTAAGAGCAAACTACACTCATTTAAATTAGTCGATTCACCATTGTGTCAATGCTCAACACCTGATATTAGCTGTGAACAGTCGGCTCATCATGTACTCTGGGAGTGTAGTCTTTGGTACAATGAACGTAACACAATGCTAAATAGCTTACAAATGACATCTGGGGCGGTATACTATGAGGATCTTGAGTCAACTGCGGTGAATTTCCGTGCGTTTAGGCGATTCTGCCATACATGCTATAGTAATCAAATATAGCTCACTTAGGACCCCTAATACTTTATCCGTGGTGCTTCCCGGTTTAAAAAAGGTGTCTGCCTATTTTGACTTCATTTTGTCTCCCGCTTTGCTAAGGAGGGAAGTGGATTTATCATTTCCAACTCCTCCTGTTTTTCTTCTGATTAACTTCGTTGCGGGTTCCAAGACAGTTAATTTTCTTCCTGGGACTTCCCGAGTGTCATAACTCGGTGTGTTCGTGGGTCACTGCTGTTGATCCTGGTGTACAGGAGTTACAGTGTTGGGAATGTGGGCGGGATTAGTCCCATCCCTAGTTTTATACTATGGGCGGTATACTATGGGGATCTTGTGTCCACTGCGGTGAATTTCCGTGCTTTTAGGCGATTCTGCCATACTTATCAAATTGAGCTCACATATGACCCATATATTTTATCCGTGGTGCTTCCCGGTTTAAAAAAGTGTCTGCCTATTTTGACTTCATTTTGTCTCCCGTTTTGCTAAGGAGGATAGTGGACATATCATATATCCAATTTCTCAAGTTTTTCTTCTGATTAAGTTCGTTGTGGGTTCCAAGACAGTTTTATTTTTCCTGGGACTTTCCGAGTGTCATAACTCGGTGTGTTCGTGGGTCACAGCTGTTGATTCTGGTGTATAGGAGTTACAGTGGTGGGCGTTGGATTAGTCTTTTTTTACCCGACTGCGATAGAAGGAGGGTTACTTGCACAATGAAACTTACAGAATTATTAATGCATTATTATCACCCTTTTTAAGAAATACTTACATTGCTTGTTATAACATCACCGTCTTATTACCTTAATCCGAGTAGTGTTAATAAACATAATTTTCCAGATTTAGAAACGTGCACAGTCTGTTCGAAGTTATTTACAAGCGCCTGTTCATTGCGGGAGCATATGAAGACCCATGTCGTTAAGACCGACACTGTCAAGTGTCCATTGTGTGGTAAGTGTGACTAAATTTGCTAGACAATTGTCGTTTCAGAATTGGAATATTAGCTTTCTTCCAAATATAATAATAATAATTGTTTATTGCTCTCAAAAGGTACATTTACATTTTTATATTTATAGATAGGTACAGCATAGACCGGTGTGAAATAGCGCTTTCGCTGTGTTTCACCGAGTGAGTGAGGTTACCGGAGGCCCACCCCCCAATCCCCCCTATGATGGCGCAGTTGAAACACATGCTACCCCAGGAAGGTACCAACTGCGCTAGCGTTGGAGAATCCCTCTCTGGGCGTCCGCACTCAGAACACAACACGCCTGAGCGGGGATGCCCAGGCTGCCCCTCGTATTCTGGGGGGGGCAAAACTACGCTCAATTATGCTCGGGGTAAGAGCAGTAAGATCATGGCACCCCCTACCACGCTGGTCGTGGACTTTTGCAACATCAGGGGATTGCATAGTAATCTGGATGCTGTCCATCACCACCTCGGAGACAGCAAAGCCAGCCTTGCTCTTTTTGACAGAGACGCAGATATCGTCTCCAGCGGACACATCCTACCTCACATACCCTGGGTACGGACTTGAACACTCCTTCATAACTAAGGCCGGAGTGTGTGTGTACGTCAGAGACGATATCAGCTCTCGTCGCCTCAGCAACCTTGAAGGTAGGGACCTCTCCATCTCATGGCTTCGTGTAGACAGCGACGACCACCGCGTCTATGCGTGCCTCTATAGGTCCCATAGCGGTGATGCCGAAACTGACCGACTCATTGAGCACATCCAGATGGCTACAGACTTCGTGCAGCAGCAGATCCCCTCCGCAGAGATCGTCGTACTTGGCGATTTTAATGCCCACCACGCCGACTGGCTCAGTTCCAGTAAAACTGATCATGCGGGGAGATCTGTTCATGACTTCGCCCTGGCATATGGCCTGACACAACTGGTTACCACGCCCACGCGAGTCCCAGATGTGGAGGGTCAGAATCCTTCACTGTTGGACCTTCTGCTGACTTCTCATCCGGACGGTAACCGCGTATTCGTTAACGCCCCACTTGGCTCCTCAGACCATTGCCTTGTTCGGAGTACAGTGCCTATCACACGCTCACCGCGAGCGCGAGTTGCACGCAATCGTCGTGTGTGGCACTACAGGTTAGCAGATTGGGATGGAATGCGGTCCTCCTTTGCGTCCTACCCTTGGAGACAGTTGTGCTTCTCGCCGGATAATCCCAACACCGCCGCTGATTCTGTTGCTGATGTTGTGCTGCAGGGTATGGACCTTTACATTCCATCCTCTGTGGTCCCCATTGGTGGCAAGTGTCGGCCCTGGTTTGGTCCATCTTCCAGAAAAGCTTCTCGCATGAAGCAGGAGGCTTACCAAGCCTGGGCTGGCGCGGTGGCGGTACGGGATCAAAATACCAGCGCTCTGAAAAAGAAGTACAACTTTGCCTCCAGGTCCTTCAAAAGAGACATTGCAAGGGCGAAGTCTGAGCACATCTCTAGGATTGGCGAGAGGCTTGAGCGTCTTCCTTCGGGAACACGGGCATTCTGGTCTCTTGCCAAGGCTATTGAAGGGAACTTCTGTAAGCCATCCTTTCCACCTCTGCACATAGGAGATAACCCGTTGACCTATGACGCAAAGGAGAAAGCCGATCTTCTGGCAAAACACTTTGCGTCGAACTCGACCTTGGATGATGGGGAACAGGAGCCACCTACCATACCGCGGTGCGAGAGCCGTGTGGGGGACAGTTGTGTCATGTCCCACCAACACAAAGGGAGGATCCTCCGACCAGGCGAGGTGATCATGCCTGGCGGGCCACTGCCCAACGGTTGACGTTGGGATTTTTCTATATATGTTAATCGTCGCTAGAACTCTTATTGCTCGATGCAGGATTGGTAATTTCTTCGTATTGTATATTACTTCGTAGTTCAGTGTATCTTCGGTAGATGGCGCTGTCATATGTTTTTGTTGTCGCTGTATGTGGAGGTCGCCACATCACTCCCCTCCAAGACCGGAGGTCGATATGTGCTGAGTCAGCTGTCTGTGCTCTGTTGCGGAGCTTGCCAGTGCCAGGAGTGATTAGTTCCAGTGAGTCGGAACTGAGTGCCGCAAGTTCCAGTGAGTCGGAACTGAATGCCGCTAGTCCCAGTGAGTCGGGACTGTAGTCCGCTGATCCCAGTGAGTCGGGATGGCGTGCGGTGCGCGGTGCTGCGGTGAGGTCCCCAGTGAGTCGGGGCGGTTGCTGCGTAGTGGCTGGCTGCTGCATAGACGGGAGAGATATGCTCTGCTTACAAGAACCGTAGCTGCAGTGTGCTGTGCCAAGACGCTGATGCGGCCGTAGGGGTAACCAGGCTGGAGCGGTCGCTTCCTGCGTATGGTGAATTCCTGTTGAGGCCGAGGTTGCTGGCTGGCTGAGACTTGCTGTGGGAGTGAACATGATGGTGGCGTAGTAATGCTGCTGCTGAGAATCTGCTCCTTCGAAGGCTGCTTCCAATCACGTCGGGGTCACCACTGTGGGGGACAGTTGTGTCATGTCCCACCAACACAAAGGGAGGATCCTCCGACCAGGCGAGGTGATCATGCCTGGCGGGCCACTGCCCAACGGTTGACGTTGGGATTTTTCTATATATGTTAATCGTCGCTAGAACTCTTATTGCGCGATGCAGGATTGGTAATTTCTTCGTATTGTATATTACTTCGTAGTTCAGTGTATCTTCGGTAGATGGCGCTGTCATATGTTTTTGTTGTCGCTGTATGTGGAGGTCGCCACAGCCGTATGCTGGATATCCAGTTCCACCAACGCTCAGTACGCTTAGCACTTTTATCCCTTGATATCCATAGGTCGAGTGGCCCGGATGGAATCCCTCCTATTGTGTTGAAGATGTGCGCTCCAGAGTTGGCACCGGTCTTAACGCGTCTTTTTCGGCTCTCCTACTCTTCTGGTGTAGTCCCGACATCATGGAAGGCAGCATTGGTCCACCCGATCCCTAAAAAAGGCGACCGCTCAAATCCATCCAACTACAGGCCGATAGCCATAACTTCCCTCTTCTCGAAAATAATGGAGTCCATTATTAACCATCAACTCCTGCGGTACCTAGAGGATCACCATCTGCTCAGTGACCAGCAGTACGGTTTCCGTAAGGGTCGATCAGCTGGTAATCTTCTAGTATACCTGACACATCGCTGGGCACAGGCGATTGAGACTAAGGGGGAAGCCTTGGCAGCTAGTTTGGATATCGCGAAGGCCTTCGATCGAGTTTGGCACAAAGCGCTTCTTTCGAAGCTCCCTTCCTATGGGCTTCCCGAGAAATTATGCGAATGGGTCACTAGCTTTCTAGCAGATAGATGCATAAAGGTCGTAGTCGACGGTGAATGCTCTGACTCCATATCTGTGAATGCTGGTGTCCCGCAAGGCTGTGTGCTATCGCCTACTTTGTTCCTCCTCCATATCAATGACATGCTGTAAATTAGTGGCATTCATTGTCATGCGGATGACAGCACGGGCGATGCTCTCTACACCGGCCGCGCTAATATTTCTCGGGAAAACGTCATTGAGAGTCGAAACAAACTTGTGTCTGAAGTTGAGACCTCCTTGGAAAAGATCTCAAATTGGGGTAGACTCAATTTAGTCCACTTTAACCCCGCAAAGACACAAATTTGCGCGTTCACCGCTAAAAAACTGCCGTGGGTCGTATGTCCTCGCTTTGAAGACACTCCCCTATCTGCCTCAGCCAACATTGAGATACTTGGAGTCGACATTTCGAGTGGAGTCCAGTTCTGTGACCATTTGGAGGATAAGGCCAAATTGGCCTCAAAGAAGCTTGGCGTGCTCAACAGATCGAGACAGTATTTCACACCGGCTCACCGCCTCATGCTTTATAAAGCGCAGGTTCGGCCTCATGTGGAATACTGTCCTCATCTTTGGGCGGGTGCACCCCAGTACCAGCTCCTCCCTCTGGATCGCATTCAACGGAGGGCGGCTCGAGTCGTCGACTGCCAAGAACTTTCAATTCAGCTAGACTCTTTGGCGCTGCGTAGAGATGTTGCCTCGCTGTGCATCTTCTACCACATCTACTATGGGGAGTGCTCCGAGGAATTGTTCGGATTGATCCCTGCCGCCTCTTTCCGCCATCGTCCTACGCGACAAAACTTTCATCCCCATCATGTAGATGGTTGGCAGTCCACAACGGTGCGCTTTTCAAGAAACTTTCTGCCTCGCACAGCAAAACTGTGGAATGAACTGTCGCCTGCGGTATTCCCGGACCAATACGACCTTCAAACCTTCAAGAAACGAGCGTACTCCTTCTTAAAAGGCCGGCAACGCACCTGTGACGCCTCTGGTGTTGCGGGTGTCCATGGGCGGCGGTAATCACTTACCATCAGGTGATACGTCTGCTCGTTTGCCCCTATTTAAATAAAAAAAAAAAAAAAAAAAAAAAAGACCAAACCTTATCGAGAGCTGGAGTCTGAACTGGGTTCGAAACCCGTCTCCGATGAGTACGAAAGTATTTGAGTAGCCATAAGTATGGGCGGAGTTATAATGAGAAGGTGTGTGGTGTCCTCAGAGCGCATGTACCCGGACGAGCGCTACATGCTGCGGCACCTGCGCACGTCGCACACGCGCGCGCGCCACGCGTGCCCGCTGTGCGGCAAGATGCTCAGCAGCGCCGCCGGCCTGCGACACCACGTCGTCACGCACACCGCGCTCAAGAGGTTCCGGGTCAGTATAAATCAACTATTTACTTGATTATGAAATCACCAATTGAATTATAAGGTTATAATATATAATATTGTATGCCTAGTAATTATTAAGATTTTAACGAACTACACGTTTATACGAGGTTGGAATCGTTACTTATAACACTATTTTAATACTTAATGATAGTTACCTGCAATTTAAGGACAGCTGTTTTTAGTAATCTACGCCTTTGCGTATGTCCAGCTATGTCGAATGTGTCGAAATTAATGAATCGAACATATTTTAGATTTTTATAAGGGTTGTATATTTATTTTCCTCTTTCTTTCGCCACAATAGATACCCATTCTGCATAGCGAAATGGGTCACTAGGAAATCTACAAACAAAAATTACATTATAAAATAACAACACTACTCCATGCATTCCCTGTTCAATAAATAAGTGATGTTTGACACAATAGTTGTGTGTTGTATCAAACATTGGCCAAACAATTATAATATTAATTCAAACATATTTATTATAATTCTGTTTATTATTTTATGAAAAACACTTAAAAAAATTAACTTACTGAAAAAAAAGATATTTCTTCCAAGACCTTGGTGTTACGGTGGTAATTTACACAGTTTTTGAACGCGCACAGCGGCATTTTGACGACTTAACGTTGGCTGTGATTGGACCATACTAATTTGAAATAAGACCACAAAATTATTCGTGGTCTTATTTTTCGGGCCGTTTTTGAAACGCTTATCGGGAATCTAGTACTATTTGTGATCGAAGGTAAAATTAGAAATTTAAAAACTTCGCTAGCGAACTTCGTACCCCCACATTTTTTGCAAATATTTTCTGGATACCGGATATCCGTGCAACTTAGATGATTTTATAGAACTAACCGATAAATACGCACTAAAGTCGTATAATAAACATTAAGTTTGCAATAACATATATTGAGATCAATAATTGCGATAAAAACTACCCTATCGACCAAGTTGGACCAAATTACAGATGCTTAACAAAATTTGATAAAAATTGATTCAGGAATTTCGGAGTTTATCGCGCACATACATAAATATATATCAGTTGTCTAGTACCCATAACATAAGCCCTACTTAGCTTGGGACTAGATGGCGTTGTGGTTGAATGTCCGAATTTTTTATTATTATTATATTTTAATTCGTTGATGTAATATTTATTACTTAAAACTAAAATAATCATGTATAAGTCATTTAAGATTTTTTTATCTCTACTTTCAGTGCAAATTATGTCCAAAGACGTGCTCCGTGAAAAGAACGATTGTAAAGCATTTCCGCAGGCGACACGGTTTTAAAGGAGGCGAACCTAATGTGAAAGAGTTTTACACTAGACTGGAACCAAGAGAGTGCAACCTCGGCCTCGACGAAGATGTCATGACCAGTATATTTGGACCTCCAAAGAAACCAGCGAACGAACTTCTAATTGGAGACTATGTGACACTTGCTAACTTTGATCAACAGAATAAAGATCAAGAGAGACCAGCAGAGTCTAGCCAAGACATGGACGATGATGATGAAGATGATGAACAAAATGATGGTAAATCAGATTCGGAAGATTCAAGAGACAGTGAGAAAGACAACAATAGGAATTTCGGCAGTGATACAGAGCATGATGTAAAGACACATATAGTTAAAATTGAAACTAAAGATTATAGTGATCAGGGGGAAAATGATTTGGAACCAACTGACTTTGTCAGTGTTAAAATTGAACCTATGGATCATGAAGATATGGATGAAAATTAACCATTATATGTTTCCAAGTAGTAAAAGAATGGAGATTTTGATAAAAGTTATTAAAAAAGCATGTTAGTAGATGTATGCCTTTGGAGGAAAATGAATCCAATAAAATTTTCGAAGTGGAAACGTCCTATAAAAGAACCATCTTCACAATTCAATTGAATAAAGAGACACTTACAGTTCATTCTCGTTAAGAAAATAGTGACGCATAGGTCAAGTGTCGCCCTTTCACTAATCAGGTTTGAAGAAATTATCTATCTATTATATATTCAGCAGACTATTAAAAGCTATGGACGATAATAATGATGATCTTTTCGTTTGTTGTGGTTCTTAATCAATGTGCCACTATTACTTGAGTATTTTCTTTGCGAATTAACAACAGTGTTCTAGTAAAATATAGCAAATTCCATATTAGTTTGTAGGTTAAGTTGTTATTCCATACTTTAATAATATTTATAAAGTAAACCAGAGAAAAAAACTCACTTGAACGTAGCAGTGTTAAAGTTATGGATTTTAATTTAGAAGATCTGATTCTGTTTACTTACTTTATTATCTGATTACTTTCTACTTTATGTGCAAAGGGTTTATTTTATCCGACTGCTAGGAGACTTATATTTTTACGCCAAAAGAAAGGGTAAAATTTTGGCAGTCTATGTATGTTGTCGTAGCGCTTACACTACTGAACCGATTTTAATAAATGCGGTGTCAATAGATTCGTAGTATTGGCACAAGTGACAAAGGCTTTATAATTTTTTATCAAAAGTTTGTACCTAGTAGGGTATTAGTTTTTTAAACTTCTTCTTGTTCCGGTGGATGTATGTTTGTATGTATATTTCTTTGGCACACTCTGTAGCCTAAACGGCTTGCTACATTTTGTGTAGGAAGGTGTCGTTAGATTTGCCTTGATGATAGTCACACTAGGTATATAAACATTAAAAGAAAATAGCTGGTTAATCATATTTTAGTAGGTATACATTTTTTATGGAGTATACGAGCAGACGTATCGTATTTTGATGCGGTCGGGATTTTTTTTGTTTTTTTTTTCTATTCTTAGCTTATTTTGCAATAAGTTTATAAAACTAAAAATTATCACAAATAAGCTAATTTAATAGGCTATTTGACATTATTTAAAATAAACTATGGATTGTGGTTGAAATTTTTTTTTTTTTTGTAAAATCTCATATTAATTTTAGTTCTTCTTCTTCTAACTCGGTTCACTCTTGGCAGAGCGGTCGTGATCACGTAGAGTGCACACTGGTTGTAGAGGCGGACAGAGCCCCTCTCACAATTTCCCGCCATCTCACCCTGTCAGCAGACTGCCGGCTGCAGTCGGACACGCAGCTTCCGATTGTGGACTTCACCTGGTCGGTCCAGCGCGCTGGTGCCCTGCCGCGGAGTCTGATCCCCTCCACCTTTCCCTGCACCACCAGTCGCTCTATTGAGTCGCCACTCCGTCTAGAGACATGGCCAAAGTACTGCAGTATGCGCGACCGTACTATGGTTGATTATATATGGATTAATTTTAGTTAGGTATGTATATCTCAATGCTTTTGAAATACCACAAAGCGCGGTATTTTAAGATGTATTAGTTAATTGTGGCACTACACGCCATTTATTCGCCATTTTATTTAATAAAATTGGAGAAAACTGATAAAATTCATTTAAACTGAGCTGTTTTGTTTTGTTGTGGCTAGCGAGTGAATTTGTTCGTGTGACGTCACGCGTCTCATGTGACCGCCATTGCAGAAATATCGTTTTTTGACGCGGTTGTCAAACTTGAACTTTATCATAGATTTTAATTCATAATACAGTAGAAATTCCGTAAAATATTAACGCAGTGTGGTAATTATGTAATAAAGAATAATTTAAAGCGATTTCCAAAAATCTGTCAAATAGTCTATTGAAGCTAATTCAATTTATTAGGGTAATGCATTCACAAATTTTGTTAGACCACACAATGTTATATGAACTGCCCGTTTGTAAAAACCGAATTAGAAAGATAGTACTAAGCAGATAGAATATAATGATGATATTGGTGATAGTGACACAAATAAGTTTTGTCTATTTATCAGCTTTGAATGCAAATAACAATAGTATTTTTATACCTTTAGTTATTGTTGAATACTGGTTGACAAATTCCAAATATTCAGTTGTATTTTGGTTTAAAGAATACAGTTAGATTTGCATATAAAATGTAGACAATGGCCTATAATGTATATAATACTAGTTGTTGCCCGCGGCTCCGCCAGCGTATATGTCGGTTATCGCGGCAAATAGTAGCCTATGTGTTATTCTGATGTATAAGTTACATTACTGTAAAGTTTCATCCAAATCCGTTCAGTAGTTTTTGCGTGAAAGAGTAACAAACATCCATCCAAACATCCATCCATCCTTACAAACTTTCGCATTTATAATATTAGTAGGATATTTGTATAACTCGACGATACTCGAGTGGCTGTGCGTTGCGGTGACGGCGGGCCCAGAGAGACCGGTTAAAACCGCTTCTCTGACATTGTCCCTTTATACACGGCGTGAACAGTTATTTTTATTATTTGTTTAAAAACTATTAGCAAAATGAAAGTGTAGTTAACAGTAAATAAATATATATCTCACCGAAAACTGAGTTTTTTTAATGGTAAATGGAACCTATGATCTGTGCCTCTTTGAATCTTTGTCGGGTGACCTCATTAAAATTATATATACTTCAAAGAATTTCGAATATAGATCGCTCCGTGACCCTCTGAATGACTTAAAGCTTTTGTTACTGGCGATTTCTTGGAATCGTTAGTAACCGAAGGCGGTTATTATCTTGTCAAGAGTGTGGAACCGTGTTTATTTCTGTTGCAAACCATGTTGGTTTCAAAGGCCGCTACAGAGATTGAGACAATAAAGTATTGAAACACTTGAAGCAGCAGCAGTCGGTCATATTTAAAATTATTTTTGAAAACTGTCTGAAGCCTGTAAAATATGGCGTTGCGTTGCGATCTATAGAAGTGGAGCCGTAACAATAAAGAAGTAAGTACACTACTCACACAGTAGTGGTAGTAGGGAAATCTCAAGTTTAAATCGATATTTATCTACTTAATATTATGCAGATAAATTACATCACTATACAATCTATACAAATAAATAAAATTGGAGTGTCTGTTTGTAATATTAAAATAACCGCTTTTTACTTAATGCATATGTATGTATACACGATACATACCAAAAATGTAGTTAAAAAATTTTTTGTCTGTCTGTCTGTCTGTCTGTCTGTCTGTCTGTTTGTTCCGGGTAATCTCTGGAACGGCTGAACGGATTTTGACGGGACTTTCATTGGCAGGTAGCTGATGATCCGGGGAGTAACTTAGGCTACTTTTTTTAGACTAACTTTGTCCCGTGGCGTTACTCGCGGTACAACATTAACCGCGGGTAACACCGCGGGGTTCAGCTAGTCTATAATATAATACTAAAACATTAAACAAAAAATCAGTCCTCATCATCAGCCTGTCGCAATCCATAGCTGGAAATAGGCCTCTCCAATCGGAATCCTCAACCAAGTGGTATGTGATTGGAGCGGCCGATATTCATATAATCAGTACCTACCCCCGATATAACTTACCAGGTAGAATTGATTGCAAAATTGTGGTAATAATAACCTAAATACACCTCAGAGCATATATACCCTGTACCAGCCGAACGGGTGGAAAGCGTGATCGAAGTAGAGAGAGAGAGAGAGAGAGACTGAGTTTGGTCTGTCTCTCTTTTGGGAAGTTTCAGTCTCTCTTACGCAAGATTCTGATTGGTGGACGCACATACCAATTTGCACGACTGAGTTGGCGGAAAATACACCAACCAATCAGAAGCTTGCGTAAGACATACTGAAACTTCCCAAACTTAGCCAGTCATGGTATTTGGCTGCTCCTGCAGATTCTAAGTGCAAACTGGAGCAATTTTCATCTGTGAAAAGTTTGTTCCATTTCAGAACGAACGGCTGATCAGCTGTGAACTGTCAGTCAAGACAGTAGTTTTGACGCATGTTGATGAATAGACTTTGACCTGTTGATTATTGCCTTTTTTTTAAATTAATTACCAATATTAAAGTGAAATGACTTAGGATTTAAGAAAAATAACTGTAAATATATTTGGATGACGATTTTAAGTGACTACGATCATGTATAACCCCGCAGTAACGGTTCGAAGGATCGATGTTTTGATTCGTATTTTAGGCAATCGTAAAGTGATACTAAGTGCAAATCCAGTGAGAGGCTTTGCTAGTGAAGATAAAGTGACTATTGGAGATGTCAGCAAGGAGATTAAAAATCCTAAAAAGGTTGAATATGTGCCTAGAAAGTACCGTAAGTCCTAAGCCTAAACTTATTCCGTTTAACGTAATACTGACGCAATACTACAGCATTATAAATTAAAATGTAATTAATGAATAAGTAATCTTTAATAAGTAGTAATAAATTCAATGTTCACTATTAAAAAGAAAATGACGCCCATTTTGTCCAATTAATTTATGTCCAATAAGACATGTCATCTTTTAAGAGAATAAGAAAAGTGTGTTACTGTATATGAGAAGTAATATATTTGTATCCATCTTTCACACGTTAATATAGTCTGATGCTAAAGATATTAGACCTTTTTCTAAATTTTAGTGACTATAGAGGATGCTGAAATAAGGTCTTTATCACAGAGTACATTAAGGAATTTGAGATGGATGATGCAAAAAGATCTTCTTGGCCAAGACATGTTCCTTCTCGGCAGGCCAGGTCCTAGCAGGTAATTGTACTACCATATGAAATGTATAGGTTTAATGTACAATTAAAATATCTTATAGTTAAGGAAAAAAAATCAACTCTATCAACATTTAATTATACTAGAGCAGGAGAACTAATAGGAATCTCTCAGGAAACAGTTGTTTATCAGGTGATTCAACTGCCATCTCGCTATATTATAATATTATCTGAGTCTATTTTAAAGCCTAAATATCTAAGACTATTAATTACTATTTATCACTAAACTAAGACTATTACTATTGTTTACTAAACTAAGACTATTTATCAATGTTAGCCCCATTTGTTTGTTTGTTTGTTTTATTGGGCCATTTTTGCACTTAGCATCTTAATTGGGCAGTTGTATGTGAGTTTGTCATCTCCTACTCCAACCATCCTAGATCATCCCAGAACCTCAGCACCCTTTTCCGGTCACTACATGCTTCCAAGTGTGATGTTGTTTAGAGGATGACCGCCCGTTGATCTGCCACACTTCTACATTCTGTGAGAATGTGCTGCGGCATTTCTTCTGCGTCCATGCATCCCCTGCACAGAGGGCTGTCCTTTGCGCCTATAGTGAATAGGTGCTTGTTTAGGGGGCAATGCCCTGTTAGGATAGCCGTGACCTTCCTGAGATTGTCCCTTTTTAGTCTAATCAGGTTGGGGGCTAGTCTTTTTAATGCTACCAGTACTGCACTTTTTTTGCCTGTATCCTTCAATGTTTTTTCATTCCGTTTTGTTTTTCTTCGGTATTAGCACGCAGCCATGTTTTTATTTGAGCTCTGCATTTTAGGAGGAAAGTGGCTCTTCAGTACTTAGAACTGACGCAAAGAGAACTAGAATATGTGGCTTTGTCAAGAGACACTACAGAGGCAGATTTAAAGCAGAGGCGAGAGATCCAGAGCTCCACTGCTAGGTATTTTGATCAGGTAAATGAGAATGTTACACATATGAGTGTGGTAACATATAGTTTATAATGTCCCAGAATAACTATTGATAAAATTATTTCTTACTTAATTAGTAGTGAGGAGCTATAAGAGTTATATAATTACTTCTAGCTGACCCGGCGAACTTCGTACGACCATATTTACATGTCTGTCTCAGCTTCCCTTTTAATTTTTTTGTACACAAACCTTGTCCTACCAATAAGGAATACAAAAAAGTTGTTCAAAAAGAATTATTTAATTTGGTGCAGCCAATCGGAAGTTATGCGCGTGCATACATTTCTGCGATTCATTTTTTTATAAATAGTTTAAGTAGCTACACTGCCAGCTTCGTAATAAATACTGTCTCCGGCAATGTAATTAATTTACTTTGTCAAATTGCTAAGTCCCGACTTCATAGTTCGACTCACGAAGCAAATACAAAGAGGAAAGGGCATAATATTAAGCGTATGGCATGTCTTGTGACTAAAAACAGGTCCTGACGTTATCGAAGTTGACACGGCTTATAATTGTAGTGTGTTAGTTTTCGGTCTTAGTATTTTTTTTTCCAACAGAGCGCTGTCCGCGCAGCAATAGAAGGCCGCGTGCTCGTTCTAGAAGGCATTGAGAAGGCCGAGCGCAATGTGTTGCCTGTGCTCAATAATTTGCTTGAAAATAGGGAGATGCATTTAGAAGATGGCAGGTTCTTGGTACCAGCGTCTCGCTATGACAAATTGTTAGAGGTAAGATAAAAGTAAAATTTTACCAAATAATTATTTACCTTTTCGTTATTTACATAGTATTTTGGTTATTTAGCTTTCGATATTTTGGCACTGTTGCAAGCTCTATGATAATGGAATAACTGGTTTATCTGTGATAGTGGCACTTGCAATAATAAATAATAATAATAATAAATATTTCGGACATGTTACACTCAAAACCATTTAGACCCAAGCTAAGCAGAGCTTGTGATATGGGTACTAGACAACTGATACAAATACATATACTTTTTTTTGTAAATACATATATATTATACATAGAAAACATCAAAACTCCGAAACAAATATTTGTAGATCATATAAACATTGGTCGACTCGGGAATCGAACCCCAGACCGCATGATCAACAGTCGCACACGCCAACCGCGAGACCAACGAGGCAGTCAGAGTATATACATAATATACGTAGTATAGCCTTAGTGGCGTAGTGGTAGCGTATGCGACTGCTATGCTTAAGGTTTCGGCTTCAAAGTCCGGTTTGGACCTAATGTTTGTTTGATCTGAAAATCTTTGTTTCGGAGTTTGGGTGTTTTCTATCTATAATACATAAAAAATGCACAATACATAAAAATAAAGTATATATGTATGTATGTCAGTTATACTAACTTTTAAACTTTCGCGTTCCATGATATATTAACAATTATTTTTACGGGAATTAACGCGATCACTTATTAAAAGGTATTACATACCTCTGATTTGCCTGACGTTTCGACCAGGTTGCACTGGCCGTGGTCACAGGCTGACTGGCTCAGCGGCGCATCAGCAGGCAGGTCAGGCAAATCAGAGGTATGTAATACCTTTTAATAAGTGATCGCGTTAATTCCCGTAAAAATATTTGTTAATGTATGTCAGTTGTCTTGTACCCAAAAATACAAGCTCTGATTAACTTGGGACTAGATGGCGTTGTGTGTTAGATGACTAATAATATTATTTATTTATAGTAAATATATCAATTGACTGCCTCGTTGGTTCAGCGGTTAGCGCAAGCGACTGCCAATGAAGAGGTCCTGGGTTCGAATTCCGGGTCGGACTACTATTGGGTTTTTCTTACAAGGAGTTCTTATCAGCAGCCTGGGGTATGGAATATGGCAGTGTTGCCCGCCTGCTCCTAAGAGAGCACGTTAAGCGGTCGGTCCCGGTTGTCATGAACACCTTTGACAATCATTATTGGGAAGTCAGTGCCCTCAAATATACTGACAACTAGTTTAACCTTCGAATTCAGTTTACCCTCAGGTTTGTGGAGATCAGATTTATTTGTATTGTATAGATACTGCTTCAAAGCACCTCTAAAACGTTGTATATCTGTACCTACATTTATTCTGACGTCACTATAGCTATATATTAAATTGCAGGAACATGGTGCTGAGGAGGTTTCAAAATGGCGTCTAGTCCGCGTAGATGAGAACTTTCGTGTGATCGCTCTTGGTCTCCCTGTACCGAGATACAGTGGACAGCCCCTCGACCCCCCTTTGCGGTCCAGATTCCAGGCCAGAGATGTTGCTACCATCGGTTTTGGGGTGAGTTGACTTTCCTCGCATATTCAGAGCCATGCTTGGACACATATGGGCCAGACTCGACAGGTGCGATACAAAGGCTTCATAAAAAACTTATATTAAGCAAATGATTTAGGTTACCAGAACCCATACACCCTGTCTCCCTAAATTTAAGGGGAAGAAACTCTAAGTTCCTTGATCGGATCCTTGAGTTGCTGATGGCGGTAGTCACTTACCATCGGGTGACACGTCAGCCCCTTTGGTACCCTATTCCAGTTTCCTTAATAGCTTTTCTATTAAACTTGTAACGGTGTAACGCCGCGGGGCGAAACTAGTCTAAAAAAGGTAGACTAATTTTATACTTGTATCATCAGCTGGCATACTGGCAAACTAGTGAAAGTCCCGTCAAAATCGGTCCAGCCATGCCAGAGATTAGCCGTAATAAACAGACAGAGAGACAAAATATTTTTTTATTCTAGTTTTATTATATAAGTACTTTTATATGCATGTAGTCAAAAACTGTTAATTTGAAATTATGTACAAACAGACACTTCTATTTTATTTGTTTGTATAGATAATAAATAAGTAAGAATACTGATTTTCGAACCGATTGAGATATTACCAAGAGGTTACAAATATTGTTGTGTCACGATAAAGTTTCATTTTTACCTTTTACAGTCGACGACAGTTCTAGAGTCAACGTACTTAAAAAATCTAGGACTTAGAAAGGTATAGAAGTGATTAGAGTTTATTTAATACTTTAAATGTCTTAAGATATTCTGATAATTTTTTAAGCAGTATTTTTATTTAGCTGTTGGTACTTTTATTTACTTTAAATTAAAGTAAAAAATAACAATTAATAATACGTGTACCATGTCGGAATATTGTTAAGCCCATATGCCAGTTCACTAAATGAAAAACTAAATGCGACAGAATAGGATATATAAAGATATATTCAGAAAAATATGGTTTAATTAATACACTTCGGTTATAAAATACGTTAATGTTTGCGTATGTGTGTTTGTCTATGTGTAAAAAGCTAAAATATAACCATATAAGAGGCTAATAATGGTTGTTAAATTTAAATATGTAGATAGTTGTTACTTCGAATCACACTAGATATTCGTTTTCATTGAGACATAAAAAAAATTAAAAGAAGACTTTACACTTTATTTTTCAAGGTTTTATAAGAGTTTTGAGAGAGTAAACTTTCTGGTCTGCTTGTAACAGTTGATTCGACTTTTTTCGGCAGATCTGGCATGAATATGTGCACTTGCCTTTTAGGATTTTTACTTACGTCTGGTATCAACTTTTTATTAAGCATTTCTGTATACTGTTTTTCTACAGCATTCTTTTCATTGATAACTTTTTGGCGCGTCTCAACGACATTCGTTCTTAAGTCTCTGGCTTTTGTTTTGTTGAGATTGTCTTTTATTTTTGTCTCGTGCCGTGGCGTGATCTTGGCGTTTCGTGACTGTCGCGCGTAGTTCTCGATCGTGTTTGCGGACGTCGGGACATAAAAATCGTGCCGATCAATAATGGCACTTTGTTGCGCTTTTGAAATATCGCCACCCTTCGGTGTTGTTCGTCCACCTTCTTTACGTATGTCGATTGTTGTTTTAGATTTAACCAAATTGTGACGACGCTGCAGTTCTGGCCAACTGTGTCGCGGATGCGTCATCCTTTCTACATTATTTGGTGCCAACAAATCAATTTTTCCCGCTAAGTCTAGCCATTGCAACACTCTGTCAGAAAGTTCCGTGTTCTCTTGAACCTCTCCTCTAGCCGTTTTATTAGCTCTCAAATGTCTCATATTCGAATCGAGACTCTCGCTGCTACTGCGATTCGTTTCTATTATTGGTTGTTTATTCGCTTTCACTATCAATCCACTTTCCGACTCTTGGTCTAAATCCTCTATATCTAAATTTTCTACTTCCTCACAAGAGGTGGCCGGTCTCTGCCTGCTACTGATTCTGGTCTTTCCACTGCTGATAACAAGGTTTAGTTTTCTTAAAGAGTTGGGTAAGTCGTCTGAATATTGGCTGAGTCTCGAGCTTTTATATTTATTTGTGGTACAACTTGCTGAAGAGTGTGGTCGTCGTCTCTTTAGCTTGAGAAGGTAAGGGTCGTCGTGTGTGAGTATTGCGTGTCTATAGTCGCCTACCCACACGGTGCGGACGTACATAGGCCTCTGGGAAGATTGCCATAGGACGGGCATATTACCACTCGAGTTAACGGCCAGAGGCAGCCGTCACGCCACCCCTTCTACTGTTATTATTCAGCTGCGTCATAATTAATTTGTATCATCTATTGCGGTACCTACTCGAACTCTGCAACATAAAGATAGTTTGATTTTATGAGTTTTGTGAATGAAACGTAGCATAGTGGTATTTTACTGAAACTGCCTATGTTAAAAGATGTATTGTGTTCGTATTCGAATCGTCGACAAAATGTAAGAACAAATAAACACAGATTACGTTGAACTTTGTGTCGAATTGTTAGGTAGAAACATTAAAATACTACAGTGGTTGAAACTAAGAGAAAGAAGAGCTGAATAGAGAACTGTTATACTAAACATAATCTTCTATACAGGCATATAAAATGTTGAATTGGTTTGTGTACACTTCAACATTTCAAAAAGCTCTGCACCAATTGAGTTCAAATTTGACACGATATAGAACTCGCTTCAGAGATAGTCTTTATTCATTTTTTGCAATCACAATGTGTCAGAGGAAAGTGTGGACCTTACAGACAGCTAGATGATATTTTTTTATTATATACTTTGATTAACTATTGTAAATAATTTGTATACTTGATTAGATAGGGTGTCGTGTATTAGACGTATTACATTTTATTACATAATCTAGTAATCACAAGTTTCGCTATAAATGATTGAAAGTCTTTCTTTAAAGCAGTCAAAGAAAAGTATTCCACCAAATGTGTTACGTCGGCTCGTAATGCATTCGGCCTGTTGCTTGCAAATTGTTTTCATACTCGACTAGTTGCGCGCTATCCATTCGTTACTGTTTTCATTAGGATATTCCGAAAAAACAATTAGGAATTTTATGAAATCTACCATACAATAGCAGATTTAGATTTCATTATAAAAGATTTTTAAGATTTTTATAAAAGTTTAAAAGTTTTGGAGTTATTAAATGTAATAATGAAACTTCCGCCCCCGCACCCCCGTTATACTGACATCATAAAAACCAAAATGAGACGTTATACAGTGATGATAAAATGTTTCTGGAGGGTGAACTATAAGTCATTTTCAGATATTACCTAACAGTAACGAACGGTTCACTTAGAACATAAATCGATAAATGTTCAATAAAAAGGTCAATCCAAATTTAGTAATAGATGACCGAGCTTTGGTCGGTATTTTTTTGGTAATTTTTATAAAAATGAATCCTAACTAGATCTATTTATCGCCTCCGAAAGGCCCTTCATACTAAATTTCATAAAAATCATTGGGGCCGTTTCCGAGATTCATCTATACTTATAAAATAAGAATATAATATATATTTATACAAGAATCGTTCGTTTAAAGTTATTCGATTTAATACTGCACACTGTTTAAGTAAATATACCAATAAAAAATAACAGGGATACTAAGACCGGCTTCAGTAACTATGCGGGCAAAGGTCAGTGCAACGATTCATAATTATCACTATAAACTTCTGCGTACAGCCTTTTGAATTTAAGTTTTTGTTAACCCAAAAACTAAGGTGGTCGTTTTCATATTAAAGAAGATTCCAGTGTTTCTCTCTAATTTTCAACCTTTACTTCAAGTGGATGTTTCAAATAATGCTTCTAAAATATTATTGAGATTTTGTCCCAGAAAAATATTTCGGCGTGGTATCTCTAGAATGTAACGTGACAATGATTAATAGTTAGGGGAACATATTGCAACACGGGAACGCTTTTATCAAAGTTAATGTGAAACTAATAAATTATAAGAGCTTATTTATAGATACAAAGCATTATGCAAGTTATAACAATTTGTGACGTAATTATTGTAGGATTCAAGCATTATGGAACTTCAAAAATAGAAATTCTCACTTTGTAACAAACAATATATGTTAAATCAGAATTACGACTTTGTGAACTTTTTAATTTGAGAGGGCATACTTTTCGTTCGGTTTAATTGAAATCTGTATATTAATACGTAAAGCAAAATGTTTTTATTTTTATACGAAAATTATGTGAATGGAAGAGTATGAAATTTGGCCATAGTAAAAGAAAATAAATTAATGAATTATGATCGAATATCGACCACTAGTTTGAAGAAATATAAAATTCAGTTGATTTCATTGTCATTTTATTTTTGTTTTTGATTATAACTATGATTTGAATTATATTTTTGATTTTGACTCAATGTTTTTAATGTTAATTTTATATGTTTAATTTGTAATTGTGTAATTGTATGCATGCTTCAAATATGTACTAATATTATTGTATAAAATTAATGGATATTATTATATCACTAGCTAAGCGCGCGGTGTTACCCGCGGTACAACAACAACCCCGAGTAGCGCCGCGGGACAAAGTAAAAAAAAACCTATGTAAAAAGTATCCTATGTCCGTCTGCTTGTTCTAAACCACCTCCACACCAATTTTCAACCAAATCGGTTCAGCCGTTCCTGAGCGATAAATAGTGTAACTAACACGAATTTCTTTTATATATATGGATTATCATTAGTATAAGAATGTTGAATTAAAAATGAATCATTCAATTTATTTCAATACATTCTGAGCCAGGTGCTTTTGAATGATAAAATTACGATTAATATTTATATTTCACATTGTATGTAATGAACCAAACCAACAAACTCACAAGTTGCCTTATTTCATTGTTAAAATGGCTTGTTAATATGCACACATATCATTAGAACTTGCATATGACAGGAGTAGAATAGTTTAAACGAACATTTCCACGTTAATATAAAATCATTCAAATAATTCAAGTTCAATTGATTAACTTTTGGTTTTGAAAGGAATGAGTATTCACTTAAACATCAAACGGATAAATGGAGGCCTGATCCCTCCTGAAAAAGTAACTTCGGAAGCCCTAGCTGGGGTCTATGAGAAAAACCACGAAAGTCTGATCACAAACTAGGAAGAATAAAGTAATTCAAATATCTGTTCTATTCAACCTATCGCTGTCCACTGTAGAATGATAAAAAAACTTCTAATCGTTATTTTAAGTAAGTGTTTTAGTATTAAATACAATGGGAGAGACCTATGTCCAACAGTGGACTGCAACAGGCTGATGATAAAAGATATCAATTATCTACTTTATTATAAGAATCTGAAATAAAATGCAAATCATATTATATCAAAGCCAAAACAGCACAGAGTGATAACACCTACGTTTTCTTTCTTATGTTGGTCGCTTGCCTTAATTTATTAGCAAATATTTAAACTACTATAAATTATTAATTTTATTGAAATCATTTAAAATACTTACATTAAATCAATAACTCCTTATCAAGTCATTTCATCTACGAAATCCGTAGACCATCTACGGATAACGTAGCAATCGTCTACGAATCTAAGACTGTAACGATTCACCTCCACAAACTGTTAGTTAGTTTTCAAAACAAAAGTTATTTCTAAAATATTATTTCTCTGTTTTCACTATTTTTGTGTGATCCGAAAGTATTTGTGCAGTGTACGTCGTTACTTATTTCCTGATACACGGTGACTGGTCGGCGTGCCACCGTCGCGCGCGGTTTTGTCGTGAGCTAAAGCCGGGTGCACACGCGATGACACAATAATTCGGGTTTAAGGTTGAATATATTACATGTGTCAAGTTGAATTCATGAATCACTGTGGTGCGCTGGAATTTATACTGTGTTGTAGCCGTTGGATTAATTGTTCGGAATTTAGGAATTAACAAATGAGCCGTGTTTTTAAGAAATAGTGTTTTAAATAGTTGGAATCTTTTTACAGCAAATTAAAATTTGTTAAATTTTTATGTGACTTAACATTTTTGAAGAATTTGTTTCGTTAAAGTCTTATTTGTCGTTATGTCAATAATAATTAGTATGTATTTTAAATACATACTAACTATTGTTATTGATTATTGATATATATTAATTATTATTAATATGTGGAACAGTTTTAAAAAAATAGGTGGGTAAACCTAAAATTATATTGTTTTCAATTGGACAAGATGTTTTCTTATAAAATACATTTGAAATTGAGATCCAGGGGGCTAAACTGCGATTTAAAAGTAGTAGAAGCCGTCTCATCATAAGTCAATTATGTCTACAGATAGTCTAATTGTTAAAATTTGACCACAATTCACTAAGATTGTTATTATATATTTTTTCTATCAGGCAGAGTAGAGTCACAGTCTCATATATACATACATGTTACCGTGATATTGTCAATACTGTTAAATTGCAATCTATCTCGCGAGATTGTAAATTGTCGAAAGATTGTGAACTGTAACGTACTGCTTAGAATTTAATGTATTTTTTTTAGTTACATTATAATCTATTGAAGAGAAACCGTCAAATAAGGATATGGTATGCGACGGATTGCATCTCGCGCGATGATTGATCGAACATCATAGTATTATGTTATGTATCATCATATTTCATTTTTGATTACTTTGTTGCCGATTATAAAGTATTTTTGTGATTGTAAATTGATTTCATGTTGAAAATACCTCACAGATTTAGAATTAGTTACATAAAATTGTTGTGGCCGTAAAATAAATTTGTGATTAATCAAAGAAAATCTAACCTAACCTAACACTATGGCCTACTATATGACTAACCAATCAAATACAGTTGACAATTTGACGTGCGACAGATTGCGATTTAACGGTTTTAGTTCGATACATTATAATCTAACGAAAATTAGTACGTTAAATTGTAGGCAGTATGTCACAGTTGAAAATCTTTCAACAGTTTACAATCTCGCTAGGTAGATTTTAATCGTACGGTGACATATATTAACGTTTGTTTTGTCCTGTTGTTGACTAGCCTAAAGTTACTTAAAGTGTCATTTTACGTGACCCGGGTTGGACAACAAACTTTTGTTTTGGAGTTTTGGTGTTTATTTTACACACAACGCCTTGTACTATGGGGACTAGACAACTTTCATAAATACTTAGCTACTTTCAAAAAAAGGAGGAGGTCTTATGATGGCAACCAAGAGAAATCGAGTCAAACCTTGAAGTCGGTTTAATTTTTGTTAAAATTGTACTTGTTTTGTAACTACATACATATTATGCATAGAATACACCCAAACTACGAAACAAATATTTGTAGATTACACGTACATTTGGTCTGACTCAGGATTTGAACCCGAGACCTCAAGCACAGCAGTCGCATTCGCTACCGCTGCGCCGTCGCGGCAATCAATATTTTCTATGTTTCTATGTATACTACGTATTTATTAACAAAAAAAGTACATCTATACTAATATATAAAATTGGAGTGTCTGTTTGTAATATTAAAATAACGGCTTTTTATTAAATGCATATGTATGTATACACGGTACATATGCCAAAACTGTAGTTAATTTTTTTGTCTGTCTGTCTGTTTGTTCCGGGTAATCTCTGGAACGGCTGAACCGATTTTGACGGGACTTCCATTGGTAGGTAGCTGATGATCCAGGGAGTAACTTAGGCTACTTTTTTACACTAACTTTGCCCCGCGGCGTTACTCGCGGTACAACAATAACCGCGGGTAACACCGCGGGGTTTAGCTAATGTTTTATATAAGTATTCTATAAGTCAATCTAGCCAATCATTGTACAAGCTCTTCTTCAGATCAATTCTTAAGCTTTCTACCCACATTTTGTTTTATTTTTCTAAGTTTTAAGACAATTCAAAAGCTTTGCAATTTTTTACTTAGGGTATAATTTAAACTATAAATGTAGAGTGCCTATTCCAGTTGACTTCGCTGGCTAGTACCAAACTATTGCACGCCACTGCAATCAACATCAATTATTAAAATTAATTCTGTCGTGCGACAGAAAGTAATTTATGCATAAACATTAATGTACTGAAAATTTAGCATAAATTCGATTATCTTTGCATAAATTTGGAAAGCAGAAGAGGGTTATTCTAAACTGTTTTGGTGCACGGAATGTTTAGTTTTATGGGTGCAAATAAGTAGTTTGGTAAACTCGGTTGAAGTTTGTGTTAAAAGCTTCGGTACTGATTGTATCTGAGATTGCACAACGACTGTCTAGGCTTTTAATGGGATATATAACGCTGTATTTGTTGTAACTAAGGTTTATGAGATCGGTATTATTTTGATCAATATTTATTACTAATGTTCGGTCTTCGATCGACATTTGACCATAATAAACTTTAAAATAGATTTTAACTATGCCAAATTTTGTACTACTTAGTTTGCAAAATTTTTTTAATAGGTGGTACAAAGTTTTCGCTTCACGTATTTATAAATAGACTAACTGAACCCCGCGGTGTTACCCGCGGTTATCGTCGTACCGTGACTAACGCCGCGGGACAAAGTTAGTCTAAAAAAAGTAGCCTAAGTTACTCCCTGGACCATCAGCTACCTGCCAGTGAGAGTCCCGTCAAAATCCGTCCAGCCGTTCCAGAGATTACCCGGAACAAACAGACAGACAGACGATAGACAGACAGACAGAAAAAACTTGTTTTAACTACATTTTTGGTATATGTATCGTGTCTATACGTCTATACATATGCATTTCGTAAAAATTGGTTATTTTAATATTACAAACAGACACTCCAGTTTTATTTATTTGTATAGATATTCAGCTATAAAGCATTGATGAGCAGAATATCTATTATGCCAATGGAAGGAAGAAAAGAAGAGTATGAAATTTGGTACAGTTAAAGTTTGCATGAAGGTGGGAAGAAAAAAAAAACTTATAACTTGGAATGTTATTTTTTTTTTATTTTTTTTTTGTTGGGACTAATCCCGCCCACATTCCCACCACTGTAACTCCTGTACACCAGGATCAACAGCAGTGACCCACGAACACACCGAGTTATGACACTCGGGAAGTCCCAGGAAGAAGATTAACTGTCTTGGAACCCGCAACGAAATTAATCAGAAGAAAAACAGGAGGAGTTGGAAATGATAAATCCACATCCCTCCCTAGCAAAGCGGGAGACAAAATGAAGTCAAAATAGGCAGACACCTTTTTCAAACCGGGAAGCACCACGGATAAAATTTTAGGGGTCCTAAGTGAGCTATATTTGATTACTATGTTATTTGTAAAAAATGTGAAATTAGATATTTTATAATGTTTAAATTAAAATTATCAACAACAAACATTAGCATGTTGTCGGTGACGTGAACCCATAAGATTTTCTCCTACCAAAAAGTGCTCAACGCGGCTCTCAGTTTTCACTTCAAAATTATGGTCGGATTTCGATCACTGACAACCACTAGTACCTATATATATATAAATACCTATACCTATAGATATACACACCTAGTCAAGGTATGTACATATGAATATTGGTATTTGTGAACACATAACTGATAGAATTTATTGCCAAAACTGATCTCGATCTCCTATATAGGTTAGTGCTTTCGCGGGTAATTTATTTCACAAGTAAGTGCCGTACCAACGAAGTAAAGGTACCGCCGCGTATATAGAAACTTGTGGGTCTGGAGATCGCAATCGTGTGAGGTATATTAGGTATGGTTTGTTGTTTTAAAGAGTTTCTGTACTAATATAAAAAACTAGCTGTCCCGGCAAACGTCGTTTTGCCATAACTACTAATAAATTAAAACTTAATTTAAAAAACATTGTCCAGCGGACAAAATTGTGAATCTAAACTATTCCCAGATCCCCTTGAACACACACAAAAAATTTCATCAAAATCGGTCCAGTCGTTTGAGAGTAGTTCAGTGACATACACACTCACAGAAGAATTATATATATAAAGATTTGTAAGTAACACTTGTCTATCTGTTACTCTTTCACTGCTAAACCGCTGTACTGATTTCAATGAAATTTGACATGGAGATACTTTGTTTCTTGAGGAAGGACATAGAATACTCCTTACCGGATAACCGATACACGCAGCGGAGCCGTCGGCAAAAGCTAGTTTAAGGTACCACGGCGAAATTTTCATACTCCGAGTCGACCACGTGTGTATAAAGATTTCTTGTAAGAAAACCCATTAACACTTTAGGTCCAAACTGAGAATCGAACACGAGATCCCTTGATCGACAGTCGCCTTCTAAATTAAAAAAAGCGGCCAAGTGCGAGTCGTTCTCGCCCGTGAAAGATTCCGTGGCAGCAAGTAACATAATATAAAAGTTCTTGTAGTTCGTTGAATTTTTATATTTAAGTTGATTTATGAAGTATTAAAAAAAAACTACTTACTAGATCTAGTACAAACCAATTTTCGGTGTAATAAAAAAATCATCTACTTACCGAGTTTCAATGGTATAGTTCTTATAGTTTCGGAAAAAAATGGCTGTGAAATACGAACAGACAGACAGACAGGCAGACAGACATGACGAACCATAAGGGTACCGTTTTTTGCCATTTGGCTACGGAACCCCAAAAAGTCAAAAAGAAAAATAACGTTTATAGAAATCACAACAGTTTACTCATTGTAACTAATGAGCCGTCAAAATTAATAGCCACAGTATTAATTACGCGAAATTGTTTTCGTGTTGTTCTTGGTAATAGAGCTGAAACATGCTATGGTCTGTATTGATGATGTTCAGTGTTTACTTGTGGTTAATTGGTACTTTGATATGTATGCGAATTTATGTCTAACTAGGTGTAGAAAAAACTTTCTTCTGGTATATTGACTTTGTGATAATACTTTTGTCAGCTATCGAATCGATATCTAAATTCTTTTTTTGCCTGAGATATATAGACTTTAAATTAAAAAGCTTTTTAAAAACAAGCTTTGACTGGAATGCCTCGAGACGAATCAAACGAGTCCAAACTCGATGATGTTGCGACGTTTCTTTACTAAGTTCCTATGGCCACCTTCCAGCACCAGCATTAGATTAGCACCATCTATACAAATAAATAAAATTGGAGTGTCTGTTTGTAATATTAAAATAACCGCTTTTTACTTAATGCATATGTATGTATACACGATACTTATACCAAAAATGTAGTTGTCTGTCTGTCTGTTTGTTCCGGGTAATCTCTGGAACGACTGGACGGATTTTGACGGGACTTTCACTGGCAGGTAGCTGATGATCGCGGTTATTGTTGTACTGCGAGTAACGCCGCGAGACAAAGTTAGTCTAAAAAAAGTAACCTATGTTACTCCCCGGATCATCAGCTACCTGCTAGTGAAAGTCCCGTTAAAATTCGTCCAGCCGTTCCAGAGATTACCCGGAACAAACAGACAGACAGGCAGACAGACAGACCGACAAAAAATTTTTTAACTACAGTTTTGGTACATGTGTCGTGTATACATACATATGCATTAAGTAAAAAGCGGTTATTTTAATATTACAAACAGACACTCCAATTTCATTTATTTGTATAGATTAATAACTTTATTTGGATGGTTGTAGGGGGTAATCTTAGGAAGTACTGA
Source organism: Spilosoma lubricipeda (assembly GCA_905220595.1). NCBI lineage: Eukaryota > Metazoa > Arthropoda > Insecta > Lepidoptera > Erebidae > Spilosoma > Spilosoma lubricipeda. Next base: position 4,628,373 of record HG992286.1, on the reverse strand, counting down.
TCTGATCCTGAAAATTCTTTTACTAACAGAAAGCGACACGACATAGGCCATATTTAATTATGATTGAACAAAAAATTCAGTTCAAAATAATAGTATTTGTAAATCAAGTCGGTTTACACCCAACGTAGTGGGCACGGGTCGGCTAGTCCAATATAACACAAAACAACCGTTGCTGTTTGTAAGCAAGATTTCTATCAAAGGTAAATAATAGAGGTGATCTGAAGGACTGCCATTAAATTTTATTATGTCGTATTCGTTCGCGTGCTTTGATCCAGGTCTCGCCATTTAGCCTATACAAACAGTAAGTTTGTTTTATGAAGAAACTATAAACGATAACTCTAAAGGGTTGCGCTGTCTTTAGAATGAGCAATTTTATTTCAGAGGGCGTTAAAAGTTTTATGGCTAGTGAGCAGTTACAGTTAAATCACGCCATGGTAGAACACAATGGCAAATTATTCATGTCCTGTAAATGTATAGGTGATTTCATTCTCAGCATTTTTTGTTTATCGACAAGGCCGTTCTTTTTTTAAATATTTGTATGTTGTTGTTACAAATTCTTTTTAACCTATTGGACCCCACGACACAGGGAATCCTAGTGTGGGGACCAGAGATATTTTTTTTTTTGTTCAATAGTTATGTCTACTGATAAATTATGTACAGTATTTTGTGAACAAACCTTTGTATAAATAAAGATTATTATTATTATTATTATTATTGAATAAATATTTGTGTTTTGTATCTTTTGAATTTACACTATTATTATTAATTCTCAACTGCTTTTTACTATTCTTCTTTTAATTAAAAAGCCAAGCCCTTATTGTTTAGCAATCACCACTCTTCTCTATTTCCTGCGATCTGATTGACCTCTTGTTGCCTGCGACTCCCACATTCTCCTTTGCTTTCTGTAAGTACGTTGATCTAGGCTGTCCTCGTTTTCTCTTGCCCTCTATATTTCCTTCCAGTATTATTATGTAAAGTTCTTGTGTTACTATTCTATGCTCGACTATATATGTGCCGTGTGCCTCAGGTTTTATATTGTTCTTCGTATGATTTACGTTGAAAATTTTATGTGGTTTTTCGTGCAGATAGAAGAATTTGATGACCCTTTTTTGTGTAATAAATGTTACCAACTTTATTAAATATTGCGAAAGTAAGGTGCTAAAAGGTAGACCTTGAACAATGATATGGTGAATTTTTTTGTTTAATAGAACAATTAATGTTGTATTGTTGCCAATTATTTTAAAGTTCCACTCTAGTTGCGTATTTCCGGATGTCTTTCAGTTATAAAACATATCAATAGTTTGATTTAATTTAAAATACATTATAAACAATTGTCTATAAGAAGCTGACAAAATAACTACTGGGCCTGACAACAATCATTTTCTTTCATACCTCGAAGATAAAAAAGAATAGTAGGGTTTATTGCCATTCCCAAAAACACAGTAATTATAACTATATATTAATGCGTGAAGCTAAAACTTTTTACCCTTTTTTACGAAAATAATGTGATCGGAAAGGTATGAAATTTGGTACAGTTAAAGTTTATACTCTGGAGGAGTGCAGAAAGTTAAAAAATATGAAAATATTAGATAAAAAATAAATTAATTAAAAATTTTAGTTACTACAAACTCCTACTATTGAATCTGCGTCCTTTGACTTCGGGTACTGGTTACCTTGCTTCATATTATAACTATATGTTTTATTTTTTGTACCAGGAACACTTAAGTTTATTAAAAGAAGAGGCTCCTAAAGTGGATACTGTGAAACTCGAACAAGTTATGTCTGCTGCGTATGCGCTCATCAGCCCTGAGCTCCAACAGGTCAGCTTGCCCGACTTCCCTGTCGACAGCCTACAAGCCGCAGCACTTATATTGGTAAGTATCTGAAATAGTTTCTAAAAAATAAAGTCGTACGAAAGTACGAAATACATCTGAATAAGAGATAATTTCAAAGGCCATTGTAATATTTTTGAAGCTCGTGTATGACATTTTCCAAGTTATGTATTCTTATATTATTATTTAAGGATAAGATTTTTAACTGTATGTAAAATTACCCATAGAATCTAAACGATTTCTGCATCGTGATAGCCTTAGCTCAGATTGTAGAAGTTATTTTTTCATGTTTTAAAATATGTCTGCAAAGCACTACGACTACTCGTTTTTAAAAAGTTTACTTGAGGAAATCCTCTTCGAAAGGTAGCGTAGCTTATTTTAATTTAAAAAAGCTGTATTTACGCCTTTCTTTTTATTTCCTTTATTATTTTTTTTTTTTTATTTCCTTTACGCCTTTTCGGAGATACGTTGCCCTCATTTATATACATCCTTTAACTAATTGACAAAAATGTTGAAAGCTGTGTCTTTAACTAGTCTTCAAATAGTTTTAAACAAATTATTTTTGACATACAAAATAGACCTTGATCGCCAGTCCTAGTTTCTACATAGGATCACGCGATATCCTCATCAGCCTAACTTCATGACAAGGTCAAGATGGGTAGAAAGACTGGGTGTCTAAATTTACTGCTTGTAAGTTTTGTACTACGGTGTCGGTTTGTGTGTTTAAGAAAATAATAGCATTTTTCAAGGCTCGAAAACATGAGACTTGCTGTTACTTGACTTGACTGTGACTGATATTATCTATCTATGTGGTATATACTAGGTATCTATATATTAAAATGAAGCAAAAACATTGTACCACTTTTTACGACAGTTATGCGACCTGAGGATTATGAGGCAGTTTTTATCGAGGAAAAGTGCAAAAGGATAAAAAAAAAATATAATATGGTTTTGACCACAAGTTTTTTATTATTTTTTAAGAGTGATGTCTGGAGCTTCATGCCGGTTCTTCTCAATAGAAATGACATATTAGAACCGAGCAACTAGAGTCATTAACGTAACGTTTCGAAAGGGCCTGAAACGGCCTTCTTGAAATAAACGCTATTTGTTTTTTTATTAGGACTCGGAGGCAAGATTGCTCTAACAATATTTTAAGGGTTCCCTCCTACTGATTTAAGCTTCTTACTTCAGTAATACTTTCCATGATTTAACTTAACAATATTTTACTCCACATCCCAATACTATGCTCTAAATATACATATAACCTTCCCTCGTTCAATTCAGCCCACCTAAGCTCTACTCATTCACCCACCTAAATTCTTGCAACCACAACTGGCAAAGGGAGCAGTAGTTAGGGCAGGCAAGGCAGCAATTTATGTTGTACAGACAAATGTAGGATGGACTTTGTTAATAACAATGTGTATGATAGTTTTCGTGTCATTAATAACTTAGTAGTAGTGTATAAAATGTAAAACAATCAAACTTCTTGTAGAAATACTAAATTATTTTAACCACAGTTAGTTTTCTAATTCTGATTATTGTCTGCAAAACTTTGTTCATTATCGCATTAAATTCGCAAATATCGTGTTTGGTGCGAATTAATTCGCGTTTGCTACATCAAGGTCGTTTGTCATATAGAAAGTTGTCGTGCTAATTTAAAGCAAGACTTGATTAAAAAAGTTTTCAGTTGTAGTACTACTCATTGCAAAATGGCAAAAGGAAATGCAATAAACAACTATAACTGCAACTAGACGTATGTCTTAATTTAAGTTTGTAAGGATAAGTTATGTCAGTAATGTATATGTAAGTAAGTATTTCGTTTGTGTCCGATTATTGTGTCTAAATAAATAAATAAATAAACAATAAACAAATAAATATTTCGGACGTCTAACACACATCGCCATCTAGTCCCAAACTAAGCAGAGCTTGTATTATGGGTACTAGACAACTGATATAAATACTTATATACTTTTTTTTTGTAAATACATTCATATTATACATAGAAAACACCCAAACTCCGAAACAAATATTTGCAGATCATACAAACATTTGGTCCGACCCGGGAATCGAACCCGAGACCTCAAGAACAGCAGTCGCGTAAGCTACCACTGCGCCACCGAGGCAAATACCTACTGTTGAAACAGCTTTGAACTTAATTTTTAATATTGTCTAATTCACACCAACTATCATCATCAGTACGGTTTTACGGAGGACAGTGAAATGTACAATACCTAAATATAACGTAATTTAGAAAATTGATAAAATACATAAATCACTGTAGCTGGCTCTACATTTATGAATAGTTTTGTTCAAACTTGACTAATTGTTAAAGCTATTAAATTCAAATTATACGATATTAATTAATTCACCCACTTTCGTTATGGTTTCATTTCTCTTTGTTAATAACACTGCGGTGTCGTACCTACTCTATGAATATTATATTTTGTTCGGAATAATAATTTTACAAAAAAAGTAATTATGTATCTATTTCAGTTGTCTAGTATCCAAAACATAAGCTCTGCTTAGTTTGGGACTAGATGTCGTTGTGTTAGTCAAAAAAAAATCTATGATATGTACCTATTTATTTAGAATATATAAATATGTTTATCAGCAGTTTATCATAGTACAGGCTCTTTCTAGTTTGCCTCAGACGACCGTGTGTGATTTGTTTTATCTATACAAGTTAATAAAATTGGAGTGTCTGTTTGTAATGTTTAAATAACCGCTTTTTACTAAATGCATATGTACATATACCAAAATAACATTTTTTAAAATTTTTGTCTGTCTGTTTGTTCCGGGTAATCTCTGGAACGGCTGGACTCGATTTTGACGAGACTCTCACTAGCAGATAGCTGATTATCTAAGGAGTTACTTAGGCTACTTTTTTTAGACTAGCATTACGACAATAACCGCGGGGTTCAGCTAGTATGCTTTAAAGTTCTACACCTATTATTTATTTTATTTCAGGAGCGAAATCCCAACATTCCGATCCATAAACTTATCAACGTCTTGTATCCCTATAATTTGTTCCTAACCAAAGAACATACAAAGAACGTAGAAGCAGTTCTTCACAATTTAAAGATTGATACTAGTCCTAAATGGGACATAGTTTCTAAAGGAATAGACTTCAAGGGAAACAAAGCCGAAGTTACTATGGAAATCAACGGCGTTACATCTCAATTTTGGATGCCATGTGGCGAGCGGAAAACTGCTGTAAGGGAGAAAGGGATAGTAAAAACGGCGTATCAGAGTCAATTATTGAACGAACTGATGCTTAGCCACAGTGTCGGTGATTTTTGTATTATTGGTGAGTATTTTGATACTTTTTAATGGACTTAACAATGCAGAAGTTCTCAATTTGGTTGCATTTTCATCATTGGTACGTCAATAGTGACGTTTACGAATCTTAAATAATTACTTTTACAGCACTAACTTTTGCCTGCGCCTCCGTCCATGTATATGTCCAAGCGTGTAAAGAATGTCCTATGTCCTTCCTCAAAAATCAAAGTATCTCTATGTCAAATTTCATTGACGTATTTTACGTCCTTTACGGGTAAACCACTGAATTGATTTTTAATAAATAAATGATTAATTAATGGGGTAAATCGATAAAAAAAAAAAATAACTTTCACCGTCTTTGAAATACGTAACTTTCCTCTCTTCAGGTCCGAAAGGCTGCGGCAAAAGCCTTCTAGTAGCGCAACTTGCAGCTTTATTTGGCTATACCATTGAGCCTATTGTACTTTACCAAGACATGACAGCTAGAGACCTAGTACAGCAACGAACAACCCTCGACAATGGAGACACGGTCTGGAGGAACTCCGCTTTAGTTGACGCTGCACTAAAAGGACATATGGCTGTATTAGATGGCTTGCACAGAATACATGCAAGTACTCTGGCTGTATTGCATAGGTGAGATTTCTATATTTATCTATCTAATATTTAATTTAATACCTTTAAACAAGCGATTTTTTAATATATATATAATCTGAATCTGGGAAACAGGGGATTTCGGGGGCTACAAATCGATGCAGCTAGGATTCATCTTTTAGAAAATTTACCAAAAATAAAAACTTATGAAAAATAAACCGACTTCCAAAAAACATCCAGCGAAAACACCCTGCCAAAAACACTAAAAAGCGTATGATAAACTGGCTCTTCATAAATTGCTATGTGCCAATTCTTGTCTACATCTAACCCTTTATTCGTTTAAATAGTAGTATTATTTTTGTGTGTTCTTAGGTACCTAAAATCTGATCGAAATCGGCGCCAAGCCAAATGTAATAGTAGGTACCACACTCGCTATATTTCGATCGACCATCAACGACGTCAGTCCGCGCGTGTCTGCCCGCTTGGGTTGTTTTGTTCTACACGAAGAGCAGCTATCCGGCAGCGGCGAGTGCGGTACCTACTATTACATTATTGTTTGGCACCGACTTCAAACATATTTTAGGTCACTGAAAGAAGCATGGCTCTCCCAGGGTGAAGTCCATGATTGTCTTTAAAAAACTATTGCCAGTGCTGCATTTTATTTAAATATCTTGTCAATTTAATCATTCTATACATACCTCTACAAAAACGGCACCAGTTTAATTTGTACGTTCTATTAATCTAAAAAAATTCAAACTAATAATTTTTCTTGGTTGGGGAAGATACTGACACCTGCAACACAGTCTTTGAGCCCAGGTGTTAAGGAATCCCATAATCTATTTAATGTAAATATATTAATAAAGAATTTTATTATTATTATCTTTATTTCCATTGTATATACAAATTATTTACATTTTTAAATATGGAAAATAAAGCTAATAAAGGAAACCAACCATGAAGTTCTTTGCCCTTCCATACTTCCCTGCGATCATTAGTATCTACTCAGTACTCAGTTTGCGCACATTCTATTAACTGCCTCGGTGGCGCAGTAGTAGCGTCCGCGACTGCTGTTCTTGAGGTCTCGGGTTCGATTCCCGGGTCGGACCAAATGTTTGTATGATCTGCAAATATTTGTTTCGGAGTTTGGGTGTTTTCTATGTATAATATGAATGTATTTACAAAAGAAAGTATATAAGTATTTATATCAGTTGCGTAGTACCCATAATACAAGCTCTGCTTAGTTTGGGACTAGATGACGTTATGTGTTAAGTGTCCGAAATATTTATTTATTTATTATTTATTTATTATTCTATAAGACGAGAGCGATACGGACGTTTTTTTCCGGTTAGGGTATATAGATGACGCTATACTACATTTTTTTAATCTTACGATTTTTTCTTTAACGTTACGGACACTTTTTCAGAGGCTACCTTTCCACGACGCCCCATGAGGAACTTCGTTCCGAAATATTCTCAAAGATTGTACATTTCGCGATTGTGTAGGATCTTAATACTTAATAAACCACGACCCCCAAACCCATAATTATTATTATTCTTTAATTCTGGTTATATTTATTTCATTTGCAGATTGGTACATGACAGAGAGCTTCAGTTACACGATGGAACGAGATTGTTACGACACGACAGATACGATGAGTTGGTAAAGTCAGGGATTACTCAACAGCAGTTAGATGAAAGTGGTGTGAAGAAAATTCATCCGGCATTCAGGTTAGCCATATTATAGGCTAAAAGGTTAATTAACAATTAACAACTAACAATTAACAATATTTATTTATTGACTCAAATACATGGTGCAGCTTACAAACTGTAGGTAGTTAGTAACAATAATTGATAAGACACAAATATAAATTGAGCGAAACGACGGTGTCTGAGCTAGTAAGAAACTGTGTGACAGACACCGACGCCATTCCTACTATATAAAGTTGAGCCTTTAGATTTCGAGTTACATGGTGTTTGACAATATTAATTCAATTACACTTATAAAGAAGTAAAAGTAACTTAAACCAAAAATAAATCAAGAGTCTGTGTGCGTTTGCGTGTGTGTGTGTATACATTAAAAAAACCATATCTAGAATTGACTGAGTTGATATTGTGCGTAATTTTTACAGAATAGTCGCATTAGCAGAACCTCCAGTAATAGGCCGCGGTCAACAGTGGCTTTCTCCAGAAATATTAAGTCTATTTATTTTCCATGAGATGAGGAATTTGAGCAAGAATGAGGAGATATTCATTATCAATACTTTGGTTTGTATGATTTTGTAGTTTCTTTTGAAGTTAAGAATTAGATGGCTATGTAATTTTCAAAAAAAATAATTCTAGATTAAGTATCCTTTATCTGTATTTTGTACACTCTATATCGATTTAGAGAGGCATATGTCTGGCAGTGCACTATAAAAGCTGTTCATGGTAATCGTCCGATACTATCCTCTTCAATATGAATTTGCGAAATTCAATTTAAATGGTGTATTTTATTTTCAGTATGGAGACATATCCAAACCGCTCCATTCAATAATTGACTTAGCAGACGAACTAAGAAGATCAGAAGATAGCACTCTAAAGAATTTGTCATCATCCCTCTCTACACGACAGCTTCTCAGAATAGCCAGCAGAATGTCCAAATACCCAACAGACTCGGCTTACGAGACTATACAAAGAACATTTTTAGCCAAATTTCTTCCAAACTTAGCCAGAAGAGCATTGGATGGTGCTAGCCAAAAACTGAGTATAGAACCAACAAGACGTTTTGGCATATTCGGGAATAATCCTTTAGAGACTAAAGTCAGCTGCTCCGTCAAAAATAACGTCCTGACTATCGGTAATACAAGTACAGAAATCTTCAAAACTGAGGCTTTGACCAAAGTTCCAGACATTCTATTTTATGATGTGCCACAACACATGCAACTATTAGAATGGTTGCTTCAAGATTTTCTCCTCGGCAACCATTTACTTCTAGTCGGCAACCAAGGTGTTGGAAAGAATAAGATCGCTGACAGGCTTTTACAGCTTTTGAACCGTCCTAGGGAGTATATTCAGTTACACAGAGATACTACCGTTCAATCTTTGACTGTCCAACCTACTGTCAAAGATGGAATCGTGGTATATGAAGACTCGCCTTTAGTAAAAGCCGTGAAACATGGCCATGTATTAGTAGTTGACGAAGCTGATAAGGCACCAACGCATGTGACTTGTATCTTGAAAACTTTGGTTGAAAACGGTGAAATGATTTTGAGTGATGGTCGCAGGATCGTGCCAAAGAATATGATAGAAAGTTCAGGGGGTGATGTAAGCAGTTTTATTCCCGTGCACGATGATTTCAAAATGATTGTTTTGGCAAATAGGCCTGGTTTTCCTTTCTTGGGGAATGATTTCTTTGCGGCATTGGGTGAGTATTCGATGAATCTGTTATTTTTAAGGTTTGACACTGACTTAGATTTTTTTATTATTAATGAATCTTATTTTGTTCAAGATGTAAGTATAATTGTTTTTTAAATTGCAGAATCTCAATTGAAAACTAATCTAACAAAACAAATATTTTGTTTCCAGGTGATCTATTCTCCTGCCACGCTGTAGATAATCCTTCAATAGATTCAGAAATGGAACTTCTCCGTTCCTATGGCCCTGATGTGCCTCAGGATATCATGAAGAAACTGGTTAAAGCGTTTGCTATCTTGAGAGATAAGGCCGACCAAGGACAGCTCACGTATCCTTATTCTACAAGAGAATTAGTGAATATTGTCAAGCATTTGCAGGTGAGGTTATTGATTAAAAATATTTATATTATTGTCATTTCTATTCTACTAATTTATTTTAGTTTTTTGGTTATTTGATCTCTTAGCATCGCTATGGGTCTTTTTGATATATTGTGTTTCTTCTTTTTCTTCAATTGTCTATTATACAGAGTACAACATTAAATATTCATATTTTTACTTTTGCCTTTTCTTTAGAAATATCCTACTGAAGACCTTGCAACTGCTATTGGCAACGTGTTTGATTTCGACCGATACAGTAAAGACATGGCAGATACTTTGCTAGAAGTACTACATTCCAGTGGGCTACCAATAGAGGGCGTTTTGGAGGGCCGCTCAAAAGAAGCTATTAAAAAAATACAGATGACCATTGAGAGAAATAGTGGGTACGTAATAATTTAAACCTTTGATTCCAATGTAAAAATTATTTAAAAAAAATATTAAATAAATAAATGATACACACTGAAGCTTATAGTTATAAATTAAAACCTATTTCGATTCCAGTAAAGACGTATCCTCACCGAAGCATGGTAAGGAAGACCCCAAGAATGACCCCCACGTCGGTGGTAACACGTGGGCGGGTGGCACAGGCGGGCGGGATACTGCTGGGTTGGGCGGTAAGGGTGGACCATACCGGTTGGATAAAGGACATGACGTGCATCAGGTATGATAATAGATTAACCAAGCTCTATTGTACTCTTTATGTTACATTTTATTTCTTACTAATTGACAGGCACAATTTCTTTTTTTTTTCTAAATGCATTTGCTCGTATCTAATTGGTTGTAGGTTTTAGCTTACTTTGATAAATGGAACTCCGTTCAACATTAAACAACGTTTGTCAGTTTGAACCAGTAGTTCTTAAGATTGAATTGAACCAATCAATCCAGCTAATATACTTTATAATACTAATATATATGATACATATATCCCTGACTTAGATCTCCCCTCTTACAGTCACTATTTACCTACACTTGTGTGGGGGTGAAGATTTTTACATACATACACCCACAACTACCCTCACATGTTTACGTCTTCATGTAGACATACAAACACTTCTATACACACTCGCACATAAATACAATACATACATACACACATACATAGTACAATACTATTTTGTGCCTAAATTATTTCGTGTGTTCTTTTTTGACTAGTAAAGAAATGTTAATGTTTTCTTGATATAGTTTCAAGAAAATCTTAATTTCTCTACCAGTTTTTTCTTTTAATCAAGTTCAAAATTGTCATATTAACAAAATTAACACTAAATATTTCTTTAAGCTATCAGAGGCAGAAAAAAATGACGTACCAGAACATGTGAAGGCAGCCGCTCGCGAAATGAACAGAAAGGCTTTCGCCGAACGTCTGAAAGAGATCAACATGAGCGAGTATGATGCTAAGCTCTATGAACAGTTCTATAGAGCTGTACAACCGCAGGTTAGTTACTTCTAACTTAATCATTTTTATAGTATAGAGAGGCATACGAGCTTAAAACTCGACTTCACGAGCGACACTTAATGTGACACAGACGCGTTTTTACCCTTTGATTAAATGTCACATCTATCTAGATTCCTATTGGGGGGCAGTTCGAGATGAAGGATCCAGTAACCTCACTACCTTTGTAAAAAGCAAAAGCAATTAAAATAATAATAGCTCCAGTTAAGACGACTAATTATTCTCCGATGGTCAAATCTTAGTAACAAGGTCTGCCCAAGAATCGCCATAACAAAAGGTCCTGTGCTACCTGCATTTTACAATCTTCACTTGGTCGTTGGACTACCTTGTAACCACGCACGTGCGCATAACCACGCTCATATAGCAAGACTAATTATATTTTAAATAGATTGGTGCCCTGCGAGGTGTTTTAGCAGAATTACAAGCTAAGAAAAAAGAAAGACAGTGGAGCCGACATCAGACTAGTGGGGAACTAGATGACGGAAAAATCATTGAAGGTAACTTCACAACCATAGCTTTAAGACTTTACAATTATAACTAGAGGACTTTACAATTATAGCTCGGATAGTTTACATTTATAGCTAGAAGACTTTACAATTATAACTAGAGCACCTTACAATTATAACTAGGAAACTACAATTATAGTTAGGAGACTTCTTAACAAGTGTTTAATTAAAAAAAATAATAGAGTAAATTTAGTCCTCAAGGGCTTTCTTCTCTCAACTTGGAAAATTTAAAATGTTATGATTATATTAAGAAAAACTATAAATGTTTCTAGAACTTCCAAGAACTTTGAAAGTAAAATCGCTATTCTTCATTAAATGTTATAGGAAATTGAATATAATAAGGTCGTAAAAAATATCAATATTTGTTTGTGTGTTCGTCAGGTATTACCGGCGAACGTTCTATATACCGCCGCCGAACTGAACAGGAACCCCCGCCGGGCTCCCCGCCAGACAAGCCTAAGCGCCTTAGACTCGTGTTAGACGTATCTGGAAGTATGTACAGGTAATATTGATGCTACGGCAGGTTTCAATCCAGTTTTAACTAGAAATAGGTTATTGAAAACGGTCCTATTGTCAAAAGTATTTTTTCTTAATTTACTTTATTAAATTTATTTATTAATCTGCTATAGACAACAAAAAATGGATATTGTTAAGCTTTTAAAAATTAAATGAAGGTGGTAAGGACTTTTTCAATGGTCAAAAACCTTTACAAGTCCACAGACATAGACATGCTGTAACACCATGGCCAGAGGGGTTGGTATAAGATTTATCTCAAGTTTATTCTGCGCAGCTCCCTTAACCGGCTCTTACGACTCTTACTTCATCTGAATTTTTAAACAAATTATCTAAATTAGAAAAGATAGATGTTGTAGGTATGATGAGGGATGTGGGTAGTTGTAACTATAAAAACTCTAAGATGGTTTTAGCAAGGAACTACACAGTAGGACAGTAGTTTGGGCGAAGTGTAGACGTGTACCATGAATGAGTAGAGTGCTATTCATAAGTTTCGTTTTTGTTGCCCTGATTGAGTCATCTATACCTTCTAGAAATAAACTCACTGTACTTATTCCACTATTTTAATTCAATTTATACCTGACCGGTTACGCCTTATGGCATTCTCAAAGGTTAATAACCTTTGAGAATGCCATCTCAGATCTCAGAATCATCATGCTTTCTAGAATGTATTACAACAAATTCCATCAAGTGCCGACAATCGAGAGTAAAAATCATCTATAACTGTTTTGTAAAATATTTTTTCATGCTTGTATATAATTCTGAATTTTCTAGGTTCAATTCGTATGACGGTCGTCTAGAACGTTCTATGGAAGCTGTTGTTCTTCTTACTGAGGCTCTAAAGGGGTACGAAGCAAGGATCCGATATGACATGTACGCACATTCTGGTGAAGAACATGCACTCGAACTTGTCAGAGTGGATAGACCCCCTGAAAATGAAAAGCAGAGACTGCAGGTATGATTTAATATAATAATAATAATAAAAAAATCGGATATCCGATATACAACGCCATGTAACTTCAAACTAAGCAGAGCTTGTACTATGAAAGCTAGGTGGACTGATAGAATACTTAAATACGTTTCCTCCATAGAATATACCTAAACTCCGAAACAAATATTTGCAGATCATACAAACATTTGGTCCCACCCGGGACTCAAACCTGAGACCTCATGCACTTATAATACTATTGTTAGGATGTGATAAATTGAGAAGAGACGCTTAAGTTGGTAGGTATAATTTGTAGCATATTTAAAGATTTAAACTATTTAAATTGTTTGAAAATACAAAACATCCAATAAATTAAATTTGACCAATAATATAGCGAACTATATAAAAAGCTGTTTTTAGACTAGTCTTTATTTTCGGTACTGGATTTCAAGCATACATCAGAAATGTCTGTTAGGTGGATCAAGGTAGACTAGATCTTTCATACTTTCTTATAAATTCTACTTTAATTGTTCTTTTATAAACTTCTCAATCAATCAATTGACAACCCTATATACTATTATGCAAAGTATAAGCTAGATTAGCAGAAGCATCTTAATCCGCCGTTATGGTGTGAGTTGCTATGCTGCCTTGTTGCATTGTCTGCATTCGTAATGAGTATGGTGACCACTACTCTTGGATTCTGCTCATGCTGTCCATCAGACAGACTAAAGTCACTTTAACAGGCCTATTAAGAAAAAAAATTGGCAATCATAAGGAATGCCGATAGTCGTGAAAACTTATAACATAGAATGTTAATTGTAAACTTAAAGTGTAAAAAATTTGAAATTTCATAATATGTATTTAAATTATAATTATCAACATCAAACATTAGCATGTCGGTGACGCGAATCTATAAGATTTTCTTCTATTACCAAAAAGTGCTCAACGAGGCCAAAGAACTTTTCAGTTCGAAAATCTCATGTCAGCATGTCGGTGTCGTCAGCATGTCGGTGATGCGAACTCATAAGATTTTTTCCTACCAAAAAGTGCTCAACGTGGCTAAAGAAGTTTTCACTTCAAAAAAACTTATACGTCTCTACCTCTTGTCATTATAGGTCTTCTTGCAACATAAGTAGTTTCACTGTTACATTTGATACAATACCCACACAATACAAGTCATAATGTTATGACTAACTAAGCTTTCCTCTATGTGTAGATAATCCGCACGATGCATGCGCACGCGCAGTTCTGTTGGTCGGGCGACAACACGCTGCCGGCCGCCAAGCACGCCCTCACCGCCCTCGCCGCCGAGGACTGTGACGAGGCCGTACTGCTGCTGCTCTCTGACGCCAACCTTCGCAGGTAATGTACCACTTGTGTGGCTAGTGCTTAGTGCAGCTCTCTGCTGCTCGGAAGAGGAGACTGAGGTAGCAAACTATGCAGCAACAGCATTGCGATGAGACGAAAAACTTGACACTTTGTGTCCGAAATACCTTTTATGACATTTTTGAGATCGAACGTAGATATCAACTCGATTTTTATTACAATAATAAAATTGTCTTAGCCACCTGCCAATGAAAGTCCCGAAAAAATCATTCCAGCCGTTCCAGCCAGCCGCAAAGATAAGCCGGTACAAACAAACAGACATACTGACAGCCATACAGACAAACTTTTTTTTTTTTTTTGTTATTAGTACCGTGTATACTTTCACATGCATTTAGTAAAAAGATGTTACTTTAATATTACAAACAGACACTTCAATTTTATTTATTTGTATAGATTTTAATTAGGATAGTCCGGGATCCCTGGAACCAATTTTACAAAGTTATTACTATCAAGCTAATTTTTCGTAAGTGGCTTCATTTCGATAACCTTTCACCTTACAAGAATTCAAGATTACGGTAGATAACAGGGCATCAGGGACAAAAAACTTATGAGCTTGTTCCTGCTATCCCTATTAGCTACCATAACCAAAAATTTTTGTAAGGTGAAAGGTTGACCGCCTCTCATCGAAATGAAGCCACTCACGAAATATTAGCTTGACAGTAATAACTTGTAAAATTGATTCCGGGGATCCCGGACTAGGACAATTGACCTACAGAAGTTGTTCGTTTTCCACCTAGTACAAAAGTATCTTCTACTCTAAAAGTGTTTTAGAGACAAACAAGTTCAATGCAGATTGTCTCCTTTTTCATATTATTTACTTCTCGTCAATAGCAGGCTATCTATACTATTATAAAATTGTGAGAGGTCGATATCTGCACATTAAAGATATTGAAGAAAAATGAGGTTTTGAAAAACAATGTCTTTTTGTTTGTGCGCTAAAATGTCAGAAGTGACTTTGACTAACTTTATAAAACATTTTTGTATTTAACTTTTGAAACTATCAATTAATGTTAAATAACAATATGTATGGTCTAAGTAAGTTTTAATCATGTAAACATATAAAGTTGTAAAAATGTAAAATAACGTATTATAAGTATATATAAAATAATTCTCGCCTTGCACTTGGAACAAAGATTCTATTCCGCACTACGTTAAACGTTTCGGTCACCAATGTAACACCTCTATGTTACGCATGTCCTTGTAGTGCCCTTTGTGCAAGGTATATAAATTAAAGATGTAAAATCCGTTCACTCTTATTTATTGACTCACGGTAATCACACGACCAATGTCCAAGAGTGATCCGAGAGCGACTGGCTTGCGCCCATCGCGCTATGGCTTGGCTGACACAAATATATGTGTACATACATGTAATCATGTTGTCCCTACAATAATTTGAATGCGGTTCTCCCTTATATATTGTGGCAAACTTTACTTAACATTTACGCGGGAAGAGCCACAGTCTAAAGATGGTAAATATTATATATCTTTATGTTCTCCATCAGGTATGGCATCCAGCCGGAGGAGTTGGGATCAATTCTAACGTCAGATTCTAAAGTGCAGGCACATGTGATATTCATTGGTAGCTTGGGTGACGAGGCTAGCACGTGAGTATCATTAGTTATATAGCTCAAATTAAAAAGTAATTGTTGCTGCGAATGTTCAGAGATTAGCGACATGTTTGGAAAGGTGGCCTTTTGAGATGCTTCTGCATTATTGGGTATACGGTCTCGCACTCACCAACGAAACACGACAGCACAAATGCTGTCATTTTAGGTTGGTTTCTTGTGAGAGGGTAGTACAGCCTCTGTAGAGCCAGTCCGTTCGTGAAAACGCGTGGCTCTACTACCTAGATTACGATAGGCCAATTATGATAATATAAGCATTATCATCATTGGCGTATTATCATCAAGGTGGTAGAGCCACGCTGTTCCGCCATTGGCCAATGTGTGGCCAACCGTTGGTATAAAAATACATTAAAAATTGTCAATTTATCGACCAGTTGAAATCGATTCTATATTACGCTGAATTGTGAAAATAAATTCGTCTTTCATTATATTTTCCAGACTCCTGCGCAGGTTGCCAGCTGGTCATGCACACGTGTGTATGGACGTCGCTTCTCTGCCACAGATAATGCAGCAAATATTCGCCTCTTCGCTATTGCAATCGTCCTCGTTATGATCACAATGCTATAGATAAATAAGTAGTACAGTTTTTTTATATTTGTTCACTTTGTACCAAATCACTTACAGCCTTTAACAAAAATGAAGAAATCTTTATTTATAAAGGATGTAGGAGTACTATTACCTCGCTGGCCGTATCAGTGCTGTTGTCCTGAACAGATTTATCATATAAGGAAAATGAATTGTGGTAAATAGGCGATAGGGCTCATAATTATAGTAACTTTGTGGGTGAGTTAGTTAGCTTTTAATAAAGTACAACCAATTTAAGTATGTTTATTCGTTGCTTTGTAGATCCAATAATAATCAATAAAATTTGTTTACAATCCGAAAGATTAAAATACAGTGGAAATATCCGTTTAATTTTGAGAAAATGTTAAAGTTCTAGATTTGTTTCTGGTTTAGTTGACATACTTGTTTAATAAACCTTTTAAAATAAAGAAAATAAACTACTGTAATAATAATCGTAACTCATACAAAAACAGAGAAACTATTTTTTGTAATTTGAGAGTTAGGTTTGAGATTATTTACTTATTACTTAAATGGTGAGTTTAATTGAAAAAAATATAGCCACAGTTTTAAGTCTTTACCACATGTAAAGTTTTTTGTTAAAAAAGTTAATGTGTTTCTTAAAGTTATTTATTATTTTATTTCTATCTATAATATTTAATTCACGTGTCACGGTGTTGCTCACGCTAAATTAACCGATATATACGTTTTTTTAAATGTGTGTTTTGCTGTTGTGCCTAAGAAAGGATAGTTAACATCACGATTGGAACATTAGGAGCCGGGTATGATTGAAAAGAGACGCAGAGGAAGTTAGAAGTCAGATAGTTATCCTACAAATCTTACACACATGACGGTACATACTCGTAGATCACATTCCTAAATATATAATAATTATAATTTATGTATAAATAATGATTTTTATAGATACCGTTGTATATAATTATTTTTTTGAATTTTTATTAATTTTATTATTATAGATAGAAATATCATTTATTATTTTTTTAAACACTTTTATGTTTGTAATATAATATTATTTTTGTAATATTAAAATAGACAAGTAAATGTTTGAAATGAGTGAGTTTAAATTATTTATTTCAAAACCAATAATTTATTTCTTCCAACTTTTTCTTAAAATAAAGCAACTCTCGTATCAAAAATGTATCCGTTTCGCTCACTTTGCTAACATATAAGTAATGTATATAAAGAACATACAGACTCGGAACAACAATTCGTGGATCATGCAAAGTGTTGAAGTATTATCTTGTGATAGGGCCTCAAGGCAGGCTTCGACGATTTTAGTTGATTATAAGTATTATGACTATCACAGTTATTTCTGTTTACAATATCTCCTGTTTCAAGAAGGATTGTTAGGAGATTTTATAGAAAGCATTGCGCCTTGACTGATTTTACCGCTTCCAATCTTCTCTTTAAGGTTTTGGAAATTTCTAGAGGCGATGGAGTTAAAGACTAACCTAACATGTCTTACATACAGCCTTGTAAATCCAAACTAAGCAAATCCTGTATTGTGGTTACAATACAGCTGATCAACATACTTGCAAATTATTAAACACAATTTATTAACCTAGATTAGTCTGGTACGAGACGATAGCAAGAGACCGGATGGTATTCGATCTCGTAGAGAGACCACAAGCATAGCCCGTTCCATAGCCCAACCGAGGTGGATTCGTCGATTCACCTCTTCCTCGAAGTTCGATTTGCTTAGTTAAACCGTTTGTCCCAGATAAACGTAGTCATCAACAGCCTCTGTGCTCTAGAGCACAGACGCTTCCTAGGTCCTAGGTCCTGTACTCGGACCGACATGGTGGCGTTTTTATAATAGCACTTCAGCACTTCGATATACCGATAGTCAATATGGCATCTCTGAAGAGACTGCAGCATTGCCCAAGTCTCGATTGAATTGAAGGCTTTCTCATAGTCCACGAACGCTAAGCATAGTGACAAATTGTACTCCTCGGTCTTCTGTATAACTTGCTGCGACATCATTAAATCTAAATCATAGCTAAGAACATTCAGCTATTAAGTCAGCCTGTGACCACGGTCAGTGCAACCTGGTTGAAACGTCAGGCAAATCAGAGTTATGTAATTCCTTTAAATAAGTCATCGCGTTTATTCCCGTAAAATAATAATTATTATATCATGGAACGCGAAAGTTTAAAAGTTAGTACAGCTATTAAGTGTTGAGATAACACCTAAAAGGCCTATAAATAGTAGTGTAGCGACTTCCACATGCGGCAACAAAGCATTACAGCACCATCTAACACGCTTACCATGCAGTAACTACTTTTCCTGTATCGCGATATAGAAATTCTCGCGTCAAGTAACAGATTATATAAAACTGTCCAACAATAACCATTAGATTGTGGTCCGCCAGGCATTATCACTTCGCTTAGACCAATGATTTTCCCTTTGTGTTGGCAGGACATGACACCCATTCCTGCACAATAGCAACAGTCAATGTATGTTCTTTGTATGTCCTTTTGAGGTATGGAAGCCTAAAAACACAGACGAATAATACTAGTGTACCATTTCAAGATACTTACTTAATCCTAATAAATCCCATCTTCTTCTTTCACCGGTGTAATGGTAATCGTCGATATTATTTTAACTACTCCCGCTCTGAGAGTATGTCCTCTTACATGGCATTTAGACACATTTATGAAATGAATACTAGAATCGGAACAACAATTTGTTGTCCCATGGTGGATTCGAAGGCACAACACACAGCGCGGCTAGGTGACTGCCTAAACCATTATGCTATCTGTGCATCGTCAATAAGAGGTTATATCTAATATATAAAATTCTCGTGTCACAGCTTTAGTTGCCAAACTCCTCCGAAACGGCTTGACCGATTCTCATGAAACTTTGTGAGCATCTTGAGTAGGTCTGAGAATCGAACAACATCTATGTTTCATCCCCCTAAATGGTAAGGGTGACCCATCCTTATTTTTTATGGCAAAACGACGTTTGCCGGGGCAGCTAGTTATAGATATGTCTCTTGTCTAAAGACACCAAAGCAATCCACTCTAAACTATGTCAGCCCACTTATTGCGAAATGAAATCGAATGGCAGTTACCTAATAAATCTTTTGTTTGCTAATTATTGTTGCATAACAATTAACTAATTGCGGTTAACCCACAAGTAACATATGCACGTTAAGTAATAACAACATGCAAAGACAAACCTCAGTAATATAAAGGTTATTTTAAATCGATGCGGTGAGGAAAGATTTGAATTTTGTGTTTCAAAATTGCAATTATTTCTTAGGACATTTTTGGTGTAAATAGTTTGGTATTAAACTCCAACTTTTGCGAACACAATATGATGATGTCTTAGAGTTGCCTTTTATACAATGTAATCCCATCATAAACATTTTCATGTAAAATGTTCCTAAGACGACTGCATATGGCTTATCTTGTGAAAAAGCTATCGGATCTCATGTAGAGGCAAGCTTTTGAATCTATACGCTTTAACTCTACCAACCCTAACTTCACAAACTCTACATCTCAGTAAAAATGTATTGCTTCGCCGTTTCGCTACCGTCACGAAGGCGAAACGAACGCCTTTTGTGTTTGCAAATTTTTTTTTGAACCCTCATAACTTTTGTTTCCGAAATACCAGATCGTTCAAATTCTCAGGATATGGTGTTAGTAATAGACTAATTAACTATAATAAAGATTAATTTTCCTGGCTCTGATACTTTAGATTTTATTGATACCTATTTCGTCACTAACACACTGATGATCATCAAAACTGTTAAGGTACTTCCTGAAGTGCTAGAAAGCTGAAATTTGGTATGAAAACTAAGTTTGATAGCGTTCTATTGTTAATAAAAAAATATTATTAATTTTAAAAGACTTCGGAGCTTCTAATAGAGATAATCACGTCAATGAACCTCTTTAACCAACTTCAAAGAAGGAAGTGGGGGAGCACTTCTCAATTTGATTGTATTTTTTATGTTTGTTACCTCAGAATTTTCGACTACGTGAACCGGTTTTGATGATTATTTTTTTATTTAAAAGTTGGTTCTCTTCCCGTGTGGCCCAATTTTAATTCGGTCCAGTTCTTGAAGTCGTTTTTTTGTGTTAAAATTTTTGCTACATATAATTCATATCAGGTAAATCTATACTTCTATAAAAATAACATAACATAACATCAGAAAGGTAAAGTATTTACTGTAGGTACTTACATCCAAAACTATTTTAAAATTTTTGTATGTTTGGTTGTTTGTACCTACTAATCTCTGGACGGGACTTTCTCCGACAGGTTGATAATATAAGGAGGAACTTAGGCTACTTTTATTTTAGACTGGCCTTTCCCGCGATTTTACAGGCTGGTGTTTATTGTAAAGGTACAAATCCTTACAATAACAAGCGCAGGTAACACCGCTGGGTGCAGTCAGTCTATACAAATAAATAAAATTGGAGTGTGTGTTTGTAATATTAAAATAACCGCTTTTTACTAAATGCATATGTACGTAGACACGGTACATATACCAAAAATGTAGTTAAAAATGTTTTTGTCTGTCTGTCTGTCTGTCTATCTGTCGGTCTGTCTGTCTGTCTGTCTGTTTGTTCCGGGTAATCTCTGGAACGGCTGGACCGATTTCGACGGGACTTTCACTGGCAGGTAGCTGATGATCCAGGGAGTAACTTAGGCTACTTTTTTTAGACTAGCTTTGCCCCGCGGCTTCACCCGGGGTTCAGCTAGTAAAGAATAAAAGTTATTAACTAGAAGAACTTTATGAAATAAGGGAAAAGGGAAAATAAAGCGTACATAACATTAGACTACAAACTTAAAATTAGTTTATTTTAAAAACATTATGTAACAGTTTTTTTTTGGTATAATTAATAGCTGACGGGACCGTGTCGTCTCCTCGCTGACGGCCCTCGTATCAACGCGATTTCTTCTTTAATACTATGTCTGGATTTGACAACTGGAAAGAAAAAAAACAAGGTTAATTGTATATAGGTATATATTAACTACCAGAAGTGAAGTTAAGCAAAAACTTTGTCCTCATTTTTATAAAAAGTATGCGAACGAAGGAGTATGAAATATGGCACAGTTAAAGATTAATGGAGGTGGAGTGCAGAAAGCTAAAAAAACAGTGACTTAGAATCGAAATCGAATCGAATTTCGACTACTGGGCTACCACTAGTTTTGTTTACTACACGATAGCAAACAGGTAGGTATAATTTGGTTGATTAACACAAAAATAATATTATTCAGATACTTTAGTTTAAACAGATTGGGGAGTGTTAGCCCATGTTCAGAGCGCTCAACGCGCATTTTGTTAACGCGCGTTTATAACTACATGTGATTTCGTTCTAGGAGTACACATGCAAATGCGCGTTTTTGCGCAACATGGGCTAACACTCCCCAATCTGTTTAAACTAAAGCATAATAAAGGCCTTATTATATATTTATTTGCATCCTAATAATATTTAAGGAAGCTTTAGACATGTAGCAGAAGTCATAAACACAAATTCATACATATTCATAACTAGCTGACCCACGCAACGTCGTTTGCGCCTTATATTGCCCGTAGCGTGAAAATTTCCCCCGTTTTTAAAACATTCTTCATTGTTGCTCCGCTCCTATTAGTAGGAGCGTGATGATATATACCCTATAGCCTTCCTCGATAAATGGACTATCCAACACCGAAAGAATTTTTCAAATCGGACCAGCGGTTTCCGAGATTAGCGTGTTCAAACAAACAAACAAACAAACAAACAAACAAACTCTTCAGCTTTATATATTAGTATAGATTTACAGAACTCATAGGTATTCATGGTTGATGGGTAGTATCTCGATATAAATACGCGAAGCAAAAACTTTGTATCCCTTTTCACGAACATCATGCGAACTATGAAATAATAATAATATTTGGCACTGTTAAAGTTTATATGAAGAAGTAAAAAAATATATGAATTATGATCGAATTTCGACCGCTCGGCTTCGAATTTTATACTTATTTTAGATATTTTGGACTATAAATTAAGATTATAATCGAGTATTTAATAGTACACAGTGCTTTTAGTAGACTGCGATAAGGTGCCGAGGATGATGTACGTATACAATCATGTTTATATAACCGTAACCACTGACTATAATAAAAGCCCTTTTTTATATAATAGGGGACATCGTTAGGATGTTTGTCAACCGGAATTAAGAGACTTAAGAAATTAAATTTAATTTCTCCTGCACTAGGAACGTATCCGCGACATGGGTTAGAGTGAATGAATTGTTTTTTCTTTTCTTATTGTGAAAATTAAAAGTAAAATATAAAAGGAAAAGAAGGTAATATAGGAAATAATTATTTGTAGATAAAATAATTTGCTGTCCATGTGTAAATATACACTTCGTGTAGGTTTGAATACCACAATAATTTTAGCAAACCTGAGTAGGTAACTTTCATTAGCGTCTCTTATCGAGAACATGGATCTTTTACGTTTGACCTTTAATTCTGAGTAATTGCAATGAACTACAAATTCTAAAGGTCACTTTTGAGTAAATAGCACTTTTGCCAAACAGTGCTGTAGGATAATTTATTATTAAGATTCTTTCACCTTTTTAGGATGACTAACTGACCCACGCAGCATCTGCGTCTTCTATTGCCCGTAATGCGATGTTTCGGTAAGAAATTTATTTCACACTAGCTGAACCCCGCGGTGTTACCCGCGGTTATCTTCGTACCGCGAGTAACGTTGCGGGACAAAGTTCGTCTAAAAAAGTGATACAGACAGACAGACAAAATTTTTTTCAACTACATTTTTGGTATTGATCCAAAGAAATGATCAATTGAATTTCTATAATCCATCGTTATTTCTGTTACGTTTTTCATTGATACTCCTCTCTTATTGGCCGTAATATGATGATGTATAACCTATAACCTTCCTCGACTAATGTGCTTTCTAATTTTTAAATCGGACCTGTAGTGCCTGAGATTAGCGCGTTCAAACAAACAAACAAACTCTTCAGCTTTATAATTTACAGTACAATACAATTTACAATTTATACCAGTAAGTATACATTTTTGTCGTTAGTAGGTCAATGAATACATTAAAATGTGCAGAAACTTGTTGTCAGATAGATCCTATATCTAAATCTTAGTTGTCATGCCTTTTCAAAGTGATTGTAACCTTCTAATGCAAAAGTCATTTTACTTCTGATTTGTAAATCTTAAGGTCAAGCTTTATGTCTAAATTTCTTGGTTTATGCACACCGGGTAAAAGAGAAAGGCTGTTATAATTACAATTTTGGGCCCGTTCCGCCAGTTCTTGATAAAGTTTCAGGTAGTTATCTGACATATACAATTAAAATATGGCACCATGTCTTAATCTACAAATGCTTGCAACGCATTAATAAAATATATTTTTGACAGACAAAGGTTGGTTATATGTACTTTCATATGTAACTTATTTGTTTCTATTCAACATTTAAGCCTATAGTTATTTGGCAAATAAGTTCAGATTAGTTTATCAGACACTTTATCAGCTAGTGGTGAAACTTAAGGGCCTTAAGGAAATAATTTGAGATGTAAAAAATATCGGCAGGATTTGTTAAAATAAAATTGAGCGTCGCGAGTAAGAAATAGATGATTATAATCTAGCACAACTAAAAGTACAATATTGAGAATGATGACCGTCGCCACACTGGATTACATATTAATTATGTATTTTCTCATAGTGTGCCGTTGTATGCTATATCGCCACGCTCATAGCCGGT
Organism: Spilosoma lubricipeda; assembly: GCA_905220595.1. Lineage (NCBI taxonomy): Eukaryota > Metazoa > Arthropoda > Insecta > Lepidoptera > Erebidae > Spilosoma > Spilosoma lubricipeda. Next base: position 4,604,187 of record HG992286.1, on the reverse strand, counting down.
TTAGAGAATCAGATTTATTGCTTTAGATGTTTCACATGAATATATCCAAATCAGGGTTGTAGCGTCACCTAGTTCTTTTTCAACGTGCGAAAACCGTTAGTAGTTTTTTTTAATGGGATTAATCCCGCTCACCGCTGTAACTCCTTTACACTAGGATTAACAGCAACCCACGAACACACCGAGTAATGACACTCGGGAAGTCCCATGAAAAATTAAAATGTCTTGGAACCCGCAACGAAATTAATCAGAAGAGAAACTGGAGGAGTTGGAAATATAAGTCCACGTCTCTTCCCAACAGAGCGGGAAATAAAGTAAAAATAGACAGACACCTCTCTCAAACCTTATATATTGCAGAATCGCCTAAACGCACGGAAGTTTACCTCAGTTGACAGAAGATCCCCATAGTACACCGCCCCAGATGTTGTTTGTAAGGTATCTAGCATTATGTTACGTTAATTGTATCAAAGACTGGGACAAGGTGGTATATCAGAATCGGACCGACTAAAACTACACGAAGCGTCATTACGAGCCTGAAATAGGGTGGATTCGGAAACTATTGTTATGAAGCCATCTGAACCCCTTCCAGCTCTAGCCCGCAATGACGCTGGCACCATCTTTGATATGTCATATCTATACTAATATATAAAGCTGAAGAGTTTGTTTGTTTGTTTGAACGCTCTAATCTCAGGAACCGCTAATCCGATTTGAAAAATTCTTTCAGTGTTGTATAGTACATTTATCGAGGAACGCTACAGGCTAAACATCTTCACGCTAAGACAAATAGGAGCGAAGCACACTGAAATAATTTTTCAAATCGGACCAATGGTTACTGAGACTAGCGCGTTCAAACAAACAAACAAACTCTTCAGCTTTATAGTACTCGTATTAGCATAGCTATATAAATATCTCCCTTAAAAATAGCTTATCCACATACATGTATTAGTTATTTGTTATACAAGAGTGCAAAGTTGCTTTTTAACCGCGTGCTCAATTTTAATTACCGAGCTTAGCGAGGGAATCAAAAAAGCACAGGATAAAAAATCTTTGCGCTCGAGTGCAACACGTAACTTTTCATCACACCTCAGCGAGAAAATGACTAAATGACGTAAAAAGAAAATGGCGCGGGCAAAGCAAATAAAAAAAAGTACACCAAGAAGGTTCCGTGTCTGAGTTTTTAACATATTAAAAAAAATTGTATGATGAATTCAGCACCATAGAGGTAGAAGTAAATAGGTTTAATGATGTTTTAAATTCACAAACTTTAGGTGCACATGACGTTCTAAATTAAATTTACTTTATCCTCTCTAGCGGATAAAAACGGCTGTTACAGTCAGATATTGAAGGCTAAAAATACTCTTTCCGAGATGGTGGGATGAAAAATATATTATTGACCTATGAATACTGAATTCTTAATAATAATGAATAACCTTTAAAAGCATTGTAGCTGCTCCTTTCCGTAATACCTTCATAATAATATGTATTTTTAATTTCTTAACTTGATTCTTTGTTAAATGCTAATGTTATTATTTTTTATTTTACAACTACTAAAATTTCAATTGTGGACCTTGAACGTGATGCGTTTGTTTTTTTGTGATGTAATGTATTACATTATGCGTACATAATTTTATTTGGAATTTAGTTTCTTTTGCCTTACATAAGCATATAGCGGGAACTATTTGAGTTATTGTGTTAATTACAAGGTGGCAGGTGCGTAAGTAATAACTGTTTGTTTATTATTGAAAGGAGAAGATGATATTTATAGTGTGTAAATACTGTAAATAGTGACTAATGTATTACGGCAAGTAACATCAATAAGAACCTATCGTAAAATAGGTTCTTACCATACCGTACCTATATCTATTTAACTACCTATTTTTAGTACCTAATTTATGATAGGTACATATTGACCTTTCGACTAGATGGCACTGCCCGTGTATTACATGCTGATTGAGTCAGCTTGACTACAGTCCCCATCCAAAAGTGTGTAAGTGTGCTGCTTTAAATTGTAGTTGCATTTTTTATCTCGTGCTTGCATGACTACCTCTGTGGCACTGTGGTAGCGTGTGGCAACTGCTGTGCATGAGGTCTCGGGTTCGAATCCTGGGTCGGACCAAATGTTTGTGTAATCTGCAAATATTTGTTTCGGAGTTTGGGTGTTTTGTATGTATAATATGAAAGTATTTACAAAAAAAGTATTTATGTATTCATATCACTTGTCTAGTACCCATAATACAAGCTCTGCTTAGTTTGGGACTAGATAGCGTTGAGCGTGAGAAATATTTATTTATTATTTATCCTTGGGCCTGCTAGAGTGTCTCTACTCTGCCTGATGGAAAGCATGAGCAGGATCCAAGAGTGATGGTCAGCATAATAATAGCGAAAGCAGACAATGCAGCAATGCAGCACTTTGATCTACACTATGCCAAACTATTGAGATGCTTCTGCATCATTGGGTATTGATGGAAATGAGAAACATAATTTACATGTAAAAGTTAAAGTTTAGAAATCTATAACCTGATTATGTAAAAACTTTTGAAATTATATAGCCTACGACAAACGGGCCATTATACGATTCTATCAATAACTCATTTATTTAAATCGGTTCTAACTAAACTATAACCACTGAACGGTGGCCACTAAAAGCGTATATAGACTGCCAAATCTATAACCCTACCTTTTGGCTTTGTTGTAGTCGGGTAAAAACAGTTAAACCAATCTTTGCTGGGGTTGCATATCGTGTCGAAATTTGAGATTAAACAATGCAGTAATTTATGGGTTTTTATAGCGTACATAAAAGTAACTTCATAATTTTACATCTATTAATATGCCAAATATACATATTATTAGTAACAGTAACTGTGTATAACGTTTAAATTCAAAGTACCTGGATGACCGATTTGGTTTTTGTTTTATAAATAAAAAAAATGAGTCGTATCTAGATCGATTTATCGCTCCCGAAATCCCCTGCATACTAAATTTCATGAAAATCATTTTATATGTTGCCGAGATTCAGATTTTAAATATACAGGCGCAATGGAGGCCGAATGATGCAAAGGCATCACTGGCCCGCCATGGTGTGAGTCACCATGCTGCATTGTTGCATTGTCTGCATTCGCAGTATGGTGACCACCACTTTTGAATTCTGCAGGCAGAGTAGTGTCATTTTGACAGGGCTAAACATAAAAAAAAAATACAAGAATTGATCGTTGAAAGGCATTAGATATATGTGATTCAATACATCGTATACGTATGTGCTGATGACCATATCTCCTCGCTATTGAAAAAACATGAACATGTTAATGTTTTTTCACACAGATTTGTGCACACAGATAAACGTAACGTGTATTGTGTTTAAATTACGGGGAAAGCCACCTTGTTTGAGAAATTCTAAAGTTACGATGAACTAAAACAATCAACAGAGTTATAGGTAGATATTACAAGGTAAGAGCAAGTTATTCTGTGGTAAGAGGTCTATTTCAGCAAGCAAATACAAACATAATAATCTGCTGTTTTTTGTTTATAAGAAGTTTCTGTATTACATAAACGACTAGCGATATAAAATACATAACGGCTCGTCCCACTGTCGTTGAGAAAATGGATTAGCAGGTAATATAGTACTGGCACAAGCTATCTGCCACGCATGGTATGTTGGTAATCATTAGTGATGTGCCGGATCGTTAAAAATTTATATCCGCTCATATTGATCCGAATACGGATATTTGGTGTCAAAATCCGCGGATACGGGTGCGGATACGGATCGTTAGTTTCTTACTCAATCGGTGCTTTCCACACTTTATGCAGCAAGCAGTATTAATTTACTTTATTAGAATAATCATTCAATTAGAATTTAGTTTTGGTTTTCAAATTTTTTCATACTTTTAAAGGTGATCTTATAACTTTCTTAATTATTGATCTCATGATAATAGTAAAAAGAAGATTTAGGTTTTGGTTTTCTCATTTTCTTATAATTATAAGTGATGTTATAACTTGCCATAAATTAATTTCGTTAGGTAGCTATATCTTTGATTTAGTACCTTTTGATATGTTTTATTGGTATGGTAACTTACTACTATAAATGTTCGCAATGTAGAGGTGCCAAATATTTAATTTTAAGAAATAAAATAAAATAAATGCTCTGATTGGAATTTATAAGTTTTTTAATACAGCTTAATCATCTATGTATATAGGATTTTGATCCTATCTATCCTATATATATTTTGATATATCAATTGAAAATTAATAAGATCCGTTAAAGATTCGCCAGGAAAGTAACGAATACGGATACGGATCTTATTTCTCCCTCGGATATCCGCGGATACGAATACGCATACGGATATCCATCACTAGTAATAATGGTTATATTATTCTTTTAAATGATATGTTCGATTTGAATAATTCAAAAAGTAATTTATAGGTATAAATATGAATATGAAGCTTTGCTTTATTTTGGTAAAGATTAATACCAAGGTATGAATAATGAGACCTAGTTTATATTGACGTCACTCTTAAAAATCTTAACACGAAAAAGTAGGTATTGTGAACTACTTCTAATAGTTAGGTCATATGGTACCGCGGATTTTTTTGTGGATATTCAGGTCTTCTATAAAACTGTCGTACATCATTTTGCTATATTGTCAATACTTTCCGCAGCGCACGCGATATTTGGATCTTTTTGGGTATTTTTTTACACCTCGAGCTATGTTATCGAAGTTTTCATAGAGATCCCTAATTTTTTGGCAAATGTAATATAATCTACGTTACTCGGGGATAATTTTGATTTTTTCAAAACGGTTAATTAGTTTTTGAGTTAAATCGTTAGAAACAAACAAACAATAAAATTAAATATTTCATCTTTAGTTTAGATTATGTAAACTCTACTTGAGCTTTTAAAGCTATATAAATATTAAATAAATTTACAGATACCACAACAATAACATCTCGATTTGAGAATCCAAAATTGAACAGTCTTTTTAAAACAGAAATTATATTCGAATATGTAAAACAATTGTAGCATATCCTTTTAAGCTGAAAGATAGCAAACAATGATGTAGACCAGTATAAGCCAAGGTTATCGAACAAACGATGCCTTCATAAATGATAAGATCTGATATTGTGCGGTGTCCGGTTTTGTATTACACAACCACCTTTCTACTCAAAATTTCTTGGACATTTGCACCGAGGTGTCTAGAATGGTTAGCCGTCAATATATACTTAATTTAGGTACATATTATTATTACTATTTTATATATGAGCCTACCAGAGGGACTCTGTCTAATGGAAAGCTTGAGCAGAATTCAAGAGAAGTAGTCACCATATACATTGCAAATGCTGGCAATGTAACAATGCTGCATGCATTTAGGTTGATATTCTGTGAGCGGGTAGTACCACCCAGTCGAGCGGGATATTATAAATAAAAAAGTTGAGTTAGTTTAATTGATTGAAGCCTTAGATACTCAATCGATATTAACTTCCGTTAATCGAAAAAACTGATGATAGATAGAAAAGATTAGTTTTACCCGCCTGAATGCAAAGGCAAGAGTGAGTCTAGATATACTGTTAAGACGTCTAATTTATTTGAACAGGATTAGTAAAATTTGCTTATAAACAAATGTTCATAAGTAGCATATCAACAAGCAATAGTTGCTTATAGTCGGATTAAATAAAAGTTAAAGATTGCTTTAGTTTCTGTAGGGTTTTATAGAACTTGATAGTAAGCACTTAACTGCAATTTAGCCTATAGATTTTTGCCGATAAAGTAATTGATGTTAATACCATGTTATGATGTCATTACATATATTTTTCAGCGGCTTTGTATATGTATAGTTATGTCAACCAAGTTCTACAGTTTATCTTACGAGGGAACCTCATTTCTTTGTTTGTGATATAAAAAATAAACCTGTTTTATACAACTATTCTCATTCAATCTTCCGCAATGCTTACACAGCAAGTGCTTTTAAGTGTATCCAGTAAAGTAATTCTACATTCACTACAAACTTTTAACAGACAATAACACTGTGAGCGGTACTAGAATGTCTCAAGGCTTTTCCTAACTATAACATACACAATAACTTGTGACGAAATAACAGGGACCAAGTCAAAAAGTATCTCGAAGTTGTTTTGCATGAATATGTAGAAGACCCAAGTAGCAATAAAGTAAACTAAGTCCATTTTTTATACGTTTATATCAGCTCTTTCTGTGGGTATGATAAAGTACACAGTACATACAGGTATACAGTACGTAGGACGGCCATATAGGCCAGGTGGAGTGACGACTTGCGCAAAATTGTTGACAGGAGCTAGATGCGAACCTAAAATCGATCAGAGTAGCGTGCAATGGGAAAGGCCTATGTCTAGAAGTGGACTGCAATAAACTGATGATACAGTACATACAGGTGTATACCGTATAACAGGCTCATACTACTAATCTGGGTCTAATCTCTATGTCGGTAAATACGCATGCTGCCAGATGGCTAGGGGTTATAGCGGTTTTAAAATCCAGTACATCGTTTTTTGGATGAATTTCCTAGGCATAACGACCTCCCAGGATTAGTGGGGGAAGTAATTTTCCACTGGGACAAGGCCTGATAAGGCATGGCGTCGATTCGAGGGTCCTTCCAGAGTAGGGCGCCAGAGGCCGGTGGTCAGGGTGTTTTTAGTGGAAACACCACGTACTCCTGGCTCCTGTGTCACCGAGGAGCCGAAGATCCGAAAGGGTTTTTCACACAATAAACAAAAAATAAGCACAACGACATACGTTACAACTACAAACAAATGTATGTATGATGTAGCTGCGGCGAGGTGTGTGGTGTTTAAATAAGACCATGATAATTCTATCAAACTCTTTCTTGGAGTATAACCACATACACAAACGAAAAATAGGTGCAAGAAGTTAGTCTTTCTCGTCAAACGATCTTATATTACTTGTGGTTAAAATTGTGAAGGGTTTGTTTATAACAAGTTTATAAACCGATTTGAAAGCTGGTATCCTATGCCCAGAGGTTTATGCAATACTGCAATATTAAACACAGGAACGGACTTGTAATTTTTATAATAAAAGCTTTGCGTACTAAGTTCTTCACTACTTTCTTATACAATGGAACAAAGAATATTGGTACGGCGTGTGTATTAAGATTATCTAGAGGGTATGCTAATACCGAAGACCGTCAATATACCGATACATAGAATGCCATTTATTTAAAACGAAAAGAGCGTAAAGAATCGTGTAATGAAAATACTTAAACTAGAAACAATTAGATAAATATTGTTTAAGTACAAATTAACTCTAAGCCCATGTTCAGATGACGAGCGCTCAACACACATTTTGCTAAAGCGCGTTTACAACTACATGTAATTTCGTCCTAGGAGAACACATGGTAACGCGTGTTTTTACATGTTGTTGGTAACGCGCGTTGAGCGCTCGTCATCTGAACATGGCCTTGGTCTTACTGCATGTACGAAGTTCACCTGGGTGAATCAATTTTAAGGTGAACAAAGGCCTCCGATTCTATCGAATTATCTCACCTGCGTTAAATCACCCAGGTCAAATTCTTCTTGAAGAAATGAGGACACTAAAATGTCTACTTCATTTTCCTAGTGATATCACCCAACTGAATATACTACGTAATAAACCTATTGATGTCCGAAATATTTTATCTTGCTTTGCACGAGTATGGTGACCACTACTCTTGGATTCTTCTTATGCTTTCCATCAGGCAGAGTAGAGTCACTTTGACAGCTTCATAAATAAAAGATTAAAAAACAATTAAAACAAGTTTTGTGTCGCTTTGACTATCCTTGTGCCGCGATGACTAGAATTGTGTCATTTTGACAAGTCTCATATCACCTTGAATGTTAGGTAAGAGGTAAATTGGTTCACCACATATTACTTTCACCAGTTTTAAAAAAAAAAATCATAAATATGTATGTATTCATATAATAGTACCGTATATTATTAAATGATATAAATTTATGGAATTGAATCTAATAATAACCATTTGAATGATATTTAAAAAAAATATTATAAGTTGTATATGTATTGTATATATTAGTATAGATACTTAGTTGACTGCTCGGTGTTAGAAATAGATGTGTTGTTATGTGATATGTACTGGTACAAATTTTTAGTATTCAAACTTTGACACATCAAACCGAATATAATAAAAATTATTTTTACGGGAATTAACGCGATCACTTATTAGAAGGTATTACATTACACACGTCTGACTTGTCTGACGTTTCGAACAGGTTGCACTGGCCGTGGTCACAGGCTGACTCAAATAAGTGATCGCGTTAGTTCCCGTAAAAATAATACCTAATTATTATATCATGGAACGCGAAAGTTTATAAATTAGTATCAAACTGAATGTTATGAAAAACTATTTAATTATTTTTTAATAATTTTTTGTATTTATTTTAATAAATACTTTTGAACGTCCAAAGTACGTTTTTATAAATTAGATTTGATAATTTAAATTAGATTTCCATTCTACGATCCAACACAATAAATCCAATTCATTTTAGATTTATTCTATTCTTATAGTTACTACTATACAAGATATATAGAATACAAGTCATTAATTATTAAAAACTAGGAACGCTTGCACTTCAAGAGGAATTTAATTTAACGATTGACTTAAATATAAAAGAATATACATAGGTACTTAGCTTAAGGTACTGTACGTTATTAGTTAAAATCAATCAAGACAAACTTACTTTAATACATTTAGTAACGACTAGGAGGTGGTCGGGTGGGCAATCCGGTTTGACGGCTGCTGAGTCGACAGCACTTAGTGCAGCGAGTGCCGCAAGTACCGCGAATAAAACAGCCAACAGCTTCATTATAACGCGTGTTCACCTGCGCACGAGTCTTAGACCAATGCCCGCGGATCGACCCACTGTCTTTTATATTGTCGCTATCGTAACATTTACTCAAGGGTATCAGTTTTAATATTGCAAGCGTGATTTATGAAAATACCATTAGATAATACTCCTTAAAGTTAACCTTTTTGTTATAAGGTCCTAAGAATGTGTATTATTAGATATAATGAACTAGCTAAACACCGCAGTGTTACCCGCGGTTATTGTTGTACCGCGAGGTACGCCGCCGGACAAAGTTAATCTAAAATAGCCTAAGTTACTCCCTGGGTCATCAGCTACCTGCCAGTGAAAGTTCCGTCAAAATCGATACATCCGTTCCAGGGATTACCCGGAACAAACAGACAGACAAAAAAATATTTAATTACACTTTTGGTATATGTACCGTGTATACAAATATATGCATTTATTAAAAAGCGGTTATTTTAATATTACAAACAGACACTCCAATTTTATTTATTTGTATAGATTTAAAAGCTATATGAAAGCAGGCATATGCAACTTTTTGTTCTGTTTTCTTTGGTCGACTTCGTTCTCATTCAAGTCTCATAGTCAACAAAAATATTGTTAACCCTATTTTTTTTTTAAAAACGAGGAACAGTGAAGTTTCTTGCCAGATTCTTCTCCATGAAGGGTAGGCTGCACTTGGAACTGGCGACTAGAATCCCTCTATTTTTAAATATTGATAAGTGTCTGTAAAATAAGTACATATTTGAACAAAAATCTTTTGACTTTGACTTTGCAGACATAGGCTTGAATTTTGTAAATCTTTATTGTGTGTCAATAGAGTTTAAGTATAGTTGAGAAATTTGAAAACTTCATCAAAATGCCAAAGAATACAGTACTGGTCATTTTGAGTATGTCGAGTGTAGTGTGTGCCCAATTCGTGTGGTGGTAGATTAAGAATAGGAAATGTCACCAGCTCCATTCGTTCTAAGAGCCGACATAGAGAGTTAAGGTGTTCCCATACAACAGTTATATAACGAAGAAGGAAACATTTTAAACCACCTTTTTAACAGCACCTTTTTAACAAAGGTCAGCGTGATTTAGTGATAGAGTTATTAAAGATAGAACAGGGGAGCCAGGCCTCCAGCTGTCCCTTGGTTAGAAAGAGAGAGACAATCGCGGTATCTGTCTCGCTATACTCGTGTTTGAGAAGTTTGCGCGGAAAAGCACCATAGCAGAACCATGGTTTACAAAAACAAGGTCTTGCATTCCGAGAGCGATACAATGTGACGTCACTAAGTCAGCATCACGTCAGTCCTTTACTACGCATGCGTCAGTTTTCGTTTACAGGCAACCGTATGTCTACCCCAATCTATTTATAATAACTCTATGGGTATAGTAGTAGTAGTCTGGTAGCATGTCAGACTCGAACTGACTAAAACCGCACGGCCTCGAGTACTATATGCCGGGGAACCAGGTACACCCTAGAAAGGAAAACACTGGAACCTCGACGTACCTCGGGCCACCTATGGTTTGTTGATGGCCATCTCCAGTGTTGGAAACCTAATGTTTCCGTTACTGTCCCTCAGGGCGCGCACGCTCCACAGCGTCAGCGCTGTCACCCAGGTCTGCTCGTTTGCTGCTATTGCTATCCCATAAAAAAGTTAGCAGAAGTACTTTGTTGCGTCCCTACAAATTACTTTTACGTGAATGAAGTCGGGTGCAAAAGCTGTATTACTTTAGTTTACGTTATATTTATAATATCAAAAGTACACAACCTTGATACGAATGGTGAATGCGACATATTACTTCCAAATGTTAAAAAAACACTATTTAAAAAACTTGTTTTGCTCGTTCTAAACTTTGGCTTTAATCAAACAGACACGTTTGGTTCTTTGTTTTAATAATGAAATAGAGCATAATAAATCAATATACAATCAAATATCTAATGTAAAAAAAATTGGCCGCGTTTTATTATTTATTTTTATTGCACACATATAATAACAAAAAATAAAAAGAGTTACAAAAAGTATACATATAACAATCGGCGGTCGTATCGCTCACAACGATTTTTTTCAGACAACCTTAACACGGATATTAGGTAGTTGATAACAGTAGTTTACATACAAGAGACACAGTATTACTTAAATGTCTAAAAAGAATAATCAAATTTATAAAAACCCCTAATTCAAGCACTTAATCGAGTAATCATACACACAGACAGACAGACACATCGACGTCAAACTTATAACAACCCTCTTTTTGCGTCGTAGTTAAAAATAAAATTTTATTTGAGAAAAAAAACTTTCTAAAGAGATTCCTAGGTCCAGCAATGTACTGTTTATGGAGGTCATTCATGATGATGAGAAGACCCTATTTTCCTATGATATGTCTGTGATCAAATAAGTTTTTCCCTAAACTTAACAAATTAATGTGTAAAAGGAGAATTGACGGCTGTGTTAAGCAATCGCTTTGACGGAAATTGCATCATCCATTTGGATACTGGAAACCTGGAAACTATGAATATTCAAATGAGAACCAAGTTCCTAAATCAAATCCATACTGGTCCATGCTAATATTATAAATTTATAAGTAACTAGCTGACCCACGCAACCTCGTTTGCGCCTTATATTGCCCGTAGCGTGAAAATTTCCCCCGTTTTTGAAACATTCTTCATTGTTGCTCCGCTCCTATTAGTAGTAGCGTGATGATATATACCCTATAGCCTTCCTCGATAAATGGACTATCCAACACCGAAAGAATTTTTTAAATCGGACTAGCGGTTCCTGAGATTAGCGTGTTCAAACAAACAAACTCTTCAGCTTTATATATTAGTATAGATTCTGTATTTCTGTTACGCTTGGCATGGAGATTCTTTGATTCTTTAACTGCTTAGTTGGCGCAGTTGTAATGTTTGCGACTGTTGCGCTTGAGGTCTTGGGTTCGTTTCCCGGGTCGGACTAATTGTTTCTATGATCTGTAAATATTTGTTTCGGAGTTTGACTTTTTCCTATGTATAACATGTATGTTTATTATTTAAAAAAAAATTATGTATGTATGTCTATCAGTTGTCTAGCACCCATAATATAAGCGATGCTTAGTTTGGGACTAGATGACATTGTGTGTTAGATGTCCGAAATATTTAAGGAATTTTTGTGCAAAGTTATTGGAAAGCTAGTGAGACAATGCAAGTGCAACAAAGTTTAATGAGTAACTTGAGAACCGACGATGTCGGTCCAAGTACAAAAACCATGATTTCTACTATTTGGTGAATTTGACAGCTTAAAGCAATAGTATTACGGTTTTCTAAAGACGACCCTCGCATTAGGAATATGTCTTGTGTGGACTTTACAAACATATATGAACATAGAAATTGACAGCCTCGTTGGTCTCGCGGTTGGCGAGTGCGACTGCTGATCATGAGGTCTCGGGTTCGATTCTCAGGTCGGACCAAATGTTTGTATGATCTACGAATATTTGTTTCGGCGTTTGAGTATTTTTTATGAATAATAATGTATGTATTTACAAAAAAAAGTATAAATGTATTTGTATAAGAGTACCCATAACACAAGCTCTACTTAACTTCGAACTAGATGGCGTTGTGTGTTATATGTCCGAAATATTTATTTTATAAAACACCCAGATTCAAAACAACATTTTCGGATAATATGAATTGTTGTCCCATGCGGTGCTCGAACCCACAACTCACGTTTATATCACAGAAGAGGACTATTATTCTTTTGTTCTGTGGTTTATATACTAGCTTTTGCCTGCGGCTCCACCCAAATGTAAGTAGGTTACCACGATATAGAGTAGCTTATATATTTCCTCAATAAACAAAGTACGTATCTTCATGCTAAATTTCATTAAAATCGGTGCAGCGGTGAAAGCATAATAGATAAATTCACTTAATTTCGAATTCATAATATTAGTTTGAATTGCTCCAATGAAGTATTGCGAAAGAACACTTCCTAGCTCTAGAAAAGGCATTGGAACTAGTCTGGCGGTTTAGACTACTTTGCACGGCCTGTTCCTTATTATGTAATCATTTAGGGCTCGTGTAGTATCGTTCTCGTATAAATATGACAACACAAACTTAAAATTATAGTATCCAAATAAAAATTAAAGATTTTAGATTTAGAATTTGTTGATAACAATTGCGTTTGCCTGCGTTCCGGAATTGCCTGCCATTTATTTTTCTTCTTATCTATATCATATACTTTTTACATAGCATGTGTTTATAAGTTATTAATATGGAGGAATAAACTCAGTGCTGAATAAATATTATTTTTCATTAAAACATTAACTATACTGTTTTGTGACACACGGATAAAAACAACTACAAATATTCATGTTAAATGCAAAATGATCTAATAAAAACGCATTAATAACAACTTGATCTTGAATATTAATATTTCTTAAGTAAAGCATTAATATTAAAAAAAAAACATAGATCAAGGAACTATAACTGAACAGGCTCATTAATTTTTCCTTTGTTAGGAAGTAATGTAAGGCATACATTAGCATATTATTATTTCAATACCCACATCTTCGCTGATATAGATAAAAATTGGTTTAACTCCTTCATTTATTACGCTCTTCTTACGAGCCTTTTCTAAATTTGGTGGGGGTTGGCTTAGTTCTACTACTACTACTAGAACCGGGTTTAAGTGGTCGCCACGCCGCTTTCCACTGCATCAAGTGTTGTGAATTTAAATCCCACATGAGAGTACACTATGCATGATCTGAAATTTTTTGTTCAGTACAACGATTTGTGTTCCAGGGTTCAGGTTCTTCGTCTCCGTTTCATGTATCTTTGTAAACTCCCCTGCAGCACAGGATGAATATTTCGAATGCGGGAGTTTTCTTTTAAAAAAAAAAGAAATAAGTACCCATGAACTGCAATTATTTGAGTCGAAGTGATTCCCAAGTACTAGATGACATTGAAGTTCTGTTGAGAGATTGTTGTCGGCAATTTTAGTGTTCCAACTACCCGCAGATCGCCAACCCGCACTTGACCAGTGGGGACGTATGGCCTTAACCCTCTTCTGAGAGGAGCCGTGCCTAGCAGTGGGACATTATGGTTTGTTGATGTTGTTGATGATACTCGCAGATGTTCGTAAGACAACCGGGGCCGAACGTGCTGTTCGAGACACGAAGAGGTCTCAATTTGTAAATATTTATTTTTATTCTAATTTACTGTGGGAACAAAGATAGTTCACTATTAGTATAACATGCAAGAACAAAAGCGATGAAGTTATTTGTTTGAATGTGTTAATATCAATGTCTGTTTGTCGTAGCTTTCTTACTACATAGATAATTAACAGGGTATAAACTTGACCACGTAAAAGGTCAAAGCAAAGAAGCATCATGATTTTAAAAGGATATGTTGGTATGATTAAGGAACAAACGCCTCTTTTCATAAATGAATGAATCAGGTGTCCATAGATACACACACAGTCTACAAATTAATAATGGCTGGGGTAACATATAGGTTGTAAATTTTTTTCTTAAATTTGTTACGTAGGTGGTTTATACCTTTTTAAACTTTTCTTGTTACATATATTTTCTGTATTTTAAGTTTTACTAGCTGATCCCCGCGCTTGTTGTCATACCGCGGGTGAAGCCGCGGGGATAAGCTAGTCTAAAAAAAAGTAGCTTAATTTACTCCCTATATCATCAGCTACCTATTAGTGAAAGTCCCGTGGAAAAACGTTCCAGAGATTACCCGGAACAAACAGATAGACAGACAAAAATTTCCAAAAAATGTTATTTTGGTACATGTATCGTGTATACATTCCTATGCATGCATAAAAAGCAGTTATTTTAATATTACAAACAAACAGTCCAATTTTATTTATTTGTATAGAGTATAGACAATTGTTGATTATTTTTCCCATTCTTCGGAGAGCATGTTAAGCTGTGTGTGTGTATTGGGAAGTTAGTGCTCTCGAACGTACTGATTTATAGTTCAATCACCGATCTCAGTTCGCAGATTTAAGTAACTCGATGAAAAAACTGACATTCAGGTAAAACCGGTTGAACTAGTAACCGGCCCTAAGTAATCCTAAGATTAGGTAATAGAGGCTGAGAAGGTGATATGAATTGTTGAATATTTTTGCTTATTGATCAATTCCTGCTTAAGAGCTAGATTACACGGGTATATACATTTTAAATAATAAACTCGCCTATTTTGTATTTTAAATCAGTATTTTATTATAAGTCTGTTTTATTAGTCTTCTCTCTAGTTCGTGAGTTATTTCAATTTTATTTCTTACATAATTTAAACACTGGTTTTTGCCGCGGCTCTACCCGTGTATATCTTGGATATCACAGTAAAAGTAATCGGTAGTATAAAGGTCACGTTAAAATAATATGTTGTATGAGCTATATACTGTTGATTAATATATATTCGAAATTCAACTTTGACAGGCCTATGCCTGATTTAAAAAAGTAAAAAAATTGGCAGTCATAAGAATTGCTAATAGAAGTGAAAACTTATAACTTGACGGTGACGGTGACGCGAACTCATAAGACTTTCTCCTACCAAAAAGTGCTCAACGCAGTTAATTAAGTTTTCACTTCAAAAAGGTCTAAAGAATATTAATTTAACCTACATGGGAATTCAATAGAATAGAACAACACATAACGAGCTTTTTATTTCGCATATAGTCTGGTCTCTACTTACATCATATCTTCTTCCAGGAAACCTGATACCTGTTATTGTAAATTAGTTTTAGGGAAATATTCGACACATAATAATATCAGGAAAATTCATGTATCTCTGTAGTTGTGTTTAATAATATTCGTTTTTAATTAAATTATATAATTAAAAGTGATTTTATTCTAAGAATAATGTATTAAATCATACAAATACATTTGACGTAGATAGTCAAGCGCTTAAATTAAATCAACTGAATAATATATAAATACATATTTATCACGAATAAATATTACTAATACTATATATATATATATATCCTAATCCTAATCCTAACTAATATTATAAATGCGAAAGTAACTCTGTCTGTCTGTCTGTCTGCTACTCTTTCACGCCAAAACTACTGAACGGATTTGAATGAAATTTGGTATACAGATATTCTAGACCCCGAGATAAAACATAGGCTACTTTTTATCGCGAAAAAGGGGTTGTAAGGGGTTAAAAGGGGGGGGGGGGAAGTTGTATGGGATTTCATAATTTTTAAAGATAAAACCATGAAACTTTATATTTAACCACTTGATAAAAAATAATAAAACATTTGTTCTAGCGTTTTTGAAATTTCGACCTGTGAGGGGATGAAATAGGGGTTGAAAGTTTGTATGAAGTTCGTCATTCTTTAAGTTGGAAACCTGAAACTTTACTTTTGGGCTGCTGATTAAAAATGAATAAACACGTATTTCAACGTTTCTAGATATTCTACCCTTAAAGGGGTAAAATAGGGGTTGAAAGTTTGCATGAAAGTTCGTCAGTTTTTAAGTTCGAAACATGAAACTTTGTTTTTGGGCTACTGACTAAAATTGAGTAGATACGTATTTAAGCGTTTCTGAATATTCTACCCCTAAGGGGTGAATTAGGGGTTGACATTTCGCATTTAGGTTAGTCTGGAAGTCTGTCATTTTTGAAGTTCGACAAATGAAACTTTGTGTTTGGGCTACTGATTAAAAATGAGTAGATACGTATATAAGCGTTTCTGGATATTCTACCCCTAAGAGTTGAAATAGGGGTTGAAAGTTTGTATGGAAGTTCGTCATTTTTTAAGTTAGAAACTTGAAATTTTATTCATGTGCTACTGATTAAAAAAGAGTAGATACGTACTTAAGCGTTTCTAGATATTTTAAATATGTGAAATAGGGGTTGAAAGTTTGCATGGAAGTTCGTCATTTTTTAAGTTCGAAACATAAAACTTTGTTTTTAGGCTACTGACTAAAAATGAGTAGATACGTATTTAAGCGTTTCTGGATATTCTTCCCCTAAGGGGTGAAATAGGGGTTGACATTTAACGTGTAGGTTGGGAAGTCCGTAATTTTCAAAGTTCAAAACATGAAACTTTGTTTTTGGGCTACTGACTAAACATGACTAGATAACTATTCAAGCCTTTCTAGATATTCTTCCCCTAAGGGGTGAAATAGGGGTTGAAAGTTTGTATGGAAGTTCGTCATTTTTTAAGTTAGAAACTTGAAATTTTATTCATGTGCTACTGATTAAAAAAGAGTAGATACGTACTTAAGCGTTTCTAGATATTTTAAATATGTGAAATAGGGGTTGAAAGTTTGCATGGAAGTTCGTTATTTTTTAAGTTCGAAAAATAAAACTTTGTTTTTAGGCTACTGACTAAAAATGAGTAGATACGTATTTAAGCGTTTCTGGATATTCTACCCCTAAGGGGTGAAATAGGGGTTGACATTTAACGTGTAGGTTGGGAAGTCCGTAATTTTCAAAGTTCAAAACATGAAACTTTGTTTTTGGGCTACTGACTAAACATGACTAGATAACTATTCAAGCCTTTCTAGATATTCTTCCCCTAAGGGGTGAAATAGGGGTTGAAAGTTTGTATGGAAGTTCGTCATTTTTTAAGTTAGAAACTTGAAATTTTATTCATGTGCTACTGATTAAAAAAGAGTAGATACGTACTTAAGCGTTTCTAGATATTTTAAATATGTGAAATAGGGGTTGAAAGTTTGCATGGAAGTTCGTCATTTTTTAAGTTCGAAACATAAAACTTTGTTTTTAGGCTACTGACTAAAAATGAGTAGATACGTATTTAAGCGTTTCTGGATATTCTACCCCTAAGGGGTGAAATAGGGGTTGACATTTAACGTGTAGGTTGGGAAGTCCGTAATTTTCAAAGTTCAAAACATGAAACTTTGTTTTTGGGCTACTGACTAAACATGACTAGATAACTATTCAAGCCTTTCTAGATATTCTTCCCCTAAGGGGTGAAATAGGGGTTGAAAGTTTGTATGGAAGTTCGTCATTTTTTAAGTTAGAAACTTGAAATTTTATTCATGTGCTACTGATTAAAAAAGAGTAGATGCGTACTTAAGCGTTTCTAGATATTTTAAATATGTGAAATAGGGGTTGAAAGTTTGCATGGAAGTTCGTTATTTTTTAAGTTCGAAAAATAAAACTTTGTTTTTAGGCTACTGACTAAAAATGAGTAGATACGTATTTAAGCGTTTCTGGATATTCTACCCCTAAGGGGTGAAATAGGGGTTGACATTTAACGTGTAGGTTGGGAAGTCCGTAATTTTCAAAGTTCAAAACATGAAACTTTGTTTTTGGGCTACTGACTAAACATGACTAGATAACTATTCAAGCCTTTCTAGATATTCTTCCCCTAAGGGGTGAAATAGGGGTTGAAAGTTTGTATGGAAGTTCTTCATTTTTTAAGTTAGAAACATGAATCTTTATTCATGTGCTACTGATTAAAAAAGAGTAGATTCGTGCTTAAGCGTTTCTGGATATTCTACCTCTAAGGGGGTGAAATAGGGATTGAAAGTTTGCATGGATGTTCGTCATTTTTAAGGTTAGCAACATTGAACTATATTTTTGAGCTACTGATTAAAAATGACTTGACACCCGTTAAAGCGTTTCTGGATATTCTACTCCTAAGGGGTGAAATGGTTAGTCTGGAAATCCGTCATTTGTGAAGTTCGAAACATGAAACTTTGTTTTTGGGCTACTAATTGAAAATGAGTAGATATGTATTTAAACGTTTCTGGATATTCTACCCCTAAGGTGGTGAATTAGGGGTTGCAAGATTGCATGGGAGTCTGTTATTTGTTGAGTTAGAAACATAAAATAATATCTTTGGGTTACTTATTAAAAACGAGTAGATACATATTTAAACGTTTCTGGGTATTCTACCCCTAAGGGGAGAAATATATAGGCATTGGCATTTCATATATTAGTTAGTTTGGAAGTCCATAATTTTGTAATTTAGCAGCCTGAAAACTTTCGGCTTTATGTTTCTGATGATTACAAATAGACGAATACTTATATCAGCATTTACGCAAATTCTGTTCCTAAAGGGGATGAAATATGGGTCAAATGTTTGTATGAAAGTTCTTTTAAATGGGCTATTGATCAAAAATAAATAAATAGGTTTAAAACATGAATAAATTACTAATACATACTTTTACACAGTTTTAATTAAATACATATAACAAACTTCCACGCGGGCAAAGCCGCGGGCAACAGCTAGTATATATATATATATATATATATATATATATATATATATAGATATAGAATATATATTAAGTAAGTCCTAAGCATATTATGATACCAATTTTCAATTATGAGTAAGACTGAGTGACTCACACAACGGAGTTTCAAAAGTGGTTACGGTTGTGTTCGTTGACAACAACAGACGCTGAAAATGCATTCTACTTCTGCTACAGCTTTAGTATTTTCAATCTGAAGTTTTCAGAATATGTCTTTGTATTTACCGGCTCTTAAGTATGTTTTATCTTCACACAGAAAGTACAGTTATTCTTTCTTGATTAAGCAAATCTTCTTATATATGAATAAAGACTAAAACCTAACTACGACAAAAAACGACGCTGAAAAAGCATGAAACAAGTTTCAAAAGCATAGTCCATGATGAAGAGGGATGTAATGGGGCGCTCCTCTACCTTTCGCCCCAACCCAACCTCACCTGCACGCGGTACATCCTGCTGAATGACGAACGAGACTCTGGCAAGCGACCGATGGCGGTATACCCATCCCAACAGGCGTACCTAAATGCAATAGGCCGGTGACGGGCAGCAGCGTCACCGGTGCCAAGAACTGCACCCTGCGCTCACCAACCCGCCTACCCAGCGTGGTGATTATGGCCATTAACCTTCATGCAGTTGCAAAATAAGCCACGGCCCCCAGTTCCCGGCAGTCTCGCTATTCCTGGTAATGGTGGCGAGCATGGTAAATCTGGCACAACTCGAGGTGGCACTTGAGAAAATTTGATGGCATATTTTGGGGTTATGTGAAGTCCGAAGAGAGGGTCATAACCTTTGACTCATGTACTTCCGTGAGGGAGACTAACCATCTCAAGGTGGTGTTGGGTTTCTGGTTAACAAGTCTAGCAATGTTTTGGAAATGTCTAGTGTGTCGAACAGGGTAGCGTACCTCATTGTCAAGCTCACCTCAAGGTAGTGCAAGTGTACGCACCGACCTCGGCCCACTCGGACGTTGAGGTGGAGGATATGTTAGGTGACATATCGAGGGCCCTCCACTTCACTACTAAAACCCACTACAACGTGGTTATGGGTAACTTCAACGCCAAAATGGGAGAACAAAATTGTAGCGTATCGGTTATAGGATCTCATGGATTTGAGAGCAGAAATCATAGGGGCAAATGCTAGTCAACTTCGTCGAACGAGAGGGGTTGTTTTTAATGAACTCTTTCTTTAAAAAACGGCCCGAAAGGAAGTGGACTTGGCAAAGCCGCGATGCTATGACCAAGAACGAGATCGATTTTATCATGGCGGACCGAAAGCACATATTCAGAGACATCTCAGTGATCAATAGGTTTAACACCGGTAGTGATCACCGACTGGTCCAAGGCTCTCTGAATATCGACTTTAAGGCTGAACGTGTTCGTTTGATGAAGTCCAGGCTCCGACCTACTCTGCTACGATGGGATCTGAAAAGTTCCAGTCAAATCTGGAAAACCGATTTGCTGCCATGGAAGCCACAACATGCGTAAATCAGAACCTGGAAAATGTGGTTCGAATTCTCAGGGAAGAAGGTAGTGTGGAGAAGTCGTTGTTTCCAAGCCGACCGTCCTCTCGGAAGTGGAAAGATTCTATGGCGGTTTGTATACCTCGCATGCATCTCAATCTGATCCCGAACATGAGGATTCTAGAGCCACATTAACACGCCACTACACCGAAGATCTGCCAAAAGTCAGTACTGATGAAATCGAGATGGCTCTTGGACAGCTGAAAAATGGAAAAGCCCCTGGAGAGGACTGCGTTACAACAGAACTGTTAAAGGCTGGAGGTAAACCTGTACTGAGAGAGATCCAAATGCTTTTTAACGCTGTCCTGTTCGAAGGGAGAACTCCAGAGACGTGGAGTGTGGTCATCTTGTTCTTCAAAAAGGGTGACAAGACCAGGTTGAAGAACTATAGACCCATTTTCCTCCTAAGTGACGTCTGCAAGCTGTTCTCAAGAGTCATCACAAAGCGCTTTGCGCGAAGACTCGGCGAATGCCAACCACCGGAGCAATCTGGATTTCGGAGCGGATATGGCACCATAGACCACATCCGCACAGTGTAGCAGATAATACAAAAGACCGAAGAATATAATCAGCCCCTGTGTCTAGTATTCGTAGACTATGAGAAGACCTTTGACTCGATCGAGATCTGGTCTGTTCTGGAGTCCTTGCAGCGTTGCCAAGTGCTGGCGATACATCCAAGTGGTTGGCCACAGCTGGACCAGCTGGTCCACAAGCCGCACAGCGTGCTATGGAGAGGGCTATGCTTAGCGTCTCTCTAAGGGATTGCATCAGAAATAAGGTGATCCGGCAGAGAACCAAGGTCATCGACATAGCTCACAGAATTAGCAAGCTGAAGTGGCAGTGGGCTGGCCATATTAGCCACAGAGCTGATTACCGTTGGGGGTAAACGGGTTCTTGAGTGGAGACCGCGTCTCAGCAAACGCAGTATAGCACGTTCAAAGGCCAGCTGGAGTGATGATTTGCGCAAGGCGGCTGGCAGGAGCTGGATGCGAGAAGCCCAAGATAGCCTAAGTGTCGTGCAATTGGAGAGGCCCATGTCCAGCAGTGGACTGCAATAGGCTGATGATGATGATGTTTTTTTTTGCAGTATACGATTTATGACGTATTAAAAAAAACTATTTACTAGATCTCGTTTAAATGAATTTTCGGTGGAAGTTTGCATGGTAATGTACATCATATATAGTACACACACACACACACACACACACACACTCACACACACACACACACACACGCACACACGTATGTGTGATACTCACACACACACCATACATATATGTTGATTTAATTTTAAATTTTCATCTTAATTTTTTTTTTTTTTTTTTAGTTATTTCATTGTAATACATCTTACAGTCACAGCATTAATTATAATTGTTGTAACTTGTGCTAGGCGTTTTTGTTAAAAAAGCACAATCTTCACTTTATTACTTAGAATGTAAGGAAGGCGCTGAAAGCCGTCACACAGTTTTAACTAGTACGGCTGACAACGTTTACCATATCTATTCAAACAGAAAAATGTTTACTGTTTTTCTTCAAACCTTGGTGATATGTAAGTTTAAATATGTTTTTTAGTAAAAATAAATTATTATTATTATTATTATTATATTTTTTTAGTTTTATCATTCTCCTATTTTAGAAGTTACTTGCACATTTTACCACTTTGGAAGTGTCTCTTACGCAAACTATTCAGTTTAGAAAAAAATATTTTAGAAACCTCAATATCATTTGTGAATACCTATCCATAGATATATATAACATGATGATGAGATATATATAATATAGACACGTATGGGTGTGATGAAAAATTTTTTTTTAATTTCAGTTCTAAATATGGGAAGCCACCTAACTTTTTAGTTCTTTTTCTTTTTTTGTGTGAAAATCTTAATGCGGTGCACAGAATACATCTACTTACCAAGTTTCAACAGTATAGTTCTGACAGTTTCGGAAAAAAGGCTGTGACATACGGACGGACAGACAGAGACAGACATGATGAATCTATAAGGGTTCCGTTTTTTGCCATTTGACTACGGAACCCTAAAAACAAATCCAGAATTATTTGCAGATATAATAATAATACTAACTTTTAAACTTTCGCGTTCCATGATATATTAACAATTATTTATATTAGATATAAGTATTTATTTTATTTTATTATTAGCCTGTGACCACGGCCAGTGCAACCTGGTCGAAACGTCAGGCAAATCAGAGGTATGTAATACCTTTTAGTAAGTGATCGTGTTGATTCCCGTAAAAATAATTGTTAATATATAATAATAATAAATATTATATAAATTTTAGAAATAATAATTAACTATGTATAATGGTATGGTATACTGCTACATCCATTTTATTCAAAAAGGTTTGTATGTGCCTATTTCCGAGAAACGGTTTGAGCAAAGAGTTAATTGCGTGACAATCAGAACTCGATATTATGCATATTGCAGTACAGTTTGTTATTTTGTGTCACACTGTATTAATATTAAAATTATGTTTTCCTGGTCTTTTACGGTTAAATTACCTCTTTCAGATAAGTTTTAACAAGAAACAAAAACCATCGATGGACTGCAAAAAATATCAGTTTAATTTTAACGATTAACAACTTTCTGCCCGAAAGAGGCGGCTCTAACACTACCCTAGCGCCCCCTACTAAGTGCGCGGTCAAAATGTAATAGTTACAAAAGTTAACACATTCATTTAAACATTACGGTTATTGTAAAAAACTCTTTTTTCACACTTACTCAATCACCTGAACGACCATTTTGCATAGCCTTTTTATTACAATTTCTATTCATAGCAATAATTTAATAATCTTAACATTAACATAGGAACGTTTTGGCTTATAAGAGTCTTTCTGTGTTTACAGTTACAGTGATATTGGGAAATAATAGGTTACACTGGGGCTTGTATTAGCTTCTAGTTCTACTATAAAGAAGTAAATCGAAGAAGAAATCGAAAAGAAGTACGTATCAATATGAGACTGTGTAAATTAATTTTCATTTTGTTTTTGGTTCTAACAGATCTAACCAAATAGAACTTTCACGACGTTTATTAAGCCTTTGTCGTGTCTTGAATATTCTTCTTTCTTTCTGGAATATTCTTTCCGTCAAGGGAATCGTAAGGACTTAGAACCAACACGCAGGACAACATCACTTCATACTCACAAAGAGAAGGAGAACTTGAAACAAAACCTGTACTAGTCAGTCTGGACAATGTGTGTATAGTAAAACCAAAACCACACGGCTGATGATAATGTTTGTGTCAACTTTAACTTCTCCTTGCAGTCCTGTATCTTGATTTGTTTGCTTTTTAATCGTTTTTACGATATCTACGGCATTAAAAGTGGTGACGACATCATGCAGTTATAATTCGTCACCACATAGGTTTAAGTATGAATAATATTAAATATAACAGGAAAACAGAACAAAAGGACTCATAGTCTTTATTCATATGAGTATCTCTCGCATCGTCAACATGAAATTACACGTTATAGTTAATATGAATCTTATTTTATTACATTTTACTTCGGCGTTTTATGATGGCTTTATAAGGAACAGATATGGATTAAGCAAAGGCATTTCGGAAAATGTTACTGTCTTATCTGATGTTCATATAAATTCTGTTTGTCAAAGTCACAGTAAAAAGTGTTTGTGGAGATGTTGTCCTCTAGGGAAGCATATAATGGCACGCAAGCAATGCAAACCATCTAACATCAGTTTCACAAATGTAACAGTTTACGATGAATATTTCCAAAATACTTCTAAGTCATTAGAAACTGTATTTCAATTAGTGTCTGGAATTATGACGGATAAAATATTTGCAAAAAATGCATTCCCATATTCATTTCTGGCGCAGCCGTATTTGCTTGAGGTGAGTGACATTTGCTATTATAGGTTAAGTTGAATGAGACAATACACATAAACCATTCGTATCATAAGCCATCCTTAGTTCAATAGTTAATTTAAGTGTTCGGTGATTTAAACAGAAGTTTATAACATTTTTTAGTATTAAAAAATGGTATATGCTTCTATTAACCGTTACTTCACGCAAATGGTACAGCTCGACCTCACTAGAACGACACTGATGATGATGAATGTATTAATCTTACCTGGGCAACCCAGCTCCTCGTTTCCTCTTGATTCTAACGGGGTAGGGTAAGGTAGTCACATTTGTAACATTTAAGTTGCAGTTAGGTTGCGGTAATTACTGAGTACCAGGTCCTTTGTGTTTGTTTTTAAAAGACAATACCTACGTCGCGAGGAGTTTATAAACATAGATTAATATCCAGATTCAGGACAAATTCCACGCAGTTCCTTCACCAAAGTTATTCAGTTGATCTGTTTACCCCTGTGATATAAAATGTTTTGAGGTTATGGAGATACTTCCTTTAAACCCGTAACGGATTATTGCATGATTACTCACGATCTAAATTTACATTCCAGGATGGCAATTTATATTTGGAAATGCCAAACTCGTTTCATAGATGGGTTAAGATTGAAACAAATCACTTTTGTGTAGATATGAAAGTGTCAGAGCAAGGGGTTAGTCCAGTTTTCATGGCTGAAATGAGAAGAGAAATTAGAGATGTTTATGATATAGTCAACTACGGTTATGGTAAGACTAAATCTTATTTAAATTTTTGGTAAATACGTGCGTTCCCTTGGTTCCATAATTCAATGTAAGCTAACATTGAATTAAGAACCAAGAACCAAGAAGAAGAAATTCGTTGTAAATCAAGATGATTCAAAGGAACACAAAACTTTCGTTTCGTCACAAAGATTCATTACATTCTATATAAGTTCCTCTATCCCTACCTTTTTATTTTTGACCTTTAGGAGAGTACAATTAAGATTTTTTTCATTAAATTAAAATGGGACAAAAAAGGAACTTGTACATAACGTAATTGTTTTGATTATGGTTCATAAATGACAAACTTCGAAATTAAAAAGATCATTAACTGAATTAAGTACATCCTCCTTTTTTAGAGTCGAATAATCAGAAACAGATTCACAGGGTTGATAATAAATTTGTTAAATCTGCTATTTTAACTCAACTACTTTTTAATAAATTGTTTTTTTTTATTGCAGCATTGGACGTTACCGTTTGTTTCCTTTTGTTGACGATTCTTCCGTATGTCTTGTTCCCACAGTTAAGGGACATCAATGGAGCAATATTTATCATATTCCTTACGTTTTTTACCATTCATATGATCATTGTAATTCATACGTTATCATTTGGAACTTCTACCTTACTTGGATTCTTGATAACAGGTATTTACTAATCTACTATAATATTTTCATAAATTAATAACTAACCACATCATTTGGGGTCGGCTGCTTGAATAATTTTCTCGATGCATTATTAATTCTTTCATTAGTTACTATAAGGTGGACACTTCCCTGTTGAAATACTGGATAATACTGACATCCCCCAGTCTGATGAAAAAGCCATTTAGCACAGTTACATGACGGTAGCAATAACATAACTGCATAGTTGGCCTAATAGTTCGAGAGGTTGCCCCGCCACATTCTACTGCGCCAAGTATTGAAGGTTCAAATCTTACATGGGAAAATATTTTGTGTGATCCACGAATTGTTGTTCCGAGTCTGGGTGTTCTTTGTGTCCGTTTCACGAACGTTTGTAAAGTCTCTCGTGACACATGATTGACAATGTACTTATATTCCTAATGCGGGAGTTGCCTTCATAAAAAAAAGTAAGTTATGACTTTTGAAAAGAGAACAAAACATGCTATTCTTTGAAGTTTACTCTTGAAGTTTTCACATTTAGCCCAAGAAATGTCAATTTTATGGATGTAACATCGAGTGTTAACTAAAAGTGAGGAACTCCTAAAGCGCTTTGTCATTAGTTATGTCGTCTAACAAACTATTAAATAAAAAACCGGCCGGATGTCAGGTCATAGGTTCATATCATCAGAATAATATGTACGAAGTTTTCTAAGTAAGCGCATTTTACAAGTTAGGCCTCTATAACTCCTGAATATATGAATTTATCTATGCCGTTATAGTTTTCCTTTACAGTTCATTATATGAACTACCGTCAGATTTTTTTTCAGGTTTTTCGCGCCAGCCGTTTAGCTTTTAGAGGGTTGGGGGAGGCGCTGTTTTAGCAAAAAAATCCGGCTTAAAGTTGAATATTGCGAAAACAAATATCTAAATTCTTCATTTCATTCATTCACATCACTTCGGAACCCTGAAAACAATACTAACACAAAAATGCAACATAACAATATTAAACACAAAGCTAATATGCCTATTTCCACGCTGTTCTACTTCAGATTACGTAACAGAATAGCATACCTTAAGTGCTGATAAAATAGGTGTCGAAATAGGAAGACTTATTCTTCTCCTTCCTAGCCTTTATTATTCCCAAGATTTGGGGTCTACTACTAGTTCAACCGGTTTTACCTGCATATCAGTTTTTACACGAAGCGACTGGCATCGGGCCTCCGCAACTCTGAGGGTGAATTAAATTCAAAGGTTGAACTAGTTGTCAGTATATTTGAGGGCACTGACTGCCCAATAACGATTGCCATAGATGTTCATGACAATCGGAACCAACTGCTTAATGTGCTCTCCGAGGCATGGGGGGGACGGCATGGGAAACACCGACATCTTCCTCACTCCGGGCTGTTATTAAGAATTTCTTGTAAGAAAAACCCAACAGCAGCAGACCGACCCGGGAATCTAAACCGAGATCTCTTGATCTGCAGTCGTTTACGCTAACCACTAGATCAACGAGGCAGTAATGCTTATTAATACACAAATATAATATTTGTTTTATTTCAGGCATATCATATTATTTTTGTTTTGTATCGAGTATATGTTGGACTAACGTTATGTTCTATCGAATTTTAATCAGGTAACACAAACATCCTTACCTACTTTTCTACTACATTTTCTCGAGTAATATTACAGTGAATTTTGTGAACATTATTGTCCAAATATAAGGGTTTTTTTCCGATTTCAGTAATAATACTAGAGATTGGACAATGAAAGAAGTTTTATTTTACTGCATATACGCTGTGGGGATACCTCTCTCCTTAGCTACACTTGTTGCGGTTACTGAAATAACTGACATGACTCACATCCCGTGGTTTGTTACTCCGAAGATAGTTGAATTTGGCCTTTGTTTTTTCGATGGTAAGACTACGATACTTTACTTAAATTTTGGAATGCGCACTGTACGTTTTTTGTAAAAGTTATTCTCGCATTTCCAACCTGTCACACAAATTGTCACGTGCGGACTGACATATATTATGACGACATCGATGCACTCTTGAAAATTAATTTAAGTTGCTCCGCGGTGTTCATTTATCACCTGCTAGCTGTGCCCGCAACTTCGTACACGTCATATTTAGATTATCAAGTTTTTTTTCTTTAATTTTTCACCGTTTAAACCTTCCCTGGACCCAGCCCAGCCGTTCTCGGGTTTTAACGAGACAAACGAACAGCAATTATTTTTTATATATATGAAGAAGACGACTAGTGGTCGCTTATAATTATTTTTTTAACTTTCTGCGCTCGTTCTACATATGAACTTTAACCATATCAAATATCATACTCCTCATCATCATGAAGAGTTCTATTCTCAAGAGAGAATTAAGACCAACGTCCCCACGCTAGCCCAGTGCGGGTTGGTGACTGGCAAGACAATAAGAGAATGACATACTCCTTCGTTCGCATAAATTTATTAAAAAGAGGTACAAAGTTTTTGCTTCGCATATTAATATATAAATAGATTATACATATCAGCTCAGTACGTATCAGCTCGTTGATGTCACGCTTATGTTAAGAAATAAAATAACTACGCACAATACTAATTAATTAATAATTATATTGTCAACAACATTATTGTTACTGTTTACTTGAATATCCTTAAAAGTTTACGAATAAAGTAAAACATTTATTAATATGTAACTATTATATTTTCGTTTGTGTCTTTTTAATTTGTGTTTGTAATAAAGTTTTATCACTATAAATTTAATTAAAATTTTGCTTTATTTTCAGGCATGGAATCATTATACTATCTATATATTCCATTGGGGCTGTTACTTTTGTTTAATTGGATAGTTTGCATCGTAAATGTTGTCAGGTTTTTTAAAACTTTCAAAGGATTTCAAATAGTTAAAGTTAAAGAAAATGAAAGAGGATTTATTAGTCCTTTGGCAAAGTACGTTCTTCTTTTTGTTTATCTTTATATATATAATTCTTCTGTGAGTGTGTATGTCACTGAACTACTCTCAAACGACTGGACCGATTTTGATGAAATTTTTTTGTGTGTGTTTAAGGGGATCTGGGAATGGTTTAGACTCACAATTTTGTCCGCTGGACAATGTTTTTTTAATTAACTTTTAATTTATTAGTAGTTATGGCAAAACGACGTTTGCCGGGACAGCTAGTATATAAATATATCACTATAATAATTTAAATATTTAAAAAAAAATATTGAAATAACAATCTTTGTCAAAACAACTATATTTAGCTTTTAGTATAACATATTTTTAAGCTTTAAGGACCAGTTTCACTAGTTCCTGACTAAGTTTCAGATAGTTTGCTGATAAATATATGTAAATCTGTAAATCTATACTAATATATAAAGCTGAAGAGTTTGTTTGTTTGAACACGCTAATCTCAGGAACTTCTGGTCCGATTTGAAAAATTCTTTCAGTGTTAGATAGCCCATTTATCTAGGAAGGCTATATGCTATATATCATCACGCTAAGACCAATAGGAGAGGAGCACCAATAAAAAAGTTTCAAAAACGGGGGAAAATTATCACGCGACGGACAATAGGAGACGCAAACGAGGTTGCGTGGGTCTGCTAGTATGATATATATGTCTGACAGATAAGTTGTCATTATGTTGACAGGTACTTTATCAGCAAGTAGTAAAACTGGCAATATAACCATACTTAAAAATTGAATAACGAGTTTATAATTGTTATGTTTTTCTATTTCAGAACCTCTCAGTACGTGAAGCTTTTAATTTTGCTGACTATGTATGGAATCGTAAATGTTTTAACAACTGTTTACCCACATTATGACAGAGGTAGCGATGTCTGTTTCTTTTTTACTCTGTTCATTGGACCTGTAATATTCATTACTTTTGTAATTGACAAGAACGTATTTAAAATGGCAAAACAATTTTATGTCAAATTTAGATCTAGTTCTGAATTTAATTTGTCATCAAGATCTGTTCAGCCCAGAATTGGTAATTCTATACTAGAAAATCAGTGAATAATACATCCATTCTTCCATACTAATATTATGAATTCAAAGGTAACTCGATTATTATTATAAAAGTATTGTGTTAGCATAAAGGTTATTACATTTGATTGTTGAAAACACGATTAAAAGGACATTTTCCAATAATGAATTGTAGTTAGATCGATTTATCGCCCCCGAAACCCTCTGCAAACAACATTTCATGAAAATCGTTCCCATTGTCCCAGAACTCAACGTCAAACCGAAACGGGGTGACAAGATTGATTGTAACCAACATGAGAAAAAAAAAAAAAAAAAACTATCCCATGCAGTTTGAAAATTATGGGCATTTAATATAACCTGGAAATTTGGTCAAACTGTAACCATTTTCTCTTATTGTGGTATATATATATCGCGGGGCACGGCAGTGCCCCCGCCAAGTCGAGCGCGAAGCAAACACTGCCGTACCATCCTTTACTGGAACCATTTCGACGCATTTTCAGGCCCCTATTGGAGAACCTCTGAATAAGACTAGAACGCAGAAATTCTCGTCATCCAGTAAGCTATAAAATCACACTTATAATAAAAAAAAACAAGTCTGTAGGTCATTTAGTTCCGAAGCTAAGCGAAAGCAAAGTTTCGCATTTATGACACTCACTCATTCACTCACTCATGATCATCATAATAGAACTAGTACTTCCCATAATCTCAGATAGCTGAAATTTGGTACAGAGTTAGGGTTTGATGGCCACATAAAGGGAAAACTATAAAAACTAGGATAATCGAAGATCTGGAGTACCTGGTGACCATTATTCGAAAACACAAGAGCCCAACCAAACTATTAAAGATTGACATATACCGCCTTTACAAAAAATATTCAACTTTGTTTGCCTCTTCATTTGATGTCAAAAATCTATTCGTCCTCTCGCCCACGCTGTTTCTTCTGCATATAAATGACATGTTAGCCCTAGGCAACATTCATTGCTATGCAGACGACAGCACAGATCATAAAAGATATTTTGGACACCCTACAGCAAAGTCAGAAGATATCGAGGAAAAACGACAGGAGCTTGTTGCTCAAGTCGACCAGGTTCTGGGTCGCATTTCTCAATGGGGCTGTGCGAATCTGGTCGAGTTTAATGCCAAGAAAATACAAGACTTTTCAGAACACTCAACTACCATTAAAAGACAGACTCGATATCTTAGGCATGGGTATCTGCCGCGACCTCAATCCGCGCGAGTACGTTGAGAGCATCACTAAGGGGGCCTCACGGAAGTTAGGTGTTCTAAACAAGGTGAGACGGTTGTTCTCGCCTGGGCACCTGTCTCTTCTTTATAATACTCAGGTTGGCTCGTGCGTGGAATACTGTTCTCACCTTTGCGATGGTGCCGCGCAGTATCTGTTCGATGCTCTCGACCGATTGCAGCGGCGAGCAATCCGCATTGTCGGCAGTCCTGATGCCACCGAGTCCCTTGTAGTATCGGGGGGCACGGCAGTGCCCCCGCCAAGTCGAGCGCGAAGCAAACACTGCCGTACCATCCTTTACTGGAACCATTTCGACGCATTTTCAGGCCCCTATTGGAGAACCTCTGAATAAGACTAGAACGCAGAAATTCTCGTCATCCAGTAAGCTATAAAATCACACTTATAATAAAAATGTAGGTTAAGTAACTGTAGGTATTATATAGGTATTTGTTCAGTCCTACTATCACTATCTACACTACATCTATCTGCGTACAGGTAAGTTTATAGTTTATAGTTTATAATAACATACACAGATTTAACTAACACTTATTTAATTCACAGAAGGGAATACACAAGGCGAGAAACAAAAGGCAAGAAGGTAAGTACAGTTCAAAGCAAAAGAATAGAAATACGATCACTAAAGAAATAATAAGCACTTAGATATTAAGCGTAAGTAAGTAAGTAAACACAGAGCAAAAATAAGAAGCCAAGCAACGTGGATTCGCTATGAGAGCGTGCGGCTGACTGGCGCGGCGAGGTGGCGCGTAGTAACAGCATCGCGTCGACCGGTGAGTGCGCGCAGCTAACATTTAATATTGTTGTTATGAAAATAAAATACTTCATAAAATAATGTAGCTAGGTGCTACATCACTCCCCCTCCGAGACCGGATCACGGGCGATAGTAATCTGGAAATCTTACTACTCTTCCACTCCTAGTCTTTTTTACAGGTGGAGCAGCTTCGACTAGTGGACTAGTTTCGGATGGAGGACTATTGTCAACCAGGTAAGCAGGTTTTAATCTATCTATGGTGACTGTAACACTTTTTCCTTTAACTTCTATTTTAAAAGTCTTTGCTTTTCTTTCCAGTACTTTATGGGGGCCGGAGTAAGGTGATTCCATAGACATTTTGGCTGGACCCGTGCGAAGAAACACGTAGTCAGAAGAAAATATGTCTGCAGGTAAGTAAAATGTTCTCTTGCCATGCCAGGAGACTGAAGTTGGAGACAGATTGGAAATGTGGTTGCGGAGACGACAAGTGAAGCTGGTGAAGTCAGGTTCAGTGTTGTGACTCGGCGAAAAGAATTGCCCAGGTAGTCTCAAGGGTTCTCCATACACCAGTTCTGCAGCAGATGTCTTCAGGTCTTCTTTCCACGCACTCCTAATGCCTAGGAGCACAAGAGGAAGAACTTCTGACCACTGGGTATTGTTGTGGCATTTGATGGACGCCTTTAGTTGTCGGTGCAGTCGTTCAACCATTCCATTACAGGCAGGATGATAGGCTGTAGTGGGGCGATGCGTGGCACCGACGAGGCTGCAGATGTTTTTGAACAGCTGGGACTCAAACTGTCGGCCCCGGTCTGTAGTTATGGTGTGAGGGCAGCCAAAACGCGCGACCCAGCCGGATATGAAGGCTCGGGCGCAAGTCTCGGCGGTGACATCAACCAACGGGAACGCTTCAGGCCATCGGGTAAACCTGTCGATAACGGTTAGGCAGTACCTGTAATCAAAAGAACAGGGTAATGGCCCTACTATATCCATATGGATATGGGAAAATCGGTCTGAGGTCAAAGGAAATGATGTCAAAGGAGAGGTAGTGTGATGGGTAATTTTATTTTTTTGGCAATCAGTGCATGTCTGTGACCATTTTCTGCAGTCACGTCTAACTCCAGGCCATACGTATCGTTCTGATACGAGTCTTGCTGTAGCTGATGGTCCTGGGTGGCTCAGATTGTGTAGGCTTTCATATATCTGACGTCGAAAAGCAGGTGTTATATAAGGTCTTGGGTAAGCTGTAGACACGTCGCAATATAGTGTGGCGTCAGATGTTGAAAGTTTCTCTAATTTCATAGATGTACCCTTTTTAAGCAGGTTATGTAATTCTGAGTCCGATTCCTGTTCCTTTCCTAATGCTCTGTAGTCAATGTAACTAGCAATGCTATCGACGCGTGAAAATGCGTCGGCTACAACATTGTCTTTTCCAGACACATGTCGTATGTCAGTGCAAAATTGAGCAATGTAATTAAGGTGGCGGTGTTGGCGCGGAGAACAACTGTCACGGTTGGTGTTGAAGGCGAATGTGATTGGTTTATGATCGGTGAACACTATAAAGGTTCTGGCCTCGACCATGTACCTGAAATACTTTATTCCTTCATAAATTGCCAACAGTTCTTTATCATAAGGACTATACTTACTCTGCGCAGAAGTGAGTTTGCGCGAAAAAAATCCTAGGGGCTCCCACGAATTATAGACTCTCTGTTGCAAGACAGCACCTATGGCGTAATCAGAGGCATCGGTAAACAGGGCTAGTTCTGCGTTTGGATCTGGGTGTGAGATGAGAGTCGCGTTAGCTAGACTAGTTTTGCAATCTTCAAACGATTTTAGAAGTTCTGGAGTGAGATTCACGGGCGTTGATCCTTTAACACTCGGGCCTGCGAGCATTGCGTTGAGGGGTCCTTGAATTTCAGCAGCTTTCGGGATGAATTTCCTATAGAAGTTTAATATGCCAAGAAATCTACGAAGCTGTTTGGCTGTCTTAGGAACTGGATAAGCTTGAATAGCTTGAACTTTTTCAGGCAAAGGGCGTATTCCAGCGGATGAAACATTGTAACCAAGGAATGTTACCTCTTCTACGCCTAAAACACACTTAGAAGTGTTTATAAGTAAACCATACTTTCTTAAGCGTTCAAATAAAATTTCCAGGTGTTGCAGGTGTTCAGCTTCGGTCTTGGAGAAGGCTAAAATATCGTCTAAGAATCCGTACGTAAAATCTAGGCCTTGAAGCACTTCATCTAAGAATCTTTGAAAAGTTTGTGCTGCGTTCCTGAGACCAAATGTCATGCAGGGGAACTCGAAGAGACCGAACGGCGTGGTTATAGCCGTCTTCGGTATATCCTCGTCCGCTACTGGTATTTGATGAAAAGCTTTCACAAGATCAACTTTGCTGAAAATTTTGGCTCCCGAAAGCTGATAAGCAAAATCATGAATGTGTCTCACCGGGTACCGATCTGGTATTGTTCTAGAATTAAGTGCTCTGTAGTCTCCACAGGGTCTCCAGCTGTCGTCCTTTTTAGGAACCATATGCAGGGGTGAAGACCATGGGCTTTCAGACCGTCGAGCAGTTCCAACCTTTAACATGTCTTCGAATTCGATTTTGGCAATCTTAAGACGATCAGGTGCCAAACGACGAGGGCGAGAAGACACGGGCGGTCCGGGCGTAGTTCTAATATGGTGTTTTGTGTTGTGCCTTATAGTTCTGCAGGATCCAGCAGGTCTTGTTATTTCTGGGAACTGATTAAGTAATTTATGATACGGTGAGTCACCTGTGAACACCTTAAGTGAAACTAACTCATGAGCTAGGCTGTGAGATGATGGCGCGTCCACTGATAGACTGGTAACTGAATCCAGCAGGCGGTGGTTACGACAGTCAACTAATAAGTTATAGAAACTTAAGAAGTCTACCCCGATAATTGGCTTAGACACATCCGCTACGATAAATCTCCAGGTGAAACTCCTGCGAAGACCTAAATTGAGGTTCAGTTCGATTGTTCCATATGTTGAGATTATTGAACCATTAGCGGCGTAAAGCTGATATTTAGATTTGCTAGGTCTGTTTTTAAATAAGTTGCGAGGGTACGCGCAAACATCAGAACCTGTATCTACCAGAAATTGGACTTTTGTGTACTTATCAGTGATAAACAGGCGGCCCTTACAGGTGGAGCAGTCTTCCGCCGCCATTATTGACTGCTCCTGGAGTTTTCCTGCGTATAATCACAAGGCTTAATACATCGATTGGCTTTTGAACCGAATTTAGAATGGTACCAACAAGTTGGGTACTTACGGTAACTCGATTGTGAACGACTTGAACTCCGGTTCCTATTGTTCCGTTTATAAGACCGTGATCGACTATCACCTCGAGACAAACGCTCAACAGACTTCGTTAATTCGCTAATTTGTCGAGCCATATCTTCCATTGTGATCGACGATGACTTTGAACTCACTGAAGCAATCTGTTGAGGAGCAGCGATATCGTGCACTCGATCAGCCAAATCAGCTAATGATTGTAAGTCGAGGGTAGGTTGTGAGGCTACGACCGTCTCGATATTATTGGGAAGCCTACTGGACCAGACTGTTTTTAAAAAATCTTCTGGAACGTCCTCACCAGCTAAATGACGTAGGTGTCGTAAAAACTGCGAGGGCTTGCGGTCACCTAGCTCCTCATGAAGCAATAACTGTTTGACCTTATTCTCTTTACTCCTAGATAATCTTTTAATTAATTCACTCTTAAGCTTATTGTACTTATCCGTGGTAGGTGGCGAAGTAATTATGTCCTCTACTTCAGAAGCGATTTGATGGTCCAGCTGTGAAACTACGTAATAAAATTTTGTGACGTCAGAGGTGATGTTCGACAATATAAAATTACCTTCTACCTGTGCAAACCACAAAGCAGGTTTACTGGGCCAGAACGGCGGCATGCGAACACCAACACGAGATATTTCAGTCGACATCGGTGTCACGGGCTCCTGGACTACATAATCACTCTTCGAAGCGGTTGTCATTTTGTTGAATCCGTGAACTTATTTAAATTCCAAAACGTGTTATAGGCGGGTCACCACTGTAGGTTAAGTAACTGTAGGTATTATATAGGTATTTGTTCAGTCCTACTATCACTATCTACACTACATCTATCTGCGTACAGGTAAGTTTATAGTTTATAGTTTATAATAACATACACAGATTTAACTAACACTTATTTAATTCACAGAAGGGAATACACAAGGCGAGAAACAAAAGGCAAGAAGGTAAGTACAGTTCAAAGCAAAAGAATAGAAATACGATCACTAAAGAAATAATAAGCACTTAGATATTAAGCGTAAGTAAGTAAGTAAACACAGAGCAAAAATAAGAAGCCAAGCAACGTGGATTCGCTATGAGAGCGTGCGGCTGACTGGCGCGGCGAGGTGGCGCGTAGTAACAGCATCGCGTCGACCGGTGAGTGCGCGCAGCTAACATTTAATATTGTTGTTATGAAAATAAAATACTTCATAAAATAATGTAGCTAGGTGCTACAAAAAAAAACAAGTCTGTAGGTCATTTAGTTCCGAAGCTAAGCGAAAGCAAAGTTTCGCATTTATGACACTCACTCATTCACTCACTCATGATCATCATAATAGAACTAGTACTTCCCATAATCTCAGATAGCTGAAATTTGGTACAGAGTTAGGGTTTGATGGCCACATAAAGGGAAAACTATAAAAACTAGGATAATCGAAGATCTGGAGTACCTGGTGACCATTATTCGAAAACACAAGAGCCCAACCAAACTATTAAAGATTGACATATACCGCCTTTACAAAAAATATTCAACTTTGTTTGCCTCTTCATTTGATGTCAAAAATCTATTCGTCCTCTCGCCCACGCTGTTTCTTCTGCATATAAATGACATGTTAGCCCTAGGCAACATTCATTGCTATGCAGACGACAGCACAGATCATAAAAGATATTTTGGACACCCTACAGCAAAGTCAGAAGATATCGAGGAAAAACGACAGGAGCTTGTTGCTCAAGTCGACCAGGTTCTGGGTCGCATTTCTCAATGGGGCTGTGCGAATCTGGTCGAGTTTAATGCCAAGAAAATACAAGACTTTTCAGAACACTCAACTACCATTAAAAGACAGACTCGATATCTTAGGCATGGGTATCTGCCGCGACCTCAATCCGCGCGAGTACGTTGAGAGCATCACTAAGGGGGCCTCACGGAAGTTAGGTGTTCTAAACAAGGTGAGACGGTTGTTCTCGCCTGGGCACCTGTCTCTTCTTTATAATACTCAGGTTGGCTCGTGCGTGGAGTACTGTTCTCACCTTTGCGATGGTGCCGCGCAGTATCTGTTCGATGCTCTCGACCGATTGCAGCGGCGAGCAATCCGCATTGTCGGCAGTCCTGATGCCACCGAGTCCCTTGTAGTATCAATTTTTCTTATTGAATGATGCTAATATGCGCCAGTTACGACGAACTTATGTTGAATATGAGATAACTGGATGATTCTACGTTTGTAGAAATGTTAAAAAGAATCAGAGTAGGAGTGAAAACTCAATCAGACAGAGATATTCTGTCTCATACATACTTATATACATACATACTCATACCGTAACCGATTGATACCTCTGCTCTCGCATTACAATGAAGGAAGGTTAATGAAAATAGCACAACGTTTGAGGGACTTACCAGAATATACTGTTTGTTTACTACCGACCGACCTAAATATGTGTATGCAGTTAAATAATGCTATGTTAAAAGCGATGCCGCACCCCGAGATATAGTTAGTAGCTAAAGATTCCTTGGATTATTCAAAATATATGATACAAAAATATGAAGATGATGCGTCAATGACTGATGGACTCAAAGAAAGTATAATCATTAAAGAGGGAGCAAAAGTAATACTTAGGAGAAACATTGATGTTAGTTTAGATTTAGTGAATTGGGTCGATAGGTGTTGTACAAAAAGTGAGGTGGGACCGGGAAGACCAAAAAAAGACTAAACAATTGGTAGTAAAATTCGCTAATAATTTGATTCAGAAATTATTGCCTATTAAGTTAAAATTTTAGATCATAACCAGGGTATACGTGTACAGAGAACAATTCCCAAACTGTGTGACGTATGCCGTAACAATTCACAAGAGCCAAGGTCTAAGTTTAAAAAATGCCATCATGGACATTGGCACCACCATATTCTCTTGTGGCAAAGCCTACGCGGCGCTTTCAAGAGTAACCAATATTCATGGGGAGCACCTGATAAATGTTGACTTCAAGCTTCAGCTAATCGCCAAATACAACCGGCTTAGGCGTAAATACCGCGTCAATCTTTCAGAAATTAAACCGTCTAAACCATCTAAAGAATAAATAATGAACGCGAATGGGCAATACGAAAAAATATTGCTACTGTACAAGAACCAGAACCAGAAAAAAAGAAAAGAAAGATTTGTAATAATAAAAAACTACTCCTAAAAAGAAAAAAATGTGTCAAATAAGAAAATCTAATAAAATAAATTAATATGCTTACGTTTCTACAAAAAGAAGTGAAATCCCACCAAAAACATTCTGTAAACAACTAGCCAAGTCTCAAAGGAGCTGCTTGTTTATCTCTAAAAAGTAATGAAATCTATTCAAAGTCGTACCAAGTCTAAGGTTCCTTACTGTGATTTCTTTATTATTATAGTTAATGTTGTGTGACTTGGCCGTTGAAGAGTACACAAGGGTAGAAAACCAGGTGCCCCATGACACCATTGCACCAATCTGTCGCCAAAACCGCTACCCATTGACGATGGAAAATTGACACTTGGAAAACGATGATTAAATAACCAGTCAATTGTAGGCTTGATAAAGCTGCGTATACATATCAATAATACTTATCTGTAGGCGAGTCTGAAACAAACAGTAAAAATAAAACATTTCCAGTACAGACGGACATATAATCATTAATAGAAGTCCGTCTGTACGTCTACTTTATGTTAGATCGGTGGTCGATTTGACGCTACAAAAAGAAGAGAGCAGAAATCAGCATTGTCAATGATGAATGCATGTGTTGCACAATCAACAACAGCCTAAAATGAGACAGTAGCGTCCAATTACCAATACCAGTATGGGTTATTATCTCGCTTAACAAACATAGGTAGTTAGAACAGATATAATATCACGTGTAAACAAAATTGACTTGTACCCACTAACGTATAAAAAATGTTCAACGGCCAAGTCCCACAACATTAACTATAATAATAAAGAAATCACAGTAAGGAACCTTAGACTTGGTACGACTTTGAATAGATTTCATTACTTTTTAGAGATAAACAAGCAGCTCCTTTGAGACTTGGCTAGTTGTTTACAGAATGTTTTTGGTGGGATATATATATACAGGAGAAACAGTATTGGGGAGATTATGGAACCCTGGGGGACACCTCTCTTTAGTTGCATATAAGAGGATGACAATTTGACGCTCCCCTGCCACCAGTAACCTGCACAAACTGATGTCTATTTTTGAGGTAACTGTTAAACCATTTAACTGCCTCTCTACATATCCCGTAGTACGACAGCTTTGAGAGAAGGAGATCAATGTTAATACTGTCAAAAGCACGGGAGAAGTCTAGTAGGGTCAAGATGGTACCCTTGCTTTGGTCTCTGACTTCAAGTATGTTATCCACAACATCGTCTCGTCTCATCGTCATCGTCTTTGCGAAACTGTGCTAGCAGCAAGTTCAGTAAGAATCTTTTGCCGGTGCCCCCTGGTGCGTCAAAGAAAAAAAAACCGCTAGCTATGCGGTTTGTTATGAGACTGAAAATTTATCTTTGTTCTGGTAGTTACACTCTCTGACTATATCAGTAAAAAGCTCTCCCGTTCTTTGTGGAGTAGGCAAATTGAAATCGGAGAGCAGTTACCCGACCATCGTAAAATTTTTGCCCTCGATAAGTTTCAGTGCTTCGTTACAAACAAGTCATTGTTGACTAGTGCAGTTCCTTGATATCGGCGAGCAATATATTCTGATAAAGCCTTTTTATATTTGACCCATAACTGTCGGGGTTTGGAGAGTCCACAGATGCTTACCATAATCGCAAAGAGATCTCTTAACGTAGTCGCTGACCGGCACAATATAGCGTCCTCCATCGTTGCGTCCTAGTAGCCGTCGTCTTCCAGCAATCCCATCGCCTCACACGCTACTCGGAAAGTGGTCTTTTCTTGCACATCGACGGTTTTGAGAACCTGAAAACTGGTGGAGCCTCTGAGTCTAGTGAGCAGCAACCGTAGACAATAACATTAAAATTGTGTTAGTGTACGGTGTACACACTGCCCAGAGCATCTAAGGCCTTCACACCTGGCCATCCGTTGACGGGTGCGCCTTGCACGCGTCCTTTCCATTCTTTCCGCGACGCATTCCACATGTAATACCTTGGTATCTATGTACAACAACGTCCGGGCCAACTCGTCAGCTTGGCACAGGCGGAATAATACGGTGAGGGTGGTAATAGGCGGTGTTGCAACTCGGTCTCGCAGTTTTTAGGGTCACTAGATGGGTCACTGTTGGGTGCCTTTGGTGCAACGGTAAACCAAGTATTCTCTATGCCGCTTTATTAGTACCCACATATCGGCTCGCCCGAAACATCTACACCTCACTTTTTGAGTCGATCATAACGTTACCCTGCTGCCTCACGATGAAAATAGCCTGACCATTGCCCTTATTTATATATTTACATATATATTTGATAGCCTGGACAGAGCAGCAAAATTCCACATTCATGTGGGCGTCAAAAATTTTACAAAGCAGCGGTGATTATGGTACTACCCAGCTATTGTCCACGTACATGTTTTGTGCGGTACCTCTGAAGTTAATATTGACCAAAGGCCCCCCCCCCCTCCTCGGGCGCTCTACGCCTATTATAACGGTAACCATTTTCGGTGACGGCATAGCAACAATTAATCCTATCAAACGCTGTCATCAACAATTTG
Organism: Spilosoma lubricipeda; assembly: GCA_905220595.1. Lineage (NCBI taxonomy): Eukaryota > Metazoa > Arthropoda > Insecta > Lepidoptera > Erebidae > Spilosoma > Spilosoma lubricipeda. Next base: position 4,563,444 of record HG992286.1, on the reverse strand, counting down.
GCAGGCGCTTGAACATATGTATATACAAAAAGTAGTAAATATATAAAGTAATCTATGTGTTATTCTGATGTATAAGCTATATTACTGTAAAGTTTCATCCAAATCCGTTCAGTAGGTTTTGCGTGAAGAAGCAACAAACATACATACTCACAAACTTTTGCCTTTATATATTAGTGTGTTGTGATTATATTTTATCATTTTAATGTAAGTGTAGAACTCCAGCTTTATTTTTTTTTGGTTGTGGTTTTTTAATCAGTCAGGGTTTATAAAAACACCTACGGAAAACAATAATTTCTTCTAAGTATCAACACATCTACAAAAAAAATCTTGTATCGATGCATAAGATACATTTTCATAATTTTTTATGATTCTATTTCTAGATTTCAGTACCCCACGGGTAAAAATAAGCCTTTTTACTAATTCCGCTGTTCGTTTGTCTGTCTGTCCGTCTGTCACCAGGCTGAATCACATGAATCGTATTACTTAGACAGTTGAAATTTTCACAGATAATGTATTTCTGATGCCGTTTTGACAACAAACACACTACTACTAAAAAACAGAATAAAATGAATACATATGGACCATTTTTATAGATAATGGTACGGAACCCCTCGTGCGCGTGTCCGGTTCGCCCTTGGCGAGTTCTTTGACCATTTTTTCCCATTTTTTCAAGACCTCAAAGCGTAATAGATAAGGATGACGGCAGCTAGCTTCCACCAGGTGACTAAGTTACTTGTTTGCTGACCTATTTAAATGTATTATTGAAAATTATTCAATTACTATTGAAATTACTGTTGCTTGTCTAATACCTAACTGTTAATGATGAAAACGTATGATTAAGTGTTGAAGAAACAAAAACACGCTACCTACCTCTAAAGTTAAAAGCATGCCAAGACTTTGCTAAAAGCCTAAGTACTTATTGTGTAATGCACACTCGAAAAACATAACCCGCAAAAAAATTTGAAATATATAATTTCAGGATGTTAGAGTAAGTAAGTAATTGAGTCGTGAGCAGAATCCAAGGGCAGTGATCACCATACTGATTGCGCATGCAGACAATGCAACAATGCACCCTGGTGACCCACACTATGGCGGCCCACCGAAATGCTTCTGAATGATTGGGCCTCCGTTCTCGCACTAACGATTGAAACACAATGTATGTCTGGTTATGCTCAGTTTCTGCGCAAGCTTATCTCGAGATAAAATTCTTTCTTCTTTTGTTTAGTACACTCGCTGTGTCCCATAACATAGCTATCTGATATTAAATAAGCATACAAATATATTTAGATAGTAATATAAAATTATTTAAATTAACACTGGCTTAAATAAGCCTAAAATTTGAACTGATAAAGAAATAAAATGGCATAGCATTGTTATGTATTCTTAAAATATAGGTACTATTTGAGTCTAGTCTAAAAAAGTAACAAGTCACTCCTCACACATCCGATATCTGTCAGTACAAGTCTAAAAATCAACCAAAAAGTTGTTTTTAGATGTAACTACCGTATATCTTTCCATGTGCATTTGGTTAAAAGCTGTTTTTATATTTATTTTACTTTTACTTACGCGCACGTCGCCAAATCAGGAAAATCAAAAGAAAACGAATGAGTAATGTTAATCAAATAGTATTCATGACAGTAAGACAAGTGTCAGTCACCATTAAAAAGAGAAACGTTAGATACTAACAAATAGACCAAGGCGTACGTATGTACGCATGTAGCAAATACAAAATCTATACTAATATTTAAAGCTGAAGAGTTTGTTTGTTTGTTTGTTTGAAAACACAATATATCTAAATATCTAAATACCAGGAGGGTCAGAATGGATTTGCCGGTTCTACGGTGAAGGAACTAACAATACTTAGTACCAACAGTATGTAGGTAATGATGTTGCCAGGTTCAGAAACATTATCACTGACTTTAGTTCAGTCTCGCTAAAATCTAAATGGATGCCCATTCTGATTAGCGAGTTAGATGTACATTAACAAACTATGAATGACTGTCAGAATATATGTTCATCAATTATTGGTTGAAGGATATTTTCTACTGACCTGGTAATCCTTAACTTAATATAAATACTACCTGTGCGAGTGTTGCGTAACGATATTATTACGAAGTTAACTTTAACACCACAATAATCTTCTAACGTAAGAATAGTCCACACCGTCGGTTAAATGGCCTTTTCAAAAGTTGCACTCGACGAATTGATTTCTTCAATAATTTTTCCCAAGTATTTTATATAATATCTAATCTTCTTATATTCCTTAATAATAACGAACTGTGGCGACCTCCACATACAGCGGCAACAAAAACATATGACAGCACCATCTACCGCAGATACACTGAACTACGAAGTAATGCACAATACGGAGTAACTACCAATCTTGAATCGCGCAATAGATGTTCTCGCGCAGATTAGCATATATACAACATCCCAACATCAACCGTTGGGCAGTGGCCTACCAGGCATGATCACCTCGCCTGGTCGGAGGATCCTCCCTTTGTGTTGGAGGGACAGTGACACCACCGTTCCTCCACAGAACAATTCAGCATCCGGCTCGATAATGGACCATGTCCAGGGGGAGATTAGGTATACTTGGACGAATAAAACAATTGGACGTGTTTCTAACCACAAGATCTAACGTATATTGAAGTAATATGCAGTTAGTTTAAATACATGAATAAAAAAATTGATTGACGACACAGCAACAATGACTCCTATCAAACGCTGCCATTAACAAGTTGGCAGGCGCTTGAACAGGTATAGTACGCTTTGTAGGTAAATAAGTCGTAATAGTACCTATTCTTAAATTTCCGTGAGAGCGGGTTCCTGGAATCAACAGGGAGTTTATTGTAGGGGCGTATACATTGTTCCATCATAACATCTGATAATATTGATATATAAATCACATAAGACATTTACTTTTATTCTATCAATACATGCTAACATATTAGCAGTCCTGTTGTACTTTATAAACTATGGGTACCTCCCTAGTGTTTCACTTTCTATGTCACAATAATATTATTGCTAAGTTGCAAACAAAAAAAAAAACGGGAGATACAAGTACTACAATGTTATTGGATCAATTAAAACATATAAATGTAATTTCCATCAAAGGGTAAAATTACATCAAAATGTGGTTTCCATTAAACTAGAAATATTATATCAAAATGTGATTCCTATTAAACTAGAAATGTAACATCAAAATGTGATTTCCATGAAACTAGAAACATTGTCAAAATGTGATTTTTATTAAATTAGATTAAATTGGAACTAGTAAAGTAGTCCATTAAATTCGATTGAAATTGGACTTTCATTAAATTTAATAGAGACACATATATACCAATCACAACTTGAGTAAATAAATGGATGGACATTAAAGACAATATTAGCGATGAAGAGTAATTAAACATAATTGGAATAAGAATTTACCGAGTGTATCTGACATACTTATGAAAATTAGTATATATATATTATTTAGTTAATTAGTGATTATTAATGTGTCGGATTTGTACGTAAACCTGATCGCTGTTCCTTAACTAAATTCTCTATTGGGTATATTTAGAGTTATATTTAAAAGGAATAAAATAACAATAATAAGGGAGGGATGTAGAGTATCGCCTTACTGAGAGGTATATAATACTGTCGTCTCGAGCAAGGCACGCGCGGTGCGCGGGGTGGGGAGGGCACTAGTCTACCGGCCTACCGACCGCCGTGGAGTGAAGACGTTTGCGCTTACTGCGAGCCGATATCTACCAGTAGGCAATATAGTACCTAAGTATACAGGGTGTAAAAAGACTGCTCCCGAAAACTTGGGGGTTGCATTCAGACTATGATACTGAATAGGTTTAGCGAAAAAAAAACGCAAAAAATATGTTAACTTGTCTAAGTTCTTTTTTGTTTTTTTCTGGTTACATACACATAGTACAACATAATAGGACCCTAACTACCTAATTATCTTATTTAGAAAACCAAAAAACAAATTAAACTAATAAAACAGTAATGTATTTCTTTCTTGTGTCTCTTTCTGTTGTTTCTATTATTGTGTTTTATGTAAGTACACACGTTCTGTATCCGCCCCTAGTTTTCTCTGGTAATTAAAAACTAACAGTTGATGCCATTTCTGGTTCGACCGAGGCTACCGCAGAATTAGGTACGTAGAGTATAAAGTCACAACCTACTTTCGTTAGTAAGCATAAGCAACTGTACCGACGCGTAGGTACTTAAATTGTAATAAATAGCCATTCACGTAGCTACGCGGTGCGCGCAATACATTGCTGGCTTCTGAAATGAATAAAAATCTTGACACATTGTTTTTTCCGGCTACAATTTTTTTTAAGGGCAACTGTTTGTTTTTTTTAATAGGTTTTGGGGTGCTGAAGCTATCTCTTTCGTTTTCGGTAGACGTCTGGTTACACCCTGTATAGTGTACACCACATGTGTTGAAGCGTGGATGTGTGTAAAACAGGTTTACACACATCGAACAGCACGACGACGCGAGGGGGGCATACAGCGCCCGCGCCGAACCTCAGGCACTCGGCTTGCAAGCGTCCCACCGCAATCACGTATAAATATTTTATGTACATTATTTTGTTACATACATTAAAAATCTCAAGCAACCATTATTCTCGCCTCTTATTACAAATTCTCGACAATTTCGAGCCGGATACGGAGTTGAAGTGGCCATATTCGCATCAAACACAACGCCGTAGCTTCGAGATCGGACAGAGGTCAAAGAGAACACGCTCACTGGTCGCTGAGAGAAAAAATCTCGGCCACGCCTAGCAGAGAATACCAAGAAAGGGGTAAAAAAGTGCAGTTCATACGAGTGAGTTCGTTCCATTTATTTTATTTGCGTAGACTGTAAAATGATTACGTCAAATTCTATACTTAAATACAAGTAGCTTCATAAGCATTCATAATTGCATTCTCGCTGTGAATTTCATAACTATTATACAACTATATCACCATTTTATTCTCTGGTTAGACAATTCCCATCATCTGGAAGCTTTTTTCACTTCATATTGCCCCATTTGTGCCAATTGGTGTGCCTGTATACCTAACCTAACAAAATTAATTTTGATAATTATAGAAAACTAAAGACGCATGCGATCGTTCGGCGGCGCGGAGCCGAGAGTGTGAGTGGTGCAACAAGATATTCAGCTTGCTTACATTGCGTGGCGCTCTGCTCGAATGTTCGATTGCTTCGCTTTTTGACTTCTACCTACAACGCTGTGCAAAATTTACGTATCATTTCAATTTGCTTACATTTTTCTTTCTTATTTATTTGCATATATCTCTTTTGAGATTTATAAAGAAATTTTAATAATGGATCTTAAATCATGTAAGAAAACTAGAGCTTCATATAAATCAAAACTAACTATATTTAAAACTTATCTTGAGCGTCTTTTGCCAAGTGAAAAATTAAATCCCTTGCAAATACACGAATTGAACTCGCGTTTATCCATTATTCAAGAAATGTACAATAATTTCGATACAACTCAAACTGATATAGAACAATTGACGGAAATTCCAGATGGCGAGTTCAAAGAGAGAGAGGAGTTCGAGACGAGTTACTTCGGTACAGTTGCCACTGCGCTGGAGCTGCTCGGGCGTAACTCCATCTCCACGGCGCCTGCTTCTGCGGGCCACGACGACGCGTCGTCTGCTAGCACAAGGGGTATTTGCACTGGGCCTAATCTAAAATTACCTACCGTACACTTACCTACCTTCACTGGACGCTATCAAGATTGGTTGGAATATCACGACACATTTAACTCACTCATACACACAAACACGTCAATACCTAAAATTAATAAATTTCATTATTTGCGTTCTTCCCTCAAGGATAGTGCTTCATTAATTATTCAGTCGTTAGATTTCACTTCAGAAAATTATGATGTGGCTTGGGACTTATTATGCGATCGGTTTAACAATAAAAGAATCTTAGTAAACAACCATATTCAAGCGCTGTTTGAAATTGAACCTGTATTCAGGGAATCGTCTCAAGCCTTACGTAACATCGTTGACACGGTTAATAAAAACTTGCGATCTCTTCAAACACTACAGTTACATATAGAATACTGGGACCCATTAATTATCTACATGGTTTCAAGCAAGCTGGACTCGGCCACAACACGTGACTGGGAAATACAGCGTAATTCGATAAAGGACTTACCTAAACTCGCAGATTTAATCTTGTTCTTGAGGGCTCGAGCAGATATGTTGGAAACCATGGAGATAGCACACCAGAAACCGCGGCGACACAGCGACATTACACACGCACGTCCAAAAACATTCATAGTAAACCACACCACACAAAATAAAACACTATTCGCGTGCCCGATATGTAAGGCACATCATTCTATTTATCAATGCTCTAAGTTCAAATCAATGCCGATTGAAACTCGCATCGAAAGGGTGCACCAATGCAATTTATGTAAGAACTGCTTACGAGCAGGGCACAAGGAACCTAAATGCAAGTTGGGACCTTGTAAAATATGTTCAAAGCGACACAACAGTCTATTACACATTAATAGTAAACAAACAAATGGTACTAACGTCAATACAAATACAACTAGTGAGATTGTTGTTTTACCTGCAATGCAAGGTTCAGCCGAGTCACACTTGCTACGACCTTCACTAGAAAAACAAGAAATACGAACAAACAATATTTCATTATCTGCTACACATCACAGTCAGGTGTTATTATCAACCGCTGTGATTGATATTGAAGACCACAATGGTCATTTATATCAAGTATGTGCCTTGCTAGACAACGGCAGCACCTCAAGTTTCATTACAGAACAATTACAAAACCAATTACAAATTCCTACATATCTTACTTCGATAGCGGTCCAAGGATTAAATAATCAGTTTTCGAAAATCACAAAGAGATGTGACGTCACCATATCATCTCGATCACAAGGTGGCTATACGACTAACGTCAATTGTTTTGTTGTTCCACTAATCACTCAATTTATACCCACCACTAGGATAAATTGTGACACATTCAATATTCCTCCCCACGTCCACCTCGCAGACCCTACATTTGCTGTACCGTCCGAGGTGCAGATGTTGTTGGGAGCTGATATCTTTTGGGATGTCCTAATAAACAACCAGATCCCATTAGGAAAACAAAGACCAACCCTGGTTGAAACAAAACTTGGGTGGTTGGTATCTGGTTCAATACAAACATCTACAAACCACATAAAATCAAACAAACATTCATACATAAATACAGTCCATTGCCATTTTACAAAAAAATTTGAGCTTCAGGAAAAATTAAATATTTTTTTTGAATCAGATTCGTTTCCCTCTACTCAACTAAGCCACACTAAAGGTGAGAGTGAGTGTGAAATCATTTTCAAGGACACCACCAAACGCCATTCAAGTGGCAGTTTCATAGTGACGATTCCACTTAAAGAATCTCCAGAGTGTCTAGGTCAATCAAGGCCAAGCACTTATTAGATTTCATTCATTGGAACGCAAGTTTCACCGTAATCCTATCATTAAAGAAAAATACATTAACTTTATGCAAGAATATCTAACACTAGCAGCCCGTCCCGGCTTCGCACGGGGTAGACAATTATTTATTTTTGGAAATTTGGATATAAAAACAGTTTTTCACAAATATTTTTATTTATTAAAAAATTATTATTTATTAATTATATATTAAAAAAAAACCCCACAGTTATATTTGTATGTAAGTCTATTTATGTTCAATTTCTTTGATGGTTTAATTGGCGGGCACTTAAATAAGTAATATTTACATAGGATATTATATACATTTTTACTATGTTTTTTTAAGTAATTAGAATAAAAGCAGAGTCGAATAAAATATATACAGTCTAAAATAAACGTTGACAACTTTCAACTAAAAATGTATCTACCTATACATCTAGGTATTTCAAAGAAATTTTTGTTCGTGTCGATAGAAACTTGCCTATCATTATTTAGTATTTTCCTTACAAATTTTTTTTTTGTTTTGTTGTTTTGTGCTTTTTCTTTTGGTTTTATATATTTTTTGTGTTTTTTTTTTGTTTTTATTTTGTATTAAAAAAGGGTTTGTCATTAATCATTTTCATTCTTATTATTACTTAATAATTTACATATTTAGAATTGTTTATTTTACAGTTTTACTTTTACATTATTTACAGATATAATATTAAGGTAGATTTACGTTTTTTACTTTTATATTTGTCAGTTTTTATCTTAAAGCTTCACTGTAAACTACGTTGGCAGTTGTATTTGTAGATGGCAACAAAATATATTGATTTTCAGGAGATCCCACTCGAGAAAGGGCAACATATAGTTGTCCATGAGAAAAGCATTCTTTTCTTAGGTCGATGCCAACCATCGAAAATGTTTGACCCTGGGACTTATTTATTGTGAGGGCAAATTATGTTTTTAGAGGAAACTGTAACCTCTTAAAAGAAATAGGCAAGTCCGTATGAATCATGGGGTTCCGCGGTATGTGGGTGAGCTGTCCGGCCGCGGCTCTGGTGATTATAGTGGCTACTATGACGTTCTCCCGCAATTCCTTCACCAGAAGTCTCGTGCCATTGCACATGTTGGGAGGGCATAGGTTCCTCAGCAGCATTACGGGAGTGCCTACCTTTAATTGTAGTTCGTGGGGCGGCAAGCCGGAAGGATTCAGGGAATTTAAAAATTCTTGTGGATAGTGCACTGTATCTTCGATGTTGCATACTGTGTCAATAGATTTGTAAGATTTAAATTCACTGGGTACTTTTTCCATAATAATTTTGTTAATCTTATTAACCGATTCATTTCACGGGGACACTATCGCTCTCGAACAGAGCCAATTGAAATTTCTCTCCGTAAGATTTTGTATGTCCGGATATATTGTGTCCACAAGAATTTCTAGACTCTGAACGATTTGACCCAATTCGTTATCCAACAATACCTGGGGACTGTTTGCAACCGGAGACGGTAATTTTCCGTCTCCAAGTTTTAGAAGTTTTTGTGAGAAATTATTATCGTCATTGTCACTTAAATGTGCTCTCATATTTGTGCGCAGATTAAGAGTTTCAATCGATTGCCAGCTCGAATAACGTCAGCTCGAGTACCTTTTGTTATAACTGGTAATGTTTGACGAAAGTCTCCAGCTAAAACAAACGTCACGCCCCCCATTATACGGTCTGAGCTTCGGATGTCTCTCAACGTGCGCTCCACGGCTTCCACGTGCGCCCTGTGGCTCATGGTGCACTCGTCCCAGATGACCAGCGAAGTGTCTTGTAAGAGCTGCCCCAGCGGACCGTTTTTGCGGATTGAGCACACAGATTGTTGTTGCAAACAACGGCCACGGCGCTATGGCGGTTTTGTTTACTGTTTGAATTTTTTAATTCGTAATATCTTTTGAATGGAAAGTCCAATTTAAATAATTTAAAATTTATTTTATAGGTAGTTAAATGGTCTTGACCATAAAATAATTTATTTGGATAAGGATTAATATAAACACATAAATAGCATGGTTTGGATTTGGTTAGCATTTTCATTAATGTTTAAAATGAAAAAAGTTGTTGTAGTGACATAACTACAATAGTTGGACATATGCTACCGCGGAGTTTTTTGTAGACATTATGATGTTCTTCAATATTGTTGTACATTATTTTGTTCTATCGCTAATAGTTTCGGCAGCGCATTCGACGAAAGACATTTTAAGACTCATTTTTCTACACCTTCGGTTACATTGTTCAAATTTTACCAAGGATCCCTAATTTTTTTCAAAATGAAATGTAGCCTATGTCAAATTGGAAGAATGTAGCATTCTATTGGTGAAAAAATTTTTAAAATCGGCCCAGTACTTTTTGAGCCTATTCATTACAAACATACAAACATAGGTACAAATCTTTCCTCTTTATAATATTAGTGTAGATGTAGATGTAGATTAGGTCACATGTCAGAAAACATACATCCACACACTGACACTATTTCATATTTTTTACCTCATCATGGGGTGTTACGTGAAAATAGTCTAACAACAAAATTGCGCTCGGTTTTCGACGCATCAGCTGTTACCACCACGGGAAAATCATTCAATGACATTCAATACATTGGCCCTAAGGTACAAGACGATTTAATTGACATCCTGATTCGGTTCCGGCAGTATAAGTATGTTGTGACGTCAGATATTGAGAAGGCATATAGGCAAATTTTAATAACTGAAGACCAAAGATGTTTACAGCAAATATTTTGGAGGTCGGATCCTACTCAGGAGTTAAGACAATACAAACTAAACACAGTCACATACGGCACTGCCTCCGCACCTTATTTAGCCACAAGATGTATTAGGCAATTAGGTTTAGACTGCCCTGACAAACACGTAAGTGAAACAATCTTACACGATTTTTATGTAGATGATTACGTTTCCGGAGATGATGACATACAAACAGTCATACACACTTGTAAATCTGTAATTTTGCAACTGGAGAGTGCTCACTTTTATTTACGAAAATGGCGCTCGAATGAGCCGTCTATAATCAACAGCATTGAAAATGTAAACAAAAATGATGAATTATTTCATTTGAATAAAGACGAGCATTCTAAAACATTAGGATTAAACTGGTCATACAAGGAAGATAAATTACTTTTTACATCGGTACATATAAACACAGCAAATATAAACACACATCACATTAATAAACGTACAATTCTATCAACTATTTCACAAGTATTTGACCCGCTAGGTTTGATTAATCCTTGTATGTTGCAAGCAAAGCTTATACTCCAAACACTATGGTCCAAAAATTACTCATGGGATGACAATGTACCCGATGAAATCGAGTCACAGTGGAGTCAATTTATATCACAATTACCTGAGATAGTGGAAATTGCAATACCACGGCGAGTATTTCAAGATTTTGTTATTAAGACTGAGTTACACGCTTTCAGCGACGCTTCCATAAGGGCATATTCAGGATGCATTTACATTCGTACAATTACAAATGAGGAGAGGGTCTGTGTTCATTTGCTTATTGCTAAAAGCAGAGTGACGCCATTAAGGAAAAGGTTAACAGTGCCACGTCTTGAACTGTGTGGCGCTCTATTAGTTACACAGTTAGCGAACAGGGTAATAAATTCATTACGCACCAAAATAGATGAAACATTTTTTTGGTGTGATTCAACTACGGTGTTAAGTTGGATAAAAACATGCAGTAAACAAAATTTAAAGCAATATGTATACAATAGAGTCAATTTTATTAATAAAAATTCTAGTCCTAACAGTTGGCATTATGTCCCGACGGAATTGAACCCCGCTGACATAGGCTCTCGAGGCCTCAATGCTAGGCAACTCAAATCCTCTCTTTTGTGGTGGGAAGGCCCACACTTCTTACACTCTACAGATATCCACTGGCCCGTGCAACCTCAAGACACACACATGAACGAGTTGCCGGAAATTAAGTTTGAATGTCATTTCACATCAGATAAAATTGATGATAACTTCATAAAAAAATATTCTAGTTTTGGCAAATTACAACATATTGTTGCCTATATAAAAAGATTTACACATAACTGTCGAAATCCAAAAGATAAAGTAACGGGACATTTGATGTTGTCAGAGCTTGAATCTGCTACAATGTCACTTTGTAAAATTATTCAAGTAGAAACATTCTGTAAACAATACACTATTTTAATAAACAAACGTAACTTACCTGCTAAGGACAAACTTTTAACTTTAAATCCGTTTGTAGACGAATTTGGAATTATGCGTGTTGGAGGAAGGTTATCAAATAGTAATTACAATTATAATACAAAACACCCAGTATTATTACATGCATCACACTATGTTACAAAATTATTAGTAAAACAATACCATAAACTTTTAATGCATGCCGGCCCCCAACTTTTGTTGGCCACATTACGACACAAGTATTGGATTATCAATGGCCGTAACTTAGTTAGAAAGGTTACACATGATTGCATAGTGTGCTGTAGGTTTTCAGGCAAATCATTTCAACCCATAATGGGCAACTTACCTGAACAAAGGTTACATGCAAATTACCCATTCTCAAACACTGCTGTCGATTATGCGGGACCAATAATGATAGCCGATAGAAAAGGTAGAGGGTGCAGATTGAAGAAGGCGTATATATGCGTCTTTGTATGTTTAGCGGTACGAGCTGTGCATATTGAATTAGTAACTGAATTAAGCTCACAGTGTTTTATTGCAGCATTGAATAGGTTTGTGGCCCGCAGAGGTAAGCCCAATACAATTTATTCGGATAATGGCACAAATTTCGTGGGTACAAGTAATGAGTTAGCAAAATTTTTAAAGGCAAATTGTAATGATATTACGTATCAATCAGCTGAAGACGGGATTATTTTCAAATTTAGTCCTGCATACAGCCCACACTTCAATGGCTTAGCAGAAGCCTCTGTAAAGTCGATTAAGTATCATTTGAAACGTGTCTTAGCTATGGCTAATCTAGATTATGAGGAAATGAACACTTTGTTGGTGCAAATAGAGGCAATATTAAATTCCAGACCTCTCACTCCCCTGTCGTCTGACCCGTCAGATCTTGTTCCACTTACACCTACGCATTTTCTTATTGGACGAACCGCTAGTATGCTGCCTGCTCCCCAGGTGGAAGAGGCTAAGATCACCAACCTTAACAGATACATGAAGGTTCAAGCAATAAAAAATCATTTTTGGCATCGTTATTATAAAGAATATATTTCAGAATTACAACGAAGAAACAAATGGCGCAGTGATGGAGGGCAACCACAAGTCAACGATCTGGTCCTGGTGAAGGATGACCGACTTCCTCTTACAAGATGGCTGCTGGGACGAGTCATCACTGTCTACCCTGGCACTGACGGGGTCAATCGAGTGGCAGACGTACGCACGGCTGCAGGGACCCTCAGGAGGGCCTTTAATAGGCTCTGCCCACTCCTGACTTTGGAACAGGATGCTCCAAGGGGGGGAGCTTGTTGAAGCGTGGATGTGTGTAAAACAGGTTTACACACATCGAACAGCACGACGACGCGAGGGGGGCATACAGCGCCCGCGCCGAACCTCAGGCACTCGGCTTGCAAGCGTCCTACCGCAATCACGTATAGATATATTTTATATACATTCCATTGTTATATACATTAAAACTATCAATCAACCATTATTCTCGCCTCTTATTACAAATTCTCGACAACATGTCTACATTACAAGATTTGCTACTGCTCATTAGACGTTTTGCGCTGTTGGACGTTTTGCTGCTTAGACCTTCTGATCGGGAGTCCTGGTAGTGTATGATATTGTGACAGGAGATGAAACATGAGTATATTGTTGTTGAAGAAAGCAGCAATCTTCTGTACGGGTGTTTAAGAAGGCCGCAAACCAACAGAATTGAAACATTCGAGAGGCGTGGACAAACAAAGGACTGCGTTTTTTTTCAAGACGGGTCCTGTCTCTGCGATCCCACTTGAACAACAAAAACGATTAATGCTGAGCCCCCGCTCAGCATTAATCGTTTTTGTTGTACACCACTATTTGTTTGCCTAATGTCTTTGAAAAATTTAGGGGGAAAACAACTTGGAATAATTTACGTAAAATTTCAGTTTCGCCCTTATGACAACTTAACCGCAAATTCAGAATGACGTCATTTAACAATTTATTATTTCAAACTCACCGATTTTTATATAGTACTATTCAGCTATTTACCGTGACTAGTAGTCAATCTCATTTAACGTTAAAATGAAATTCTTCGTTATATTTTTTGTTGTGTTCTTTGGACTTGCCATCCATGTTATGGTCGACTGTCATCTACTACGTAGTGATACATGTCCCCCTGGAACGGTGAGAATGCGAGGAGTTTGCATAAATGTAAGTAACAAACTATTTTAACCATTAATAAACGAATGTACACGTTATTTGTAGGTTGATGTATATTTTGAAATGTTTTGTACTTTAATAATATATTTTCGTGGACCAACTGACGTTTCCATAGCCCATTTTACCTAACAGGTACCGTATGACAGTTCTCACAGATTTATAAATAGGGAGGGAGTCAAAGAAATCGATCACTACTATATCCGATCCTCGATATGATTTCCTCATACATGTTTGTATATCGACTTGAGTTTTACAGATTTGTGTATGTTACCGTAAAAGCCTGTTAATTGTTTTATCTTAGGTTTTACTACTAAATCCTAGTAAATATCCATGAGCATAGTAATCATCATAATATCAGCAATCATAATTATAGTAAATATACGTATTGAACCCCATGTCTTTTTTTTTTCTACATGTAAATTCAATGTTTCAAAATACCTCGGTCCTTGAAGACGAAGGTCTTTAATCAGTACGTGTTACCAGTGATGACCTACAGTGCCGAGACGTGGTCTCTTACTATGGGCCTCGTAAGAAAACTCGGGGTCACAGCGAGCTATGGAACGGGCTTTGCTTGTGGTCTCTCTACGAGATCGAATCAGAAATGAGGAGATCCGTAGACGAGCTAAAGTTATCGACGTAGCAGAGCGAATCAGCAAGCTAAAGTGGCAGTGGACAGGGCACATAGCTTGGAGAACCGATAGCCGATTGGGTAGAAAGGTTCTTGAGTGGAGACCACGTGACGGCAAACGCAGCGTAGCAAGGTGGTGGTGGTGGCTCCCGGAAGGTGGAAGGACGATCCAGTTAAGATAACCGGGACTCGAAATTAACAATATGTTTATAAGTCGTTGATTTATTGTATTTGTTTCAGAAACACGTATACAATGAGATTATGTTCTTCTTGGATAATGTTTTTTTGGACACTAATTCAACCATCAATCAATAAAATAACACATGCAGTATAAACAAACGGTGTTGTGTATTGTTTATATATAGTAATGTAATAATGCAAGTCCTCGAACGTCTTATCCATATTCAACTCTCCGAAAACCTGCTCCTAAACCCCTCCAGTCCATCTTTTGAGCCGGGCACAGCATCACAACTACCCTAATGCAAATTACGAAGGACATCAGATCTGCTATGGCGATTGGCGAAGTTCCTGAACTTCAGCAATGCATTTAACATCGTTGACTTTGACGTTCCGCTGTGTACGCTGCGCCCTTTTAACATATCTCCAACCGCAATTGACTCTCTCCGCTGCTTTTCTCTTTTTTTATTAACACAATCACCAATGATCTGTCTCCCTAGTACCACCTATACGCGGATGATCTCTAGATTTATACCAGGGCATCACCGGTTAGTCTGACTGATACTGTTAATACCATTATTGTTGACCTGAGTAAAATATGTAAGTGGAGTAACCCTATCCTATGTAATAGGAGTTATCCTATGATCTTAAAATAAGCCCATTTATGACTGATGTCAGTGTCGTTGAAAGCTCGCAAACGATCACCAAAATTGACTCGACAAAATTTCCGCAAATTACTTGCAATAAAACATCTAATATTCAGTTGGTGTCCTCAGCTACAAGAGCTGAGCCGCAAAATTTTTGCCGCTGCAGGGTCTTTAAAGACTATGCAATTTTCTTCCTACATCGACCAAGATTGTTCTTACACAATCTCTGCTTTCCCCATTTTCCCCTTTCTCCATACTCGATTATGCTGATGCCATTTCTCTAGACCTCACCGCAGGTCAACTGAATAAACTTGAAAGACTGCAATATCTTTGTTTAGGATTCATATTTGAATTACGCAAAAAAGACAATGTCTCCGACCGGTTACCCATCCCCCTTCGCCGGAATGATCTATTCTTTCTTTTCTATATAATATTCTATTCAACTTTTACTTCAAGTTAACTTTAATTGCGGCTTACCTTTCTACATGGTTCACACTTCAAACGGTTGAGATCGTCAGAAAACCTGAAATTAAAAATGCCTAGACACTTTATCGAATTTTCAGACCATTCCTTTTCTGTTCAAGCGATTGTGGAACTTCCTATCAGTCGCAGTTAGACGTTTATAAACACTGCCTGCAAAACAATAATTGCCTTAAGGAAAACTGGTAAAGGAACATTACTTAGGTGACGTCAATACTCCATAATTATCTGTTATTGTGGTTAATTAGGTCACAGTATTTAATTTCAGCATGTGTATAACGTTTATGAATTTTATTATATTGACTAATATGCTAGACACTACTCTATACATCCTGTATGTTTTTCCATTTGACGGTTGCCTGAAAGAGATTGCCCTTTTGGCGGTAAGACCGCCATTTGTACTAACCTAGCATTAAGTTATGTATTTAGTTATCTGATGTACAATAAAGGAATTTATTATTGTTATTGTTTTTTTTCTAAAATTTTGTATATTATTTGTATAATATACAAAATTTCTTACTATAAATACTTAGTCAATTTATTTAAACTTTTTCTTGTTTGTACAAGAAAAAGTTTAAATAAATTGACTAAGTAAAAACTGTTCAGAACATTATGTAACCTGTGTCGCCCGGGCTATCTTTACAAATCTATTTTCACTTCATTCATTAAAATAGTTTCAGTAGTTTATGCACTACGGTGGAATATACAGACATACTGTTGATGGTAACACTGGACATAGTCAACAGCCTTCCGTTTCCGTTTGTAAACGCCCTCTGGCAGTTATGGCGACAATAAAGTAGTACTTTTAGTAAGTTATTATAAAACCACTAAACCATACAAATAAATAAACATGGTGTCAGGTGTGTTGCTTCTACCGCTTCCAGAAATGGATTTTAATGATGACTTATCAAAAAATTATGAAAAATGGATTCAGAGGCTATAGCCAATTGCCTCAACAGAGAGGACGATGAGCAACGAATAAATATATTGGTGAATTTCATCGGGTTTAAAGGACTGGAGATATTTAATACATTCAAGGTAACCGAAAAGTTAACTTTTGAAGATATTAAGCAAAAATACAAAATTTATTTCGAACCACCTAAATCGAAAATAATTCAAAGGAATTAATTTTTTACTCTCTGTCAAGGCAGTTTATCTTTGGAGGATTACTTTTACAAAGTAATTAATCTCGGAATTTCATGTGAATTTAAGGAATTAAGTGAAGAGCTTACTGTGAGTAAAATTATAGCAGGATTAGACAAAAAATATAATAACCTAAAAACTAAATTAACTGCTGACGTTAAATGCAAAAAAAACCGTATATAATACCATTTTCCATTAGACATCCTATCTCATCAACACCTTCATATTCTTTGATTGCACATGATTGCTGCAATGTCGATCGATGTCATTGTCCTTTACTAACTCCCACCAATGTAGTTAAATATCTTGGGATACTCATAGATAACAATCTCTCATTCAAGCATCATGTAAATTTAATCACTGCAAGGATGAGGAAATTAATATATTTATTTAGAAATCTAAGGAACGTGGCTGATCCTAAATTAATAAAATATGTATACATCGCTCTGGGGCAATCTATAGTGGGATACTGAATTACCGTATGGGGAGGTGCACCCAAAACGACTATTAAGAAACTTGAGATTGCCCAAAGAGCTATTCTTAAAGTCAGCACTTTTCGCCCCTATTTGTTCCCTACCTACCTTCTGTATCAGTCTTGTGGGGTTCTGTCTGTGCGCCAACTGTATATCGTGCTCACTATTATGAAACAATACTCAAGCTGCATTCCTGATACAACTGACATAACCTCCAGGGGCCGGCGCCGTAAAGATTTATTGTTTCCCAGTAGAAATGCATTTAAGCATAAATTCACAAATAGACATTTTCCCTTCCTTGGCCCATATTTATTTAAAAAAATCAGCAAACTTATTGACTTGCAAGGTCTAAGCATGAGAGAACTTAAAAATAAATTAATGATATATATCCATAAACTGGACTACACTGAAACTGAACAATTACTTCACGTACCTTCCTAGAATTTACCTTCAACCTCCTACATACATACACACACACATTCATAATACACACAAGGAGGACTTTCTACACTTTTTACACTTCACAATGCCTTATTTTGTTCTAATTTTCTTTATTGTTATATTGTTTTGTTTTGATTTGATTTTTATTGGATTTATTCATCAATCCTTTTTGCATCATAATCTAGAATGTAAAACTACTTCATTCAGAGGTCTAACTAAATAGGAGGAGCGCCATCGTCTAGAACAGGGCTATGAAACTTCCATACATCTGTCTTAACAAAAAAATTACATAGAAGGTGGTGTCACCGCTCTAAAGAGGTACTCAAACTTTGACCATAATGTACATCCGTACCGATAGGTGGAGCTAGTTGACATAAAAACTTGAAATAAATTAAGTACTTACTTAAATTTACTAACTTTTAATTAATTTAATTTAGTAATTAATTTAATAACTAAAGCATTTTTTTCTATCAAAACACTATTATTTCAATTTTTCAGTTTGAAAATGTTATTTTGGTAAAACGAAACGTAAATTAGTACTGACAGAAACGTAAACGGTAAACGTTAACTTTCAAAACTTTTCTGTTTCTGGTGTCGTTGTGTTCTGGTGATATACTTGTTATCTATTTTGTGCTCTTTCAACCTTTGACCCTGCTTTTTCCTTGGATTCTGTGATACGATTCGTCAACTATTGACCCTACGCTGTGAATAGTGAACTTTGCTTGCTTTTGCGATTTGGATTCGACGACACTTTCAAAATGCCGAGAAAGTCAGCTTTTAAGTGATCTTTTGTAATTTTTCGCAGTTCTCTTGTGTAAAACACAAAACAGAAGTAGTAAATTTTGTAATGGATAGCTAAATATTATTTTAAACAGCTAGTGTACAAATGATACAGATTACTTAAAGGTAAAACAACTTTGTGTAATAATAATGCTACGAAAATACAAGCGTTAAATTATTATAATTCTCATAATAAACGGCGAACTTAAGAGATCTAAACTTGTGTTTTATTTATAAATTTGTCCTTAATCCAAAAACAAGTATGAAATTCATTAGCTCCATCTATCGGGCTAGATGTGATACACGCAGTGCCATCTCTGTGCTTGGGTACTCCCATTTAAATCAATTGAAATCCTTAGTGGCTATGTCTACTATAGTGTATTATCTATGGTCTAGAATACAGATATTTAGTTATCTAGTTTAGACGTGGATGTTCACTAATTTGTTGATTTGTACTATGTAGGTATCTGGAAATGATGTAACCTAGCTATAAGAGTTTTTTTGAATGAATAAAATTATTATTATTATTAATTGCTGAAGATAACACTGGAATATTTAATGAAATTTTTATTAAGTGCTGATGCGTCAAGAGAATATGTAGAGCAAATACAAAGCGTAGAAGAACAGACAGAGCATGAAATATTTTATTCAACAGCTAGAAAAAATAAATTCAAAATAAAAAAATAAGGAATTGTAGAAATTGTGGACAAAGTCATGAAATGAATAATTGTCCAGCTTATGGAAATACTTGCTTTAAGTGTGAAAAACCAAATCATTTTGGGAATGTGTGCCAAAGTAAACCCAAACCTAAAATGAATAAACAACATGTTAACATTGGTGAAACTTATGAAGACAATGACTTCTTCATCGGGATAGTATCGTGTAATGAAATATTACAGGCATTTAAAATGTTGAGGGAGTTATTCCATACTTGGACGATTTATGTATTTATGGAGAATCAGTTCATCAACTTAATGAAAGATTACAGAAAGTCTTACAAATTGCTTAAATAAACGGTATAAAATTCAATGAAAGTAAATGCAATTTTTTTGTTTCAAAATTATGTTAAAAGTTTTAATTAACGGCTGGCCCGCTTCGTGCGACACTGACCTAGGACAACTGACAACATCGTTACGCGCCCGGTCGGGTGCGCCGATGCAAGCCGCGTACAACACGCACACATAGTCAACTCTCACCTATGCAAGTAAGATCCATCCAATTCTACTATAAGCTTACACATACTTGAAGGAGCGATTCACGTTAAACTTCCTTTAGCTTAGTGTACTTAGTGTATTCTATTCTGGTGCATAACTACGATATAATGCCGCAACTTAAGCGCACACCACCGAGCTCACCAGCTGTAAAGTCGATGTCACCTTCTTTATTAAATCAAAAGCCAAAATATACAGATGAAACGCCAGATAGAGACACTACAGTCCATACGCCTAGCAATGTAAACATACAAAGAGGCAGTAAAACTAAGTTCTCACCAACAATCACACCTGATTATGAAATCGTAATGGACAAAATAGATTCTCAGTTGCTAGAAGAACTTCGGGAGTCGCGGACAGTTATGATGATGCGCATGGACAGCCAGGCAAATGCAATTAAAGAGTTACAAATCCAATTCTGCCAAACAAAAACTGATCTGGATCGCCTAATAAAAGTGATAGGCGGACTTGAAGAAAAATGTATACACAGGATAACTGAGTTGACCTGTCAACTCCGAGAGACTACTGATATAGTACAGGAAACCTCCTCTTCTTCTTCCTCAGTCACAACAGAAAGCACTCACGAAAAGAATCCGCGCCAAAAAAATTCGAAACAAATGTCCAGTAAAGGCCAAAAAGTCGTTATTATACAAAACTAGCTGTTACCCGCGACTTCGTCCGCGTGGAATAGTATCTTCGGGTGTATTTTTGAATCATTAGTAGGTATATTTAAAAAATAAAAATTTATTGTTCTCTTATAAATGTCGAAGAGACACTTACTGGGGCCAGCGTCACGTTGTGTACAAAAATATTTTTAAAAAACCTAATTTTAAACATTTTTATACACAACGTTTATTGTTGTTAGATAAAATGTGGAGATTTTTGGGATTTGATACACGTGAGCAGGCCACGTAGAGTTGCCCATGCGAAAAACAGTTCTTTTCTAAATTTACACCCGCCACTTTCAGTGTTTGGCCTTGCGCTTTGTTAATGGTCATTGCGAAGGCTGGTTTGAGGGGAAACTGGATTCTTTTGAACTGAAAAGGTAAATCTGTAGGGATCATGGGTATGCGAGGAATCAAAACTTCTTCATCTTTAGCTATTCCTGTCATTATAATTGCTCTAATAATATTGCGTCCTAGCTGCGTAATTTGCAATCGAGTTCCGTTGCATAGTCTCGGTGCTTCGAGGTTTCTCATTAACAAAACTGGAACCCCAACTTTCAGTCTCAGCTTATGAGACGGTACTCCTGATAGCTCTAAAGAGTTAAGAAACTCTGTAGGATAAGATGTCACCTGCTCACTGTCCATGATAATATCTACTGATAAATATTCGACAACATCGCCTTGCACATGTGACATCATTCGTTCATTTATCTGTCCCACGATTTCATTGGTCGGTGCTAATATAGCCCTTTCACACAACCACTCTCTATTCCTCATGTTATATTCCAAACCGGGATATACGTTGTTTTTAAGATCTTCCAAGTTGTGGACAGCATTACAAAATTCTTGATTTAACGTGATCATGCCGTTAGCGTCCGTAGTCATTCGACCTTCACCAATTTTCAATAGAGCAGCTGCATATTGCCCCGATTGCGTATCATTATGTAGTTGTACTCGCATGTTTTTAGTTAGACAAAACTTTTTTACATGCACCCATAATATAGACGCTTTCAAACATGCATATACCTCATCTGCTGGAGTGCCTCTGGTAATGACAGGTAGTGTCTGTCGAAAATCCCCAGCAAGCAGCACTACCATCCCACCCATTAAACTCTGGTTGTTTCTGATATCTTTCAGAGTTCGATTGAGCGCCTCGATCGCTTTTTTATGCGACATTGTACATTCATCCCACACTAACAGCTTGCATTGCTGTAGCATTATACCACGATCGCTGTTTTTTGTGATGTTACACACTGGAATTTCCTCATGAGATAAATTTAATGGGAGTTTAAGAACTGAATGTGCCGTCCGGCCTCCCTCGAGCAGCGTCGCCGCAATTCCAGAGGAAGCTACGGCAACAGCTATTTCTTTGTCTTTGCGGATTTGGGCTAAAAGTAAATTTAGAAGAAAAGTTTTTCCAGTGCCTCCTGGCGCATCTAAGAAAAACAATCCGCCCTCACCATTATTAATTCTTTGCACAACAAAATCAAAGACTAATTTTTGTTCCGTGTTCAATCGAGGAACAGACTCTGATATTTGTTGCTGTAAAGAATCGACATTGTAGTCCAGTTCTCTTAATAAATCACTGCTAATTTCTCCGATTCTTTGTGGTCGGTTCATTCCAAAATCTGATAATGTTTTCCCTGAGTTTTTTTATCTGAGGATTTGAAAGACCACACGTCGCTATGACAATGGCAAAAAGATCTCTCACCTTAGCTGCTGATCTACATTGTGCAGCCTCTTCTAATGTCGAGTCCCAATGATTATCATTCTCTAACAATCCTCTACTTTCACAGGTTTCCCGGAACGTAACAAAAGTTTGACCATTGTAAGTTTTGAGATCATTGAACGAAGTTGGCCCACGCACGTGGTGTAGCAGTAGTCTCAAACAAAAGCATTCAATGTTGCTAACGTGGACTATATAGACCCGTCCTAATGCATCTCCAGACTTAACGCCAGGCCAATTCGGAACAGCAGTTCCTTGAATTCGGCGTTTCCAACACTTTCTACTGGCATCCCAAATATAATACCGAGGTACCTGAACATACAAAAGTGTTTTTGCAAATTCATCTGATCTGCAAATGTCGAAAAATGCGGTCAAAGTGGTTTTTTGTGGCGTTGTCACTCGTTGGTGAAAATTATTTTCATTAAAATAAATTCGTTCACCATTCTCTAGATGCACACTGAGGTGCGTAACAGTAGGATGCCTCTCATGCAAAGGAAACCCTAACAGGCGCCATACAGCTTCGTTACTGCTGACATAACGACCAGACTGAAACGTTTGTACTTCGTCTACTGGGTTGGAGGACTCTGAGCTTCTGAAATTAAAAATAGCTTGATCACTGCCTTTATTAATATATTTGCAGATGTACTTGATTGCACGCACGGAACCGCAGGCTTCTACATTTATATGGGCGTTGAAAGTTTTTAATAGGAGAGGCGAATATGGTACTACCCAACTATTGTCGATAGAAACTTGACAACCATTTCGGAGTTTAACATATGTGGTCCGTCCTCCGTCTTCTGGTGCTCTTCTACGATACATAGGATAGCCGTTCTCATTATGGATAGTCTCTTTTAGTAGCGTGCGATAAAATTTTTTTGTGCATTTACGGTCTTTCATGCACGGGCACAAAGGGTTTTCCGCCCCGCATGGACCGTGAATCATGTTTTTTATAACAATATCGTAAAGTCTCTTGTCATTGTCAGGATCTGGTATTTCAGCGCTTATAATTTTATCAATTTGGTCAGATCGCATTTTATCTTTTAGCCAAAGCAAAATGTGGGCATGTGGGAGCCCTCGCTTCTGCCACTCAATGGAATACATAAAGCATTGCACATCTCCAAAAACCCTTCCTTTAGTTATTACAGTCATAAGCTTTTTAACTTTTAACCTAAAAACTCTGGCAATGACATCGTGCCTATCGTTGGCGCTTTGACCTGGCATCAATTCGTCAACAATTTCAGACCAAGATGGATTGCAGGTGAAGGTTATGTATAAATCAGGTCGACCGTACGTACGCACATAGGCAAATGCGTCTTGAGTATACTTGTGTAAGTATCGGGGACTGTTCACAAACGAAGAGGGTAGAATAACCATTTTACCTATATTATTAGGGTTCACGTTGGCATCATTCGATACAGCATCTTGGAGATGAATATAATTTTCGGCTCTTAATTTTGTTTGATTTAAGGATATGTATCGCAATCTTTCGCTTTCAACTTTCACGTACATATCAACATAAAACTGGTTAGCGAGCTGTTTGCATCGTTGTATAACGTTAAAATCGTCTTCGCGTATCATCATACGATAAGCATAAAAGTCCATGCTCGATACTTTTTTATTGGGCAAAGGGAGGTTGGTCGCTGGATTGCTTTGTGGAATTTGAAAGTGGTACCCCTCTTGCCCCTTGCTAAACATAAGCGGGTATTGTAATGCGTCATAAAACTTGTGTGTGTCGGGCACCCTGTTCAATGTGTTGTTACGGGCTTGTAAAACAATATCACGCGATGCGAACTGTTCACCACAAACCATGGCGGCGACTTCGTTTATTAAGGGTGCATTATAACGTCTTTCATGTTCCCCGCTGGGCGTACGATCTGGGTGTATAACTAATTTGTAATTTTCCCCTGGCATTCTTTCTAAGGCTGTTTTAAAGGTTTTAATGAGATTATTATGTATTCTTTGAATTTTTAAAACAATGTCCCTCTCAACTCCTTCAATATTTTGACATCTGCGGTCAACTTCGCTGCTTTCGTCTCCCATAAAATAAATCTGTAGAAATTTTGGTTGATCATTATTTGTGGGAAGCAAAGAGCCAATCCTATGATAAACTTGCCCTTGTACTGTAAATGTAGGTGAAAATCCAGGCATGATGACCTCATTACCCACACCAAATGATGTCATTTGAAAGCAAGAGTTGTACTTTCTCATTCTGTTTAAAAATCGTCGCGATTCATTGCAGTCATATAGAAGTAAGGATTTGAGTGGTTCGGGGGGGTCACCAAGCGCTGGTAATGATACTTTGCCTCCAGAACATGAAGTCCCTTCCTTCCACTTGAGTGCCTTACAGTGTCTGCATTTATTGGTCATTCTACCTATGAGGACTAATCGATGATTAAAGTAATCAATTAACGGATCATAATCAAAAGCAGCATCGGCAAATGCCTCCCACGTATTCATAGTAAAAGTACGTCTCCTTTCTGCTTGCCGCTCGGAATTAATTAAACGTCGTCTACGTGTTTCTTCGGAGGTCTCTACGGCTATGTACGAAGCTTGACGCTCAGCATCTAAGATTTGGCGAGCTTGGGTCTGCTGAGATGTCTCTGCAGCTCTTTGAGCCGTGTGACGCTCGGCATCCAAGACTTGGCGAGCTTGGGTCTGCTGTGAGGTCTCTGCAGCTCTTTGAGCCGTGTGACGCTCGGCATCTAATACTTGGCGAGCTTGGGTCTGCTGAGATGTCTCCGCAGCTCTTTGTGCTGTGTGACGCTCAGCATCCAAGACTTGGCGATCTTGGGTCTGCTGGGATGTCTCTGCAGCCCTTTGTGTAGCATGACGATCAGCGTCTAAATTACGACGGGTCTGCGTTTGCTCAAAAGTTTCAGCAGCTCTTTGAGCTGCGTGACGCTCAGCATCTAAAGTCCGACGGATCTGTGAATCCTCTTCCGATTCCAGTGATCTAGCAAGTTTAGTAGCTCGAGCTCTGCTAGAGCTATTAGCTAAATTGGACTTTCGTTTGCGAGGCATCGTACAAAAATAAAATGAATCTAACCAAAACAGATGTACAGATTGAGATTTACTATCATAAAAAATCTTTACTAAGCAGCTACGTAGTAAAAGTAGTTTTATACCTACTACGACTTATAATTACATTAATTAAAAAAAAGGAATTAAAAGCAAATCTTTTTTTTTCAAGTAACGGAAATTATATTACCTTCTATTAACTATGAACTAAAATATCCCGAAATATTATGTATGTACAAAATTAATTTACAGGACCTAACTAATAAAAAATACTGAGGTACTTAAAAAAATAAAACTTAATCGTATTTTTTTAACGTAACGAAAACAATCTTACCTACTATGAACTAAAATGAACTAAATATTATCCCGAAATATTAAGTATGTACAAAATTAATTTACAGGACCTAACTAATAAAAAATACTAAGGTACTTAAAAAAATTAAACTTAATCGTATTATTTTAACGTAACGAAAACAATCTTACCTACTATGAATTAAAATGAACTATGAACTAAAATATCCCGAAATATTAAGTATGTACAAAATTAATTTTTAGGACCTTACTAATAAAAAATAGGAACTAAAAAAATTATGCGAAGCAATCAAATATTTTTACTCTATTGCAAAATGAATTTCTCTGTAGCGCAAATTTCTCTAATCGCATGCGTCCGGCAACGACGTCTGCCCTCACGTGTCTGCCCGTTCGGGTAGGCATAGTTAGATTCGTGTCGTGCGCTACCCCACCACACGACCGCCCCCCGCGCTCGCCCCACTTCGGCGAATGTGCGCGACGATGACCGATGACCGACGGCAGGCGGCGGCGATGAATAAGTATTCGTAACTTCAAAAGTCGATTTTTTTATTGATACAAAACAAAAGTTATAATTTCTGGAATTCCTTTGGTACCTACTTATATAAAAACTTTGCACATCCTAAGAGACCTATGTACCAAGTTACATGGTTTTATCTCCAAAAATGACGAACACCCACATGCAACCCCTATTTCACCCCCACGCTGGTGTAAATTTTAAAATGCTAGAACAAACGATTTTTTGTTTATTATTTAGTGCCTAAATGCCTAAATATAAAATGTAAGGTATCTTCAAGAATGACGAACTTCATACAAACTTTCAACCCCTATTTCATCCCCTCACAGGTCGAAATTTCAAAAACGCTAGAACAAATGTTTTATTATTTTTTATCAAGTGCTTAAATATAAAGTTTCATGGTTTTATCTTTAAAAATTATGAAATCCCATACAACTTCCCCCCCCCCCCTTTTAACCCCTTACAACCCCTTTTTCGCGATAAAAAGTAGCCTATGTTTTATCTCGGGGTCTAGAATATCTGTATACCAAATTTCATTCAAATCCGTTCAGTAGTTTTGGCGTGAAAGAGTAGCAGACAGACAGACAGACAGAGTTACTTTCGCATTTATAATATTAGTTAGGATGAAAACACAAATGTGGCCACGAAACCATGCCCGAGTTCGGATATTACATTGTGCACAGATAGCTCACCAATATCAACAGGCCAAGACGGTAACAATACCATAGGAGACTGGACAATCGTACAGAAAAATAAGAGGCTGAGTGGACGCACTAAAATGGTTGGAACGGGGAAGAACACTCAATTGATGGCTATCCAGGCTACGGAGCGGAAGAGATATCTGCATGTATGGCGATTACATCCTGATACAACAATAGAAACAATGACTGAGTATGTAAAGAGTTTATGCGGCCAAGAAGTGGATGTAAAAATAGTCAAAATTAGTCACAAAGCAGAAAAGGAATATTCGTCATTTCGAATTGGAGTACCGGTACAAATATTTGAGAACCTGATGAAAGACGATGCATGGCCACTAAATACAGAATTTAACGAGTGGATTTTTTTTCGTAAATCAAACAAAAAAGGTGACCAATAAAACAATAGAAATATATTACCAAAACGTCCGAGGTCTTCGAACAAAATTAAACATTTTTAGAAATAACGTAGTATCATCTAACGCGGTCCTCTTTGCAATTACTGAATCAGGGTGCAACGAATCCATTCAAGATGCGGTAATTCTCCCACCGGGATACAAAATATTACGTTGTGATCGAGCGGACGGTCGCAAGCAGGGTGGAGTGTTTCTCGTGGCCACACACCGATTCGAAATGCGACAGGTGTCGCTCAAGGACGCGTCGATAGACACCTGCATTTTTGAGATAGTTTGTGCGACGATACATTTAAATAATAGATTTTTATTTTTGTGTTGTGTAGTTTATATTCCACCCGGGAGTTCAGAAAATGAGTATATGATTTTATTTAGATTAATTGAAGAATTATGTGACAAGTACACAGAAGTGATTGTGATTGGAGATTTCAATTTATATTCTTGTTCGACAAATATTAGTAATTACTATGAATGTTTTGTGACATTTTGCGAGTTAACTCAAAATAACGCAGTACCCAATTGCTTAGATCGTGTGTTAGATTTAGTCCTATGTAGAGGAATTAGGGGAGGAGTATCGGTGGTAGCGGCGGACGAAGCACTTGTGCGCGAAGACCCGCTCCACCACCACGAAATTAGACCTAAATGGAATTTTTACAGAGCAGACTATCATCTATTGTATTCCACACTCACTTCCATAGATTGGAGCACTATGTATGAGTCGTATGATATTGAAGAAACGTTAAATATTTTTTATGATAAGCTTGACAATGCGTTAGACAGGTGTGTTCCGCGTAAAAAGCTTAGTGACAAAATTTCACAGTATGTATCCCGGAATGGTATACTAAACAAATTATCAAAAATATTCAGATAAAAGCCAGCCTACATAAAAGATTTAAAAAAACTAAGCTTAGAAATGATTATTATGAATTCTCTCAGTGCAGGGCCCGTATTAAAAAGTTAATAGAAATTGCACACAAAGAACACTTAAATAAAATTCAAGGTCAATTCGCAAAAGATCCAAAATCATTATGGCAATATGTTAGGTCAAAGAGGAGTAGAACAAATAAACAGAATATTGTACACAATGGTCAATATCTTTCAGATGATGAATGTGCAACGCAGTTTGCAATCTTTTTTGAGTCGGTGTACAGTACACAGCGACCTCAACTTGACGCACGGACAGTAGCAGCGGAGGTAGGAACTTTAAGTCTTCAAGATGTAAAAGATGCACTTGTAAGTCTCAAACCAAAACATTCTTCTGGCCCGGACGGTATACCGACCTTTCTATTCAGAGACTGTAGTAGAATACTGGCAGAACCATTACATCATATCTTCAATGTCAGTCTAACACAAGCGACTTTCCCAGTTAGGTGGAAGATTACACGAGTGATCCCAGTGCCAAAAGGAAAGGCAGGTCCAGATGTCAGCGGCTACAGACCTGTAGCAGTGTTGTCAACACCAGCAAAGGTATTCGAATCGTCTATCCAACACAGCATGCAATAACAGGTAAACGCACAGTTGTCAGATGCCCAACACGGGTTTCGGTCGGGACGTAGCACTGTCACAAATCTACTTAATTGTATGGTGAAACTGGTGCCGGCAGTGGATGCAGGTTTACAGGTGGATGTCGCATATTTTGACTACAAAAAGGCATTTGACAGCGTCGATAATGTTATATTATTAAGGAAACTGGCAGAGCTGGGATGTACGACACACATGTTACAGTTTTTCGGTAGCTACATGGAAGACCGACAGCAGTATGTTGACTATAATGGGTACGAATCTGAACCTTATTATACTAGATGTGGCGTAAGCCAAGGTAGTATCTTGGGACCTCTCCAATTTATTATTATGGTAAACAAGTTACCGGAGGTCCAGAGACATGGCTCCTGTTTACTATATGCAGATGACCTTAAGTTGTTACTAGAGGTCAGGGATGAGTCAGACTGTGAACGAATGCAGGATGACATAAAACGAGTGGTGGATTGGAGCCATGAGAATAAACTATATTTAAACGCGTCTAAATGCTGAGTGATGACTTTTACTCGCGCAAGAACATCTATACAGTACGAATATAAAGTAGGAGATACGCCCATGCAACGAGTTTCGCAGGTGAGGGATTTAGGTGTACATTTTACTCCGGATCTAAGGTTTCGCGAACATATAGTGGATATATGCAAGAAAGCCTACAGAAGCCTCGGTTTTGTGCTAAGACAATCTCATGGTTTCACCAACATTACAACTCTGAAGGTATTGTATGACGCATTAGTTCGTAGCCACCTGGAACATAGTGCGGTCATTTGGGCATGAAGTAAAATATTCTGACATGTTAGAGCGGGTTCAGAATAAGTTTACAAAGACACTTATATTTGAAACTGTACGGGGTATACCCGTTCTACCCATTGATGTACCCAACTATTTGATATTTTTTCGTGTGAATTGAGTGTACTCGCAAAATGTCTTGTAAATTTAATTTGTTACAAGACATAAAAGGTGCAATATTTTGTTTTGTTTTACATTTTTAATTTTAAGATTGAAGAAGATTGTTACTTTTTTTAAGTTTATATTTCGTTACTGTATATCTTTCTTTGTTCACTTATGAAACAATGGATGTAATATTAGAAATATAAGTTACCCTCTCTGTCGCATTAGGGCAACCTGTAATGATAGTAAAGGTGATGTTGTAATAAATAAATAAATAAAAATAAATAAATATCTGTCAGTACAAGTCCAAAAATCAACCAAAAAAATTGCTTTTAGATGTAACTACTGAACATATTTTCATGTGCATTTGGTTAAAAGCTGTTAATTTTACTATTACTTACGCGCACATCGCCAAATCAGGAAAATCAAAAGAAAACGAATGAGTAATGTACTTCTTCTTCTTCTTTGATGAAATGGCAACCAGCCGGATCTCTCGGATCAGCTATTTCTGCCAATGTCAAGTGTTTATAGTCTTCAAATCATAAGTCTTCAAGTCATTTAGTCTTCGTCGTGATGAAATTAATGATATAAAATATAAAAAAATGTGGATGAGATGAAATGGGGACCGTCTTCCGAAAAAACAAAAAACGATCCAATGAGTAATGTTAATCAAATAGCGTTCATGACAGTAAGACAAGTGTCAGTCACCATTAGAAAGAGAAACGTTAGATGTGTGGCGACCTCCACATACAGCGGCAACAAAAATATATGACAGCGTCATCTACCGCAGATAACTGAACACTGAACTGTAATGCACAACACGGAGTAACTACCAAACCTGAATAGCGCAATAGAAGTTCTCGCGCCGATTAGCATATATACAACATCCCAACATCAACCGTTGGGCAGTGGCCCGCCAGGCATGATCACCTCGCCTGGTCGGAGGATCCTCCCTTTGTGTTGGTGGGACATGTGACACCGTTCCCCCACAGTGGTGACCCCGACGTGATTGGAAGCAGCCTTCGAAGGAGCAGATTCTCAGCAGCAGCATTACCACGTCACCATCATGTTCACTCCCACAGCAAGTCTTAGCCAGCCAGCAACCTCGGCCTCAACAGGGATTCACCATACGCAGGAAGCGACCGCTCCAGCCTGGTTACCCCTACGGCCTCATCAGCGTCTAGGCACAGCATACTGCAGCTACGGTTCTTGTAAGCAGAGCATATCTCTCCCGTCTATGCAGCAGCCAGCCACTACGCAGCAACCGCCCCGACTCACTGGGGACCTCACCGCAGCACCGCGCACCGCACGCCATCCCGACTCACTGGGATTAGCGGACTACAGTCCCGACTCACTGGGACTAGCGGCATTC
Organism: Spilosoma lubricipeda; assembly: GCA_905220595.1. Lineage (NCBI taxonomy): Eukaryota > Metazoa > Arthropoda > Insecta > Lepidoptera > Erebidae > Spilosoma > Spilosoma lubricipeda. The sequence continues at coordinate 4,532,476 of HG992286.1, read as the reverse complement.
AGTTCCGACTCACTGGAACTACACCTGGCACTGGCAAGCTCCGCAACAGAGCACAGACAGCTGACTCAGCACATATCGACCTCCGGTCTTGGAGGGGAGTGATGTGGCGACCTCCACATACAGCGGCAACAAAAATATATGACAGCGTCATCTACCGCAGATACACTGAACTACGAAGTAATGCACAACACGGAGTAACTACCAATCCTGAATCGCGCAATAGAAGTTCTCGCGCCGATTAGCATATATACAATATCCCAACATCAACCGTTGGGCGGTGGCCCGCCAGGCATGATCACCTCGCCTGGTCGGAGGATCCTCCCTTTGTGTTGGTGGGACATGACACACCTGTCCCCCACAGATACAATACAATACAAAGTTAACAAATAGACTAAGGCGTACGTATGTACGCATGTGGCAAATACAAAATGATCTATAAAATCACGTGGCCGAGTATCCAGATATTTTGAGATTGTGACGATTTGCGAAATAGACGTTCAGCTATACAGACCATCTGAGCGATGGACGTTTTGCTATATGGATCTTTTCTTAATTAGATTTACTGCTCATTAGACGTTTTGCGCTGTTGAACGTTTTGCTGCTTAGACCTTCTGATCGGGAGTCCAAGTTGTGTATGATATTGTGACTGGAGATGAAACATGAGTATATTGTTACATTCCGGGAAGAAAGCAATAATCTTCTGTATGGGTGTTTAAGAAGGCCGCAAACCAACAGAATTGAAACATTCGAGAGGCGTGGGCAAACAAGGGACTGCGTTTTTTTTAAAGGTGGGTCCTGTCTCTGCGATCCCACTTGAACAACAAAAACGGTTAATGCTAAGCGGGGTACACCGCTATTTGTTTGCATAACGTCTTTGAAAAATTTAGGAGGAAAACGACTTAGAATGAGTTACGTAAGATTTCAGTTTCGCCCGTATGACAACTTAACCGCAAATTCAGAATGACGTCATCTGACAATTTATTATTTCAAACTCACCGATTCTTATATAGTACTATTCAGCTATTTACCGTGACTAGTAGTCAGTCTCATTTAATGTTAAAATGAAATTATTCATTATATTTTTTGTTGTGTTCTTTGGACTTGCCATCCATGTTATGGTCGAATGTGCTAATTATGATTTTTGTCCCCCTGGAAGGATAAGAATGCGAGGAGTTTGCATAAATGTAAGTAACAAACTATTTTAACCATTAATAAACGAATGTACACGTTATTTGTAGGTTGATGTATATTTTGAAATGTTTTGTACTTTAATAATATATTTTCGTGGACCAACTGACGTTTCCATAGCCCATTTTACCTAACAGGTACCGTATGACAGTTCTCACAGATTTATAAATAGGGAGGGAGTCAAAGAAATCGATCACTACTATATCCGATCCTCGATATGATTTCCTCATACATGTTTGTATATCGACTTGAGTTTTACAGATTTGTGTATGTTACCGTAAAAGCCTGTTAATTGTTTTATCTTAGGTTTTACTACTAAATCCTAGTAAATATCCATGAGCATAGTAATCATCATAATATCAGCAATCATAATTATAGTAAATATACGTATTGGCCCCTATGTCTATTTTTTTGTTCTACATTTAAATTCAATGTTTCAAAATACCTCGGTCCTTGAAGACGAAGGTCTTTAATCAGTACGTGTTACCAGTGAGGACCTACAGTACCGAGACGTTTTCTCTTACTATGGGCCTCGTAAGGAAACTCGGGGTCACAACGAGCTATGGAAAGAGCTTTGCTTGTGGTCTCTCTACGAGATCGAATCAGAAGGAGGATCCGTAGAGGAACTAAAGTTATCGACGTAGCAGAGCGAATCAGCTAAAGTGGCTGTGGACAGGGCACATAGCTCGGAGAACCGATAGTCGATTGGGCAGAAAGGTTCTTGAGTGGAGACCACGTGACGGCAAACGCAGCTTAGCAAGGTGGTGGTGGTGGCTCCCGGAAGGTGCCAAAGGATGATCCAGTTAAGATCGCAGGGACTCGAAATTAACAATATGTTGATAAGCCGTTAATTTATTGCATTTGTTTCAGGAACACGTGCACAATGACATTAGGTTCTTCTTGGATAATCGTTTTTTGGACACTAATTCAACCGTCAATCAATAAAATAACACATGCAGTATAAACAAACGGTGTTGTGTATTGTTTATATATAGTAATGTAATAATGCAAGTCAGTCCTTCGAGCCGGGCACAGCACCACTACTAACCTAATCCACATTACGAAGGACATCAGATCTGCTATGGAGATTGGCGAAGTTCCTGAACTTCAGCAATGCATTTAACACCGTTGACTTTGACGTTCCGCTGTGTACACTGCGCCCTTTTAACATATCTCCAACCGCAATTGACTCTCTCCGCTGCTTTTCTCTATTTTTTATCAACACAATCACTAATGATCTGTCTCCTTCGTACCACCTATATGCGGATGATCTCTCGATTTAAACCAGGGCATCACCGGTTAGTCTGACTGATACTGTTAATACCATTATTGTTGACCTGAATAAAATATGTAATTAGAGCAACTCCTAAGATCTTAAAATAAGGCCATTTAAGACTCAGGTCATTGTCATTGAAAGCTCGCAAACGATCACCAAAATTGACTGGACAAAATTTCCGCAAATTACTTGCAATAAAACATCTAATACTCAGCTGGGGTCCTCAGCTACAGGAGCTGAGCCGTAAACTGTTTGCCGCTGCAGGGTCTTTGCAGACTATGCAATTTTCTTCCTACATCAACCAAGATTTTTCTTACACAATCTCTGCTTTCCCCATTTTCCCTTTTTCCCACACTCGATTATGCTGATGCCATTTCTCTAGATCTCACCGCAGGTCAACTGAATAAACTTGAAAGACTGCAAAATCTTTGTTTAAGATTCATATTTAAATTAGGCAAAAAAGACAATGTCTCCGACCGGTTACCCATCTACCTTCGCCGGAATGCTCTATTCTTTATTTTCTGTATAATATTCTATTCAAATTTTACTTCAAGTTATGTTAAATTGCGGTTTACCTTTCTACATGATTCACATCGAAAATGGTTGAGATCGTCAGAAAACCTGAAATTAAAAACGCCTCGCACTTTACCAAATTCCTAGACTATTCCTTTTCTGTCCAAGCGATTGTGGAACCCTCTACCAGTCACAGTTAGACATTTATAAACACTGCCTGCCATGCAATAATTGTCTGAAGGAAATTAGTAAAGGAACATTACTCAGGTGACATCAATATTCCATAATTATCTGTTTTTGTGGTCAATTAGGTCACAGTATTTAATTTCAGTATATGTTCGTAACGTATATACGTAACGTTCATGAATTTTATTATATTGACTAATACACTAGATACTACATCCTGTATGTATTTCCATCTGACGGTTGCCTGGAAGAGATTGCCCTTTTAGCGATAAGGCCGCCATTTGTACTAACCTAGCATTAAGTTTTGTATTGAGTTATCTGGTGTACAATAAAGCGATTTACTATTGTTATTGTTTCTTTGTCTAAAATTTTAAATAGTGTACAAACAAGAAAAATGTAAATAAACCGACCAAGTAAAAACTGTTGAGAATATTATATACCCTACGTCGCCCGGGCTATCATTACAAATCTATTTTCACCTATTCATTAAAATAGTTACAGTAGTTTAGGCACTACGGTGGAATATAAAAAAACGATCTAACTGTCTATCTAACTAAATGAAAGTAGCCATCACGTAAAAGTCATTGCCACATTACCTACCCCACCTACCTTTACCTTTTTCTTTTATAAGAGCGCATTACGCTAGCAAAAACATTAAAAGAGGTTCAGAAGGAAAAATTATTATATATATTTATAGAAATATCTCAAGAAAAAAATGTACTTTCTTCGGAAGGAAGTTCAGTAAAACAAGAGAATGTCCTACAAAAGAACTTGTTAGCACTTTATCGTCATCAGTGATGTTTAGCAATTTAGATTGTAGTGATGATTGTGATGTGAACTTATAGGTACGTTTTTAACATACACTAACGATACATCCTCACCCTTAACTGCCTCGGTGGGGCAGTGGTAGCTTACGCGAATGCTGTTCTTGAGGTCTCGGGTTCGATTCCCGGGTCGGACCAAATGTTTGTATGATCTGCAAATATTTGTTTCGGAGTTTGGGTGTTTTCTATTATACATAGATGATATAGATATGTATGTATTAACAAAAAAAAAAAGTATATATGTATTTATATCAGTTGTCTAGTACCCATAATACAAGCTCTGCTTAGTTTGGGACTAGATGGCGTTGTGTGTTAGATGTCCGAAATATTTATTTATTTATTTATTATCCTCGAGCTCTAGCTCGTGTCAAAATTTTTGATTCGCCTAGTTTCTATAACTAAAAAAAAAATTGAAGTGAAAACCCGGCTCCGCTCGGGTAATATCTTTATACTGTACTAGCTGAACCCCGCGGTGTTACCCGCGGTTATTGTTGTACCGCGTGTAACGCCGCGAGACAAAGTTAGTCTAAAAAAAGTAGCCAAAGTACTCCCTGGATCATCAGCTACCGACCTGTGAAAGTCCCGTCCAAATCCGTCCAGCCGTTCCAGAGATTACCCGGAACAAACAGACAGACAGACAGACAAAAAAAATTTTAACTACATTTTTGGTATGTGTATCGTGTTTACATACATATGCATTGATCAAAAACTGTTATTTTAATATTACAAACAGAGACTCCAATTTTATTTATTTGTATAGATAATATTAACCTATATTTTTATAACATCACAATAAGCGTTTCTGTAGTTATCGTTATCTCAAGGAATATTAAAGGCAAAGCAAGGCATAGATTCGTATAGCATCGATTATTGTGTTTAATAAATACAGGTAATTAAAAAAAAACAAAAATACACAACGTTAATGTTCAATTTTTCACTCCTGCCAGCACTCACGGAGTGCAAGCCGCTTTTTTAATAGAAATGTATGATGTATGACTCGCTATACTCTCGCATATTTTTAGTAGTTTTTTCATCAAACTGCCCAGTGTCAATGAAATATCTAAAAAAAGTGAATAGTTGTTTGAAAGCCAGTAAACACGTTAACAACAGTTTTAAGAAAAAAAATTAAACCAACTCCAATAAAACATCAAACGATAACTCCCTGCCCAGAAGCACTAAACAGCTTAAAATAAACTGCCTTAAATTCAGCTGCCCTAAATTACTATTTGACAATATTTGTCTATACCTAATAAAATTTATTTTAATCAATAAGTAATTACCTATTAATTTAAATAAAGTAGTATTATAATATGTGCTCGGTACTTACAATATGTTTGAGTCGGTTTGATGTATATATACACGTTTTAATTTTAAGTATCTACTATTTCTAATTTGATACATTTCTTTCCTTAAAGCGTTTTATACCATGTCTATCATATTTTTTTACACATTAGATAAAAAAAAACATTTAACACATTAGAACCAACCTGGCACATTTGGAATTATAAGTGGGATCATCGATTTAATTTAAAGAATAGGTCTTACTGGTTGGTATATTATAGATTAGAGGGTGTAAATAAATGCTGAAGAACACATGAGATACAGTCTTGTAAGTCAAACTTATTGTTTACAAGCCCGTGATCTACGCATAGGCGTGCTTTCTATGTGTGATGTATTTCAACATCATCATCAACTAATGGACATAGGCGACTCAATTTAGGAGGTTTTGACTTATAGTCCGGGATCCCCGGTACAAATTTTACAAGTTATTACTATCAAGCTAATTTTTTTGCGAGTGGCTTCACCTTACAAAAATGTTTAATTGTGGTAGCTAACAGGGCTGGCAGGGATAAAAAAGTTTTGAGCGTAGGATAACGTAGCACGCAATTTGTAGGACAATGTGGCTGTTAAATTTATACTTGTAATAAAAATGTAACAGGTCCAATTCGGTACATTTAAGACATTTAGAAAAAATTTTTGGAGGGCTCTCTATTATCGATTTCGAACCCAAAACTCTAATTTTTTCATTTTTGTCATTCTGTCTGTCTGTATCTTGGCCGCGCATCACACCAAAACTACTGAACGGATTCAAATGAAACTTGGAATGATTTGAGTTCATACTACGAGGTAGGACATAGGATACTTTTTATCCCGAAATAATTCAGCGCAGTTTCCTGGAGAGAGGAATGAAAGTCAAAATATTTACTTAGTTGTAATTCAATAAAACATAGTCCGATTTGATTCATTCTTTTTTTGCTAGAAAGCAAGTACTTAAATATTGTTAAGTGGTCTATTTATAAGTATAATAAATCTGTAGACGTCGAGTTGGCACTTCCCTATGGCTATTGTCATAGATGTTCATGACAACCGAAACCGATGGCTTAACGTGCTTTCCGAAGCATAGTCGTAAAACACCGACAAACTCGCATCCGACTCCTGCCAGCCACCTTTGCTCCACTAAGACGTGGACGTCCTACAATACCTGTTACTATGTATCCGGTCACGCATAGCATAGAGTTCCGTAGTTATCCATAATGGCTCGTAGATTCTAAAGCCGGGGTTGGTATTTATTACCATGAATAATTTTTACTTATTATTTCGTTATTTATGTAAGAAGTTTTCCAAGTCAGCTTATTTTACAAATCTAGCCTAAGCCTCTATAACTCCTTAACTAACAAAGTTATCGCCGGCGTATACATAAGCCGTTATAGATTTCCTTTAAAGTTCATCACACTACCATCATGATTATTATCATTTTTTTTTCTATAATATAGCTTATAAATATTTATATAACTAGCTGTTGCCCGCGGCTCCGCCCGCGTGTATGTCGGTTATCGTGGCAAATAGTAGGCTATGTGTTATTCTGATGTATAAGCTATATTATATAGCTACGCTAATGGGGTTGTCGCGTTTTTGCAGCGCTTCCGGGATGTCTGCGGAGGCGAGGGTTGATGGTTTTCATGCCATCATTCGCAAACGAAGCGCCTCCTTACTTCATAGAGTGCGCAACAGTACTCCCAGCATCCTGAACGTATTTTGTGATAGATATGATTGCCCAATGTTGGGACGCTGAATACCACAGAACAAAGGAATATACTCCTTTTCTGTACTGAATACGCTTACATACGTTTACTGGGTCCTAATGTAATTTTGTGTAAGTTTTAATTTACGTATGTTTTTCTCACTTTTACTTACATTAGGTTAAGACTTTTATAACTAACAATACAATATGGATCTCGGTCCGAAATAAATGATTAATAATCTATACTAATATATAAAGCTGAAGAGTTTGCTTGTTTGTTAGAAAGCGCTAATCTCAGATACCGCTGGTCCAATTTGATAAAAAAAACTTTCAGTGTTGGATAGTACATTTATCGAGGAAGGCTATAGGCTATATATCATCACGCTCGGACCAATAGGAGCGAAGCACCAATGAAAATAGGAGACGCAAACGAGGTTGCGTGGGTCGGTGGTGTAGTGTCGTGTTGGTTAGTGTGTGTGAACCTCCTCATTTTTGGAACTCGGTTAAAAAAATACATACAGTGGAACATAGAACCTCCTCCTGTTTGGAAATCGGTTAAAAATAAGCTGTTCAGTGATCGTTACTCACTAGATTAACGATCCGTTGAAATTAAACTTATTAATTTTACAATTATAAATATAAAGAAAAGAAGGAGAAACAAACAAAAACACTAAACAAACTAATTATATTATTATCTAATACCTACTTTAAAGCGCGCTTATTCCGAGAAGAGTCAATAAGAACCACGTTCGTTCGCATTAAGAGTGACAATTCCAGTGGAGTCAGCGCGTGAGCGCCCCCGCCTTTTTATAGATGCAGCGGACGGCCGTTTCGCGTGTTAAACAAAAATCAACTGTATAGCCGTACTCATACTGGTGCGGCGAGATTTGGAAGTTTTATTTCATCTATATCTTGTGTGTTAATAATTATAATTTTATAATTCTATAGTTTTTTTTTGAAATAATAATAATAATAATAATAAATAATAAATATTTCGGACATCTAACACACAAAGCCATCTAGTCCCAAGCTAAGCAGAGCTTGTGTTATGGGTACTAGACAACTGATACAAATACATATGTACTTTTTTTTTTGTAAATACATACATAATATACATGGAAAACACCCAAACTCCGAAACAAATATTTGTAGATCATACAAACATTTGGTCCGACCCGGGAATCGAACCCGAGACCTCATGATCAGCAGTCGCACACTGCAACCACGAGACCAACGAGGCAGTCATCAAATAGATATTAAAGTGTATAGTGATAAGGATATATACATGTGAAATACAATATATTTATGTATTTAATACACCTTGAAGAAATGCCTAACGCTTAAACACGTTATTGTGGCTAATTTGTAAAAGATAGATATATACTATTCAGGACTTTTTTGTAGATCTTTTAAAGACCATCATCTTTGTAATACATATTTTTGGTGTATGATCAACGTATGCGAGGATAAGAGCTCGAAAGCGCATTTTCATCCTATTTGCTTCAAATTTGTCTTCACTGCTCAGCTCCTATATCTCTTAGCGTTATGTTATATAGCCTATAACCTGCCCAGGAGTATGGACTACAATCGTACTAAGTTTGGTTAAAATCCCTTCAGTAGTTTTTGACCCATGCGTGCACATACAGACAGACAAAAAACCTGCTGATTGCATTTTTGGCATCAGTATCGATAACCGTTCATCCCCCAATATGAATTTTTAATATATATTCAATGTACAGAATTGACCTCTGTACAGTTTTATCATAAGTATATATATATATATATATATATATATAAGTACTAGCTGTTACCCGCGACTTCGTCCGCGTGGAATAGTATCTTCGGGTGTATTTTTGAATCATTAGTAGGTATATTTAAAAAATAAAAATTTATTGTTCTCTTATAAATGTCCAAGAGACACTTACTGGGGCCAGCGTCACGTTGTGTACAAAAATATTTTTAAAAAACCTAATTTTAAACATTTTTATACACAACGTTTATTGTTGTTAGATAAAATGTGGAGATTTTTGGGATTTGATACACGTGAGCAGGCCACGTAGAGTTGCCCATGCGAAAAACAGTTCTTTTCTAAATTTACACCCGCCACTTTCGGTGTTTGGCCTTGCGCTTTGTTAATGGTCATTGCGAAGGCTGGTTTGAGGGGAAACTGGATTCTTTTGAACTGAAAAGGTAAATCTGTAGGGATCATGGGTATGCGAGGAATCAAAACTTCTTCATCTTTAGCTATTCCTGTCATTATAATTGCTCTAATAATATTGCGTCCTAGCTGCGTAATTTGCAATCGAGTTCCGTTGCATAGTCTCGGTGCTTCGAGGTTTCTCATTAACAAAACTGGAACCCCAACTTTCAGTCTCAGCTTATGAGACGGTACTCCTGATAGCTCTAAAGAGTTAAGAAACTCTGTAGGATAAGATGTCACCTGCTCACTGTCCATGATAATATCTACTGATAAATATTCGACAACATCGCCTTGCACATGTGACATCATTCGTTCATTTATCTGTCCCACGATTTCATTGGTCGGTGCTAATATAGCCCTTTCACACAACCACTCTCTATTCCTCATGTTATATTCCAAACCGGGATATACGTTGTTTTTAAGATCTTCCAAGTTGTGGACAGCATTACAAAATTCTTGATTTAACGTGATCATGCCGTTAGCGTCCGTAGTCATTCGACCTTCACCAATTTTCAATAGAGCAGCTGCATATTGCCCCGATTGCGTATCATTATGTAGTTGTACTCGCATGTTTTTAGTTAGACAAAACTTTTTTACATGCACCCATAATATAGACGCTTTCAAACATGCATATACCTCATCTGCTGGAGTGCCTCTGGTAATGACAGGTAGTGTCTGTCGAAAATCCCCAGCAAGCAGCACTACCATCCCACCCATTAAACTCTGGTTGTTTCTGATATCTTTCAGAGTTCGATTGAGCGCCTCGATCGCTTTTTTATGCGACATTGTACATTCATCCCACACTAACAGCTTGCATTGCTGTAGCATTATACCACGATCGCTGTTTTTTGTGATGTTACACACTGGAATTTCCTCATGAGATAAATTTAATGGGAGTTTAAGAACTGAATGTGCCGTCCGGCCTCCCTCGAGCAGCGTCGCCGCAATTCCAGAGGAAGCTACGGCAACAGCTATTTCTTTGTCTTTGCGGATTTGGGCTAAAAGTAAATTTAGAAGAAAAGTTTTTCCAGTGCCTCCTGGCGCATCTAAGAAAAACAATCCGCCCTCACCATTATTAATTCTTTGCACAACAAAATCAAAGACTAATTTTTGTTCCGTGTTCAATCGAGGAACAGACTCTGATATTTGTTGCTGTAAAGAATCGACATTGTAGTCCAGTTCTCTTAATAAATCACTGCTAATTTCTCCGATTCTTTGTGGTCGGTTCATTCCAAAATCTGATAATGTTTTCCCTGAGTTTTTTTATCTGAGGATTTGAAAGACCACACGTCGCTATGACAATGGCAAAAAGATCTCTCACCTTAGCTGCTGATCTACATTGTGCAGCCTCTTCTAATGTCGAGTCCCAATGATTATCATTCTCTAACAATCCTCTACTTTCACAGGTCTCCCGGAACGTAACAAAAGTTTGACCATTGTAAGTTTTGAGATCATTGAACGAAGTTGGCCCACGCACGTGGTGTAGCAGTAGTCTCAAACAAAAGCATTCAATGTTGCTAACGTGGACTATATAGACCCGTCCTAATGCATCTCCAGACTTAACGCCAGGCCAATTCGGAACAGCAGTTCCTTGAATTCGGCGTTTCCAACACTTTCTACTGGCATCCCAAATATAATACCGAGGTACCTGAACATACAAAAGTGTTTTTGCAAATTCATCTGATCTGCAAATGTCGAAAAATGCGGTCAAAGTGGTTTTTTGTGGCGTTGTCACTCGTTGGTGAAAATTATTTTCATTAAAATAAATTCGTTCACCATTCTCTAGATGCACACTGAGGTGCGTAACAGTAGGATGCCTCTCATGCAAAGGAAACCCTAACAGGCGCCATACAGCTTCGTTACTGCTGACATAACGACCAGACTGAAACGTTTGTACTTCGTCTACTGGGTTGGAGGACTCTGAGCTTCTGAAATTAAAAATAGCTTGATCACTGCCTTTATTAATATATTTGCAGATGTACTTGATTGCACGCACGGAACCGCAGGCTTCTACATTTATATGGGCGTTGAAAGTTTTTAATAGGAGAGGCGAATATGGTACTACCCAACTATTGTCGATAGAAACTTGACAACCATTTCGGAGTTTAACATATGTGGTCCGTCCTCCGTCTTCTGGTGCTCTTCTACGATACATAGGATAGCCGTTCTCATTATGGATAGTCTCTTTTAGTAGCGTGCGATAAAATTTTTTTGTGCATTTACGGTCTTTCATGCACGGGCACAAAGGGTTTTCCGCCCCGCATGGACCGTGAATCATGTTTTTTATAACAATATCGTAAAGTCTCTTGTCATTGTCAGGATCTGGTATTTCAGCGCTTATAATTTTATCAATTTGGTCAGATCGCATTTTATCTTTTAGCCAAAGCAAAATGTGGGCATGTGGGAGCCCTCGCTTCTGCCACTCAATGGAATACATAAAGCATTGCACATCTCCAAAAACCCTTCCTTTAGTTATTACAGTCATAAGCTTTTTAACTTTTAACCTAAAAACTCTGGCAATGACATCGTGCCTATCGTTGGCGCTTTGACCTGGCATCAATTCGTCAACAATTTCAGACCAAGATGGATTGCAGGTGAAGGTTATGAATAAATCAGGTCGACCGTACGTACGCACATAGGCAAATGCGTCTTGAGTATACTTGTGTAAGTATCGGGGACTGTTCACAAACGAAGAGGGTAGAATAACCATTTTACCTATATTATTAGGGTTCACGTTGGCATCATTCGATACAGCATCTTGGAGATGAATATAATTTTCGGCTCTTAATTTTGTTTGATTTAAGGATATGTATCGCAATCTTTCGCTTTCAACTTTCACGTACATATCAACATAAAACTGGTTAGCGAGCTGTTTGCATCGTTGTATAACGTTAAAATCGTCTTCGCGTATCATCATACGATAAGCATAAAAGTCCATGCTCGATACTTTTTTATTGGGCAAAGGGAGGTTGGTCGCTGGATTGCTTTGTGGAATTTGAAAGTGGTACCCCTCTTGCCCCTTGCTAAACATAAGCGGGTATTGTAATGCGTCATAAAACTTGTGTGTGTCGGGCACCCTGTTCAATGTGTTGTTACGGGCTTGTAAAACAATATCACGCGATGCGAACTGTTCACCACAAACCATGGCGGCGACTTCGTTTATTAAGGGTGCATTATAACGTCTTTCATGTTCCCCGCTGGGCGTACGATCTGGGTGTATAACTAATTTGTAATTTTCCCCTGGCATTCTTTCTAAGGCTGTTTTAAAGGTTTTAATGAGATTATTATGTATTCTTTGAATTTTTAAAACAATGTCCCTCTCAACTCCTTCAATATTTTGACATCTGCGGTCAACTTCGCTGCTTTCGTCTCCCATAAAATAAATCTGTAGAAATTTTGGTTGATCATTATTTGTGGGAAGCAAAGATCCAATCCTATGATAAACTTGCCCTTGTACTGTAAATGTAGGTGAAAATCCAGGCATGATGACCTCATTACCCACACCAAATGATGTCATTTGAAAGCAAGAGTTGTACTTTCTCATTCTGTTTAAAAATCGTCGCGATTCATTGCAGTCATATAGAAGTAAGGATTTGAGTGGTTCGGGGGGGTCACCAAGCGCTGGTAATGATACTTTGCCTCCAGAACATGAAGTCCCTTCCTTCCACTTGAGTGCCTTACAGTGTCTGCATTTATTGGTCATTCTACCTATGAGGACTAATCGATGATTAAAGTAATCAATTAACGGATCATAATCAAAAGCAGCATCGGCAAATGCCTCCCACGTATTCATAGTAAAAGTACGTCTCCTTTCTGCTTGCCGCTCGGAATTAATTAAACGTCGTCTACGTGTTTCTTCGGAGGTCTCTACGGCTATGTACGAAGCTTGACGCTCAGCATCTAAGATTTGGCGAGCTTGGGTCTGCTGAGATGTCTCTGCAGCTCTTTGAGCCGTGTGACGCTCGGCATCCAAGACTTGGCGAGCTTGGGTCTGCTGTGAGGTCTCTGCAGCTCTTTGAGCCGTGTGACGCTCGGCATCTAATACTTGGCGAGCTTGGGTCTGCTGAGATGTCTCCGCAGCTCTTTGTGCTGTGTGACGCTCAGCATCCAAGACTTGGCGATCTTGGGTCTGCTGGGATGTCTCTGCAGCCCTTTGTGTAGCATGACGATCAGCGTCTAAATTACGACGGGTCTGCGTTTGCTCAAAAGTTTCAGCAGCTCTTTGAGCTGCGTGACGCTCAGCATCTAAAGTCCGACGGATCTGTGAATCCTCTTCCGATTCCAGTGATCTAGCAAGTTTAGTAGCTCGAGCTCTGCTAGAGCTATTAGCTAAATTGGACTTTCGTTTGCGAGGCATCGTACAAAAATAAAATGAATCTAACCAAAACAGATGTACAGATTGAGATTTACTATCATAAAAAATCTTTACTAAGCAGCTACGTAGTAAAAGTAGTTTTATACCTACTACGACTTATAATTACATTAATTAAAAAAAAGGAATTAAAAACATTTTTTTTTTTCAAGTAACCGAAATTATATTACCTTCTATTAACTATGAACTAAAATATCCCGAAATATTATGTATGTACAAAATTAATTTACAGGACCTAACTAATAAAAAATACTGAGGTACTTAAAAAAATAAAACTTAATCGTATTTTTTTAACGTAACGAAAACAATCTTACCTACTATGAACTAAAATGAACTAAATATTATCCCGAAATATTAAGTATGTACAAAATTAATTTACAGGACCTAACTAATAAAAAATACTAAGGTACTTAAAAAAATTAAACTTAATCGTATTATTTTAACGTAACGAAAACAATCTTACCTACTATGAATTAAAATGAACTATGAACTAAAATATCCCGAAATATTAAGTATGTACAAAATTAATTTTTAGGACCTTACTAATAAAAAATAGGAACTAAAAAAATTATGCGAAGCAATCAAATATTTTTACTCTATTGCAAAATGAATTTCTCTGTAGCGCAAATTTCTCTAATCGCATGCGTCCGGCAACGACGTCTGCCCTCACGTGTCTGCCCGTTCGGGTAGGCATAGTTAGATTCGTGTCGTGCGCTACCCCACCACACGACCGCCCCCCGCGCTCGCCCCACTTCGGCGAATGTGCGCGACGATGACCGATGACCGACGGCAGGCGGCGGCGATGAATAAGTATTCGTAACTTCAAAAGTCGATTTTTTTATTGATACAAAACAAAAGTTATAATTTCTGGAATTCCTTAGGTACCTACTTATATAAAAACTTTGCACATCCTAAGAGACCTATGTACCAAGTTACATGGTTTTATCTCCAAAAATGACGAACACCCACATGCAACCCCTATTTCACCCCCACGCTGGTGTAAATTTTAAAATGCTAGAACAAACGATTTTTTGTTTATTATTTAGTGCCTAAATGCCTAAATATAAAATGTAAGGTATCTTCAAGAATGACGAACTTCATACAAACTTTCAACCCCTATTTCATCCCCTCACAGGTCGAAATTTCAAAAACGCTAGAACAAATGTTTTATTATTTTTTATCAAGTGCTTAAATATAAAGTTTCATGGTTTTATCTTTAAAAATTATGAAATCCCATACAACTTTCCCCCCCCCCCCCCCCTTTTAACCCCTTACAACCCCTTTTTCGCGATAAAAAGTAGCCTATGTTTTATCTCGGGGTCTAGAATATCTGTATACCAAATTTCATTCAAATCCGTTCAGTAGTTTTGGCGTGAAAGAGTAGCAGACAGACAGACAGAGTTACTTTCGCATTTATAATATTAGTTAGGATTAGGATTAGGATATAGACATATAGATAATGTTCCATGTAGCTGTTATTTTATTATTTGAAGACTTAATCTTATTACTTACTAGCTGTTACCCGCGACTTCGTCCGCGTGGAATAGTATCTTCGGGTGTATTTTTGAATCATTAGTAGGTATATTTAAAAAATAAAAATTTATTGTTCTCTTATAAATGTCGAAGAGACATTTACTGGGGCCAGCGTCACGTTGTGTACAAAAATATTTTTAAAAAACCTAATTTTAAACATTTTTATACACAACGTTTATTGTTGTTAGATAAAATGTGGAGATTTTTGGGATTTGATACACGTGAGCAGGCCACGTAGAGTTGCCCATGCGAAAAACAGTTCTTTTCTAAATTTACACCCGCCACTTTCAGTGTTTGGCCTTGCGCTTTGTTAATGGTCATTGCGAAGGCTGGTTTGAGGGGAAACTGGATTCTTTTGAACTGAAAAGGTAAATCTGTAGGGATCATGGGTATGCGAGGAATCAAAACTTCTTCATCTTTAGCTATTCCTGTCATTATAATTGCTCTAATAATATTGCGTCCTAGCTGCGTAATTTGCAATCGAGTTCCGTTGCATAGTCTCGGTGCTTCGAGGTTTCTCATTAACAAAACTGGAACCCCAACTTTCAGTCTCAGCTTATGAGACGGTACTCCTGATAGCTCTAAAGAGTTAAGAAACTCTGTAGGATAAGATGTCACCTGCTCACTGTCCATGATAATATCTACTGATAAATATTCGACAACATCGCCTTGCACATGTGACATCATTCGTTCATTTATCTGTCCCACGATTTCATTGGTCGGTGCTAATATAGCCCTTTCACACAACCACTCTCTATTCCTCATGTTATATTCCAAACCGGGATATACGTTGTTTTTAAGATCTTCCAAGTTGTGGACAGCATTACAAAATTCTTGATTTAACGTGATCATGCCGTTAGCGTCCGTAGTCATTCGACCTTCACCAATTTTCAATAGAGCAGCTGCATATTGCCCCGATTGCGTATCATTATGTAGTTGTACTCGCATGTTTTTAGTTAGACAAAACTTTTTTACATGCACCCATAATATAGACGCTTTCAAACATGCATATACCTCATCTGCTGGAGTGCCTCTGGTAATGACAGGTAGTGTCTGTCGAAAATCCCCAGCAAGCAGCACTACCATCCCACCCATTAAACTCTGGTTGTTTCTGATATCTTTCAGAGTTCGATTGAGCGCCTCGATCGCTTTTTTATGCGACATTGTACATTCATCCCACACTAACAGCTTGCATTGCTGTAGCATTATACCACGATCGCTGTTTTTTGTGATGTTACACACTGGAATTTCCTCATGAGATAAATTTAATGGGAGTTTAAGAACTGAATGTGCCGTCCGGCCTCCCTCGAGCAGCGTCGCCGCAATTCCAGAGGAAGCTACGGCAACAGCTATTTCTTTGTCTTTGCGGATTTGGGCTAAAAGTAAATTTAGAAGAAAAGTTTTTCCAGTGCCTCCTGGCGCATCTAAGAAAAACAATCCGCCCTCACCATTATTAATTCTTTGCACAACAAAATCAAAGACTAATTTTTGTTCCGTGTTCAATCGAGGAACAGACTCTGATATTTGTTGCTGTAAAGAATCGACATTGTAGTCCAGTTCTCTTAATAAATCACTGCTAATTTCTCCGATTCTTTGTGGTCGGTTCATTCCAAAATCTGATAATGTTTTCCCTGAGTTTTTTTATCTGAGGATTTGAAAGACCACACGTCGCTATGACAATGGCAAAAAGATCTCTCACCTTAGCTGCTGATCTACATTGTGCAGCCTCTTCTAATGTCGAGTCCCAATGATTATCATTCTCTAACAATCCTCTACTTTCACAGGTTTCCCGGAACGTAACAAAAGTTTGACCATTGTAAGTTTTGAGATCATTGAACGAAGTTGGCCCACGCACGTGGTGTAGCAGTAGTCTCAAACAAAAGCATTCAATGTTGCTAACGTGGACTATATAGACCCGTCCTAATGCATCTCCAGACTTAACGCCAGGCCAATTCGGAACAGCAGTTCCTTGAATTCGGCGTTTCCAACACTTTCTACTGGCATCCCAAATATAATACCGAGGTACCTGAACATACAAAAGTGTTTTTGCAAATTCATCTGATCTGCAAATGTCGAAAAATGCGGTCAAAGTGGTTTTTTGTGGCGTTGTCACTCGTTGGTGAAAATTATTTTCATTAAAATAAATTCGTTCACCATTCTCTAGATGCACACTGAGGTGCGTAACAGTAGGATGCCTCTCATGCAAAGGAAACCCTAACAGGCGCCATACAGCTTCGTTACTGCTGACATAACGACCAGACTGAAACGTTTGTACTTCGTCTACTGGGTTGGAGGACTCTGAGCTTCTGAAATTAAAAATAGCTTGATCACTGCCTTTATTAATATATTTGCAGATGTACTTGATTGCACGCACGGAACCGCAGGCTTCTACATTTATATGGGCGTTGAAAGTTTTTAATAGGAGAGGCGAATATGGTACTACCCAACTATTGTCGATAGAAACTTGACAACCATTTCGGAGTTTAACATATGTGGTCCGTCCTCCGTCTTCTGGTGCTCTTCTACGATACATAGGATAGCCGTTCTCATTATGGATAGTCTCTTTTAGTAGCGTGCGATAAAATTTTTTTGTGCATTTACGGTCTTTCATGCACGGGCACAAAGGGTTTTCCGCCCCGCATGGACCGTGAATCATGTTTTTTATAACAATATCGTAAAGTCTCTTGTCATTGTCAGGATCTGGTATTTCAGCGCTTATAATTTTATCAATTTGGTCAGATCGCATTTTATCTTTTAGCCAAAGCAAAATGTGGGCATGTGGGAGCCCTCGCTTCTGCCACTCAATGGAATACATAAAGCATTGCACATCTCCAAAAACCCTTCCTTTAGTTATTACAGTCATAAGCTTTTTAACTTTTAACCTAAAAACTCTGGCAATGACATCGTGCCTATCGTTGGCGCTTTGACCTGGCATCAATTCGTCAACAATTTCAGACCAAGATGGATTGCAGGTGAAGGTTATGTATAAATCAGGTCGACCGTACGTACGCACATAGGCAAATGCGTCTTGAGTATACTTGTGTAAGTATCGGGGACTGTTCACAAACGAAGAGGGTAGAATAACCATTTTACCTATATTATTAGGGTTCACGTTGGCATCATTCGATACAGCATCTTGGAGATGAATATAATTTTCGGCTCTTAATTTTGTTTGATTTAAGGATATGTATCGCAATCTTTCGCTTTCAACTTTCACGTACATATCAACATAAAACTGGTTAGCGAGCTGTTTGCATCGTTGTATAACGTTAAAATCGTCTTCGCGTATCATCATACGATAAGCATAAAAGTCCATGCTCGATACTTTTTTATTGGGCAAAGGGAGGTTGGTCGCTGGATTGCTTTGTGGAATTTGAAAGTGGTACCCCTCTTGCCCCTTGCTAAACATAAGCGGGTATTGTAATGCGTCATAAAACTTGTGTGTGTCGGGCACCCTGTTCAATGTGTTGTTACGGGCTTGTAAAACAATATCACGCGATGCGAACTGTTCACCACAAACCATGGCGGCGACTTCGTTTATTAAGGGTGCATTATAACGTCTTTCATGTTCCCCGCTGGGCGTACGATCTGGGTGTATAACTAATTTGTAATTTTCCCCTGGCATTCTTTCTAAGGCTGTTTTAAAGGTTTTAATGAGATTATTATGTATTCTTTGAATTTTTAAAACAATGTCCCTCTCAACTCCTTCAATATTTTGACATCTGCGGTCAACTTCGCTGCTTTCGTCTCCCATAAAATAAATCTGTAGAAATTTTGGTTGATCATTATTTGTGGGAAGCAAAGAGCCAATCCTATGATAAACTTGCCCTTGTACTGTAAATGTAGGTGAAAATCCAGGCATGATGACCTCATTACCCACACCAAATGATGTCATTTGAAAGCAAGAGTTGTACTTTCTCATTCTGTTTAAAAATCGTCGCGATTCATTGCAGTCATATAGAAGTAAGGATTTGAGTGGTTCGGGGGGGTCACCAAGCGCTGGTAATGATACTTTGCCTCCAGAACATGAAGTCCCTTCCTTCCACTTGAGTGCCTTACAGTGTCTGCATTTATTGGTCATTCTACCTATGAGGACTAATCGATGATTAAAGTAATCAATTAACGGATCATAATCAAAAGCAGCATCGGCAAATGCCTCCCACGTATTCATAGTAAAAGTACGTCTCCTTTCTGCTTGCCGCTCGGAATTAATTAAACGTCGTCTACGTGTTTCTTCGGAGGTCTCTACGGCTATGTACGAAGCTTGACGCTCAGCATCTAAGATTTGGCGAGCTTGGGTCTGCTGAGATGTCTCTGCAGCTCTTTGAGCCGTGTGACGCTCGGCATCCAAGACTTGGCGAGCTTGGGTCTGCTGTGAGGTCTCTGCAGCTCTTTGAGCCGTGTGACGCTCGGCATCTAATACTTGGCGAGCTTGGGTCTGCTGAGATGTCTCCGCAGCTCTTTGTGCTGTGTGACGCTCAGCATCCAAGACTTGGCGATCTTGGGTCTGCTGGGATGTCTCTGCAGCCCTTTGTGTAGCATGACGATCAGCGTCTAAATTACGACGGGTCTGCGTTTGCTCAAAAGTTTCAGCAGCTCTTTGAGCTGCGTGACGCTCAGCATCTAAAGTCCGACGTATCTGTGAATCCTCTTCCGATTCCAGTGATCTAGCAAGTTTAGTAGCTCGAGCTCTGCTAGAGCTATTAGCTAAATTGGACTTTCGTTTGCGAGGCATCGTACAAAAATAAAATGAATCTAACCAAAACAGATGTACAGATTGAGATTTACTATCATAAAAAATCTTTACTAAGCAGCTACGTAGTAAAAGTAGTTTTATACCTACTACGACTTATAATTACATTAATTAAAAAAAAGGAATTAAAAGCAAATCTTTTTTTTTCAAGTAACGGAAATTATATTACCTTCTATTAACTATGAACTAAAATATCCCGAAATATTATGTATGTACAAAATTAATTTACAGGACCTAACTAATAAAAAATACTGAGGTACTTAAAAAAATAAAACTTAATCGTATTTTTTTAACGTAACGAAAACAATCTTACCTACTATGAACTAAAATGAACTAAATATTATCCCGAAATATTAAGTATGTACAAAATTAATTTACAGGACCTAACTAATAAAAAATACTAAGGTACTTAAAAAAATTAAACTTAATCGTATTATTTTAACGTAACGAAAACAATCTTACCTACTATGAATTAAAATGAACTATGAACTAAAATATCCCGAAATATTAAGTATGTACAAAATTAATTTTTAGGACCTTACTAATAAAAAATAGGAACTAAAAAAATTATGCGAAGCAATCAAATATTTTTACTCTATTGCAAAATGAATTTCTCTGTAGCGCAAATTTCTCTAATCGCATGCGTCCGGCAACGACGTCTGCCCTCACGTGTCTGCCCGTTCGGGTAGGCATAGTTAGATTCGTGTCGTGCGCTACCCCACCACACGACCGCCCCCCGCGCTCGCCCCACTTCGGCGAATGTGCGCGACGATGACCGATGACCGACGGCAGGCGGCGGCGATGAATAAGTATTCGTAACTTCAAAAGTCGATTTTTTTATTGATACAAAACAAAAGTTATAATTTCTGGAATTCCTTTGGTACCTACTTATATAAAAACTTTGCACATCCTAAGAGACCTATGTACCAAGTTACATGGTTTTATCTCCAAAAATGACGAACACCCACATGCAACCCCTATTTCACCCCCACGCTGGTGTAAATTTTAAAATGCTAGAACAAACGATTTTTTGTTTATTATTTAGTGCCTAAATGCCTAAATATAAAATGTAAGGTATCTTCAAGAATGACGAACTTCATACAAACTTTCAACCCCTATTTCATCCCCTCACAGGTCGAAATTTCAAAAACGCTAGAACAAATGTTTTATTATTTTTTATCAAGTGCTTAAATATAAAGTTTCATGGTTTTATCTTTAAAAATTATGAAATCCCATACAACTTTCCCCCCCCCCCCCTTTTAACCCCTTACAACCCCTTTTTCGCGATAAAAAGTAGCCTATGTTTTATCTCGGGGTCTAGAATATCTGTATACCAAATTTCATTCAAATCCGTTCAGTAGTTTTGGCGTGAAAGAGTAGCAGACAGACAGACAGACAGACAGACAGACAGACAGAGTTACTTTCGCATTTATAATATTAGTTAGGATGTACAAAGACTTTTCTATACCACACGCTTTCCTAAAAATCTTTGAGTAATTTTTAACATATTCATGAAATTTTGGGTCAAAATTACTTTTTCATAGGTAGCTAAGTTTCATAGCATACAAATCATACAGCCTTTTTCTACTTTTGAATATTCCAGTTATCGCCCAATCACATAATGTCTTTTTTGGCTTTTGCATAATGGTTTTTGACTTAAATATGCTGTTAAATTCGAATTCTATCATACTGAATAAGCAGCCGTAAAGCCAATCTAAATTGAAAACCTCATCACTAATGTTATTACTAAAATTTTATAATCGGTTATTAGGCATGGACCTGCATATAATTTTGTTTATTCTTTTTTCTTTAATACAAGGCAATGTAATAAATTGCCCCAGTGAACAGATGTTAAATCACTTAAAATTGACCTATTTAAATATTCCCATTTGAAAAAGATGTTATCTAAGCAAGTTACCGAGTGAGAAGTAATTCTTGTGGGTTCAGAAAATAAATAATTCAAGTCAAATGATTCAAATAGGCTCACTAATCTTATACTGACAGGACACTTTTCTAATTAATTAATATTGTTATCTCCACAAACTATTAAGACCTCACTACTGACACATAAACGTTTCTTCTTTTCGTTAAACGTTCTACACAAGAAAGTTCCACAGTGTGCTCAGTAGATAAATTAACAACATCTTTCCGTTCTTTAGACTTAATACTAATACGAACAAAAATTAAAGACTCTCCATGGATTGACTTCTTTCTTACATACACACTTCTAGCAGAATAAACTTCATTATCAAGTATTAACTGGTGCGCCGGCACTGTAGCCAATGCTCTGTGATACAGAGCACATCAACATTATATTTATCAAAAAATAATTCTACTTCAAAGCCTTTTCTAGATAATCCTTGAATATTTTGATGAACTGTTATGGTCATTGACCTTTTTACTTTATTACTACATTTTTTTATTATATTTCTACCAGCAATACCATTATTGAGTAAATGATGTGATATGCAAGAGATAGGCTCTATTGTCTTAACAATTAATTTAAAGAATGTTTATCATAATGTGCCAAACTATTGGCAGAATTAATATTAATAAAATCATTATTAATTAGCTCAAAAAGAGCAGTGCTTGAAGCCAAATGTTTGGCTGCAGGATTCTTACATACTAAGGGGTGCTCTATAGGAGCAGTCAGGAAAGCCAAATTCTTGGCTGTTATTCTAAAATAATATGATAGCGAAACAGATATTTGTATTTTAAAATAATACTGCCTCGTTGGTCTCGTGGTTGGCGTGTGCGACTGCTGATCATGAGGTCTCGGGTTCGATTCCCGGGTCGGACCAAATGTTTGTATGATATACAAATATTTGTTTCGGAGTTTGGGTGTTTTCTATGTACAATATGTATGTATTTACAATCTATATATATAAAAGAAAGTCGTGTTAGTTACACTATTTATAACTCAAGAACGGCTTTACCGATGTGGCTGAAAATTGGTGAGGAGTTAGCTTAGAGCCAGGAGACGGATATAGGATACTTTTTACATAGTTTTTTTGTACTTTGTCCCGCGGCGTTACCCGTGGTTGTTATTGCACCGCGGGTAACACCGCGGGACTCAACTAGTAATATATAAAGCTGAAGAGTTTGTTTGTTTGAACACGCTAATCTCAGGAACCGCTGGTCCGATTTGAAAAATTATTTCGGTGTTGGATAGTCTATTTATCGAGGAAGGCTATAGGGTATATATCATCACGCTACTACTAATAGGAACTGAGCAACAACGAAGAATGTTTCAAAAACGGGGGAAATTTTCACGGGAAATTTTCACGGGCAATATAAGCCGCAAACGAGGTTGCGTGGGTCAGCTAGTGTATTTACAAAAAAAGAAGTATATATGTATTTTTATCAGTTGTCTAGTACCCATAACACAAGCTCTGCTTAGCTTGGGACTAGATGGCGTTGTGTGATAGATGTCCGAAATATTTATTTATATTTATTTATATGGCAGATAATAATTATCTGTGGTCGAAAAAACATTATCATAGACAATCTCATTGATGTCAATTAATCCCTTAGGTGTCCGACGCCACTCAGTGGCGTCTGTCGAACTGATGAAATTTAGTATAAAAACTACCATTAATTTAGCTTGTCAAATTAAATATAGTCATGTTTAAATTATCCCTAATATTTTTTCATGTTTGTTTATTTTATGAATGGTTTTTTATTTACTCTAGCCCTATTCCCAGTGAAAATAATGAGACTAGAATTTCTATCAAAAGTCGAACTAATAGCCCTTTCCGAAATCCTATTATATGCTAGGTTTGCATATATGCAATACAAAAGTTACTAAATGAATACCACTTATTGGAGTTTGTCATTATCATACCTAGACCTTCACCAATTCAATCGCTAAACATTATTATTACTATTGGTACTGTTTGTTTGATGTTGAATATTTTTATTGGTATTTTGTATACTAATTAGCTTAAATTATTGTTATTTGTTGTCAATATCCTAGGGTCACATGTTACAGGCAAACTGTCCAAAAAACTAGTGGTTTCATTGTGGTTATCAGAAAGGAACAATGAATCATTCCTACAATCGCATGAATTAACTAATTTACCTATTGCCATAACTTGTTTCCTACTTTGTTTTTGAGAAATCTCATATTTACTACTGATGGTTTTTAGCTGCTCTTCGAGTTTCTCAATTTCTGTTTGAAGAGCTCATGTGTAATCAAAATATTGTGAAGACATGTTATCTACCTCTATGGAGTACATATTAACCTGATCAATTAATTTTATCCTCTGCCTATTTAATGCTACACTATTTATAAAGAACTTATGTTTATAAATAAGTTTTTTTGTTTTTGTAATATTTTTTTTAACACGCATGTACTTTTTTAATTTTTTCTTACTTTATACTTAATCACCATTGCTTGCCAGATGCCTAACTGTCAATGAGGAAAACCAATGAGGTCTCTAAGCGAATTATACTTATTGACAGCACTCAGGAAAATATTAGACCTACTGAAAAAATTAATGTTGGCATTAGGCAAATGTTTCATGGCTTTGATTACTTCACCTTAATTAGAAATTGATTGTTTAAGTCTACCTTAGTTATGCAGGGTAGCGTTTGTGACTGCTGTGTTGTAGTCTGGCGTTCAATTCGCGGTTCTGAAAAAATATTGGTATGATGAGTAAATATGTATAAGCGTTTCTGAATATTGTACCCCTAAGGAGGTGAAATAGGGGTTAAAAGTTTGAATGGTTTATTTGACATTTTTTAAGTCAGAAATATAAAAAAATATTTTTGGGCTACTGATTAAAAACAAGTGGATACGAATTTAAGCGTTTCTGGATATTCTATACCAAGGGGGGTGAAATAGGTGATGACATTTCGTATAGGTTAATCTGAAAGTCCGTCATTTTTTAATTTAGCCGCCTGAAACTTTGCCTTCAGACTTGATTACCTTATTTCATGAATAAATTATTAATAACTTACACAGATTAAATAAGTCCTACATATAATCTACTTCTACACAAGCAAACTCGCGGGCAATAGCTAGTATATTATAAGAATACATGCCAAGAGAAATTGTAGAAGCATTTTTCGAAGCATGAATGACGCAACCGAAGCCCAAACTCCTTTTCCCACTAATTCTGCGGGGGGGGGGGGGATCAGGGTCTTAGAGTCGCTTAATTATGTATTCTGGTGACGGTAAGTGGCTTCCATCAGGTGATGTGGGTATTTGTTTGCTATCCTGTACCATTAAAATTTGTCCCAAGCTGGATACCTAACTGTTAACGTGGAAAACAAATGAGGACACTAAGTCAACTTTAGCTAATGGTAGCATTCAGAAAATATTACACCTACTTAAAATATAAATATTACAATTAGGTAAATGTTTGATGGTTTTATATACTTTGATTAATTCACCTTTTTGTATTTGAATATTACAATTATTGAACGCCTCGAAGCTCTGGTAGCGAGTGCGACTTTTGTTCTTAGATTTGTTTTGATTGATTGATTGATTTAAGTGTTATATAGCCCATTTATCAAGGAAGGCGGCTATATATCATCACGCTTAGACCAAAAGGAGCAGAGCACCAATGAAGAATGTTCCAAAACGGGGGGAAATTATTTCGCTACGGGCAATAGGAGACGTAAACGAAGTTGTGTGGGTCAGCTAGTCAAATTATAAATACGTAAATAGTCGTATAGTGCACAGTATCACTAGAGTCAGGGTTTAAAACAAAAAAAAATGTGATGAACACGATTATTTGATCTGTGATGTCATTTATCCATAGTATTAATAATAGTTTTGTATTTTAAAACAAATATGAGCTCATAAAAATTGACCGACCTAGCGATAACCCGACTACTGAGTCGGGTTATCGCTAGTTTGGTCAATTTTATTCTACAAAATGTTGACTGTGGGGTTTTTTTTACTCGACAGAGATAACAGTAGTGGAAAACCAAGAAGTTAGGTTTATATGAATATAGTGAATACTAATACTATGTAAAAAAATCAGAAACTATGAATAATAATTTTAACAATTAAGCAACAGCGCAAAGCATGTTAGTTGCAGTATACAAAAAAAAATATTCGAAATTCAAATATTTACTAATAATTTCGTTTAACCTAGGTTACTGCAGGTTTAGCCTGGTGGTTTAAGCAATTGCCAGGCCACCTTCTACTACACCGATAGGAGACAGAAACGGGTCGGCTAATTTATCTTATAATTTCGTTTTCTTTTTTAGTAAATAAACTAATCTTGATCTATCGTGCATTAAAAACATTTACGTTGAAGTTTGTCTTTGATGATGTGGATCACCGATTTTATAAATAACCATATCTATATACAATAAAAATTAATAAAATCCGCGTACATATTACCGTAAAAGGACTCTTTGCGAACAGTGCTTCCAATTTAAAACCGAAATAGGTTCAGTTCAGTTTCAAAGGCTTATAGTGAAGGCCAATGAGTCGCTGCCAAAAAAGAAATTCTTTAAAAAAGACAACACACACTCCTGTGTACATTTGAATCCCATTACCATCATACCACAGTCAATATAATGCGATCGAATTCATTTGGGCTCAACTGCTCAAGTCAAAGCTATTTTAAAGTTTATATTTTAATTTATTTAAATTGGTACATACGTACGTTCGAAGTAGATTTCACAAAATTTATGTAGTCAATTAGCAGTTAGACGAGCCAACTCGGCCTGGATGGTACTACCAGAAGATCAATCTAAAATGACAGCGGTCGTGCTATCGTGTTTCATTGGTGAGTGCGCAATGATACAGAAACATCTCAATAGGCCGCCATAGTGTGAGTCACCATTCCATTGTTATATTGCCTGCATTCGCAATGAGTATGCTGATCACCACTCTTGGATTCTGTTCATGCTTTCCATCAGGTAGAGTAGAGTGTCTTTAGCAGGCTCATAAATAGAAAAAAAAACAACTGCCTTTTAATGCTAATAAGATGCTCACATCTTCAAATAATGCCTGTGACAACGTAACAATGTCGTTACCAAGACAAAAAGAAAACTGTTCAAAAGGAATGCGAGCGTGATTGCAATTTCGACATAATCTGTGACCAAGACTGCTCCAACGAATCAGACTTGAATAGTGTAGACGACCTTGGATGTACTCCTTTATAATAATATAAACAGTAAATTAACGTTTCTTTTATGATTTTAATAACTACAGTTTGATTTGAATTTCCTTAGATTTTCATATACTGTTTCTCAAAATTATTAGCTAAAATAAGCTACCTATATATAAAAATAAATAAAATTGGAGTGTTTGTTTGTAATAATCAAATAACCGCTTTTTACTAAATGCATATATACATATGTATACAAGGTACATATCTATTCAAATAAAGAAAATTGGAGTAGCTGTTTGTAATATTAAAATAACCGCTTTTTACTAAATGCATACGTATGTATACAGGGTACATATACAAAAATATCATTTTTTACAATTTTTATCTGTCTGTCTGTTTTTTCCGGTTAATCTGGACCGAAATTGACGAGACTTTCACTGGTAGATAGCTGATGATATAAGGAGTATCTTAGGCTACTTTTTTTAGACTAGCTTGCCCCGTGGAGTTACCCGCGGTGCGATAATGACCGCGGGTATCACTGCGGGGTTCAGCTAGTATAAAATATGAAGAGTTTTATCGATATCGAGATATACGAACTACGTCGTAAACGTATTAGTAGCATTCAGCCATTTACCGTGACAACTACTTACTACATAGAGTTAAAATGAAATTATTTGTCATATTTCTTGTGGTGTTCCTTGGCCTTGCCAATATTGCCACCCATATTTTCGTTGACTGTGGTTCATTATCGAGATCTCTATGTCCGTCCTATAAAAAAATCAACGGGATATGCGAACCCGTAAGTAGCAATCTATTTATCAACCATAGATCTTGAGGATTTATGTTACATCTTGTGTGATAATAATATATTTTCTGATATTGTATTGGGCGTAGCACGATTTTATGTACACCTGTGAAGCAATTTTTTGCTATAAAAAGGTTTTAGTGAGTCAATTCTTAAAGATATGCGTCGCAGACTTTTTAACCGACTTCAAAAGGAGGTTACCAATTTTACTGTTTTTTAGGGTTCCGTGCCAAAGCCAAGAAACGGAACCCTTATTGATTCGTCATGTATGTCTGTCCGTCCGTATGTCACAGCCACTTTTTTCCGAAACTATAAGAACAATACTCTTGAAACTTGGTAAGTAGATGTATTCTGTGAACCGCATTAAGATTTTCACACAAAAATAGAAAAAAATACAATAAAATTTGGGGGGGAAAAAAATACCTGAAACTGAAACTAAAATTTTTTTTTTCCATCAAACCCATACGTGTGGTATATCTATGGATAGATCATCAAAAATTATTGAGGTTTCTAATATCATTTTTTTCAAAACTTAATAGTTTGCGCGAGAGTTACTTCCAAAGTGGTAAAATGTGTCCCCCCCACCTATAGCTTCTAAAATAAGAGAATGATAAAACTAAAAAAATATCTGATGTGAATAACCATGCAAACTTCCACCGAAAATTGGTTTGAACTAGATCTAGTAAGTAGTTTTTCTTAAATACGTCATAAATCGTAAACCGCAATTTATCGATCAAAGTTACAACGAACTACAAGAACTGTTATATTATGTTACTTGCTGCTACGGAACCCTTCATGAGCGACTCCGACTCGTACTCGGCCGCTTTTTTAAAGTTTATAATCTCAGAACTTTCGACTGAGTGAACCGATTTTGATGACTCTTTTTTTTAAAGCTAGTGCTTCCCGTATAATCCCATTTCAATTTGGTCTAGTTCTTAAAGACGGCTTACTTTTGAAAAACAAATAATTTTACTTTATTAACTAGTCCAAATTACCATG
This sequence comes from Spilosoma lubricipeda, assembly GCA_905220595.1. NCBI lineage: Eukaryota > Metazoa > Arthropoda > Insecta > Lepidoptera > Erebidae > Spilosoma > Spilosoma lubricipeda. Next base: position 4,503,729 of record HG992286.1, on the reverse strand, counting down.
GTAAATGACGAATTAAAGTGGAATAATTTTTACAAGCACTGCTTTCAAAAGGCGCTTCTTTTAGTCTTTTTTGTGATGGTATATAACCTTCTTCAATAACTGGGTTATCTAACACTGAAAAATATAAAAAAAAACAAACTAGGCTGTGTGTTTGCTGAGGTTAACGCGTTCAACCTAAGAAAGAAACTCTTCAGCTTCATATTATTAACTAGCTGAACCCCGCAGTATTACCCGCGGTTATCGTCGTACCGCGAGTAACGCCGCGGGACAAAGTTAGTCTAAAAAAATTGCCTAAGTTACTCCCCGGATCATCAGCTTCCTGTCAGTAAAAATCCTATCAAAATCCGTCCAGCCGTTCCAGAGGTTACCCGGAACAAACAGACAGACAGGCAGACAGAGAAAAAAATTTTTTAACTTCATTTTTGATATATGTACCGTGTATGTATTTAGTAAAAAGCGGTTATTTTAATGTTACAAACAGACACTCCAATTTTAGTTATTTGTATAGATATAGATATGAATAATGACGTGTGGAGTTACTTTCCTTGCAGATTTTTATATAAGTAGATATGAAAGCAGAAAGCACAATTTAAATGCTTTTTCATACTACGTTGATTTATCATTTTTGTTTCAGAATCGCAATGAAGATTTCAAGGACCATGATTATTTTTCTGGCGAAAAGCAGTGAAAAACAATCATTCAATGTAATCAGACTTTGTTAAAATAAAAATAAACAAAAAAGTAGTCCGTTGTGTATTTTTAAATATCTTTGAAGAGAAGCAACATAATTTTTTTAATGGTGTCTGAATGATGTCCTACTTCTTTTATTGTATCTATGACTGTACCTTTAACACAATTTTTTGTAACTCTACTTTTACTTATTATCTAAAGTTTCCACTATTTCTAATGTCTGTCTTTTCTTTACCCCATGTTCACTCTCATAACAACTTTAATTTTTTTAAACAAGATAGTTCATCATTATTAACTGACTTCAAAATAGGAGGAGGTTTCTCAATTCGACCGTATATGTTTTTTTTGTGTGTTCGGCTCAAATTCGTCGTTTATGAACCGATTTTGATGATTACTTTTTTAATGGAAAGGAGATGTCCCAATGATGGTACCATGATAATTGCATTAATATCTGATGATGGCATCCAAGATTCGTTTATCCGGTTTTATTTTTGTTAAAATTGTTAATAAAAGTGTTGAACTCTAGCTTTAATTTTTTATTTATTTTTGTTTTAAAGTCTCAGTGTTCATAAAACACCTCACGGAAAACAATAATTTATTTTGAATAACTTTAAATGTACAATTTTTTTTATAAAAAAACCGCCTTCCGTAAAACATCCAACGAAAACTCCCTGTCAAAAAACAATAGAAAGCGTAATTCTTCATAAATTGCTGTGTGCCAATTTTTGTCTATACCTAATTCTTTATTCATTTAAATAGTAGTATTATAATGTGTATTAGGTACCGAAAATCTGTTTGAAGTTGGTGCCAAGCCCAATAGGAATTTGATAAGTTGCATAGGTCCTGCTCCGCCATACTACTACACAACTATTACAAAACTATTTTTGATACAATAGTAAAGTAATGTTGTTCAAGTTCAAGAAAATTTCGTAAGTTCACAATTGTTTAACTCGTTGAAAAATTAACTTTAAGTAAAATTTACAACGGGAATAAATTATTTATAGTCTTCAGAACACACAATATTTTTCTTAAATTTAAAAAAAAAATTCAATACCTTAAATAAATTAATTAATGTGCCGTACTCGCTTTTGACGCCACGCGCGCATCCTAAAAATGTCACGGGCAGACATATTTTCAGCGTTAAATTAAAATTATAAATAATGGAGATAGAGTTCCCAGAGCTAAAACTTTTTTATTGGAAATTTCTTCCTCTTTAACAAACTTTTTTCGAAATTGCTTAAATGTTAATATTTTTCAAGTTATTAACAAAAAACGAAATATCATTTTTTTATCTTATTTTGTTAATAACAATTGCAATTTTTAACCTGCACCAAAATTCTTCAAAAAAATTTTTTTAGAGGTGATTCCGAATCGAATGAGCCATCGCTCATATTTTTAGGACCTTTATCTCTATTTTTCACGTTTTTGAACTTGTTCACTAGATTACAACTACAATCGATTCGGATATGTTCAATTGTTCATGCACGATGATCGACTCAAGTTACTAAGTTTTGATTAAACTAAAAGGGATGGCTCGTATGAAATAATAATCTATAACTTTTGTTGGATATTAGATGTTTCAACTACACTGCTTTGTGAAGCGCCTGGTGTTACTCCACGTTTATAATTTGTTCAAAGCAAAAATATTTTCGATACGTTATAATACTGTTTGGGGGTTTTTTTTTCATTCATATTCGCTTAGATTTTTATAATTATTCGTTCGTATTTTTTTTGGCTTGGCATCGACTTCAAACAGATTTTAGGTACCTAGCATACATTATAATACTACTACTTATATGGATGAAAGTAGTATGTATGGACAAGAATTGACACATATCAATTTATGAAGAGCCAGTTTATTTTACGCTTTTTAGTGTTTTTGGCAGAGAGTTATCGTTGGATGTATTTTGAAAGTGGTTTTTTTATGAAAGGTTTTTGTTTTTCAGTTTTTAGTGCAAACAATCGTAAGTAAGTAGTAAGTTGAACTACTTCATAAAATTTCTGCCGATGCAAATAACTGTAGTGGTTTAAAGACTATTAAAACTGAGCATAGTCTCCAAAATTATGTTGAGATGCAACATTTCTGTAACCGAGAATGTGGTCTACGGGGCAATGGGGATCAAGTCCTACCTTAAGCTTTGCTGTGATGAAATCGAAGCAGGCGAGTTACTTAAAGCAAAATACATTAAAGGGTTAGTTATCATAGCGCCTGTGTCAACAGCCTATCAAAAGGCTATGGGGATGTTAAACGGAGAAAACTACTACTGCTAATATTTAGTTGGGTGGTTATTATACGTCAAGTACTTTATATCACGTCTAATCAGTCTTCACGGTGACTGCCCCTACAATTCAATCTCAAGACTATCTTTCAACCTCTACTTCACCCTCTTAGAGATAAAATATCCAGAAACGCTTTAATACGTACTCATTACTCATTTTTAATCAATAGCCCAAAGATAAAGTTTCATGTTCCTAACTTAAAAAATATCTGATGTGAAAAATAAAAGTGTTCTATAACTTTAGGGGCCTCGCACAATCTTATGGAGTCCGATTTTTGTGACTACAATATTCACAGAAAGGGATTAGCAGGTCCATTGAGACGAATGGACTACAGCGACGAAGGGTAATCTTATGGGATATTACAGAAAAGTCTTCATTATTTTGGTAACTCCGTAAAACTTGTTTTTTTTTTCATTTCAAAAGTTTGTTCTTTTGCATCTACGTATTAGCTGTCATTTTAGGCGGTTAGTTCGATATTGCGTTTTTAAATCCTACTAATATTATAAATGCAAATCCTACTATTATTATAAATCCTACTAATATTATAAATGCGAAAGTTTGTAAGGATGGATGGATGTTTGGATGTTTGTTACTCTTTCACGCAAAAACTACTGAACGGATTTGGATGAAACTTTACAGTTATATAACTTATACATCAAAATAACACATAGGCTACTATTAGCCGCGATAGCCGACATTGACGCGGGCGGAGCCGCGGGCAACAACTAGTAACATAATAAACGGATTACCTACAACTTTTGTGGATATTATTCTTTTATGCAATTTTAAATCCTGTTTGTATTTTTGTTACAGTAGCTTAGGCTTTAAATTTTTTATTACTTAATGAATTTGTTCACAAGTCCTAATTAATTTTGACACGTCGCTTGATTCCCCCTTACAAGGCATTAGAAGTGACTTTTGAATACAAAAATAGCTGAGTACATCATTTATTATGCCTGGAATCGATCTGCATTCAAAACTCCTTTTTTTTCAATTTTGTCGCTTAATTCATTCTTACATAACGCAGTCCAATATTAATAAATAAATAAAATAAAATAATTAAAAAATAAAATAAAGAAAATATTAAACCTATTTTCAAGATTAAAATGTGGGGGGACAGGTGTGTCATGTCCCTCCACTACAAAGGCAGCATCCTCCGACCAGGCGAGGCGCGTGGAGACTGGCTGCTGCGTAGACGGGAATAAGATGCTCTGCTTACATGGACCGTAGGTGCAGTGTGTTGTGCCTAGACGCTGATGAGGCCGTAGGGGTTAACCAGGCTGGAGCGGTCGCTTCCTGTGTGTGGTGACTCCCTGTTGAGGCCGAGAATGCTGGCTGGTTGAGACTTACTGTGGGAGTGAACATGATGGTGTTGCTTCCGATCACCTCGGTGTTACCACTGTTGGGGAACGGTGCGTCATGTCCCTCCAACACAAATGGAGGATCCTTCGACCACGCGAGGTGACCATGTCTGGCAGGCCACGCAGAACTTCTATTGCGCGATTCAGGATTGGTAGTTTCTTGGTATTGTACGTTACTCTGTACTCCTACTTCAGTAGATGGCACTGTAGTATATTTCTCTCGCGCTGTATGTGAAAGTCGCCACATACAAAAACAGCTCACTCAATATGTTGCTATGCAAAAATATTCACGTTTGTATTAAATAAAGAATAAATTTGTCAGAGACACAAATGGAATGCTACTAACCCCTGTTATAACAAGAAACCGTTCCCCTACCAGTATCTTCTAAGGCTTGACACCTACTGGATAACTGGGTGCTTGGTTCATCTACCGGTATTAAGTAATTCTTTCGTTGTATTTTACCGAGCCGAGAGTAACTTGCCGAAGGAGCAGTCCTGTAAATCTAGGGAGAAGGAGGAGTTTTAAAGACTGCCAACTAACTTATAACTCATGTATCGTACGTGGAAATGACCGATACTGGTCGCTTACCATCAAGGGGTTAGTAAAACCCTGATACCTGAATTATTTGATCGAAACCTCCTTAAAAATAAACGATGTCACAATCATGAATCAGCACTGTATTAACCAAAAATTGCTAATTACGTCATTTAACCGCAAAATCCAGAACGACGTCATCTGAGATATTCCTATTACAAATCTACCACTCCTAATATAGTAATATTCAGCTATTTATCATGGTTTTCGAGCAAACTACTTACCTACACTGTGGTAAAATGAAATACTTTATTTTATATTTTGTGGTGTTACTTGGCATTGCCTCAGACGTTTTCGTCTACTGTTAATTACATTATGACGTATGTCCTCGTGGTTACCAAAGATTCCGAGGATTTTGCAAACCCGTAACTTTTAAGCTACTGTAATCACTTATAAAAGTCGATTAATAAATAATTATGTATTCTAAGGAAATATTGATTGATAAAACAATTGGTACGTAAGTAGGAAAAAACAGTTAAGGGTGTTGCGTAAGTTGCGCATTGCAAACAACATCTTTAACAGCATTCTAACTAAATATTTTAAAACAAAATGGGGATCTTATGTGGTTTTCTTATATTGTCTATAAGATGTGGATGTGTGTGGAGCTTAGCATGTTTTTAGTAAGCCCTTCCAATTATGTTATTTCGGGATCGGGATGTATATGTTCGTTTTAGTAGTTATGTTAATGTTTTAAACATCGCTGACCTTAGATCAAATAAATAAAGGTAGATAACAATAAGCCATTTTTGAAGTGAAATATTCTTTAGCCGCGTTGAGCACTTTTTGGTAGGAGAAAATCTTATGAGTTCGGGTCACCGCGTGACCGACATGCTGACGTCACAAAACTTCTGTAGCCGCGTTGAGCAATTTCTGGTAGGAGAAAATCTTATGGGTTCGCGTCACCCACCGCATCACCGCGTCGACATGCTAATGTTTGATGTTGATAATTTTAATGTGAACATTATGAAATTTCTAATTTTGCAAATAACATACTAAGTTATAAGTTTGCACTTCTATGGACTGTAATTTTTTTAAATATGTGGATGTGACAGAAGGGTTACCACTTTTTAAAAAAATCCCTGGAAATTGCATTAAAATAGGTAATATGCGTAAATAAATATGTTTGTTTCTTATTAATTACAATTAGATTGTACATATTTAATACCATAAAATTACGTGACTAAAAAATAAAGTAATACTTATTTCTCACTCTCTACTTCATTATTTGTCTATGAGTTTACCTACAAGTTACTTAGGTACCTACATTTCAGAGAGTGTTGTCAGAAACAGAGAGAATTAACTAACTTTTAAACTTTCGCGTTCCTGTCGCGTGAGAGAATTAAATTCTCTGCAACTTTTGTATTTAACATTTTTTATACCTTGAACCGTTTTCGAGATAGAGGGCGTAGAGCGCGCGGTCAGAGAATTATCTCATGTCAACTGGTAGTTTCGATCAAAAGCTAGTAATATTAAGGTTATAATTTATTGCTAAATATATAATTATCATTTTTTATTAACTTTTAGATTTAAAGTAGTAGAGCCACGCTGATTTCAGCACGAACGGGCCGGCTCGACCGGGGCGGTAGTACCTTCGCCACAGAAAATCAATGTAAAATGACAGCGATTATGCTGTCGTGTTTCGTTGGTGAGTGCGAGATTGGAGGCCCAATGATGCAGAAGCATCACTAGCCCGCCATGGTGTGGATCACCATGCTGCATTTGCAGTATGGTGACCACTCTTGGATTCTGCTTATGCGATCATACAGAGTAGAGTCATTTTGGCAGGGAAAACACAAAAAAAAACTATTTTTAATTAAGTGTCGATTTGTTTAATAAAACTTACTTGGCCATGTTATTAAGAAATTATTGAGGAAAATACTTAGATTATAAACGACGATACGACGACGGTATATAATATAAAATATATTTTCATATTTAGCAATAAGTTATAACCTTAATCTGCACATGTCATATGGGTATCAGTTTTTGATCGAGACTACCAGTTGACCTCAGATAATTTATTACTACAACCTGATAATAAATACAAATAGCCATAAAAAAACGAGAACCAATAGAAAACGAGATATTTGCACAAAATGTAAAAAAAAAAACGTTTTTGTGACCTTTGACCCCTGAATTTAAAACTTGCGACCATCTAATAATATGTGAATTTTGAGAACAGTTTTAGGATGCTAAAATACAAGTTGTTACTTACAAGGTTAACCCCCTATAATGACTGAAAAAGACTTCCACAGGTCGGTGGAGCAAAGATGGCTGGATGCGAGAAGCCGAGGATTACACCAAGTGTCGTTAAATGAGAGAGGTTGAAGTCTAGCAGTGGACTGGAGATACGCTGATGACGATGATGATAATTTATAATTACCAAAAGCCCCACAATCCTTAATGATGATATTTCCTCAATAGTACTCTCGTGAGATGGTCATTTTTGATGTATGTGATTTCATCATTTCTAACAGAGGTGTGGAACTCTCTGTTGAATATTTGTAGTTGTTCTTTTCAAACATGTTAGTGTAACTAAAACACCTACCAGACAAGTAAAATTTTAACAAAAATAAAACCGACTGCAAGGTTCGACTCGATTTTTCTTGGATGCCATCATCAGGTCTTAGTGTCCTTATCATGGTACCCCCGTTGGGATATCTCTTTTCCATTAAAAAAAGAATCATCAAAATCATCGGTTCATAAACGACGAAGTTATCCGCGAAAAAACATAAAAAAAAAGAAAAAAATATGTACGGTCGAATTGAGAAATCTCCTCCTTTTTTTGAAGTCGGTTAAAAATGAATAGTTTAAGCAATGAAACGTTTAGGAAAAAAAACTTAGAAAATAAAATTGATGCACATGGTTAATACACTGTTTATAATTTTTAGTATTATTTAGCATAATTTTTTAAACGACTTCAAAAAAAGAAGGAGGTTTCTCAATTCGACGGTATACATTTCTTTTTTTTTACCCGACTACAGCAAAACCAAAGGAGGATTATGATTTTGACAGGCTATGTATGTATGTATGTATGTATGTATGTACGTATGTATGTATGTTCATTTGTTCCCTCATAGCTTCTTAACTACTCATTGGAACTGGACAAATGAGATGTCGTTAGAATCGTCATGATTGTCTGCTGGTTATAGGCTATGTGACATGTCACTGAATCTAATGTGGCGCCCTCTAGGCGACATAAAGTACCGTATAAAAAAATAATTTTAGATAAATATGTCGTGTTTGGTATCATTGGAAAGGGCGTTACTCAAAAATACATATATTATTAGCATTTGCTCGTGACTTTGTCCGTATTTATTCGAAAAGTGTGTTATTTCTATGGTATGCCTGTTTGTTCCCTCCTTTATAAACTACTAGTCAGAATAAGACAAATGAGGAATCGTTAGAAGCGTCTTGATTGTCCGCTGATTATAGGCTATATTACGTGTCACTACGCCTAATGTGGCGCCCTCTAGCCGACATAAAGTAGCGTATAAACGTGTATATTTCAATAATATATATATTATTAGCATTCGCTCGTGACTTTGTTCGCATTTATTCGATAATTGTGATATTTCTATGGTACCTGTTTAAAATATACTTTGCAAAGAAAAGTAATTGTAAGTATTAATATTATAGAGACACCAAAATATTGTAAATAAAAAAAAAGTAAAAACTAAAACCCAACTACGACAAAAAGCGACGCTGAAAAAGTATGAAACAAATTTCAAAAGCCGTAGTCACGCGTTGTTAAATTGTTATGGACTACAGCTTTTGAAACTTGCCCATACCACATAAACATGGTATATGTTTATGTGGTAGTCCATAACACTTTCACAACGCGTGACTACGGCTTTTGAAACTTGTTTCATGCTTTTTCAGCGTCGTTTTTTGTCGTAGTTGGGTTTTTTATCTTTGTTCACGGTAACTTCGTCGTTTATGAACCGATTTTAAAGATTATTTTTATTGGAAAGGAGATGTCCCAACGGTAGTACCATGATAAGGACATTATTATCTGATGATGACATCCAAGAGAAATCGAGTCGAACCTTGAAGTCGGTTTTATTTTCCTTAAAATTGTACTTGTTTATGTATATCTCTTTCAAAATGACTCCATTCTGCCTGATGGACGACATGCAAGAGTGGTGGTCACCATACGTATGCTTATTGGTTGAACTAGTAGAAACGCGTCTAGGATATCATATTGTGATGCTTTACTTATATCTGAATGCGAGACAAGGCACTCTACATTAATTATAAGGTACTGTACTAAAAATGACCAATTCTGCTTTAGTTGAGTGCTAGTTTTGAGCAGGAAGGAACATCCTCTTGTCTCAGAGTAATAAAACAGCTTATTGGTTCCAAAAGTTAAGTAGTAGGTGATGAACAAATGCCTGAATCCGAGGCAAGACACTACAATTACTTTGTGAAGTCATCTGCTGTCTAAAATGTGAATAACTCTTCCTTGATTAATAAATATTTTTTGAAGACTCCGAACGGTTGTAGTCTGTTCTTGTCGATCCCAGGTTTTGGGGTCTGCAAGCGTTAAAGAGGTCAAAATGAAAGATGTTAAATCATAAATCTGCTTTATGTGCTAAAAGTAAAACACTTTGCATCTGGTTAGGACGATCTTTATACAATTTAAACATTCATTTAAGATTAATCATCGAAATATTCTTCGTAATCCTCATCCTGAAAACAAATAAATGTTATATATTAATATAGCATATTTTTTATTCGCAATTTACCAAATTATTTTATAACACCATGAGCGTAGATAGTTATTTAATGTTTTAAAATTAAGAAAGGTCTCACTTTAGCCAAAATACTGCAAATTCTTCACAAGTTTGATAGTGTATATATTATGGTAAGTATACTCATATGTGTGTATTTGTTTTGAAATAAGAGGCAAACGAGCAGACATACGTCTGATGGTAAGCGATTACCGCCGCCCATAGACACCCGCCACACCAGAGGCGTCACAAGTGCGTTGCCGGTTTTTTAAGAAGGAGTATACTTAAATATACATATTTATATATAATGTATATGTTACCGGCATTCTGTATAATACCTAGGCAATGCATAAAATACCTAGGTAGTCCGGGCAATGTATGAAATATTATGAATATTATTGTTCACTACATACTTTACCTAGGTATTTTATAATCCCTAGCAATTGTATAAAATACCTACTGACCCACCGGCAATTTAAAAAACAAATAGATTTTGGTTTGTATTTATTAATTTTTTGTTACTACCTAGCTACGTACAACTACCTAGAAACGTGTTCTGTTTGCTTAATTAGCTGTATTCAGAATTATATGGGTTTAGGTTAGGTTAGAACAGTAATTCTCCCAGATTCACTCTGTTGTTGTTGAATCATTTGGATTAATTAACACAACTCTCGCATTAGGAATATACAATAAACCACTAAGCCAATCGTGCAGTGCAGTGCAGATTGAGTGGATTATTTTTTATCTGTTCCCATACATAGCACATTGCCGGCTGCGCATTAGGCATTGTATAGAATACCTAGCCAAAGTATAAAATAAATAATATTTCACACATTACCTACACGTTTTAGGTATTGTATACATTGCCTATATATTGTATAGATTACCGGATTATACAGATTACCGGTATTATATAAATATTTTTGCATAATTGTGTAGGTATATTATATTTCATTGTTTTCTTTTAATTTATTCCTTAATATTATTGGGATTACTTTAAAAGTCCTAACGAAAGTGTAGGTATTGCACCATCTCACCCATTTCCCCACCACTTAACGGTATACTGGTAGAGCCTGGCAATAAGTCTGCCATTGTACATTTTATGCGCAAAGTTCATAAATAAATGAATAAGAACCTTATTACGTAAAGAAAACAAACACCCGACTGTATAAAAACTGTATAGTTAAAAAAATCACAAACCTAACCAATGAATCAGATTAATAAAATAAATATGATGATGAAATCTTCATAATAAATATAATTTTTTTTAAAGTAGTTTAAAATCTGTTACTACACGAACAGTTTTACTACATACATATACATATATGTACTTAGACCTACGTATGGTCCCGGCAAATGATTCTGATAATTATTTACTGTTATTGATGAGGAAAATAGTTGATTTATGCATGTCCCTTATACTATAATGACATAACTAGTGTTGTCAATGAGTAATTGTTTGTTCTAGTAATTGTTACGTTATTGATAGCTTTAGCTTAAACAATCATTTCACATAAAAGTACCGTTAGTGACAATCAAGAAATATATAGGTATATATATGTATACTAGCTGTTCCGGCAAACGTCGTTTTGCCGTAACTACTTATAAATTAAAAATTAATTAAAAAAACTTTGTCCAGCGGACAAAATTGTGAATCTAAACCATTCCCAGATCCCCTTGAACACACACAAAAAATTTCATCAAAATCGGTCCAGTCGTTTGAGAGTAGTTCAGTGACATACACACTCACAGAAGAATCTCACAGAATTATATATATGAAGATATAATTTTCACAAATCCTCTCCAGCTTATATAACCAAATCTTTTCGTATAGTTTTTTTTTGCTTTTTATTTCCAAAATAGTATATTTAATAAGTTGAAGGACTAATTCTCTTACAGAGTTAAATTAGACGTGATATATTTTTATCGCAATTAATAACTTAAAGTCTAAAATATTTCTAAAGCCACTCTCAATCTAAAACAAGTTTTTAAAAAGCAATTTATAAAAAAAACCTTTCTAACGATAGCTCACACAATGGATTACAAAATCATACACCTGCACTTTATGTGCAGGAGAAGAATCGTGAAAAAAACCTATAATATGCCATATTCTCAATTATTCCATATCCATTAACATTTTTCCATCTGCATGGAAAATGGCTCAAATTATTCCCCTACCCAAGAAATGCAATCCGACATCCTTCTCAGATTACCGTCCCATATCTATCCTTCCTTTTTTCTCCAAAGTCCTCGAGCGTCTGATTTACACACAGTTAAACTCATTCCTTTCAAGAAATTGTTTCCTTAATCCTTTCCAATTAGGTAGGTCATAGCACCACCACAGCTCTAGTCCATATCACAGATGATGTAAGGTTGGGCATGGACGAGGGAAAGCTAACGGTCCTAGCTTTGCTAGACTTCAGCAACGCTTTCAATACTGTTGATTTCGACGTCTTGTTGGGTATACTGTGCTCTCTTAACATATCTCCATCGGCAATTGACTGGTTTCGTAGTTACCTGTATGGTCGTCAGCAGCGTGCTTGTATTGAAAATGTTTACTCCTCATGGCGCACTACATCTGCTGGCGTACCTCAGGGCGGCGTGCTATCCCCGTTGCTTTTTGCAGTTTTTATTAACTCAATCACAAAACAATTACTTTCTTCCTACCATCTTTATGCGGATGATCTCCAAATTTACTCACATGCCACTCCGGATAATTTGACGCAAGCAGTGGATGTCATCAACAGAGACTTGACCCAAATTTGCCTGTGGAGTGAGGAGTATGGACTTAGTGTGAACCCTAGCAAGACAAAAGTCATTATAATTGGCAGCTCCAGGCTTATCTGTAAAACAAACTCTCAACAAATTCCGGTTGTTTATTGCAACGGTTCCATTGTTCCGTATAGTGAAAAAGTGAGAAACTTGGGGATCTGTATGGATAGATACCTATCCTGGGGCCCTCAAATTGAGGAAGTCAGCCGCAAACTATTTGCGGCTGCAGGATCTCTGCGAAGGCTACGGAATTTTCTTCCCTCTAACACTAAAATTGCGCTTGTACAATCACTTTTGCTTCCCATCCTTGACTATGGCGATGTCAGCTATCTAGATCTCACCGAAGACCAGCTGAATAAACTTGAGCGACTCCAAAACCTCTGTATCAGATTCATATTTGGATTACGCAAATATGATCACATCTCTGGGTATCGTGCTAAACTCAAGTGGCTACCAATACGCCTTCGCCGGAATCTGCATATTCTTACTCTTTTATACAGTGTTCTGTTTTTTCCTCACACACCCCCTTATCTCAAACAACGTTTCCAGTTTTTAAACAACACACATTGTAGAGACCTGAGATCATCGGAGAATTTTATATTAACAATACCAAAACATTCTACTCAGTTTGCAGACAAGTCTTTTACCGTGCAAGCTGTAAGGCTTTGGAACAAATTGCCTGTGACAATCAGACAAGCGAAAACCTTGCCTATTTTTAAAAAACTAGTGAAGGACTATTATTTGTCATTATAAACACTTAATGAATCTTATTGCTTAGTGTATTTATTTGTGTATGTGTTTATATGGACTATATAAGTACTGTTTAAGTGTATATAATAAATGTATATGTATATGTGTCATGAGTATAAGTATGTATTTATGTGTTTATCTTTTACTTATCATTCTTTTGTGATATATTTCAAATAAATTAAACTACCTACCGTTAAATTTCAAATACCTAATATCCGTGTTAAGGTTGTCTGGAAGAAATCGCCGTGAGCGATAAGACCGCCGATTGTTACATTTATATTTTACTGTAACTCTTTCTATGTTTTATGTCATTACATGTATGCAATAAAGATAAATAAATAAATAAATAAATAAAGCTCTTTATTGTCATCTATACATCTATACAAATAAATTAAATTGGAGTGTCTGTTTGTAATATTAAAATAACCGCTTTTTTACTAAATGCATATGTATGTACACACGGTACATATATCAAAAATGTATTTTAAATTTTTTTGCCTGTCTGTCCGTCTGTCTGTTTGTTCCGGGTAATCTCAGGAACGGCTGGACGGATTTTGACGGGACTTTCACTGACAAGTAGCTGAAGATCCAGGGAGCAGACGTAGGCTTAATTTTTTTAGACTAACTTTGTCCCGCGGCGTTACTCGAGGTACAACTATAACCGCAGTTAACAGCTAGTTATATATATGTATCTACATATGGCTGAGTGACTTTAGTAAAATCTATATAATCTGAATCTCATAAACGGCTTCAACGATTTTCATGAAATAGTTAGTATACAATGTTAGTATACAATGCAGGGGCTTTCGGGGGCGATAAATCGACCTAGCTAGGATTCATTTTTATAATATTTACCAAAAAAAAATACCGAGTAAAGCTCGGTCTTTATATATATATATAAACTAGCTGAGCCCTGCGGTGTTACCCGCGGCACAACAGCACACAACACAACAACCGCAGGGTAACGCTGAGGGGCAAAATAAAAAAAATCAAAACAAAATGCTATGTAAAAAGTATCCTATGTCCGTCTCCTGGTTCTAAGGTACTTCGCCGCCAATTTTCAGCTAAATCGGTTAAGCCGTTCTTGAGTTATAAATGGTGTAACTAACACGACTTTCTTTTATATATATAGACTAGCTGTCCCGACAAACGTCGTTTTGCCATAACTACTAATAAAATAAAAATTAATTTAAAAAACATTGTGAATCTAAACCATTCCCAGATCCCCTTGAACACACACAAAAAATTTCATCAAAATCGGTCCAGTCGTTTGAGAGTAGTTCAGTGACATACACACTCACAGAAGAATTATACATATAAAGATAACGGACCTGAGAGAACAACAAAACAAAATTATCAATATTATTTTATAACGATTACTTAAACCAAAATTGTCTGCAGTGCACTAATTTTGGATTCTGCTCATACTTCCAATCAGGCAGAGTAGAGTCAATTGAAAAAAAAAACACATAAAACTTAATGAATTATCTTACCCGAATACACCAAGCTCCAATCCTTCTATAACCAGGTGGGCATCCTCCTACCAGAACAGAAGTACAGTCAACAAGATAAAATGTGGAGAGTGTGGCGAGTATAGCCAAGAGTATCGCAATAAACTTCATGATGATACGTGTACACTTCAATACAGTTCTAAGTAGAGTAACTGCGTCGTTTTATATTCCTGTTAGTCATTAATTAAAGTCAATAATATTTGGTTTTACATTCAGCTATATATTTTGATAACTTATATAAATAATCATCATGTTTATCCTTTACATTCAAACGTGCCCCGGACGATGTTCTAACATGCACTTAATTATATTTCTGATACTAACACACATTCGTCTAACAATTAAAAAGTCACTAATTTTAATATTATTCAAATTGAAATATTTTTAATGTCTTGTTAAATTTTTTATACGTTGGATTATGTACCAAATAAAATTAAAAAATACGAGTCCAGTCGTATAGAGAGCAGGAGGCGTAGAGAATAGAGTTTCTCATCTTCGACAAATATTGTCTGGCAAGCTCAGATAAAGAATATAGACGATATTTAACCGGAACTTACAAACATGTTCTTTCTCCTTTTTACAAAAGCAAAGTGTCATCTGCTTGAAAGTGAGAGGTATAGTGTCTCAAGTGGGTCAAAAACTATCGAATGGCGCCAGTTTGACTATAAAATTCTATTCATTGAAATATCACTACATAGTGATGTATAGTTTTTTGTCATATCGATAGAAAATTGCCAAGAGAGTACCAGTCGCCACAATAAACACAAAAAATGGTCTATTATATTTAGTTTCTTAAATACCATAATTCCTTTTTAATATGATTGGTAATATCAAAATTTCTTTATAAATACAATTTGTTTTTGTGTGTTTTTGACCATCTCTATGTTTGATTTATTTTATGTATGTCTTGTAAAGTCTCTGGTGTTTGTATGTAACAAACTAAAAAAATATTATGGTATTGGTAATTAAAGTTGCTTATTGGCATGGCAGTTGGTTATTTAATTCTTTATAAAATGTGATCTATAGAAGAAAACAATAACGTTTTACTTTTGTGTTATTAATTGGAAATAATAATATTTAAAATAAATCGGATATGACATTGGTAATGTGACCTGAGTTTTTCAGCCACCCACGGTAAAGAAATGGAATGAGGGCAAATCGATCAATGGGTTCTTTTATGGTTAAGACGTAAACTAGCCTTGCAAACAGGCAGAACAATCTCTACCGGAGCAGCTAATTTCTAATAATCAGTAGGCGACTAGACAATACTTAACATTGTTTAGTTTTTAAAATGTCATCATTTTTTATAAGAAAGCTATAGGCTTATTGCGTACGTGAATTTGGCAAGGCAAAGAGTATGAACAACCGAACAATCACATGCGAGATGAAAGGCGCGATGTTGATATTCGGCTGACTGCCTGAAATGTTAATGATTGTTAAGTGCACAATTGTCGTAACCATGACTCATCAGTTGAGGGAACATTTGAGATCTAGTACATATCTCAAACACTACCGTTCGGTTACAAACAAGATTCTT